>CM068829.1:167245350-167941944 GCA_028554795.2 Sinohyriopsis cumingii
ATATACACGTTGTGACACAATGACACAGCTGAAGTAAGTCAATGAGAGTTAGAAACCACTGAGCATGCTCTTTCTTAGTTTTAGCATCAGTTCCACTTTCTACTGAGTTACCTGTTTATATTCCTAAGGCAAAATACATAGGTATATTTAACTGGCAATTCGTTGCACATATAAAGCGACAATAGTGTATTACAACAAGGGGAGAAGCTATTATCTACATAGTAAAACAGTGTTATAATTCTAAATGCTTATCATTATCCAATTGAATTATGCGTATTTGAAACAGAAATACGACGAAAACTGATGTAATAAAATTCTTATTGATTTCTCAAACATGTATGGCCAGCCGGAGGCGGTGATAGGAGTATGCGGGGCCTCGGGCTGACCATGACCGCACGGGGCCAGAGTATTGGTATCTCGATTGGTATGCTACTGCAAACATTGATTATGTCTAGACTAGATCAACTTTCACGATTTGGCGGAGAATAAAGCTTGACAAACTCATATGAACGACCTTAGACCTGAAGCGCAGGGCACCCTCAAGAGCGGGGCCTGGGGCGGTTGCCCTACTTGCCACCCCCAAACGCCGTTCATGTGGCCAGCTAGTTGATAAAAATCCCATTGATCTAATCATGCAACTAGTCCCTGAAAGACATTTACATCAGTAACTATAATATTACGATCGATCAGCCGATCTGGGAGTGTTGAATAAACGTATGTACGTATAATTTGAATACTGCTGCAAGCTTTTTCAGCCTAAGTCATGGCATCCCTTCTTGTGAGGAACCAAATAACAGGGTTCCAAAACTACCCAACAACCGCCATTTCCTTCCATCAGTTATTAGAGACATATGAACGTTTTACTTCGCAACGTGAGAAGATATATTTCAAAGTTTGGTGTGATTACCCTCCAGCAAACATATGTGCAGACAGCTAGTAGTTATAATCATGTTACGCAACATAATAGGTATTATAGAAAAAGAAAGACATTTGGTCGAAGGCATCCAATTCTAAGAATGAAAGGCAATATCTACCTCAGATACTGTACGTATAAAGGAAACGAACAGAACAAATTGTTCATTTTAACATATGTATGTCAACAGCTGATTAACGGATTGACATACCCTAAGCTTTCATTATTATCCTTTTAATAACATTTTGGAAGTTTGGTAATATTATAAAATGCTTTTCAAACAATTATGGTACAACTCTGGTTTTCTTCTCCTATTTTAGCAATGATTCTGCTGATTCTTTTACAATATATATGGCTACAAAATTAAAACATATGGCACTAGCGCGTCCTCCACACAGATGCAGTTATGACTACCGTGGGCTTGTGGCTAAAAGTATGCATCAGCGACTGACTTAAGTAATCAAGGTAGTAAAGATATGAAAGAATGGGAACCAGTCTATACATGTCTGAACATACAAAATATGGGCTTTTCTGACCAGGATCTGTTTGATAATTGAAGTAAAATTTTCGTGAAAAGAACCGTTTAAGCGCTTATCATGGTTGTAACTAAAAATATAGAAATTTTATTATCTACAGAATTTCAGTCCACTTATAGATTTGAGTTTGGGAAACTCATTACTTAAATTAGCACCTGATTCTTTGGTGCGAAATTGAAAACACATATTTCAAACACACGTTGATCCCCCAAAGTGATGTGGTGCATAAGATCTTCTCAGCACAGAAGCGTGCAAAGGTATGTTTATAATGATAACTATATGTTTTGATCATAGTAATTCATAAATTTAAAGTGCATGAATTTTTAATATCATACTGCTCACTTAGGTTTACTATGTGAGCTGAATTAGTGGAGAGGGGGTGAGGGAGAGAGGTGGCGAGGGAGAGAGGTGGAGAGAGGGAGAGAGGTGGAGAGGGGGAGAGGGAGAGAGAGGGAGGTGGAGGTGGAGGTGGAGAGAGGGAGAGGGGGAGAGGGAGAGGGAGGTTGAGAGGGGGAGAGGGAGAGGGAGGTGGAGAGAGGGAGAGAGGGGGAGAGGGGGAGAGGGAGAGAGAGGTGAGAGAGAGGTGGGGAGAGAAAATATTATATTACAGCGTATACCACAAAGTTCAAGTGCCCAAACGTGTTGAATGAACCAAGATTATCAGATTTTGTAGCACTATTAGTGTAACATCTACTATTAATTTCATTTTTTCCTATAAATGTTGTTTCCCCCATATTTGGACAGAGGGTGACACAGTCCTCAGCCCTTTAGATCCCTTTTGTAAAGTTGTTGTAGTTTTACATTGTGCAAGATCACAAGCACCGCTGTACTCATTAATTGATATATAAATATTCATTTACATGTTCTGATCCTCAGAAAAAGTTGTGGTAACGCACAAGGAGCGCAGACAATATTTCGTTGTATCAGTGTTCTAGGTTGCTCTAGATACGAATTTAGTTTAAATGCATTTAATTTTTTTCATAAAGTTTTGTTAGTTTGCTTGTTTAAACTACAAACATTCACAGCTTATTTATACATCGGCAGTAGTATGGAATGAATTGATATAACCAAGTTGTGAGCTATCCATGGAAATATAAGAGTAGTGTATGCAACCTGAATTTGTATGATGTTCTTCAGGTGGCAAAATTCAATTATGTTAGTACTTTCCATATTGGTTTTTTTTTTTTCTGCTAGAGACTATCTCTCAGAGAATTCACCTGGTGTCAATACAGATGGGCAACAGCCACACCCACACAGGAGCATGACAGCTTTAACTCTAACTATAATGGCAACCAGCCAAAGCAGGAGGTGTTGCAGGACCATTTTTATATTTGCTGCTTTATGAGACAAGATCAGAAGTTAGATTTGTTTCACGGGTAGCAGGCAGGTGCTACCAAGTGTCAAAAGTTGGATTCAGAATGACTACCTGGCCAACTGAACATACATTGTTTTGCGGAAATATTTCTAGTGAACAATACGGATGATTTTCTGTAAATTACTGGGCTGAAATACATCAGAGACATGATTTAGTCAGGTTACCTGAGTATTGTACATGTGAATTGGTATTAGAATCGGGTGAGTGGACAGCATGATGTGGTTAAACAAGGTAATTATAATGATATGAACTATACACCCCTCACCACACGCTATAACTCCATGTTTACTCAAAGCTTGGGACTTTCACCCATAAAATCTGACTTCTAGGGGTGGAAAATATGATTAGCTCTTAAACAGATTTTAAGAACAAATTAATATGAAAATATAGTTAATATTATGTATTATCAATTTGTTACCATTACTTTCATATGATCAGAAAGAAATATCTCTTTTCTCTAATGTATGATTACCCTGACAGAGTAGAGAGGTGAGTAGGTCGATAGGTTTCTCAGAATAATTCGACACCATATTAACAATATTGTGCCATTAAAAGACCATATTTCAGATTTTAAAACATGAACGTTTCAACTGTCAAGATTAAAGAGTGCAAAAGAAAGGGTTCAATATAATTTTACTGTCATTTTATTTTCTGCATTATATTTTGGACAATGTCTACTGAATCCTGGTAATGTCAGAGGTGAAACATGTAATCACTGATTATACTCTAGTTATGTTTGTATTTCCAACAACTTTTATCTCGCCCTTTTATTTGATTTTGTATCAGGTTTGGTATGGCTTTATTATAAATTTCATTGGACCAATCATATTTTTCTTAACATAATCAGATACGATCGCGCAATTTGCATCTATCAGAGTATTGGTAAAGAAAAATGTCCCTTTTTTATTACTGTAAATAAATTAATAATCGTAAATAAGTCGACATCAATCTTCGTAATACTTCTATATGGAAAACCCCGTGATTTAATTTGCTGTCATATTAATTGTCTAATTTACATACTGACTTTAAAAAATCTGGTATTAGCATCAGTTTATTGCACATCATTTGGTGCAAAATGGCATGGTTGATGGTCTTGGTTCATGGTTCTTTTGCGACTATGTCATTATGCAGACGTTTGAACTAGTCGGCAACACGAATTTCCTCCTTTAGATCATGCTCACCTTACAACATTTCTGGCAGTCGATTAAGAACACAATGCAAGAAATATTTTTATCGCAATATCAAAAGAAATGTTCAAGCTGATAAACATACTGGTTGATTTAATATTTCTTTTTCAATGTAATAATACTAATGCCAAAGAAGACCTGTTTTAAATATCAAACAGTCACTCATTTACAACGGAAGATTGAACCAGCCTGTTAACGATCTATTCCAAGCGATATTACCCAATTATTCAAACTTTAAAATCTAAACGTTTCCTTTACTTGACAGTTATTTAAAGATTGCTTGTTAACATTCAAAAATTTATGACAAGCTTTCATTACTTGTACACTTTAGAAATGTTGCACATTTGCAAGACATGTGCATTGTGCTAAATTTGGTGATATAAACAATTAATTTTTTTTCTTTCCTAGAAATGGTGAATTAAGTAGTATGCTTCACTGACCATGAGACTAAAGGAGTTTGGGAGAAGTAAACAAAGTAAATAACCTATTTTGAGTGTATGCATCAATAACAAATACACTACAGATTTCATAAAATTTAGCCTCCACATGACATTGCTTGGGTATATAAAAATTGGCAGCAAATCTATAGAATTGATTCTGTGCAAGAACATTTCTTTATAGATGAAAGTATTCATTCAGACAAGTGGCACGCATCTTTACATCCGAAATTCACACCAAAGAACCACCATTATCATACAAATGGCTTGGAATACAGTGCGAAAGGTTATATATTTGATAATGAAATACGTGTAACTGAGATCACACATGTCACAACATGCGAAAAGATGCATGATATCATAAAGGAAGGTGGTAAGGCTGACATATAGGGTGCTAGATACCGGTCTGTCAAGCAAGTTAGTTATACTTTGCATGCTATGGAATAAACGTTTTTGTAGAAACAGGTATTTTCCTCTTTCGTTACAAAAACTAAACATTACAATGGCGACGAGGATGTAGCTGAAAAAGCTGAGGCTAAAAAGGGAAGAATAAGGACAGTTGTGTCATTCTATTCAGGGAATTATTTCAGACCTGCTACCGTGTTGTGCACTTGTAGTGAAGGTCTATATCGCTAATAATGGCAGCAAGTTTGCCCATTTTCCGAACATTCTAAGTCCATGAAAACTTACCTGATGTTCGATGGAAGACGTGGGTGAAACGACTTTATTACCTTCTGATTGGAATGGACATTAGAGACACAAAACGTCGACGTGCATTGCTTTTACACTACGCAGGAGAGGAAGTAAACGACATTTTTGAAACAATCCAAGAGACAAGAGATGATTATCCAACCACTGTTGAAAAGTTGACAAACTATTTAGCACCAAAGGAGAACCACGAATTTAAAATCTACAAATTTCGGCAAGAAAAGCAACAAAAATGGACAATCGATTAATCATTTCCACACCAAACTAAAATCACAAATAATTCAAGGATGTTTGTCAACACGTCTAAGACCTCGTGCACTTCGTGAAGAGATGGACCTAACATATCTTGCACTTGCTTATGGCATGGAACTCGCTGACAGACGAGCAAGAGAAATAGAAAAATCCGAAAGAAAGAATGCCAATGCCATGTTAAAACAAATGACACGATTCGTCGTAGAAACAAGACACATTTCATGGAGAAAGCTAAAGGCGCCAACAAACAACAATACAAAAACCAAACATGCAGACATTGTGCTGGTGAATATCCACGCAAAAGACTGACTGTGTCTAACAAAAGGGAGACCCCGAAATTTCTGCAAGAAGAAAAACCATCTTGCTAAAGTTCTGATCAAGACTCAAAGCCGAAAGCAAAGCTAATCAGGTAGAAAGCCATCTTGATAGAGGTAGTACATATGAGAGCTCAGATGCAGAATACACATTTCCCAACAAACTCGAGATAAAGTCAATACTCTAAAACCAAAACAACCTCACACAATGGTAGAAGTAGATAGAACTAAAATAGAGGTACTGATTGACACAGAATCAAGCATTAATGTCATGGACGAACATACATTTGCTAAGATGAAACCTAAGCCTAAGCTGCAGAAAAAAGACACAAATGTATTTGCATATGGATCAGAAACGAAATTACTCATGGTTGTCAAATTTCAAGCCAAGAATGAGACAAAATATAGGATCACTACAGCTCCATCCTATGTAACCAAAGGAAATTTTGGAAACCTACTGAGTTATGAAACAAACGTACAGTTGCAAATAATTGCAACAATCTGTGCTACAGTGAAGAACAAGTCTGAAGAATTGTGTACAAAGTACCCAGATATCTTCAAAGGAATTAGAAAACTAAAAGACGTACATATACACCTTCACACTGACGATACTGTAATCCCTGTAGCTCAACCACATCGACGGATTCCATTTCATATTCGGAAGAATGTTGAAAAAGATTTGGCAAGACTTGAAGGATTAGACATTATCGGAAAGGTAGACGGACCAACTCCGTGGGTATCTCCAATTGTGGTTGCTCCCAATCCCAAAACTCCCAAAGAAATTAGGATCTGACTTGATATACGTTTACCCAATGAAAAAGTACTTCGTAAGAGACACATCACACTAACAATAGACGACGTTATAGCAGATCGAAACGGTGCAACCATATTCTCCAAGCTTGACCTAAATTCGGGTTACCATCAACTGGAATTTGACGAAAAATCAAGAAACATTACAACATTCTCAACTCATACTGGACTACGAAGATATAAACGTCTCATTTCATGAATATCATCTGCAGCGAAAATATTTCAAGGCACATTCTGTACAGCACTGAAAGGACTAAAAGGCACAATGAATATTAACGATGACATTCTAGCATTTGGCTGCACTCAGGAAGAACATGACAAGAAACTAGAGTCTACATTCACTCACATAAAGTAAAAAGGGTTTGACACTAAATAAACAGAAATGTGAGTTCAACAAAGACAAACTGGTGTTCTTTGGATACATTTTCAGCAATGATGGAATTTCTTCAAATCCGAAGAAGGTGGAAGCAATCAAAGTGCCAGTATTCCATCAAACACATTAAAAGTACTCAGTTTTCTAGGCATGACAGACTATGTGGACGATTTATCCCAAATTATGCAATAATCAATGAGCCTCTTCGAGCCTTAACCAAACAAAATAAACCATGGGAATGGACTGATAAACACGAAAAAGCGTTTGAAAAGCTCAAACAACACCTAGTTGGTAACCCAATAAAAGGGTATTTCGATCTTAATAAGTTAACATAACTAATTGTTGATGCATGTCCTGTTGTTCTGGGCGCGTTATTAACTCAGAATGGAAAGGTTATTGCCTACGCCAATAGAGCACTCTCGGATGTGGAAAATACGATATTCCCAATTGAACATGAAGCACTAGCAATAATCTGGAGTTGTGAGCACTTCCATCTGTACTTATTCGGTCATAGGTTTCAGATAATTAGTGACCAAAAGCCACAATCCAAAATTACGACCTCCTGCAAGAATAGAGAGATGGAGATTGAGATTACAAGCATACAATTTCAAAGGAGTATACAAGCCAGGTAAAACAAATGCAGCAGACTATATTCCGCGCCATCCCAAGACTTGAAGTGAATGCTGTAAAGATTCTGAAATTGCAGAAGCTTATATTTAATTCATATTTGTCAAGGCTGTACCCAAAGCCATGACCGTGAAGAAATTCGGACGGCTACTTTAGTGGACCAGGACTTTTAACAAGCTATCAGATTTATAGAATCAGGAAATTGGAAACATTCATGGACTTCAGCGGTCCTCTTCAGTCAGGAATATACTTAATGGTACTTATTGATGACTAATCAAGGCATACAGTAGTTGAAATTATTAACTCAACATCTGCGAAAACAATCATTCCGCAACTTGACAAAATATTGTCAATGTTCGGAATATCAGACGTTGTAAAATCGGATAATGGACCTCCATTCTATGGACAAAGAGTTTACAAAGTTTGCAGAATACATGGGATTCAAGCATAGGAAAATCACACCTTTATGGCCTCAAGACAGTGGCGAAGCAGAAAGGTTTATGGGGACAATTGGAAAAACAATCAAAGCAGCTAATGCAGAATGTAAAAGCTGGAAACAAGAAATGTACAATTTTGTACGCAATTACAGAGCCATACCTCATGCGACAAACAACAAATCTCCAGCCGAAATTATATTTGGACGAAAGATAATAACTAATCTCCCAAGTATGCAAATCAAATCAACAAAACTAGGAAAACCGATACTGAGAAAAAGGAAAAGATGAAGAGCTATGCAGATCAAACAATGAAAGCCAAGAAGTCAAATTTCAAAGTTGGAGACAGTGTTCTAGTAAAACAAGAAAAGCGAGACAAATTGTCAACTCCATTTGACCCCAAACCATATGAAGTTGTCACGAAAAAGGGATCAATGATAACAGCGAGAAGAGAAAACCATCCGATAACTATAAATTTGTTATTCTTCAAGAAAGTAGAGAATTCACCCGATATTCCACCATATGATGACCAGACATATGATACAATAAATCTAAAAAAGATGGAGACACATATCTAAAATCCGACCTGGCATTTAGAAGATCATCCCGAATCAGAAATCCACCAGACTGCCAAAAGGATTATGTGTGTGCAGAATAACATAAAACTTTTAGAAGCTTTACCACATACATTGTGTTGTGTGATGTTTTGCTTATAAATACGGTAGTGTGCTATAACTGTAAACTGTTTTGTAGATCTGGATAGTTAACAATAACATGTGTGTCTCATCAGATGGCAGTTTAGTTTAACGTAGTGAATTTGAACTCTACCATCAATCAAAACCCAGCATATTATTAGGACTAAGCCGTGAGAACTTTAAACCTACACAGTGCTAAGTTTACGTTTTTGTACATTATCAACAAGAAAACAAAGTCAAGACGCAAATTTATTACACTCATGCATTTCTAGCATGTGAATTTATGTTGTTAAGAAAGGCATTATTATTATTATTATTATTATTAGTTCAATAAATACATAACTGATTTTCAATTTACAAACGTAAATTTTTAATCTGAAAGAAAAAGAGGGATGTAGTGTTCAGAAGCAGTGATATTCGGTAATAAAGACTTATCCATTGCTAAACCAGCATGCTGGAAATTTGAGATAAGGTTGACAGATAAGGTGCTACATATAGGTTTGACAAGCAAGTCAGTTATAATTTGTATGCTATGGAATAAAATGTGTTTGCAGAAACATGTCTTTTCCTCTCTCATTACAAAACCGAAACATTACACAATATTGTGTTTATAAAATGACCGTTTGAATCTATAATCAAGGAAAAACGGCCAATACACAATACTAATTAAATTAACATAAGGAGTATATGTAGTCGATCAACAGTTAAGTACCATGTAGCGAAGCGATTTTCTTCTGAAAGGACGACAAGGAACTTTAAAACATTGCATTTTTGCGTTTGTTATACGCTTTTTTATTGTATCCCTAGCTACGCCACTGATAAAAAACAATACATTTTATTACTGTATAGTGTATGCAGGTAAAAGTTTGAAAATGACACATGCCATGGTTGAGTAGACGGCGTACGGGTTTAAATTTAGACCATTAAGGATACTATCGCTCAGATGACAGGCGATTAAGTTTAAGTCCAAGAGCATGCATAGTTTTGTTGGACCAGGGATAGGCTTCCAAACTTAGAAACGGAGTTACTCGAGCAGAACTTTAAAAAAAATGTAGTCGATTAGGATTCCTATAGGAATTATAAAGCCAAGAACATGCCTAGACTCGTTTGACCTGGAAATGGAAATACCCTAACATACCTTTCTAAATTTAGACCATTAGGAATCCTGTTGCTCAGTATACATGTAAAAAGTGCCAACAGCGACTTCAGTATTTGTCTACAGCACAGTAGCAAAATAATAAGCATAATTCGTTTCCTTGAAGTTACTACATTAACATGTCACTATAATTTCTCTAAATATATGATGGTTTAGATTGTGTGCTGGCCGTACTAAACTCGGTCCAAATATGTTTTGACCCCCTTTGAATATCGTACTTTTATTGTGTATTCTGGTAACAACAAGTTGTAGTCTCGCCCTAGAGAAATGTAAAACGTTCTGAGCAGATAATTTCATCAGGTCGAAGTAGCCAATTCTGCCACGGAATGAATAACACTTTGAAAGTAATTTCACAAAATAAGATGTTTCACATTTCCACTATTAAAAGCCGAGACGGATGCTGGATTTGGTAGTATTAAAAGATAACACAGACTGTGCACCGCGATCGGTAAGAGTACTAGACCCTAACGCTAATTTACTGTAGGGTGAAATTGGCTACTTCCTTTTGATAGTGTCATGAAGAAAGACATTGTGACTGTTACTATGAAAATAAAGTTTAATTCGTCGGATTAGATTCATGCGATTGTCGTCCGAGATTTATGCGTTGATACATTACTACATTTTGAAAGGATGTGTGTAGCTTTTTAATTTAGCGATAAAAGACGCGTGACAAAAGTCGAATCGAGCGGAGGATTGCGGCCACGCTTGCACTCCTTGTGTTTATTTATATTACACTTTACCGATAAGGTGATTTCGTGTTGTCAGAGATTTCATCGTATTTTATTGATAAAGCGTCAGACTTCTGTGCACTTAAACTCGTTCACTTTTATCAGGATAATATGATCTAAATTTAAACATGGAAATTCCCTTATATTTTCACTCTAAATTTAGACCATCGGAAATCCTGTCACTTGTATAAAAATGTGCAGAAAGTGCAACATCGATTAAATATTTCTCTATTTAACGATCAAATGATGATTCGACCACAATGTAAAGAATTTGTACTTGAGATGGCAGAGAGCAAATACACTCATGCATACACACACATAAACTATCCCCTGCAATAATAGTTCCTGGAAGAACCCCATGGTAAACATTTATTATTACTGAAGAATGAAATTAAAGCATTTTGTAGGACTTATGATACTTATCTTATGGAAGAACGGAATAGCCAGTCTATAATGGGTGAATATCAAATATAGTATATGTGGCTTTGGATGGCCATGATTGGTTGTTAATGAAAGTAAAATTTTAGTAAAGAGAATCTTTAAAGATCTTATCCTAGTTATAACTGAAAAAAATAGAGACATTTTATTAAAGGAATTTCAGACCTTTTGCAGACTTGAGTTTGGAAAATTCATTACTGAAATTAGCATCATGACATTAAAGAAAAACACTGGATTGCAGTGTTACACCTTTCGAGAATTCTGGGACACACGCAGCCCAAAGATAATGTGTCTCTGAGTTTAACAAATCCACGTATCTTCATAATTATATCAAAATGCCCCATTGACAGCTCAACCAACAAATACCACTGGATCAGCCCTTAATCAGCATTCATCCGATCAAGTGATTTGAAAATTTACTTGATGCCTGAAATTATAACTTTCCTTTTGAAGTTCGATGGGTGAATATTCAACCCTGAAAAGGTCAACATTACCTCATATTGGTCCCTGTTAGGTTTATTTATTTATAAGTTAATATTGAGTTTAATCAAATCAATAAGATGGTATCTCATTTGTCAAGAACTTCTTGTTAATGTGCTTTTCGTTTCAAAGACAATTATTTTGATATTTGGGAAGGCATTGGTTTTGGTCCCACCATGTCTTGTAAATAACTCGTTACTTCTTTTCATCTGACGTTATGGTGTACATCATTACATTATTGCAAGCTTGTCAACCCTCGAAATGCATTAACTGTAATCCAGTTGAATTGTATGATTCCAAATAAAAGTGCTCAGAATGGTGTGTGTTTTAAATGGATGTAAAAATTACAAACTTTGATGGTGTACAGAAAGAAATGCATTTCTCAAAATTAACAGCAGAAATGTATGCATCACTCATTAGGAAGAAATTCATCTAAACAATGTTTGTAAAAAATGTTTCCTATTACAGTAAATAATAGCCTGATGCAAAGTTCTGCAACTCTTTTACATTGCTTTATTCTTTGCATTTATGGATGAAAGTATGCAGTCGGCAGGTAAGGAAATCAATGTTACATTGTTAAGACATTCAAGATGCATAGGAAGTGTCACTATAATAATGTGATTATTATAACGCCATTTATGCATAAAATCACTCAGTTATCTAGCTGTGCAAGTCACTTAATTCAAACACAGGAGCATGACAGAAGCCCAGGTTCATAATATTGCTGTAGGTAGGCAGTGACCAAACAGCTATGAAAATCAAATCAAAATATACATATGATCTACTTTTCTGAAAATGTTTTCCCTAGGTTTCAACATAGAGTAGGGATGACAATTGCTTTAGCCATGGTCTCACACGACCTGGATCGAATCATACTGACCAACAGCATGTCTCGTATATCTAGATTCCAAATAAAAAATACTGTATACGTTTAAGATGCGAAATATTGCCAAAGGTTACTATGCACACTCTTAATATTTAGTTTATGCTGTTGTTAGTGAAATCGATGACTTCAGAACCTTTAACGTTGTTTTCACTTTTAGTTAAGTACCTGTCTATTTATACTAATCAGACTCTGGATCAATTGCAGAACTGAAAATTTAGGGGAAATATGTCTTCCAATACTTAAATATTTGTACAATTTTGGAAAATAGGTAGGATTTAATCAAGAAGAAACAGGTAGGACTTAAAATGCTAGTTGCGATTTTTATGCTTTCTGTTAATTTTTTTCAGGAGTGATTTGTTTGAATTTGAGCCAGTTAAGTTGCAGGCCCCACAATAGACCCTATGGTGCAGCTAATCTGGATTTCTTTGTCACATGGTACAATGTATATGGTCCTGACTGCAAAGCATACAAGCATTATTCGATTAGACCATGTATTCCATCCCAAGTTTTCTTCAAGACAAACTGACAAATCACTAATTAATTGTCTGGGAAAGATGAAATCTCTGGGTTATATAGGTTTATGATGTAATTCAGATGTGATCCTTTTAAAATGTGGGCAATAGTTGTCCTGGATAAACTTTGTGCCCCCCGAGTGGCTGAGTGGTCTAAAGCGCTCTCCGTTTCGGATCACTGCTATCTTACCTATGTCTACGTTGGTTCGAGTCGAGGATTCGGCCAATGTGGGTATGTGAGAAAGCTTGCCAGTAACTTCTCGTTGGTCGGTGGTTCTTTACGGGGTTTTCTCGGGTTCTTCATCCACCATTAATACTGGCCGCCATACAAAGCCTATCGTGTGCTGAAAAATGGCGTTAAACCCAACAACAACAGCAATAAACTTTGTGCCTGATACTTTTTTAATTGGATCACACGTCTCACTCTGCTCTGGCATCCAACCTTGATGCAAAAGGAGGCAAAACATTATTGTTGTCTCACATGTAATTCATTTAGACTCCAGCAATTTGTAATTGAGGAATATAGTTAACAGCATACTGGTAAGCTCTTGGGGGCAAACCACATAAATTATGAACTTCTGAGAGAGTGACAAGTGTATGGTGAAGTGGTTACTTTATGTTACTTTATTTATTGTGGCTGAAATATCTTTGGATGTGGCACTTGTGGAAATCATACATGATCAAAGTACACAGCTAATCAAAATGACTGCCCGCCCATGTGCTCGTAAAATAAGCCTGAATTAGTCTATAGTACACTTTCTTTAGTAGATATTAAAATAGGGAAAACATATTATGCCACACTAGGCAGCACCAGCTTCTGAAATGGTATGACTGAATTACCAAATGTATAAAGTCTAAAAATGTTATCTGCTCTTTTCTATACAATTAACCCTATGCAAAATATGAAACTGTAGAGTACCACCTTAAAACAAATAATAAAATATGTGGAAGTTTTCTTATTTTAAATCGCTCCGGTGGTCTAGTGGATAGAGCGTCCGCCACGGATGTGGAAGGTCATGGATTGGTACTAACAGCTGCCTCGCTTGGCGCTCAGCATTAAGAGGTTAGTGTTAGGACTAGTCGGCATGGTGTCAGGATAATGTGGCTGGGTGGGACATCATGCTACATGTCTTCGGCATGATGCCCCAGTGCTAAACATCATTATGAAATGCCACATTGCAGACATCTTAGCGATATGACTGAAAAATTGTTAAAGCTACGTTAAAAATCCAAATCAAATCACATCACATCTTATTTTAATATCAGCAAGTGTGATGCTCTCAACAAAACAGTACGTGAACATTGATGTTAGCATGAAAACAAGCTAATTATGCTTATTTTGCTATTGCTTTCAGACGATGTCTTGTGGCAATGTGTGTGTGTGCAGTGACTCCCGACTATGGCAAAATTAAAAGTCTTAGAACACATGAGTGAAGCCAATTTAAATTCAAAAATGGTGCATTAAGTGTATGAAATATATAGAAAAAAATGTTTCTTTCCACTCATTTGTAATGAAATTCAAAAATGTATGATGACAAAGCAAATTTGCTTTCTTATTATATTTCAAGTGTTAGAAAAATAAGTAAACGTATTAACCACTAACCTTTGAACCTCATCTGTTCAGTTCCTTTTCATACTGTAAAATTTTGTTTATGACAGCTTGGGAATAATCATGACAAGCTTCGGTCTTTTAGCATAATGGTTTCTATGTTGAGAAAAAGTAATATACATTTTTAAAATAACTTACTTTTCATCATCAAGGGGGGGGGGGCTAGGCTTGTGTGGCTGTGTGGGGCTTGGCTACTAATTACTATTGTTATGTGGGGGAAAAACATGAAATGTATTGTGAAGGTATATTTTGATGCTTGAGACCTTAATATTTCAGCGATGCAACAAAATAAATTATGCAGTAATAATATATGTGGTCTTTATTGTGTAGTCTGCATATATTATAAACTTCTGAGGCAGAGAGCGGTGTACGGTTAAGCTGTTTGTATTAGCAACAGGCACATTGGAAAGAATGTTGGCATACCAGTGATGTTACAGTGATATGACCGAACATTTTTGGATATTATACTTGTGCAAACTGTAGATGATCTAAGCAAACAATTAACCAAAAATAGTTGCTCCCATGTGCATGAAAACTCAGCCTGAATTAGTCTCAAGTATACTATCTTTAGTAGTTATTAAAATAGGGAAAACAAATTTTGCCAGACTAAAAAATATCAGATTCTGAAAGAGTAATGAACAAATCACGAAATATATAAAACTCTAAAAATTAGTGTATGCTCTTTTTTATTTTACAATTTACCTCTAAAGTCCATGAAGTGAAAATGACCAAGCTGTATACCCTATCACCCATATTACACCCATCACTCATACACCAAACTAAAGAGAATTAAATGTTCTTTTAACAATGCTTAAGATATACAAGGTCAGTTTTAAATAACTACTATACCCAGTGAGGAAAACCTGGGAAATTCACTTTGAAAATATATCCCTATGCAAAATACAAAACTATCAAAAAGGCCACGCATTATAGGTTTCTCATTCACCTCAATGACTTTTCTTTATCCCTCTGAGTAAAAGATCATTGTAATTTTCACATCCAGTAAAAGCTCACAGTCTTCTCCCGTATCCCATTTTTATTTTTGTTTTTATTACAGAAGCTTGTACTGAATAAACCAGAATCTGACCTTGATAGTGGATCGGTGGAGTCAATTAGTGTGATGCTGATAATGAGATAGACAAAAATATGGTACTAAAATCTGCATGCAAATAAATAAAAGACTTAATTGAATTGCAATAGAATCTGGTTGGAACTAGTAATGAAAGATGCATAAAGCAGCATGTTTGGGATATGGCCTAGTGACCAAATATGGCAGACTATAAACATATTCTGGCAGGATCTTTATAAAAAAAAATTGTTTTAGTGTTTATGATTACCGATTAATTAAATGGGTTGATAATACAGTAATTGCACTTTAATATTAAAGACATAAAGGATTAGTTCCATTTGTCTGTCAGTCAATCTGTTTAGCCACAACTCACTGTGTGGAAATTAAACATATTTGTTACATTGGCTGTTCTTGTATTAAACATGCACATGTGAAGTATAATTTTTTGGACCCCATTCAAACAAATATTTTTACTTTAAGTTCTTTGTACATCCCAAAACTGAAAAAGTGGATGAAAAAATACAGACAATACAGTATCTCATGGCCAATCATTACACATATATCACTTAAAGGTTAACACCTAAGATAATTGATTTCAGTTTTCAACCCCCTGGCAATGCCATGGAAAGGGGCCAGGGGATGACATGGTATAAATGTCTGGAAATTTGACATGGCAAATCAGGAAGTAGCTCTAGTTTTGTTTGTAAAATAATTCAGTATTGGCGTTATTTTCTTAATTTATTTTTCAAAATATATCATTTACTAGGATTTTGTATGATGTTTTCTCATAATAACTACTCAAGTGCTTTAAATGTTGAAAAATTACAGAAACATCTTGGTGTTTAGGTAAATATAAGACACAGAAATATGAATTAAAATTTAGTTATGATGTCCAGTTAAGAAAACATCAGCAACTTTAATATGTCATCAAACCAAATATCTTCTGTTTTGGAAACTAGAAAACACTATAATCACTTTACTGCCTGAAACTACACATAACGATCTTAAAAATAGTACTTTAATATAATTAATACATGACATGTTGCTATTGCATAGATTACACTTTTCCAGATGTAAAATATCTTCACCATGTGATGAGATTTTATCATTCCATAGAATTACTGGAAAGTATTATAATTTGAGAATTCCAATCATCCAACCCATAGCTACCCCGCACACGTGCAGTATCCACTCATTATTTTTCTTTTTGTGGACACAGCTGCTGCTTTACTTTATCTTTAGATAACATCACATTTGCTTCATGTATTAATGTAACAATTTTAGCTTTTTCTTTATGTGCATTAGTAGGTATACTTTGTATCCTGTGCCTGGCCTTTGTTCATGATTGAGGATAGAGTTAAGAGTTTTAGTGCATACTTGGCTTTTGTCTTGTTAGTAAGTTTTAAGTTTACGTGGGTTTGAGTTCAAGATCTAGCTTTGATTATGACATTAAAAGGTTCTATATGTGAACTTGTTTACAAATGTAATGAGGTTATTACTCAAATCTAGTAATCTTATTGTGTCTTAGGTTTTTAACTAAGTGTGTTGTCAACAAAAAATATGTATTCCTATTTTAATATTAGTCTTGGTGGAATCACTCTTAGGTGTGTTCAGATGTAAAGGAATCGTTATTTAAATTATTCATTGGATTTACAAATGATTATTTGGGATTTAATTCACAATACTGTAAGCTTCTTTTAAATTTTTGCCTTTCAATCTAGAGAAAAAATAACTTTTGAGTTGGACTTGTTAGTTTTACTTTCCATTTTTCTTAGTTTAAGACCATAAAGTCATAAAAGAAACTGAGAACGTGTCTATAGGATATTATATTTCAGAGAAATTAAAATTGATTTTAAATTGTAAATTCACTTTGTTTCATAATTTTTTTTGTTCCTGGTAAAGATATTAATTTCACACTTTTTTTGAAACCAACAGGAATGCACAATGTCATTTAATTTAGTGAACTTAGTTTCAAATCATACCCATATTTGAGCTTGCCAGATATTTTGATATTTCTGATATAAGAGCATTTGTAAATGAAGAAGAAAACCAATATATTTTGGTTTAATATATGGTGCATTTCAAAAGTAAGCTAGTCTCTGGTTTTAATAGGAAATTGAAGAAATTGCAGTTTAAAAACAAACAACATGGAATTGTCAAAACCTCAGCTTTAGAATGAAATGGCGGAACTGTAAATTCAAAAAGAGAAAACAGGATAGAGAGGCAGAGAAAACTAAGAGAAATACAGTCGCAGAGAAAGGATGTGGTCAGGCATAAAGAAAAAAGAGAAATACAGAGAGAGAGAGAGAGAGAGAGAGAGAGAGAGAGCGAGAGAGAGGGGGAGAGAGGGGGAGAGAGGGAGAGAGGGGAGAGAGAGGAGGAAGAGAGGAGGGGAGAGAGGGGGAGAGAGGAGGGAGAGAGGAGGGAGACAGGGGGAGACAGGGGGAGGGAGGGAGGGAGGGAGGGAGGGAGGGGGAGAGGGAGGGGAGGGGGAGGGGGAGGGGAGAGAGAGAGGGGGAGGGGAGGGGAGAGAGAGAGGGGGAGAGGGAGGGAGAGATGCAATTGGAATGGAAAGAATTAGACTGGCAGGAGGAGCACATATGTCCCACTGTATACATGCGTTCAGATTTTGAAGTTATGAGACCTATTACGTTAGTACCCTCTTTTCAGGGGCCTCGATTGGCCGAGTGGTCTAAAGCACTCTCCCTTACGGACGCTGCCACCTCACCTCTGTCTGCGTGGGTTCGAGTCTAGGATTCGGCCAGTGTGGGTATGTGTGAAAGCTTGCCAGTAGCTTCTCGTGGGCCGGTGGTTCTTTCCGGGGTTTTCACGGGTTCGTCCTCCACTTTTAATACTGACCACCATGCATAGCCTATCATGTGCTGAACAATGGTGTTAAACCGCAAAACAACAACAGCAACCCCTTTTTAAAAGAAAAAGAAGTAGATAAATACTTTCCTCACTTCGAGAAAATTGATGAAAATTTGAAATGACCAAGACAGCAATGGACTCTATTATTACAAAGTGTGCTTATTGACAAAGCTCGTGAAGTCTGTACTTCATTATCGGTAGAAACGAGTGCTACAGGTCGAAAATAAGCAACATAATCAAGATGGAGCTATTACAAACACTCTTATTTATGACGAGTCAGTGTCACTGTTTTTTTATTTAAAACAATACATTGGTTGGGTCAAACAGAATCCAGTCTGATTCTATTATGGAGAATTATGAACTATTCATATCCAGTAATTATTTATCATTTATGGGTGATTCTATGTTCTTTATCACTTATTGCTGATTCTATAAATCTTAATCCTATTGAAATATTTAGGGATACTAGACCTTCTCATTCTTTTACTATCAATGACATAGCTGTTGTCTGAGAAGTCTTTTAGTGAGAGTGTTATTATTCAGGGAGTGAAATATTACTTTGTTATTGTTCCTCTCTATTATGTAAATTCGTCATCAGTCTTAATCCCAGGACCCGTGACTTTTGGAACAGTAAATTCGTTACCCATTGATGGTAATCATTTATTGCTAGGCAGCTAGCTAAAAGGGTGTGGCTAATGCACTTCTAACATACAAGCCTTGTTTGGATCGAAAGGTTAATCGTGTTGAGATTGAAACCTCTAATTTATACCCTGCTTGTGCAGTTCCCTGAGCTATGGCAAAAAGAGTTCTTTAGCATTATGTTAATCAGGTTATTATTCCTTGCACTTGACATTTATTGATCAGTCTTTTGATGAGTTCCCTTTTGCTCCCGTATTGTTCAATTAAGAGGTACTTGTCACAGTGAGCCTCTTTTTACTACTCATCCTTCATATTCTAAACAGGGTTACAAATGACAATCACTCATTGTCGAACAGGAACACGATCTTGAGGTCCCATTTGTTTCAGGGGGCTATTACCGAAACTGAAGCCATACAAATACCATATTTTGTGAAAAACGGGGTCCTTACGAACAAACGGATGCCACCTGAGGTATCCACGTGTGCCGGGTGATTATTGAGCAATCACATATTGCTCCTAATTCGTATGATCAGAAAATGTTTAAACTAGCCCATGAAACTACCATGGCTGGTCACTTAGGAGCCTTATCACAAGATATTGAATCACTTCTACTTGCTGAAAATTAAGCGGTTTTTATGTTTACTGTAGATCCTATCACACTTGTATAATGGCAGGCAAACCCAATCATATTATCCCTAAGGCTCACATGCAACCTATTCCTGCATTTGATGAACCATCTAGCAGAATAACGGTAGACTGTGTCGATCTCTTACCTAAGACCAAGTCAGGTAAGCAATATTTGCTACCCATTCTCCTGTTTTCCACAAGATTTCCAAAGGTAATTCCTTTGAGAAATAGTCATATTCAAAGCTTTAATATATTTTGTGCATGTTTCGGCCTTCCCAAATCAGTTGAGTCTAATCAAAGGTCAAATTTTATGTCATGAAGTTGTTGTTTTTTTTTGGTTTTTTTTGACAAGTAATGGATGATTTTGGCATCCAACAGTTTAAATCTTCTACCTATCAATCCAACAGTCAAAGGGCTCTAGAAAGATTTCATCAAACTTTGAAGATTATGATTTGACCGCATTGTTCTTGCCCGACCGCTCCGGTGGCCTAGTGGTTAGAGCGTCCGCCTCGGATGCGGGAGGTCGTGGGTTCGATCCCTGGCCGAGTCATACCAAAGACTTACAAAAATGGTACTAACAGCTGCCTCGCCTGGCGCTCAGCATTAAGAGGTTTGTGTTAGGACTGGTCGGCCCGATGTCAGGATAATGTGACTGGGTGGGACATCATGCTACATGTCTGCGGCATGATGCCCCAGTGCTAGACATCACTATAAACTGCCACACTGCAGACATCGTAGCGATATGACTGAAAAATTGTTAAAGTTACGTTAAAAATCCAAATCCAAATCACACATGTTCTTGCCCTATCAGATATACTGGCCACCATGTATAGGCTACTGTGTGCTGAAAAAAGATATTAAATCCCACAACAACAACTAATAAATCCAAGACCTTTTTTCATTCGTAAGTAAGTATAGAAATTATCATAGAACAACATAATTTATGAAAATTGAAGTAGTCACTTAAAGAGTAAACACATATCAAGATATATACACTTAAATTATTTATGATAGTGTTAAAGTTGTAATTTATAATATAACTTAGCTAACAGAATTACTTTTGGTGGCCCGAAAAGTGTTCAGTTTGATTAAGATATTTCTGATAGGACGAAACTACTGTTTCCTAATTTAATATTTTCATTAAACTACAATATTTTTTAAAAGCATGCGTGATTCACATAAGAATACACAAACTATCAAAGGAATGAAAGAGCTCGAGGAGAAATGGACCTCGTGATAATTGTTTCACATAATTAAACAGAAACATCGGAGAGAATATTCGATGACTAATTAGTTAGCTATCTCGCTTGATCACAATTTATGTACATAACATAAGCACATTCTTGCAAACGGACTGTCCGGCCCTCGGTGGCCGAGTGGTCTAAAGTAGATGCCTTTACCGATCGCTGCCATCTCACATGTATCCACTTGGGGTGAAGTCTTGGGCTCGGCCAATGCGGGTTCTATTTTCACTAGTTGTACGGGCTGCTAATTATAGCGTATCCTGAGCTAAGAAATGGAGTCAAACCCAAAACAACAACACACTATCTAAGACATCCCCTATCCTCACAGCCGTCCCTCCTCCTCTTAGCCGTTCATTGGAGAATAAACCTACTGTCATGCCAGTCAAACTATACCATTTGCCCATACCAGTGTACCGTCGACCATCGCTGTTAGTGATATTACCTAAGCAAGACAACCTGCTTGTCAAACATTTATTTAGGTCGTATGCTCCTTAGTCCGTCACCTAGCTGACTGTCTTTGTATATCACATATCAATTCAGACAGGGATTGATACAAAGTTTAAAAATATTATAAACTAGTTAATAATACCTGGTCACAAATACCTGTCTGAATATTTAAAACACGATACGCACATGTTTCACATTAGTGGTCACAGGTGCTTGAAGTTAGCTTGATGTTGAGAAAAAAAAGAAAAAAAAAAAAAATATATATATATATATATATATATATATATATATATATATATATATATATATATTATGATAGACAGGGTCCTATGTCAGAACGGGCCATAAATGTATTCTGAGGTATTTTGTCACTGTGTGATTTTGTTCTTCAGATTATTGTATTCGTTTTCTCAACATCAAGCTCGCGTTGTGCACCTGTGGTAGTGGTAAGTTATTCTGCTTGAAACAAGCGCCGGTAATTAGCCAAAAAAAAGCGTTTGGTTGATTTTGACTGCGAACATATTAGGGTGTAGTCTTTGCTACAAATGACGCGTTAACAGACGATACAACTAACAGTCACAGGGGGCTATCAGTCAATAATAGAGCAACACAGTGTATATACTAAGGTAAGTAAAACGTATGTGTTGATCCTAAAATACACTATTTGCATGCATGTATGTGTAATTATTTATTCCGCCATTCTGTTTTTCATTTTTCCAGAATATATTCTGTTATGCATCACATTGGATCCGCAACGGCTGTGTATTCATTTAGACAAGTCTCTTCCTTGTTCGACATTTATCTATTCAGTGACTCATACGTAACGTTGCTATAACATGCATTGTAGATGCATACTGTCTTTCAACGATATTGTGATTAGCTATCAACATTTAAAATGTTGCAATGTTTAGTGCATTAAGCTGTGATATAAAAGTATAGCCTGTCCAGTATTGCAAATAACATTAAGGAACAAAACAGGAAGATTCCAATGAACTGGAGTGCATTAGGTGAGTGAATGTGTAGGTAGGTAGAAGAGTGCGAACAAACGAAAGATGGTGTACATACGGTTATTTTTTGCACTAGGTATAACAACTGTTTGTACTTTGAAATTTTAGACAACAAATTGTCTGTTAACACGGAAACGTTGATAAATAAATTAAGGCTATGGTGTGCTTATTATTAGGCCAGCTTGGCACAAAAAAAACCATTATTTTCGTTCTGATGGCATTTATTAGTCGCAGAACCCTATTTTATTTTTTCTTCTTAAAGCGGTACGATTGTCGTCAAGGTAAATTTTACCGCGACAATGTACTTTCAAGTCCAAAAATTGGGTTGAAATCAGCTAAGTGCAAACAATCTGTAATTATATGAGACTTCAATGTAAGTCATTAAAATACCTCACGTAATTTTTGAAAATTGTTCATGGTGGGTTATTAGATGTGGCTAAACGAAAACCAATACAATTATGATCACCATCTCTCTTATGCCCATGACCGACCATTCTTATTATATCTAGAGTCATTCCATTCTGAAACAAGTGAGTTAGCCATGGGCCTTAAATATTGACTTGGTAAGATTGCTGACCTTACTGTTAAATACAATAATTTTTAGACTCTCGTGGCACACCATAATCGAGAGAGAAGGGCGTATATCGCTTAAGATTAGGAAGAAACACACTTGGAGGTCCAATGGGTGAATGGCTAACATTGGGATAAAGCATGGATTCCAAATATTGTCCAATCCATCCTCTCTTTCTCTACTATTTCGTATTCGAAATCGTCTGTGAAGTTGTTGATTTTTATGAGGCGCCGTAGCGGACAAACGCTGTCCAAGCAAAACGTTGCCGCTGAAAGTTTATTGTCATATGTCCAGAATTCCACTTTCAAGTGTCGTATCAAAAATGCTTGTCCTTAAAGTTCCATTTTCTAGGTCGAGATTTTAGATTGTATCTGTTGAATTAAATGGTCGTGGTTGAAAGTTATATTTTCGATGGCGAGGTTTTAGATTTTGTCGTTTGAATGTCACGGCGATGGTTGAAATTTGAATGTGAAACGTCGAGAATTCCTAATTTACGTATTGGATCAAAGAATTTATGTTGAAACTTTCATTTCATATGTTGAGTATTTAGATTTCATGTGTTGAATGACACAGCGCTGGTTGAAAATTCGATGTCCAATGTCGAGTTTTTAGATTGTATCTTCTGATTTACACGGCGGTTGTTGAAACTTTAATATCATATGTCAAGTTCCAATTTAACATG
Organism: Sinohyriopsis cumingii; assembly: GCA_028554795.2. Lineage (NCBI taxonomy): Eukaryota > Metazoa > Mollusca > Bivalvia > Unionida > Unionidae > Sinohyriopsis > Sinohyriopsis cumingii. The sequence continues at coordinate 167,268,978 of CM068829.1, forward strand.
TTGAATCATATTGATTGTGTTGAAAGTTCTATTTCGTATGTTGAGTTTTGAGATTGTATCTGTTAAATTACACGGCGATGATTTGGACATTTTATTGTGTTTGCCAGAATTGTTTTTTTTTTTTTTTTTTTATGGTGAAATGATGTTTGGTGTAAAAAGTAACATTACACAATATCCACTTTAACAATTCAAAATAATATCGAATACTAAACATCATTTGTCTATTCATTTATGAGGCGCCATTACATTTCATGCATTTACAGTTTGAAAGTTAACATTCACAGGTCGAGAATTACTATTAATTTCTTTGCTAGTTGTCGCTCTCGTAAACGCACTGCATTATTTTTAAATAAGAAGACTGCTTCTAGTTGCTGTGAAATTCAACAGATGAAACCTAAATACTTGCCATATGAAATGGAACTTTCATCACAAACACTTGCATACAACGTGTGAATTAGGGATTCTCAACATACGAGATTGAACTTTTAACCACCGGTGTGTAATTCAAAATATACACTGTAAAACGTCGACATAGCAAATAGAACTTTAAAACACCACTAATGAATTCGGCATATTAAATCTAAAATCTCCATCTGGAAACTGGAACTTAAAGGACATGCAATTTGATCCAACACGTGATATTAGATTTCTCTACATACGACATCGAAATTTCAACTGCAACTTTGTCATTTGACCAGCTTTTGTCCGCTACGTCACCTCATATATTTATTTTGTATCTTCTGCTGTACGCTGCGAAAATTCATACTTTATGAATCTCGCAAAATTAAGGTAATTTTATTTTAAAATTTGTAGGTCACTTACATGGAAATCGTTTGTTCTCGTAATTTACTTTCGATTTTCTCGCAATGGCTGTGGAAGATAATGACAGGCTTAACCTTCACATCGGGGCAAGGCCTGGATTCAAAATATTCCTGCCTGGTAGAAGAATGTTATTGCGAGGACTTTATTTGGGTCTCTCGCTACTATTTCCCTTTTGAAAAATCGTCCATGATTAACGTGATGCTGTGTGATTGCCTTCCAGCTACTACTGCACTGTAAGTCACTTTGGTTGCCTATCACACTTTGTGAGGACAATTTCAGTGAGAATTAGTAGGTCACATTCATGGAAATCGTTTCTACTTTCAATTTGCGCGCTAGAGCTCCTGAAGGGTATGACTGTATAACATGCTTTACCTCCGAGAATGAAATAGAATAAGAAAATATGAAAAATAAAGTCAAATTAAATTAAAAGAAGAAAAATGATTGAATAACAATTGAACATGAACTTACCCGGTCCTTGCAACTTTTTTTGATTTTCTGAATAATTATTGAGATTGTGAAGTTTTGTTTCTTGGTGTATTAAGATTAATGAAATATTTATGGTAATATAACTGACTAAAAATAAGGTTCTTGGTAACAAAGGGATCATTTATTAAGGCGGAAGGGGAAATGAAATAGAACACAACATTGCATGAAAAGGCAAACACCTCTGGTAGATTTCTAGCACTCAAGTATCCAAGATACAAATCAATACTTTAGCAGCTTTATGGATAAATTAATAAATGTAAATGTAATTGAAGCAGTAGAGAAAGAGATGAAAAGAATGAGAAGTACGGCATGTTTTAAACTTTCTAATTTTAAAATGCACTTGCCAGTTAACTGATAAATATTTTTAAAATTTCAGCTATTTCGCCTGCATCGCATCAGCAAGGCATTCAAAACGCTTCGATTAAATAGGCAGATAGGTTATTTTCTTACATTGGGAATAGTTTCTCTGACATTTCGCTCCGTAGCCATCTAACTAGATTAATCTTGGAGGACACTACTCACCATGGGCAAAAATAGGTGACAGTGAGAAATGTTTTAAAATATACAACTTTTATAATAGTTTTTGCTTCATAATGACCTAAATTGTTTTGCTCAGTGACATTGTAAAGTTTTTGCATTATCAGTTTTTCTTAAGTTAGGTCGGAGGTTTTTTAAATATTATTTTGCAGCTACCATCTGACAGAATTCTGCTAGCTGTAATAAAATTTCGGAGATTTGTTTGGAAAGGGTCACCACAATGGTGCTCCTACTGTTTGAAAGTTTTACTTGTGCCTTTAGTCCATATTCCTAGTCAATATGTCGATTAACAGCGCCACCTAGTTGCTACCAGTTTTTAAGACTTAAGAAACGGAGGATCCTTCGAAAGGCCAAATCTTAGTCCATATAATAATGCAATTGTGAAAATATATTTATTCATTGGAGGTAAAATAGACTAGAAATCTGCGTAAGTTATAAAAAGCACTTTCATTTTGTGTCTGTAGTTTTTAAATTGTAATATTTTTTCATCTTTGCCAGGCATAGATAACTTCTGTACGTTAGAGAAGTATTCGAGATGCCGTTCAAGTACCTGTTGAGACTTACAGCCATTCAAGCATATGAATCAGAAATATTTCTTATTCTTATGCTTGTTATACTCTCCTCCGACTAGCCCGTTAAAGTTCTTTATCCACGCGTAATGATTTTTATAAAACAGCAACTTTATTGTCTTCTGACATGCACATTTGCTATTGTATATCGGGTAGATTTTTAGATTATCATCAACACCAAACACGTTAACAAATCGAGTTTGAAACTCTGCCAACATTTTGTTTTCAACTAAGAATAACGTCGATAGTATAGCCCATTGAAAATATTTGTACTCACTGCTTCGGACATCGATACAACATTTCTTCCTTTCTTTATTTTAGTTGGCAGCTAGACATACGTGCTACCTCGCAGTGGATTATATTTCATTGTGTGAAATAGTATTTCTCTTATTTTTTCAAATCTTCAGACCGAAGCAGATGCTGGGTACGCGTCTATTTTTTTCCCCCATATTTCTTGAAATAGATTATCCCTAACGACATTAAATCTGTCCCAATTAGAATTCGATTAGATTTTGATGTGATATAAGGACTGGCAAATTCCTTGCTGTGCTTAGCAGCAAGCTGCTCTGACTTAGGCGTCTGATTGGCGAGCCTATCCTCAGCTTACTGCTGCGATCCCGGAGATATATTTAGCAAGAAGAAACTTAACAAGAAACTGTACTATTATATGCAGACCCTTGTGCGTGGCAAGCTCGGATTTTATTGTTGGCAGAAGCGAATGATATAAATATTTAGCAGAGAAATGTATTTTTGCAAGTTTATTATCAGACCTCCAACTGTTGTCAAATCCAACAAATACGGTTGCAGTATGTTTAGTCTAAAACCTAGCTATCCGCACCAATCCTTGTTTTTGCTATATCGGCGAGCTTTAACATAGCTATATTTACTGTTTAACGCTTATGTAATGGTATGATACGAAAATGTCAATTAGAGTTTTTCAAAACACGATAGTATAAGTTAGAAAATTTATATCAATATCCTATTTTTTTGAGCGATCTTATAAAGTGCCAGGAAATATTTTGGTGTCATCCTTGATACAATTCGTTTGCCGGCAATGAACTGTGCGTTTCATAAATCTACAAACTAAAAATTCCGTAGGAATTTTAACTCCAGCCGGTAATAAAAAATTCGAACTAAATGTAAAGATGATGGTGAGCATAAGGAAATGTTTTTACACTAATTTATATGGACACTATTCTGTGAGGAGATTCCAGCAGGGATGCGAGTGTTTCATGTGAATAATCAGGAAACTGATAATAACATCGCGTTAGTCTGTGCAGGACGAATATAAACCACATCCAGTCTATGATTTTTACGAGGCATGTATCAGAGGAATTATCAGAAGTATTTGAACAAAAAATATTTGCTTGAAGTATCATTAATAGTTGATATTTTCATGTTGCAGTTAGAGGTACACTCATTTTTTTTTTTTTGTATCTCACATCGTCTTGGTTATGATGTATTTCACGGGCCTATCCAAAGTGGTTTAGGTATCGACCACAGAAACGGTATGCGAACTGATAACCGACTTGAAGAGCTTGATCTTGTTGCTTCGAAAGTAAATATACGACGTGGGCGAGGAGGTGGTGTTACTTTGAAAATCTGGCTAGACCTATTATAACGAATAATTCTGTTACAGGTGAATGCATATTATTTTCATCAATCTATACAGCATCAAAATATTTTAATATGTGTCCATCATCAGTAAAATATGTCGCTAACCTTATCACAAACGCAAAAACAAGTGGAGATAGAATTGTATTTTATTATGAACCACCTGCTGTTTAGTATTTGCGCGACTTCAATATTTGTCAAGCTGCAATTAACGTATTTATTTAAGGCTTCTTTGTTGTATCGACAAATATCTTCCCATGTCGAAATAAATTATCGAGTTCTATACTGCTGAGCATTATCAAATTATTTTTGTTCCTAGTCCTACTTCAAAGCGAGCTACCACGTTGTTGTCACCACGGAACTTATTTCTTACATCCTTTTCCAGCTGATAGAGATTTATAACGTTAGCTCGAGTAACAAATCTGTCCATATTTGATAATTAACACAAAATTGCAGTTTATTCGAGGATCCATTTCAAGAATATTTTTTAGATCTTCCCTTGTCAAACAGCAGTGATCCCACTTTACAATAATATCTCATAATGCCGTACAATTTTTCTAAAAGAAATATTTCTCAAGTTCTGATACCTCAGAATCTATCTGTTTTTTCATTTCTCATTAACAGATTGACAGTAACAAGTTCATGTTTAAGATTTTAGCTCGAACGATGCCTCTTATTTCATCTGATATTTCATTACAGTGAATTTGATAAAAGTCTTATGTGTAAGATGTCCCAAACAAATTTGTTTTCACGAAAAGATTGTCTTTATTTTATATTGATCATGATGCAATAGAGTGCAAGCACTCCTAGTATAAATTGCATCAGTATCTGAATACTGCAGCACATATAGATTCGAAGAATCAGAGTATTTTACATTCCGAATTTGACGTAGAATCGTGTTTGTTTCCTGTCCACGATGATAAATTTGCTGACGAACCAGGTATAGTACCTCAATACGAGCAAGATTATGTAGCAGCAAAATCACGGTATAATGTAAAATATCACCTCGATAAAGTGATTAAAAAGGTTAATTTTACTATTTCTGAACATCAGATATTCTGGAAGTTGTTAAAGCAGTTTATGAACCGTGGACAGCTAGAAATTTATGTCCGTCAAAAAAATATAATTAGACTTTCTGTTTGTTTAGATTTTTAACCTGATGGGAACGTGCGCACATACAAAAACGCGAAGACAACATATGATACCATTGTGCAGGCCGGTGAAATGTAACTATATCCTTTTGAAATACGAAATGATTTATGGTGTCCACACTTCGCTTACCTATTCTTGCTATGACTTTTGATGACGAATATATCCTGCTGTGTCTGATGCAGCTCATGTTGGCAGAAACTTCTACTAACATCCTATCTGGGTTTACTATCCAGGGATAAACAATTCAGCTTATACGTCACAGGTATTGTCGTGAAAAATATTTTCACAATGAATACTTCCTCGGACCAATTCGGAGTGAAACCTTTATCGAATGTTTTATGTACAAAAAAGTTTCTATCACGATCACCAACTTTAAATTTATGTCTTCGTTCGCCAGTACTGGATTATTAACTGCTTCGTTGGGCGACATTCCAAGTGCTTTATGTTTAGTGTTATTGTAATACGACACAATCTTGGGCAGATCATCAACATATATGATAGTGCTTTTAGCTGTGAAGCTGTGAGTTATTTGTAGATCTTTTCTTTTAGCGTGCGATTAAATGTCCCGAAGATGACTCTTTTCCCATAATTTCCGGTGATATATTTGATGATGATATTTTGTTCGAGAAACTGCTCATATTGCCTACTAAAAACTCCGCTCCGTGATCGGTCGAAATTTTATTTGGTTTTCTTTCTGTGCTGATCATAATACCTCGCATCGCATTGGTTATAGTTTTGCCTCGTTTATCTGCAACAGGTACACTAAACGCGTATCTACTAAACATATCAACTACGTTCATCAGGTACCTTTTGTTGTCATTGTATAGTGAAATATTTGACATATTAGCTAGATATATTGCCCAAATGTCATCAACGTAATTTGCGATAACCCTTCGACGAGGAAACTGTTTTTGTTTAGGTTTGTGAAGTTCATATGCGAGACCGATTTGCACTCCATTGTCATGTAGCACATTTGTACCAAACCCGAGTTTATATTTCGCTCCAATGATACCTTGTACTAGCTTACGATCAATCCGATCTCGTATTCCAATAGGTTGCATATTTTTTAGCTCATGAAGCACTATACCGTCGCAACCAGATTATGTTTTCGTTGTCGCTATAACATATGTCATGACTCATTCCGATTTTCTCAAGTTTATCGAGCGGAATCCAAGGCCCTGTATAACGATGCCGAGGAAATGTCCATCCTTTGCTAAGTTTCGGTTATTTGCAAATTAACGTGTGAATATCAAAGCGGGATCCGATTTCAGCTCGCCGATTACAACATTGACATTAAGTTACTATTTTATCCTGCTCTATACCCAGATCGTAGTCAATTTTATATTCACACGATTTACTTGCAAATTGGCTTTACATTTTACTTCTTCACTTGAGGAAATATGTAGTCATTTTTATATTTGCTTGTTAGATAAAATTGCAATTTTGTCATTTTCCAAGCTTGGTTTAGGTGTAAATTGTAATATAAATTTCAGAAAATCACCAAGTAGGCTATCGGACAGCTTTGCACCAAATCCAAGGGATTAGGACATTTGCTTGATAAACATAACACAATAATATTCACAAGCTGCAGTTCCATGTGGCTGTAGTTGATTAGAAGAGTAATTCATTTATTTACACTTGGATTATAGCACGTACTGTTTAATGACATCACTTGGTGGAAGACCAAACGAATCGAAATAATCGTTTTTATAAAGACCTACCCAATGCGTACCAGATCCGTCGTTGAAACTTTGGATATTTGTAATACAGCTTGGTGCAGCGGTTGGTGAAACACCTTGAGTTTTTGGTTTAAGCAATAACTCGTCTTTTAAAAATACTCATTGAAATCCGCTGACATCTTTAAGATCTCAAAGTTGCTCAACAGCTGATACCAGACTGCATTAGTCCTCACCCACGCCCTATCCTCAACAGATTCGGATGTAAACGTACCGCTATTCCTGCTAGCAATGGCCCTATGAATCCACCTTGGACCTCTTGGTAATGTTGATGCTTTATTAACCACTCCGTATCAGAGTTAATTATACTCATTCTATACTAGGTATTCACACAATTTTATCAGGCGGTCAAGGTTAAATTTTATCAGACGGTCAAAGTTAAATTTTATATCGCAGTAAGAATAAGAATGAGCTGTTACACAAATTTGGTACGTTAATCATGAGCTCAAGAAAGTACAGAACAGCAATTAAAACCACTACGGCTGGAGCAGACTTAACAAATTACGTTCAAAATCTGGAAATACTAAGACAGGTAATTTTAGTATGTCAGGTCAGTGAGTGCTAGACCTTGAAACAGCATATCGTCCTGTCAACGCATATAACTCACAAGCAGGAAGTTTTGCCCAAATTAAGACGATCAAAAATAGCAATTTATCATTGAGTGACGGACGAATGACAGGAGACATCAATAACAACATAGAAAATCTGCAAAGTAAATACCCATTTGCTGACGTAAATAAGACACAAGCAGTAAGTTACTCACAACTTAGCGCGGTCGATAATAACAAGTTATCATTAATTCTTGGAGTCATGATTGGTTAAATCAACATAGGTGGTAAATTAATATTTAATACTCGAATTGATAAAAGAACGTTGACGAGTACGATTTTGCAACAAATTTAAAGTTTGTCAAAGATAACTTTGTGATAACATCCGGTGATACGATGACTGGTATGTTAAACATGGGCTCGAATAAAGTAACAACGACTTATAAAGCAACTGCCGGATCGGATCTTACAAATAAATGGTATGTTGACGCAGACGTATCAAGTACAATTACTGCTGCAGATGCAATTTATGTTAAAAAACTGGAGATACGATAATAGGTGCGATCGATATGGTTGCTAATAAGATAAATTCTACGTATGTACCTATTGCTTCAGCCGATCTTGCAAATAAACATTACGTAGACTCAATTACCCAATCGCTTGCGATTGGTGGCAACACAAAAAGAGCTAAAAATAATGTCGATCGTATTCCAAATCTTGCTGATGCTAGATATAATCGTTGGCATTTTGTTCCAACTGCGTCAAATTATTATTCGGAGAATAAGCCATATTATGCGGGGTTTTTTAACAGCCCTTTATCAGAGACGGAGAAACATAAAATGTTTGGATTAAAATAAAGTGTCTAGAGGCCGTTGCGATTTGGAAATTTCAACGACGAGGTTGACTAAATGTTCATATCGGACGTATTTACAACTGGCGATTAGAAGATTCGACTGATGATACAACTTGGACTACTCTGTATACAGCATAAGATGTTTACGTTGATGTTTCTCGCCAATATACACTTAATCCCACTGTAATGACAAAGAAATACTCGTATTTCAGGAATTATGTTGACAACGCGAATAGTCCACTTCCAGGTTTGAACATGTTTCAGATATATTGCGTCGATGACCTAGCATAGGTCATTGCGATTTTAATTTGATTTAAATATATAATGTCTGTTGATCATCCATTGATCAGAGTCGTAAAAGAGTTTTATAATTATATTCTAAACCCGAAAACGGAGATCAAAGTCGCTGATGTTGATCAGCTAGAACCATAAAGTGTTGAGGGAGCAAGAGCAATAAATAATTGTTCGAATAAAAGAATAAATTTAGATTCATCCGGTTTAAATGAGAACAGTGACAATTTTGCTAGAGTTTCAGGAATGAGAGGCCCTCAGTTGAGGTACGCGATCAGAGTCTTTGAAATAATTAGCAGGTACTGTGTTGTAAGTGCTTGCGAGGAACGGCGACTAAAGTTTGAAAAGTTTCTGATAAATACGTTGCTTGCGCTAAATAAAGAAAATGTTTTGACGATCGACAAATCCAACCTTGTATAAAGAAAATATGATGGTGATAAAAAAAAACCACAACAAGAGCGACTATAGAAGATTTGTGATGAGCTTGACAAACTGAAACAAGAAAACATACGTTTCTTAAAAATCGTAAGCTTAAAGACACATTTGCTAAACGTCGAGTATTTTCTGTGCTAGGCATGGACTATTATGATAAAAAGACTTTAGAAATAGTAGATAATAGTACGGGTACTAACCTGCTAACAACAACATATCTAGTTTTAATATACTCTCTCACCAGCGATCAAGAAAAGTATAACTTATATCACATTAATGCTGCATTAAACACACTAAGACCACGATTGGGTTATATGATGATGTCGAACGAGACATATTTTCTCAAGAGCTTGATGATATTATAACCGTAAAACCTAGTATTGATGAACATTATGAAATATATAATGGTTCTATAAACATTGCTTTGAAAAACTATAAAAGAAACTGAAAAGTTACTGACAGAAGCCAAATACAGAAATATCAAACAGCTGATTGCCAGATACCTAAACCGACCCGCCAGTGACATGAATACAGAACAAGCAGGCATTCGTAGTCTTTTGAGCCTTACAAAAGCATATGCACTTCTCAGGCAGGAAGTAGTACCTAAACATTTTAAGCTGGGACAGTTATGCTATGTTGTTAGACATATAGACCATACAGAAGATATTTATCGTGATAGAGTAAATGATATTACTGAAATACCAACAAAATTTGATCCCCAGATTTTCATCCTCAGACCGTAAAGTTTTAACGGATAACAGATATAATGAGATATCCTATGAAGTGTATGATAAGTACAGAGATTTTTTTTGCCGGTCCTGTTAATAATAAATTTAGTGCTCTGATTGAAAATGTTGCCGCTGAAAATGCCTTCACTACGGGAATTGAAATAATTGCTGAAATAGTTTCGTAAAGATGGAAAAGAAAGTGGATGTGTGAAGAAAATCGATAGAGCCTCCATTGTGAAATCAGACGCTCGCGAATGACCTAAATTTATACGAGACCATCTTTAGAGCGAGTTTTGTTAAATATACAATTATCGATTATTTTATTACATTTAAATTCCAGTGAGTTATTAATAGTGCATAGGCATCTGACAGTCAGTTTTGTGACCTGATATGGAAAAAACAATGCATATTAGGTATAGTAAATTTTGTGTGAAATACAAAATAAAAATCACTGTAGAAAGCATAAGTGGAGTTGTATTTTATTCAAACCCTATTTTCTTTGACGATAATGATGATTCAATGACAGGTACTCATGTGGTAATCAAATTCTGAAATAATTTTTTTTTGTCCCAACAAAGTTGGCTTCGTATTTTATTTAGACTAACATGGGTGGGCTGGGAGGGGATAAGAATTATACTGTCCTCCAAGTACAAAATAGGGGTTTGAGTCAGAAACCTCACTTAAGCTCACTAATGTTGTTCTCTACAGTAGGATAAACAAATTTTAACCAATTTTTGTTAGTGTTCAGTCTTTTCCCTTGCAAATGTTCTTCAGAAGCATTGAAAAGTATGAACATAAGGTATTTTAAAATGTGTATCAGGTGCTTAAAGTTTGAATTAGTCTGCAATATTCTGAATAGTTCATAGGAAAATCAATCAATTCTGTACCTACACCAGTTACATAGTTAGCCTCAAACAACATAATGCAAATTATAGACTGGTCAGTTTTAAAATATTTCACAACGTCTTCAGAGGAATATGGACGTTTCATATACTCGTTCAGCATTTAGCATTTTAATCTGATTTATGCGGGGAATGCATGCAGCCTTTTAGCCATCTGATACGTTCCAGATGCGAATGTCTTGGAATAAATGACCATGGTTGGGAATTTGTCGAGTTGGGTATTTATCATAAAGGGTAAATTTTACCTATTCACTCAATTTGTTTTACATATGATGAATAATGTAGGAACGTTAAGAGTGTGAGTGAATAGGTAAAATGTACATTTAGATAAATACTTAACCATGATCATTTAATCCTTCCAATTTATTTTCCTCCTCACTGCCATCTTCATCATCAAATCAGCCTGTTCCATCAAGAAAAGATATTATTATAAGTAGAATATATTTTTTTTCGTTATTTTGTTCTCATAATCTACAGGACAGTGACTTCCTGAAGTCTGCTCACAACCCTAGCTTTAACGAATGTACGACTTCCATCCTATGCTCATGTACCACTTCGCAAACCTTCAGAATATTCCGCTACTAACTTACATAATATTCCAATCTAATCGCTACACAAAATGCATCGGCGAAGAGTATGGTCCTTTTGCGACGGTATGCACCATACGATGAAGGAAAGCTATGAGATAATTTACCCAAAAGTTCACGTCAAACGACTAGCAGCCTGCAAAGCAGATACCATCAGGTTGGATAAGAACAGAAAGCTGACAGCACGATTGATAAGTTCAACTACAGTTGAATTTCCATAGAGTAGAGAAGTCTGCTTAATGAAGTTGATAATCGCATCACTAAACATCCAAGAAACTGCCATATCCACAGCTTCTACCCAAATAGACTCCAACTAAATCATCGTAAAGACATACATTCCATGGCGACGGTCCAGATATCCAAGGAACAAAAACAACGATTCAGAAATAAACAATAACCTGCATTTTGTATTTAATGGCTGGCAGAGAAACTCAAACCACTACTTTGCCCAACGCAATTTTAACACAACCAATATTTAAAGTTTCCATTTGATGATGGATAACTGCGAAAAAGGGTGTTAACAAACCCAAACTTATAATATTGTCACGGGTCAAATAGAAATTATCTGTTATAACCATCCTGGTTTGTCAATATTTACTTACATTATCGCGCGAAAACGCCCGGGTTCTTGACTGCATAACCAGGTATTAAAACACTGAGGGGCTGCATTCCCCGTTGATTATATTGTACCAACATAGACTCAACCAAGAAGAGAACATCATCACTACCAGCGATACCACCACCTGTCCTCATACGAGACGAAATAAATTTGTATTTTTTGTACCACATTTCACACACTTGCCTCCAAGTGCACGCTTTTGATTTTTTGTTATTATTGTTGTTAATCCACTTTTGGGGGTGGGTGCTCTGCATGGAACACACTATAAATCCATATTTTTTTTTTATATTTGTACAGAACGTACCAAAAGAAAGTGATTTTAATCCTTAGTATCATCGTTATTGCATAGCATAAAATATCTTTTCACTTTTATCCATCATGTCGCTTCCATATTGAACTAGTAGTCAGGATTGGATGATAATGAAAATAGTTAATATAACACCGAACACAAACAAATTATTTAGTTACAGATTAAATCCTTGCTTACGTCATGATTTAAATGTCTTTTCAGATCGTTATGAAGAAATGTTATTCATATTTGTTCTATCGCCAAATAAGAAACACTACTGCAGCCGAGAATCAGACAGTTTGACTTGCTGTGAAAAAGGACATGATTCCCATAGACGACATGTTACTTTTAAGTAAAAACTGGCCAAATAGACATTAGAAACATTACATAGTTTGCTAGAAAATGTTGTTGATGTTATTTCTACTTTTTCCCACGTAGTAGAAAATAGCATTATAGCTGGGTATTTCTCTGGCAAATAAAGAAAGATGCACATATATGCGCACGTAGATAGATTTACCATTTGTGACATTTACATAAAACTGATTGTGCGTTTAGAAATATATTTCTCTAAATGTGCTCATTATGGCTGCCGAAATACATACAGGAAGACGATTCCTTTGCGGAAGGGTATATGGCATTGTCTAATACAAATTGTTCTTAACGGACATATGTGATTAAGTTATCCACATTTTATGTTTAGGGAAAATAATTAATTTTGTGTGATTACCCACACTAACCCCATTTCTCAGAAATAACCTAGTTATGTACAAGTTATTTAGGAAGCATGATCTAATTGGTAATACAAATATTAAATCTGAGCTAAAGTCTTTCTCAAATGTATAAAACAACTTACTCATGGTCCTAAATTCATAACATTTCTAGACTTGTCACTGACCAGCCTAAAATAGAAAAACGTCAAACTTTGCCAAACTCGACCCAGCAGTTTTCTTGCCAAATTGTAAAATTAACCTACTGTTCAACACGAGGAATGTTTTCCCACAATTACAAACGTTTTTCGTGTATAAACCTGGTTCTTAGACAAGTGACTCCAATATTAGGGCTCAGTCTTATAACAAGGTTCAAATTTTGCAATGTTTAGAGCAGACATTTAAAACGTAATCATTTTCACTCATTTCACACCTTATTTCTCATAAAAGTGCTTGAAATGTTTTTTATTAAAGAAAAACAACTTTAAGCTGTGGTAAATGTTTAAGTCAAGACCTTTTTTGAAATGATCTACCTGTATGTGAGTAATGTGAGGAGGAGCAAATGCCATAAATGCCATAAGTTAAAATGGGCAAGTGGACTGGCACTAGAAATACTGAAGAAGAGATACAAACTTGTTTCACTTATAATAATGTACAGTGTATCCAGAAGACTAGAGCCTGAGGCTGCGTGAGCTTTATTAATATGGAACCTGTGTCCTTTACGAGAAAGTGACATATGAATAAATGATGGCACGTTCAAATGCGAACAATCTATTCTCAGTTTTTAAAATGAAATATGTGTTTTTCTTTTTCAGAAGCTTTGTGAAGATGACAGCGAAGAACGATGATACAAAAATAATAAAAAAATTGGAGGAAGTTCCGTTTTCATTCAATATAAATATAAAAAATTTAACGCAGCAACAGGCAAAAATATTGTTGATGAAATTAAGAAGGGAATATGAGTGTCAGGAATACGAGCACCCCGAGGAAATCAAAAGATATTACAATCTGACCACTTACCTGCATTACGTTTGCAGAAATGTAGAGGAGGCCAAACAGTGTAATAGAAAGGCATTGGAAGTGGACCCTGAAAGTATTGTAGCTCTTGGAAATAAAGCATGGATAGATCACAGAGAAAATAACCGCAATGACGATTTGAAAGAAACTGTGAACATCATAAAAAGAGTTGAGGCACTTTGCTTGAATCCAGAAAAGCTTCTTGTAGCAAAATCAGAAATCGCATACTCCTATGCTCGATTTGGAATGAGGTACTACAAACAGGCAGAGTCTATCTATCGAGAAGTTCTAGCGGAGGTTACAGATGGGGACAAGTTGCCCACGGTTCTGTGGCAGTATGGCTGTGGGTTATTGAATAGGCGGATATTGGCCCAAAAGATTTACGGCTTCAAAGAATTTGTTCAAGAACACGAAGATAGGATTGTGCGTGCTGCTGATTTGCTGTTTAAAGTGGCGAAGAATGGTACATATTATAGATTAATAGCAAGAGCCTGGGCCGAATTAGGAAATCTTGCTTTTGCACAGAAACGTGACCATAAATGGATAACACTGATCCCAGCAGATCTGAAGCATGAGACCGCGGATAATATGTTTAACTACGCAGCTATGACAAACAAGCAAATATTGGACATCCCTGTACTGGAACAATGTGCCAACCATTTCAAAAGGTTAGGGAGGTATGATGAATGCGAAAGGTTATTGCGCAACTCATTAAGAGGTAAGAAATCATCTAGAGCATATAGTTGGCTCGCTGGAGTGTTAAAGATAAAATTTATGGAAAAGTTGAATGCGACAAAAGAAGGGCCACCGAAATGGATACCAGACTGCGAGGAGACTCGTGAGATATTGCAAACATATGATGACGCGATCGATACTGAACTGAATTTTACTGCTATGGAATGCAAGGGTAAATTTTTGATGGAGATGGGAAAGATAATTGAAGCGATTGATGTGTTTGACAATGTATATAGGTTAGTCAATACAACGGAAATACAGCCGGAAGAATGTGACCATAATGTAAAAGTTTTCTGTCAAATTTATGTAGCAAAATGTCTCCTTTATTTGTCGAATGATGAAAAAACAATCACACTTGCAAAGGATTTGCTTCGCTTTGCTATTGAAATGACTGTTGGTGTCCGACGAAAGAAAGAGCAAAGCCATAATTTCACGGACAATCAAAGCCCCACCACTTCATCTATGACCAAATCAGAATTTGATGACCTTGAGTTACCAAGGTTATCAAAGCTTCTGAAAGATGCTGTGGAAGAAATGCGTCAACTATTACGAATAGGTAAAAAGACCACGGAGTCCATGTTTGACGAAATCGCCTTGTGCGCGTTGCTTAAAGAAAAAGATCGGGTGTCTGAGTTGTGCAGAGAAATTGAACGAATCAATATAGACACTGTCGACCAGTTAGAATTCGCTCAAGTCCTGATTCGCAATAGAAAATTTGGCAAGGGTCTTTTTCATTTAAACCAAATGATTATTTGTGGCACATGGCCACAAGAGATGAATGAATTTGCTATCGAAGCACACGTAGACGGAGCAATGGATGCCCTAATGAACGATGACTTGGATTTAGCTGGAGCTAGACTTCGAGCAGCATTTGATCTGAAATTTCCTAAGGAGGACATCATACTTAAACGAGAAAATCTGGATATTTTTCTCATTGCCAATGAATGTAAGAGAGACTCAACGTGGAAGTTACAAGAATTATTTGGTCACTTAACCAAGCTAGAAATTACATCTTGCTTTGATATAATGCAAGCTGGATTAATATTAAAGAGTACCGAGAAGAGTATAGAACAATGTTCAATAATTGTGATTATTCTGGGTGAAGGTGATCTAACAAATAGTGATCCAGACACTGCATTGTTTCAATTGCTGGTGAATTCAGCTCAGTTAATTCACATGAACTGCAAGGAGCAAAAAGTTTTGGTTGTTATTACACTTTCGGACCTAAGAGTGATTCCCCCTTGTCTGAGAAATCTTCCTCGTCTTGTATTAATTGAACCACTTCAGAATGGTCACGAGTGGATGCATAAATTCTTTCGCCAGACTTTATTAAAGTAAGATCCGTAACAAATCTTGCTTGAAATAAGATAAATACGAACAACAACGTGCTCCCTAAGTATCCCAAGAAAATAGTCAATTCTGAAGAAATACCATCTCCGCCCCTGATCTTTGCCAAGGAAGAAATTCTTGCTCATGGCACAAATACACACACACACACATACACACACGCATATATATATATATATATATATATATATATATATATATATATATATATATATATATATATATATATGTGTGTGTGTGTGTGTGGTGAGAGACAGAGAGATGAACCATTATAAGCACTTCTAATCAATAAATAAACGTGTTCAAGAGAGACTGGGATCGTTGATGTTAGAAATGCTGAGTAGAAATGCATCTTGGAAATATATAGGATTTGGCAATTGAGTTCTCACAATAATCAATGATAGAAACTATTCATTAAACATTTTGTATGTATCAAAGGTTTTCAAATATCAACCGTAACGGTTAAAGTTATACAAATAAAACTATTACTCTTAATCAGACGTCGACCCAACAAAGAGATTGGATTTGAAACCTGATATCTTTGCATTATTTTAGACATTATATTTATCTATTCACCGGCTTGAAAAATAATTTTAATGGGACTTTTTATTTGCAGCTGGCATGAACGATTCATCAGTGTTTCATAGTAAAAATCACTTCTTAAAGATCAAAATGGTAGCATGCTTATACCCTTACAATAAAATGATATCAAAATGAAATTTATTATTGAAGAATTGATGTGCCTACATCAAGGGTTTCTGCAGACAACTGAATAAATAAAATTTTGAGGCAAACAGTATAAAGTCCAAACACAATGCTTTTTGAGAGTCTGCTAAATGACCAATGAAATGAATTTATGAAACATAAGTTATTTTTGATGAACATTTACATTTTGAATTTTAATTTAATCAGCACAAAGGGTGAAGAATTCATTATTTAAAAAATTCAATCAACGATACGGTAATTGTAAAGTTACAATAAAAAGTGCCAACGAGAAACCTTTGTAAAGCAATCTACACGTTACTGTCAAAATCTTAAAATGAATTCTCTTTCATATTATGTGCAAGTGTTTGTAAATTATAAATAATTTATTTACTGATATTTGAGTTTAAGGTCTAGCCTTAGTTACAGGATTAGACGTTTTGACTCAAGTGATGATCATTTATGTAGCATAGGGTTTTGTATAAGACAAGACTGTGGTAGTCAAAATTATTTATTCATATCTTAAGACCAGTCGATGGAATCAATTTTGTTGTGTTTAGATATAATTTAGATATGAGTCATTTATTTAAAAATAATTTAATTACAAAGTACAAAGTGCTCATTTACATTTTGGACAAAACACGACTTTGCTATTATTGTGAACTCATTCAAAGACATTCTGGCTTACGACATTGTTATACACAAACACTCTTGGTATATTGACCTATTCAAGACTTGGTATATCATCTCATTCAAGACTATTTGCACTTTAACAAATTAAATTAGTTCATTCGGAACATTTTGTACGTTTTGACTTGTAATGTAACTTTGACGAATATTACTGATTAAATTCATAATACTGTACAATCATCTTATAGGATTTACCTTATAACTTAGAGAAATACACTTATTTGCTTATTTCACTTGTCGGTTTCGCGTCTTTCGGTTACTTAGTTTAAGACTATGGAGTCGTAACATAAGCATTTCCCATTTGACTCCACACAACCCTATCCACCATCGGCTTCCGATGCACATAAACGGTCGTTTGAGAATTTTGAATAATTTTGCTATTTCTGTTAAGACCTAAACCACCCATCACCCCCGGGTGTGGTTGTAGAGAAGTGAGAATTGGAATTGTGCAACATTTGGAATTATGTATTTATCTTCACACAGGTCCACCTCCTTTCTGCTTTGTTGGTAAGCTCATGGTCCCTAGAAAGTCAAAATGGATTCGTGACATGCTGGGGGCAGGTAAGACATTTACTTGGTCTGGATAACCCAATATTATTTCCAAAAGGTAACAAGTATCGAACTCAGTGAGTCAGCAATGTACCTTGGTATGTTGCATTATTGCACAATTTTATTCATGTTGTTTAATACAATATTGACAGATTCTGTTGCGCGTTGAAATAAATCATTAATCAAATGAATTGCAATTTCACCTGATACGCCAAGTTTCGCACATTCCTTTCAAGCGATAAGCACACTATATCTATTTGTTCATATCATGTTACAAACTTTATACCATCTTGCAATGCTCGGTACGTCATTTTGACAAAAGTCACATCTTGCAAATTCAGCATCCTCATATGGGCAGTCTAAATAAAGATTACAAACTTAAACGTCTGTGACCAATTTCCGGTGTTAGATATTCTTTCATGTCCTTCTAAAATGTTTTTGGCAAGTCTTTTCGTGTGCAAACAACCTCAGAAGCATACCCTTAAATCAAATTACATATGTCTCTATTCTACAAATAGACTATATATATATATATATATATATATATATATATATATATATATATATATATATATATATAGATAGATATATATATCTATATATCTATATATATCTATATCTATATATATATATATATATATATATATATATATATATATATATATATATATATATATATATATATATATATATATTCAAAGCAAACAGAAGTAAAACCCATTTATTGGATTTATGCCTGAAAGGCAAAACATTTCTTGTATACTAAATATTGCTTTGAAAGATATATGGAAATTTAAAATAAAGTGGATTTGGAACCTCTTTGCTGTGGATTTGTAACATTTAGGATAAACATTTATAATGAAATATTTCCATTGTCATTAAGCTTCTTAAGAAAAAAAGAAACTATTCGAATTGAACGTTTTTCCCAAAGCTATTGACTTTGAAGAAAAGACTACTTGTATTGGTAAAAAAAAATGTAAGAACACTAGGAAGAAGTAAATTTTCAATCAATGTTTTGTGCACAGTTCTTTTCTTAAGGAACAACAGACTTTAAATATTACAACAGTAGCAGTAGAAAGTTGGAAGTATCAAACTATAGGTTTTAAAACTTACCATACCCATAACAAAGGCTGATTTTATGACGTGGATGACAGTATATATATTTTATTAAAGTTGGAAGGCCAGCACGAATTATTTTATGCACCTTTTTAAAGGTCTGCCGCCATTTCTAGTGCAATTGCTCTAAAAAATGTTTACGTGACTGGCTTCATTATTATGCCAACGGAACATATATTCAGTCACATAATTTGTCAACTTCTGGAGGGTTCTGGACAACAATGCAGTTTTGCCTCTTCTTTCCTCCAAGTGGTCACCTCTGTGTAACTTGGTTTGTTCAATACTTTCACTAAACCATGGACGTTTTTCGTAGACTATTGTGTTATCAAAGGAGGACCAGTTCTCCCTTACTCTAATATAGCATTCAAGTAATGAAACCGCAGTCATACAGTGATGCTGGTGAGGTGTCTCGTATATAACAATGTTGTCTTTAACCAGTGTTCTTTCTTGAAAGAGGTGTACAGTTAATTATACTCCACCTGGAAAGTTTCAACTCTTTAATGGTTTTAATGCTACCTGTATTTATAGCTGTTACCACAGTATATATTGTAGAAAAACATACTATATGGCTCCAATTTTTGTGGTTGCAGAAGAAAATGACCTTTTTACTTATATATGTGAATTTTGTGGAAGGTATCTTATGCTTCCATGAAAATATTCCTGCTCGTTGGATCTTTACACTGGTGGTTTCAATCACTGAATCCACGACAATCGGTGTACGATGAAAAACAAAATGACTTCACAGTATTTTGGAACTTTTACGTGATCATTTGATATGCCCACAAATGTCATGTACTTAGATAAGGATATTAAAACAAGGAAAAAGGTTACACTCAAGAAGCACATTAAATTATGATTTCGTTGTTAAGCACCTGAAGCCGGCCTAGACAAATGTAATTTTCCAATATATTTCCAACATTAGTGTAAGTAAATACATTTGTATATCTTAAAGCCCAGCGAAGGACCGAACGTTGTTTGCATGAGATTTTTAATCTTCGTGTATGTATCTTCAAAGATTCAATCGACAAAGGTTTGAAGGAATATTGTGAATATTGCTCTTTTTTCCTTAATATAAAATTTAACTTTTTAACTGAAGCCGTACTTCGTTTTTCATATTGAGAGAGAGAGAGAGTCACTATGTTAACGTTTGTGCAAGTTTGAAAATCTAATTCCGATTTGTGTATGATAAACACATATGACCGTACTGCGCAGTAAAAGAAAGAAAAGTAATAATGCAGAGACTTTTGAAGCTTTGCTATTATGGCATGAAAATTTAATCAAGTTATCTAAATATGCATAAAACATGCATATTATTTTATGTGTCTAACCCAAACGAATTTTGATAATGCAGCTCTCAAGATTCCTGTATCTTAAATTAGTTTAAACGTGTAACAGAAATGGAGCAAATAATACTAAAATTTAATATAAATCGAATAGGTCATCTGCATTTTAATATAACTGATGATATTACATTTCATTTGTCTATCTCAGGTAATTTGAGTCTAATCTTGCTAGCGTTTACATTAATAAGACGTCTCTAAAATGCTAATAAAATGTGTCCCAGAATTAGCAAATATGCAAAATGTTTGCGCCTATATACGATTCGTTTTGCACTGTTAAGCATAACTAGATCCGGGATCTACATTTGGACATAGAATCGTACGGATAGAAGGACAGATAAAAGCAATGTGTCCTTTTCTGTAATCAAGGTTAATTGCTATTAACAGAACAAAATGTAACTATAACACGAATTTTAGCAGACGTTTGGACTTAAGATAGTTCGCATTTCATGCTGCCATATTATTCAAAACAAGGAGTATTTCCTTTGACCATTGCATCATTTAAGATTTTTTTTACTCTTTGTGTTTCCATTGTAGAATTAAAGGAATATTCTCTTACTTCTCAACCTGCATCCTCTACATCTTGACTTTGTCTAACTGGCATTGATACACATATCTTGTACTGAGTTAGCTAATTGAAGGGTTCTTTCCAATTACTTCTGCTCAAACATGAATAAGAAATAATTGTACCGAGAAATGTTACTGCCAATGGGTTGAAAGAAAAGACATAAGCAGATGTTTTAGTGAGCGTCCGTAGAGTAGAAACAATAGGCTCTGGGACTAACGCAGATCGCACCTATTATTTGTATTTGCAGGCTTAACAAGCATAATAAGTTTTAATGCGTCCTACTATATGCACAGATAGCGTGTTGTGTTTGTGTCTCAAAACAAATTAGGGATAAATAAAGATTTATAAAATTATCGAAGTTTAAGAACTAAACCTATTTATTTGTTTTTAATTACCATTTGCTTGTCCGATTTCTTTATCCTGCAATATTACATATGAATACGTATACAGTAGATTGATGAAGCGGTGTATTAACGATGTTTTCATTGAAATAATACATAAATAAAAAGGACTAGCATTTCATAAATTTGGTTGATTTGATAAACGTTTATAACGCTGTCATGATGCATATCCATGGTCCACTGACTTCCAAATGATGGCACTGAGTATACACGGGTAGAAATGGTGTGATGATATTACGTACAAAATAAATAGTGTGTGTGTGATTTGGAATTTTAACGTAGCTTTAACAATTTTTCAGTCATGTCGCTACGATGTCTGCAGTGTGGCAGTTTATAGTGATGTCTAGCACTTGTGCATCGTGCCGCAGACATGTAGCATGTGTAACAAGATAACGGGATTGGATTGCGGATTTACAACAGAACACTTTTGATGGTGATACAGATACAATGTCTAATGATGAATGTCTTGAATGAGAAAAGATTTATGATTAATACGTGCGTGTAAAAAGATTGGAAAAATTAACATAATCAGCACGCACCTTATAATGCAACAAATGACCTTACACAGTACAAGGGCAAAGGTGAAAGTTTCACAGTAACTTCACACGACGAAAAGAGTGATGTGTTTTATTCAAAAAGTAAAACTGAATTCACTCAGATAGTGACAAATGATGTATTTTACTCAGAAAGTAAAATGATGAAAACAAAGGGACATATATCATACGAAATATCTGTACAATCTCAAAACACTGGGTATTACAAACCCCGCGGCTAAAAGATCATGTGTGGAGTTACATACTCCATCACCAGCACACTTGGCTACCAGTCACACGGGTCAGTCAAGCAGTCATTATTCCAGGTAGTCACCGACCACCATTCAATTCCTTGGTCAATCAAGCAATCAGCGCCCACCAATCAGTGAGCAACGCCAGATTACCTACTACTTGACCAGCAACATTGTTAAATTAGCTCTACAGCTGCTATGGTTCAGCTTTACAGCTGCTATGGACAACGTCTATGGTTAGCTCTACAGCTGGTACCACGTCGAATCCGATCAGCTCTACAGCTGCGACTCCGATCAGCTGAAAATACATCTAACACCGTGTACTATGCTTGACACAGACATATACGATAAAACGTAATGACGTTATATACGGTAAGCTATACAGATTACATTATTGGCACAATAATTACAAAACAATTCACAGGTTCAGAAGTGAAACCGTGCCCGATAAGAATGCTACAGTAATAAACGTTTCTTAACAAGGCAACTCTATATTGATAATATAAATCACTTGCTAAGTCACGTACAATAATAGGAAATATTTGTATTATACTACGTAAGGCGAAGCTACATAGAAAATATACAACAAAAAAAAAACGTGGTAGTTCAATAGCTAAAACTAATACACAAGAAATTCATACATAACTCGCATAACTCTACAGCTGAAGATGTGTAAGTCCTTAAAGTAGACCACTCACTGACAAGACGTTCCGTAATGTGTAGATTTAGTCTTATGGTGAGGCATTTATACAAAGATGATGTCGCCATACATCGTCTGTGCGCTGGAAGTATTAGGTTCTTCCCATCGAGAGCACGTCGCACGTGCGGCATAGGATGAACCGAACTCACTGTTTTGAGTATATGTATTTAATAAATAAAAGGATTTATACAATTCCGTGACAATACCCCCATTAAAAAGTGGTAACACTTTTACAAAAATCACGGAATGTGAACATAAACAATTATTAAAACATTCATTTTTGAATACTGAACGAAAATGATCCGCTAATTACACCCTATTTAAAAAATCATAAACACATTTTTAGATCCTCGAATCGCCTCGATTTGGAAACTATATGGTTGCAAAGACAACACCCAATGCATCAAGCTTGCTTTGGCGACCTTTACCTTGTTCAATTATAAGAGTGACTGACGGTCCGTTTGTAAGGTAAACTCCGTCACGAAAAGATATGCATGTAATTTTTCTATCCACCATACTAAGGCTAGGCACTGCTTCTCAATCACTAAGTAGTTTTGCTCCCTAGAGAGCAATTTACTACTTGCATAAGCAATGGGCAATTGCATCCTCTCTTGCCACTGTATCAAAACAGCCCCAAGTCCCGCATCGGATGCATCAGTCCCCAGTACAAAAGTTTTGTTCAATTCTGGCAATGTTAAGATTGGTGCACTTAACAGTTTCTGTTTTAAAGCGTTAAACGCTTTTTCCTGGCACCACCCAGATAACTTTATTATGTTGCTTTTTCCTGGTCAAGTATGTTAATGGGCTGGCAATAGCCGCAAAATTGCAAATAAATTTCCTGTGAAACCCAATCAAACCTAGGATAAATCTTACTTGTTCATTGGTTTCTGGTCTAGGTGCATCTTTGATTGCTACTATTTTGTCTGGGTGAGGTTTCGACTGGCCCAGTTCACTTACAAGATATCCCAATCTTTCTAGGGTAAAATATTATATACTACATTTGGAGGGCCTAGCTGTTAGATTGGCTGTGTGAAGTGTATCGAACAGATCCCTTAATACCTTAACATGTTCGTCCCAGGTATATGTATAAACAAAGATATCATCTACAAAACTGTCGACGTTTTCGAAACCGTTGAACAGTTTGCGCATGAGACGAACACACGACGTACCGGCGTTGACTTAACCGAAAGGCATGACTTTAAACTGATGAAAACCGTTGGGAGTCGCGAATGCCGTTAACTCGTGGACATTATCAGCGATTGGTACCTGCCAATATTCCATGGCAGGGTCTAACATGGTAATTTATTTGTGACCTGCCATCTTCGAGAAAAAAACCTTCTATGTCTGGCATTGCTTCTGTATCGAACACGGTGATGTTGTTCAGTTGCCGAAAGTCAATGCAAAAACGGTTTGTCCCTTCTTTCTTTTTAACTAACACAACGGGGGACGAGTACGGGGAACTGGAAGGTCCAATCACTCCCTGGGCTAACATTTTCCCCACTTCTTCGTTGATTGTCTTCCGCGCATCAAAGACCATTTGAGGTCCTTTAATCCTGATCGGCTCTTAGGTATTCAACTTGATCGTGTGTTGAATCAGTTCAGTACGGCTTGGTTTGTTTGTAAACACGTCTGGGTATTGGGACAAAACCTCCAAGATCAGCTCATGCTGACCCTCAGATAAATCAGGGCATTCATTGATCTGGTCTATAGCTTCTTTCCCTACGTCAATTGGGTATTCAAAGGACATTTTTATACTGGAGACGAATTCCGATTCGTCACACGATCTATCGCCTATCACCGCCCAGTCACATTATCCTGACACCAGGCCGACAAGTCCTGACACTAACCTCTTAATGCTGTGCGCCAAGCAAGACAGCTGTAAGTATCATTTTTATCTTTGGTATGACTCGGCCGAAGATCAGACCTACGATCGTCCGCATCCGAGGCGGACGCTCTAACCACTTGGTCACCGGAGCGGTTTGTTGTGATTATCTAAATAGCTGCATAACTAATTAGCCCATTCACTCGCCGACCATCCAGGCGCATAGCATAAACTCATTCTTACACAGCAATTAAAAGTATCCCATATCTGACTACCCAAATCCCGACCTCCATCGGTTATGAGAGAATTAACCTATTGTCATGTTAATTAAAGATAACATTTTTCACTACGTTTAGACCGCTGGTCAATGATATCACTGACAATGGCGCAAACATTACGCCTTGAAGGTACAGTTCACAGTTTGTCAGACATTAAGGTCTTATGTCCATACTCTAGCTTTCTGTCACTGTCACTGTACGTCATATATATATATATATATATATATATATATATATATATATATATATATAGAGAGAGAGAGAGAGAGAGAGAGAGAGAGAGAGAGAGAGAGAGATGAATTCAGACTGCAACTGACTAACAACTCCAAAATATATTTTATTTATGGACAACGTGCAACTTTAGATGCTAAGTACTAATTAGGTTAACATAGTTAACATAGATGTATATTCTTTCTCAGATAAAAACTGAAGAACAGAAGTAAGCAGAGCAAAAACATTTTTTTTGGTCAAGCCCTCAAGCCTTATGCAGGTAACAGATTAAAATAAATAACTTATACATGGTGACTAAAATGTACCTGATTGTTTAAACATGGAAATCAAATGTTTATCAGCAGTTGATGGCTCCTTTGTAAACAAACGCAGTTAACGAGCAAACTCATAAGTTTTATTTTGACTCGTACTGTGAGAAGGAAGAGTGAAGTCATTGGCACGGATTTCGCCTCAACAGATGATACGGTTAACAGGCGCAATATTAGAATAAACACCTGCCTACACCAAGGTAAGTATTATGAAAGTACATATTCTAAAAATTATGTTATTTATAAATGCATGGTTTTTATACCGCCATTAAATTCGGATCTTCCCTGAACAAAATCTTTCCTACTATATTATTACGATAGATTAGAAGGGCTGCTATGAATTTACAAAATTCACTTGCCCGACTCACTGGTTAAGCTGAAATATGCAAGGGAAAGTCAGTGGACAAGCCTAATGTCATCCACAGGTAAATAAGGTAAGAAGATTGCGAATCAGAAATAGAAATCCTCAATATGAGAATGTAAAAGGTAGCTTTCTACATTAATCTCTTACAGTACCATGGGTGTACAAGATAGGTCTTGTATTGGTTTCTTTATAATTAAATGTAAGTGACTGTCTTCTAGCTGTATAAAAGTCACCATAAAGGTCTTTTCACATGACTTTAATATCCAAATAATTTAACCTACTGAACGTTTCCCAGTAGAAAATATGTTATATATTTAAATACACGTCAAATCTGTTCTGCCCTATTCAGTCTTAAGGAATTACATCCAAGGCTTGTTTCATTGGATTCTAACAGAATTGGTCAAGAAGGATTGGTATTCTGCCAGTCTTATATTGAAACATTCACACCATCAAAAGGTTATAAATATTTAGTGACACAATAGCTAAAAAGGATGTTATTTAATATCGTATTCGTCACTGTATTAACTGTGTAAGATATAAATAAGGTCTAAAACAAAACCTGTTGCTGGAACGGGAAGACAGGTAGACGAAACTCAAATTGCTACCTGAAAAAAAGATAATTTTGATTCGTCGGCACTTAGTACAGTGGTCTGAACAAAAGGTAGACATACATTTCATAAACATGCTAAAAACACATAAAAAAATTGTCAGTAAAAAGGTTAAACTTGGTCATGTCTGTCATTTACATTGTTTTTCAGGGAGTTTTCGAAGATGGCACATGGGAAACAATTTACCCTCCTCACACAATTGGAAAACTTACAATGTTCAATTTACAGCTGAACTATTAACGTCCTAAAAAGCAAAGATAGTTTTGAAAAAACTGCAAAACGAATTTATTTGTGATGAACACAGGCATCCTGAAGAGAAAATATGATATGACAATTTGATAATGTTCTTGTATTACCTTTGTAGAGATGTACATGAGGCAAAACATTCTAACATTATATCTTTGGACAATAAAAACATTATTGCACTGGGAAATCAAGCATGAATATAATATCTGGAGTATGACCATTCTGATCAAAATAAAAGAGAGAAAATACTTGCACAAATCGAACATCTTTGGACAGACAAGAGAACGTTTGCTGTAGCAAAATCAGAGATAGCATATTCCTATACCAGATTTGGTATATTGTATTACACGAGCGCTGAAGTTATCTATGAAGACGTTCTAAACGTTCTTAAGAATAGCGACAACGTGCCATTGTTTCTGATACAGTTTGGCTGAGGGTTAGTAAAGACAAGACTGCTATGCTACAGTAAAGATAAAGTCAAAGGTGATGATAGAGAGCACTTTGAAGTAACAAAGCGAAATGAGAATGAAAGATTCCAGGCTAGAGCATGGGCCCAATTGGGCGATCTAGCAGTTTTATAGGAAACCTTCGCAAAAACCTGAAGGACCTTTTCCAGGCAAATATGGAGACAATAACAGCAACGGAGATATTTCAAAAGGCAAAGGAAATAAACAGTCAAGTACTTTAACATCACTGTGCTTGAGATGTGTGCAAGTCTTTGGAAGAGATTATATAAGGACGGTCTGTGCAAAGAGATACTATACAATACAATTCACGTTAAAGAAACGTCAATGGCAAACCGAAATCGTGCCCGAATCCAGCAGAAACAATTGATGAAAAAGTTGAATGTAATACAGTCCGGTGCTGATAGCAAAATATGCCAGTAGATACTAAGATTGTATCATTTTGCTTTCGCAACTCAGAGTCTTCGCGCATTGTGGTCCAAAGGTAAATGTTTGATGGAGATGGGAGAAAATGAAGAAGCTATTGAGGTATTGAGGTATTCGAAGATGTATATAGGTCATGGAAGGCAAGAAAAATTTGATTTGAAAACAAGATTCTTTGTCAGACATGGCACGACAATTGCCTTCTTGATTTGAGCGACGATGATAAAACTATACCAAGGGCAAAAGGACCTTTTTGGTCAGTTATTGAAACGAAGCTTCTGAAAGATGCAGTTACAATAATGAAGGACCTATTACAAACCAGTACTACAACAATGTCCCTCTTTGAACAGTTCGTCTTGTGTGACTTGGTTGGAGACAAAGACCGTGCAGGCAAGATACTAAAAGAAATCGGGAAAAAAGAAATGATAATTTTAAACCAGACAGCGGTCGTCCGACGTTTGATTGAAGTACATTAATATGACGATGGCCATTTTCTTTTGGACCAAATGTGTCCAATATTTGGCCTAAAGAAATTAAAGAGTTTGCTATTGAAACGCAGATCAATGGATCTATTAATGCTCTTGAGAAAGGCGATATTAACTTAGGTGGTACAAGACCTCTAACTGTTTTTGACTTACGGCTGCCAAAGAAAGATACCTTCTTTACACGGAATCAGTTACACCTCTTCATCCTTGCAAGAGAAGGCAACATAGAATTCACTAGGGAACTATTCAAATGTCTTGCTAATCTTGTTGATATGGATAGTACATCTTGCTTTGATTTGATGCCTGGAAGTTTAAAAATTAGTAATCTCGAGAAGAATAAATGCATCAAAGTGACGTGATCGCTATATATTTTGTAGATGGTGATCTGACGAATACTGATTTTGAATCGCAACAGTTTCTAACCTCAGTGAAAATAGCTGTTAGTACACATGATCCATGGGGAAGATATGACTTAGATTGTTATCAACGGATGTGCAGAGTGTAATATTCCCGATCGTCTGCGCTATCTACCTCGTCTCTCCGTGGGTAAACTATTTCGAAAAACAAGCAAAAGTGGGTGCGTGAATTCGTTTTGCAGGCCTTACTAAAAGGACGCAAATCATAGATACAGTCAAATTAACGTCTTACTATGGACATGGTGAGAAGGAAAAGCTATTCTGAAGAGATGCACCTTGTATTCATTTTTCATTCAGAAAACTTGTTTCATGTTAATTTGTATGGTCTCCCTAATAATGAAAAAGGTTGATGCATTCGTACCAACAATCCGTCAATAAATGCTTAAAACGTTAAATGTAAAAATCAACTATACACATTTTATATCGATTCGTTTAATAGAAGCACGTCATGGGATTAAATAAACAAGAATCATTCACTTAATGAACTAAGGCGTTACTGATTCATAAAGCGATATCTGCTATACAAATTTGTGGAGATCTTGTACAAAATGTTGTAGGGTGCGTATACACTGGTCTTCACAATTCCGAAATATATTATAGTTTAAGCATCATTTCCATTTTTCAAAGACACACTCAGCAGTCTGGCTGTTATGTTCAACAGAAACTATTTACTAACGCATTATCACTAAGCGAAATTCCATGTAATCTCCATTATTGTGATCACTCTGTGAAATGATATATCGAATTGTATTGGAAAAATTCTCCTATTTTGTGTATTTACGTTGAAGCTATTTTGAATGAACTACTCGTCACGTTGTTAAGTGCCCTGTGGCAAAACAAAGCTAAGTAGTGATAGTATTGCATTATCATCCAGTTGAAAATATACAAGAAATACTAGTTCATCATTCAAGCTCATATCTATACTATCTTATGAAAAGCTGTGTAAATATATGTCCACAACTTACTGTAAATAAGCTATATCTGCCCTTCTTGTTATCTTTAGATATTGGCGTTATCTACTATTGTTCATAACAGGTAAACAGGAAAACTTTACAACTTTTTGTATATGTGTATTTCCCACTGAGACCATATGATTTTCATTTTAGCAAAGTATCAGTTGAATATGATCCTATTCATATATTTATCACATGTAAATTACAATACAAAATTTATGTTTTATGCATCTGTCACAGAGTATCGAAGTAGTTATCGATATGAATTACACATATGTATTTGACTTCATGACAAATGTAAAGAATATTTTAGCAAGTCAGCCCTGGTCTGCTCATTTGAAAGCAATCCATGTTTCGCCGCAAATCAAAAAGTAATAACATTTTTCTGTTTGGAACATAGGTTTCGTATGTATCAAATGGATGTAACTTGCAAATGTGTTTTTGACGTATATTTAATTGCGATCTCTTTAGTATACGCGAATGGAATATTCTACCTATAACATATTCTGTTCAGTATTATAATTCCTTTTGAGTCTGGAAATAAATAAGGCCTGGGTCAATTCCAATTTCCACGGTTGACCCAAAAATGAACAAATAAATAAAGTACATATTCAACTGGAAGTTAATAGATATACGTTTGTAGTATATATGTACTTCTTTGTGCGTTTAAAAGATGTAGTTGCTGTAACAGGTGAATTTTAATCCCTCACTTTCACACTATCTCTCACGTTCAGTGACTTCATATCCGATTTTACTGTCAACCTTAGTTATTTGTCTCCATCTTTCTTTGTTGTCTTCAAATAAAGTATTATGTATTTGTTTTAACTTTATTTCCTGTAAAGTAATTCACACTGAAGATAAACTGTGACGTAGTCAGTAGGATGGTTCCCCGATCTACTGCTACCTATATACTAGGAATAATAAAATGATCATATGGTATTGGAAGAAAGAATGAAAATGGAAAATATACTTGTAGGAAACGAGTGTAGATCTATTTCCTTCAGTCTATAAAATGACACAGCAACACATAACTACTTATTCATTTTTCAGCCACCATCAATGTAATACTCTAATCGGCATCAATCTGGATTTAAAGCGAACATTGTCGCAGCCTCTCTCCAGACGCATTAACCACATGTTCTAATTCTTCTGAATCTGTTTATCTCTTAAGAAGGGCCTTCAATATTTTTCATCTTGCAGAGAAATTGCAGATTATAGGTCGTATCTGCTTACTATCTTTGATTCACCACATACCCAGCAAACATTAGTAAGATTACAATTATTGGAAGTCACCTCTCTTCAAAAGAACTAATAGAACGTGGTGTTTAATAAGGTTCCATGTTAGTATCTGCCTTTTGTCTGATCTTTAGAAACAAACTACATATAAGTTTTAAATATTCAAAGTTTTGATACATTTACTGACGACTCAACTATTCTCCGATCTCGTCTTCTTGCTGATATTGTCATAAATGGTATTAGAGTAAATTCACTGATTGACACCGGATCGACCGTATCAAAAGTGAGCCAGACATTTTACAACAAGCATTTGAAGACCATTCAGATTAAGCTCATTACGGAGCGTTTGAATGTTGAGTGTGCGAATGGAGGGAAGTTATTATATAATGGCTACAAAGAAGTTGAAACATAAATTAATATTCTGCCAAATATGGACAGAAAACATTGCCTAATGCTAGTCGTGCCAGACAGCAACTACACTAGTCGCGTTCCTGTGATGCTAGGAACAAACTAACTCATATATGTTTCAGAGGAATGCAAAAGTGAGCATGGACCAAGACGTAAGCAGACAGTTTCATTGCCAACATCATGGTATTTGACATTCAGATGTTTGACCTTGCGAGAAAAAGATGTAGCAAAGAGAAACTTTTGTCTACGTGTTTTAAAGAGCACAGTCACATGATATTATTGTGGAAACCAATAGCATTGTGATATTGCGAACCTTTGTTGATAAAGAGGTACCTTGTCATTCAACATGTGCTTTGCATCAGAATTCAGTGATGTCCACAATAAATGAAGACTTAGATATTTCTCCAGGTCTGGTGACTTATAACTACATGAGGAATAGTCTGATAGAAGTTCACGCGTCAAACGTGACTGCCAGGACAATCAGTATTCCGCCCAGAGCTATTATGTGTGAGTTGCAAACAGTCTCTCTCGCTGACATCCCAGCAAAAAGTGTGGCTGGAAGCAAGCGAATAGATGACCTTCTCATTTAAATGGACACCACTTCGAATAACCTGTCCAAAGATGATCTACAAAAACGAATAGAGCTTATAAAGAAATTTGAAGACATCTTTTTCAGGAGTGAAACAGATCTGGGATTTACGGCAGCTGTAAAGTGTCACATCAATATGATTGACAAAACACCTTTTAAACAAAGATGCCGTCGGATACCCCATTCCATGTACAGTGAGGTGAAAGATCACATTCATAAGTTATTTGCTAGCGGAGTGATTCGTAAATCACAGTCCTTGGGCCAGCAATGTTATTTTAGTGAGGACGACGGATGGAAAACTTCGCCTGTGCGTTGATTTTGGGCAGTTGAATAAGATGACACTCAAGGATTCTTATGGCTTGCCCAGGATTGAAGATATCTTGGACTGTTTGGCTGGATTTATATATTTTACAGTGCTGGATATGAAGTCGTGGTATCATCAAATTGAATCAGATGAATCTCATAAGGAGAGAACATCCTTTACGGTTGGTGCACTAGGTTTCTACGAGCTTGAGAGAGTACCCATGGAGCTTTGCAATGCAACAGCTATTTACCAGAGATTGATGGAAGAGTGCCTCAGAGTTATGCATCTGACCATCTGTGTGATCTATCTAGATAATATCATCATGTTAGGTAAAACATATGAAGAAAATTTAAAAACTCTGGAGAAGGTCCCAACAAGGCTTAAGGAGTGTGGTTTGAAGTTATTCAAAAAGAAGTGCCAGTTCTTCAAGGAAAGGGTCATGTATGTCGGCCGTGTTGTATCAGAGACAGGTGTTGAATCAGACACAGTCAAGATTGAGAAGATTATAAACTGGCCAGCTCCAAACAACCCTAAGGAAGTGAGGCAATTCCTTGGATTTGCTGGTCATTACTGCTAGCTTGCAAATAACGTCTAGAAGATAGCTAGACTGTTATCGGAATTAATGCCAAGCACTCGGAATGAAGCGGGTAAGCATGAGAAGAACATTCAACACAGATCATGGAAGTGGGGACCGGAACAGGAGGAAGCCTTTCAACAGCTGAAGGATGCCTTCTCTTCACCACCTATTCCAGGCTACGTTGACATTGGGCAACCTTTCGAGCTGCACATAGATGACAGTCAATACGGCCTTGGTGTAGTTCTGATTCAGGATGGAATCAAACGAGTAATCAGCTTTGTCAGCAGATCGTTAACAAAGAGTGAGCTAAATTATTCGGCGCATTGACCGGAATTCCTGCATTAAAGTGGGTAATCACTGAGAAATTCAATGATTACATTTATGGACAGTGCTTTACTGTGTACACTGACAACAATCCGCTCACGTATATTTTTACATTAGCCAAAGTTGATGTAACTTTTCATCGATGGTTAGCTGCTCTAGCGGCTTACACCTTTGACATCACTTACAGACCCGGATCGAGGAATTCGGACGCAGACAGTCTATCTCGGTTGCCATGAATAGAGAGCAGGAGCAGCACCAAGAATATGAAGACTATTACCATGAGACATTACACGCTCTTTGTAATTTAGCTAGTGCCAAGCCATTTGTGAAAGTCTTTGCCTGTCAGCGAATGTTGTTGATGACATTCTGGTTCTGGAATTGCCACAATGACAGAGAGAGATTTGAGAGTTGTTCAATCCAAGGATCCTATTATAAGGGAATGGGTAATGCATGTACGAGATAAAGGAAAGCCTAACCGACAGTCCTTACCTACTGGAAAGATTTTTTATCATTATTTAGGACCATTGACAATTTATGTCTGCGAAGAGGTGTTCTATATAGGAAGAGAAGTGCTGATGACCATGATCAACTACAGCTGCTACTTCCCAAGTCTAACCGTGAGGAGGCTATGTACTACTTGCATGATGATTGCGGTCATTTAGGTCGAGACAGAACACTTTCTGTCGTGAGGGATAGATTCTGAAGGCCGCTCATAGCAACAGATGTGGAAATATGAATGCTCATAAAATCGTCAACGAATGTTCGAGCACCACTCGTCAACGTCGTGACCACGCAGCCATTGAGACTCGTTCGCACCGACTTTCTGACTCTTAAGATGTCGAAAGGAGGCTACCAAAATATACTGGTTGTTACAGATCATTTTACCAGCTATGCACAGGCCATTCCAACATGAAACCAGACAGCCCTGACTATAGATGAAGCTCTGTTTAATGGTTTTATTGTGCATTTTGGTAAGCCTCAGTGTTTACATTCACACTAGGGTGCAAACTTTGAAAGTAATGTCATCAAGGTATTATGTCAAATTACTGGAATTAAGAAGTCGCGCAAGACACCATAACATCCAATAGGTAATGATATGTGTAAGCTGTGGAATAGGACTCTGTTAGATATGTTTAGATATGTTGGGAACTCTTAATCCAGATCAGAAAAGGGATTGGAAAAGTTATTTAGGACCATTAGTTCATTCATATAATTCCACGCCTCATTGAGTGTAGAGGCACAATGTTTGGAAGAGAGCCACGTCTACCTATGGACTCGCATTTGGATTGGACACGAGTAGTGGATCGGGCAATTTGTCCATTTATACCAAATCTCTTCGGAACCGATTGGAAGAATAGTACAAACTAGAAACGTGTCTTGCTGGAAAATCTCAAGAAAAATAGAAGCGGGTATATTCCATGAAAGCAAGAGCTTCAACTCTTCAGCCTGGGGATAAGATTCTAATGAAAATAGTTGCATTTTATGGAAAACACAAAATTATTATGTTTTGTAATTGATGTTCATTGATGAGCGAAATAAGGTCATCATTTGAATTATTGTGTTATTCTAATTGTACACATATTTGTCCAATTAGGCAACCTTGAACCAGGGTTTCCTGTTCGAGGTTTGTTTACTATGAGTAATGAAGCTACCCTGCTTACTGTTCATGCTGAATTGTTATATCATATGACAAGTCGCAAGTACATTTCAGATTGGTTACTTTGCTACTTGTCTGTATAAACAACATAGTCATTCCATTAGGGCTTTTGAAGTGTGCTGGTCAACGGATTGCAATAAGAATAGTGTTTGATGATTCTTTTGCTTCAAAGAAAAAATGTGACTTGACCTGTGTCCCATATGATAAAGTAAATAGATTTATAATATAGTTAATGTAAGAGCTGTATATTGTGTCGTTATTGTTGTTGTTGAGTTTAAGTATAGTGGCGTGCGCACAATTGTGCATGTGCCACTTTTTTCTGACTGCACCGCAGCCTGCTAGTTGTTCCTGGGGAAGGGAATAGTGCCACCTCCCCCTGGCATTTATGGGTTCAAGGAACCCTGGTATTTTGCCTCTATCTGTGGGTCCATAAAGGTCCCTTACAGTTGAATGGTTGGCTGTTATTAGTGGGAAAGAGAGCTCGGGAACGGTCCTGGTTGCTTCACATCGCTAGTTTCTTCTTGCATTTGCCTGTTGTTTCTTGCGTTTTTTTTATTTTCGTTTATTTTTAAATGTTCTAAAAAGGGAGCTATTCTGTGTTGTTTATAGAGGTTGTTAGTAGAAATCATATATGAAGAGAGATTTTCAAGGTTATTATGGTATTACTAGTCGAGGTGTTTAGGGTGTGCTTCCTACGTTATGTTATTTATAATTTTTTAGATATTGCCTCTTTAAGTTATTTATTAATGTTTTTAGAGATTGAATGTATATTTGTCTCTGAAATGTATGCTGATGTATTTTAATAGGTTATTAAATTGCTTATTCCTTTCTGAGCCTATCATTCTGTCCATAGGATTGTCTGTCGTTTAACTTTCTACTTTTGCTCTCTACACACTGATTGATTTGAGTTTAGGTTTATTTGGTCGACCATCTCTCTCTCTCTCTCTCTATGGGTAATGAAAGTTCTGTAAACTGAATCAAACTATACATGCAGAACAATAATGTACCGATGATGGTATTGTTATTTATAGTTGTAGTGAATGTATTTTTATTGTATTTGCAGTTTGTAAGAAAGCAGGAAATATGTATTTATCTCTATCCACCAACCTCATGCACAATAAACCCAATTTCGTACAACAACTGGACTTTTGTATTTTCTATTCTTGGAGTAGAAGGCACGTTCTGTAACATGTGTGTGTGTGTGTGTGTGTGTGTATGTCTGTGTGTTTGTGTGTATATGTTTGTCTGTTGTGAGAGAGATGAACCATTAAAAACACTTCTACATCAATAACTGGCATCAATGATTCATCAGTATTTCATAGTAATATCACATCTGAAAGATCCTAGTGAGAGCATGTTTGTGCTCTTTCAATAAAATAACATCAAAACAAATTTATTATGCTTTGAAACATTGACGTGTTTACATCAACGGGTCTGCAGACAACTGAAAGAATCCAGTTTTGAGGCATACAGTATGAAGTTCAAACACAACGCGTTTTTGAAAGTCTGCTAAATGATCATTGAAATAATTGTATTAAATAGTTACTTTTGTAGGAAAAGGTAGATTTTGAATTTTAATTTATTGCAGCTCAAAAGGAAATCAATTCAATATTCAAACAAATTCAGTTAACGATACAGTATTTGTAAAACAAGAATAGGTAATGACCATGAAAAACCGTTACAAAGCATTGACATTTTGCAGGCAAACGTTGAAATGAATCCACTTTCATATTATGTGCTCCTGTTTGTAAATTATAAATAAGTTGTTTACTGATATTTGTATTCAAGGTCTAGCTTTATTTACAAACATAATGTTCTAGAAGCGAAGGTTTGACCCACAGTGTAATCATTTATTCTGTGATACGGTTTTATATAAGACAAGACTGTGGTAGACAACATTATTCATTTATATATTTAGATCACACTGTAGAATCAATGTTGTTGCGTTCAGATATAATTTACATAGGAATCGTTTATTCAAAACTAAAAGCAGAGTGCTCATTTACATTTTGGACAAAACACTACTTTGATATCATTGTGAATTCATTCAAAGACATTCTGGCCCACATCAATGTAATACGTCTAGACTGTTGGTACATCGACCTATTCAAGACTGTTGGTACACCATCTCATTCAAGATTATTGACACATCAGTAAATTCAATTAATTCATTTGAACCATTTGGATATTTGGACTTGTAATACAACATTGAGGAATATTGTGGATTTAATTCACAATACTCTACGTTCCTCTTAATGATTTTACTTTGTAACTTATATAAATATACTTATTTGTTGATTTCACTAACCGTGTTGGTTTTGCGTGTTTCTGATAATTAGTTCAAGACTATAGAATCGTAACATAAACATTTCCCATTTGTCTCCACACGAACATATCCACAATCGGGTTCCGATGCACATTTGAGAATCTTGAATAGTTTTGTTATTACAGCCAGAAACCTACTCCCCGTCCCGTGGGCGGGGATAGGAGGGGTGGAAATTGCTGTAATGTTTGGAATTATGTATTTATCTTCACACATGTCCACGTTCCTTCTGCCTTGTTGATAAAATCACGGTCCCTAGAAAGTTAAAATGGACTCGAAGAAAGCTGGGCGCAGGTGAGAGATTTACATTGATATGGATAACTCAGTATCATTTCCAAACAGTAACATGTATCAAATGAAGTAAGTCAGCAATGTACCTGGGTACCTTGTAATATTGCATAATGTTTTATTCATGCTGCTTGACATGCTCTAAAATATTTCTGGTGAACATTGAACTGGATCATTAGTCACATGAAATGCAATTACACCAGGTACACCAGTTTTCGCATATTCCTTTAAAAGGTAAGTCGGCCATACATCTATTTGTTCATGTTTTGTTACAAGCATCATACCATCTTGCACAACTAGGTGGTTCATTTTAATAAAGGTCCCATCTTGCAAATTCAGCAGGCTCATATTGGCAGTCAAAATACAGATTTTAAAATTTAACATCTATGGCCACTATATAAATCTTTTCATGTCCTGAACTATTTTGACTTAGAAGATACTAAGTAAAATATTGTATGGAGTATATGACTTATTAAATAGATTGAAAGAAGACTTTATTTTCATATATATATATATATATATATATATATATATATATATATATATTGAAAGCAAGCACACGTAAAACTCAATTATTCGATTAGTGCCTGAAGGGCAACTCATTTCTTATATCCTACAGGATGGCTTGAAATATGTATAGAAATCAACATCAAAGCGGGTTCGTCTGCTTTGCTGTGGATTTGTAACTTTCCATATTATTTATACGGAAATTTATTTAAAAACACAAGGAAGAGGTAAATTTTCTATCAATGTTGTGTACACAGGTCTTTTCTTAAGGACCAGCGTACATCATATATTACAACAGGGGTATTAGAAAATTGGACGTATCAAACTTTCTAGGCTTTCAGACTTAAGTTGCCCACCCCACAATAAGGCTGATTTTATGGTGTTGATTACGGGTTACATTTTACTGAAGAGGGAAGTCCAGCAAAAATCGCTCTATGCACAGTTCTAAGGCTTGCCCCATTTCTGTTGCAATTGCTCCAAAGTGTCTTTATGTGATTGACTTCACTTAAAATACAGCTGAAAATATGTTCATTCACTTACTTTGTCATCTTTTGGAGAGTGTACTTGACATCGATGCAGTTTTCTCTCTTCTTTTCTCCCTTTGGTCACCCAGATGTAACTTGGTTTGTTCAACACCTATACTACAGTCCTGAGTAGACTATTGTTTCATGAATGCAGGACCAGTTCTCCGTTACTATAATATAGTCCTCCAGGAACGAAACGGTAGTCATAATGTGATGTTGGTGCATGTCTCGTGTATACTGATGTTGTCTTTTCACCAGAAAGCCGGTGTACTTTCCAGTTATTATACTCCATCTGGAAAGGTTGAACTATTGTATGGTTTTGATGCTGCCTGTATCTATATGTGTTGTCCTAGTAGATATTATACAAAGTAGGGAGACCTATGATTTGTAATCTCCTTGTATGCATGTCTAAATTCATCCTGACTCCACATAATGCAGTGGGCCTCGTCAATAGGCAGGCATACTTGTTGTATCCAGTCTGTGTTTTGGGTGTCCAAAGATATATGAAAATTCATCTTCAGTACTGTACTGCAATCTCGTCAATGCTCAGTCATACGTTATGGCATATCTATCATTTGAGGAACGAATCTGTTTAAGAATAGCGTTGAGAGATTCCAACTATAAGCGTTTACACCGATGGTACAAAGGTTTCTATTAAACAATCAAAATTTTACAACAACAAAGTCTTGGGCAGTACAAATAATATTTTTGTCTAGGCAAGTAATTCGTGTGGGCATAGCAATACTTGTCTTTTATTTCATGACAGCTAGTTGGATATTACACATCTGCTCATGTAATAAACAGAAAGCTAGCAAAAGTATAAAGCAAACAAGGCCAATATATTAAACGTTTTCTATATGCAACTACGTGAACCAATGAATTAAGTATATTTCTGTCAGCAGAGCAATCGCTATATACTTAAATTTAGTATGAATTCATTAACCAGTTTATCTTTTGCAACATTGTTGAAGGGCCGTTCCTCCAAATGTGTGTGTGTGTGTGTGTATTTGTGAGTGTTTGAGAGAGAGAGAGATAGGATTCATTTTTATGAGGATAAATCGTAGAAACCTTCCCCGGATCTTTGAAAGAAATGCATTAGGTATTATAGAAAACTACTATAATTTGGTTCATCTTGGTTCATCTTCATTATTAACCATGGTAAATCTCTGATACACTATTATACTCACAAATATTTCTCCTCTCTCTTCATCATACATGGTAAATGCGTCATTGTTTTCCCCTTTACTACCAAGATTTTCAGGGTATCATCATCATAATCGTCATTATCATCATCAATGGTAAATGCATCATATAAAGCATCATTCTTATCACTCTATCTTTAGTTATCACTCATGCTAATTCTGTCATTTTTCATTCAGCGCCTGTTGTCTCTCTCTCTCATTATCTCTCATATCATGATTCATAAATCGTACAAGCATCATTCTACCTTCTCTCACATCATTATCAATTGTAATATATCGTATAAAGTGTTGACTTTCTCACTCACAACCCTGTATTCTCTCTCACATCACCATCATCATCATCAGTAAATCAGTGGTATAACTTTTCACTTTTTTCCTTTCCATTTTTTTCTTTCCATCATCATCATCATCATCATCATCATCAATAGGACATATATCGTACCAGTATCATGGTCTCTCCTTCATCGTTTTTTGTTTCTGTTTTGAAAAATTCTAAGTACAAAAATATGATATCACCAGTGGCAACTTCCATAAAGTCTCCTGTTACAAGTCTATGCTCCTAAAACAAGTAACATAAAAGTGTGAAAGACAACAAGCTTTGCAGAATTTAACAAACGTAATTTATTTCCATAGACACAAAGTGAAAATTAGAAAAAAGAACTTACGGTATTTGCTAATTAAACCCCAAATTATTCAAAGAATTACAGACACAAGTCTAAGTAATTTAAAATGCTGAAAAAAAATCTTAGTAAAGGTCCCGAATAACATCCCAAAACTGAAGGCGATGGCGTGTCTGTTATAGCTTATAGGGTGTTGCTGTATCAGCAGTCTTTTGTTGCATTACAGTAAAATATCTCCAGGTTTGAATTCAGTATAGATTCCAGTGAGTGTCTTTATCCAAGAATTTTGTCAGTGCACTTTTGTATTTCTAGAGAAAATAATCACTTGAATTCAATAATATGACGAAAATAAAATTAAACCCAACTGGTCACAAATAATACAACTTGAAAGTGTAAGACGTTAAAGCACTTATGACCAAGTCCTCACAATCACAAGATTATATGGTTCTCTACTTGACCTCAGGTAACCATTAGCAGTTTCTAAAAAAACATTACCTAATGGAAAAAAAAACTTCTGATGTTTACAATACAATAATCTGAAATATTTATAATTCACTTAGGAAG
Source organism: Sinohyriopsis cumingii (assembly GCA_028554795.2). NCBI lineage: Eukaryota > Metazoa > Mollusca > Bivalvia > Unionida > Unionidae > Sinohyriopsis > Sinohyriopsis cumingii. The sequence goes on from CM068829.1 coordinate 167,309,520, forward strand.
CTCCAAAACTTTGACCTAAATAATATGCACCTCTTTTATTAATAGTTATCCTGGTATTAAGCCCATACACAGAGAGAATAATTTGGTTATGTGTTAGTTGTTTAATGAATACAATAAAACAGTCAATCAGGTCAAGCAGAAATGAACAAGTCCAAGTCCAGCATATAATGTTACATTATAATAGCATGTGATGAAATTAAAAAGAAACTAACCATCAAATAATTAAATGAAATATACATAAGACTTCTTCTCATAAGGAAAAAGAAAGATTGAAGCAATAAAGCTTTCTTTTTTACTATAAGTCAAACATAAATGTCTTTAAAAAAAAAAAACATATTATGAATGACACAAAATATACATGAAACAATATATTTCTATACTGACCACCGCCTTGCAGTCTCCAAGCTAAACATCCGTATCCTTCCTAAAAGACGCGCGCAAGGCAAGAAGATTTTAACAGAACTCCAAAATCAGCTTTGTCAGCACTGTAGAAAACCGTCTTCAATCTATCCCTCTGGAGACACAGAATGTGGAGGCAGCTACACAGAGATCTTGGGGCCTCCTCCCAGAAAGCACAAGGACTGGTTTGATGAGAATTGCGAAAACATCAGACAGCTGTTGTATGAAAAACATCACCTCCACAAATAACGATTAAATTATCCAAAGTCCACGTCAAAGAAAGATGCCTTCAATAACATTTGTAGGAATGTTCAACAGAAACTCCGGCAGATGTAGGCATCCTGTCTGAGTAGCAAAGCTGATGAAATCGAGAGCCACGCTGTCAAGCATGATATGAAGAGGTTTTCGATGCACTGAATGAAGTTTATGGTTGACCATCATCATAATCATAACGTCTCATCAGTACGGATGAGAATACACTGATCACAGACAAAGAGAAGATTCTCGAATAATGGGCTGAGCACTTCAACTGTGTCCTGAAACAGTCAACATCCATCAATGATGGAGCCATTGATCGGCTGCCCCAAGTTACAGTCAGTGAATCACTGGATGACCCACCATCCATGTTAGAGACCTAGAAAGTAATACGTCTGCTCTTTAGTGGCAAGGCTTCTGGCTCAGACTCAATCCCAGCGTTGACTCTGAAGCTGACATGCAACGCAGCGTCGACAAGTTCTATGATGCTTGCCGCAATTTCGGCCTTACGATCAACACAAAGAAGACTGAAATAATATATCAGCCAGCCCCAGGAAAACCGTATGCTAAGACAAAAATCACAGTCAACGGCTACAAAATGAGCGCTGTGAATAGGTTTACCAATCTTGGCAGCAATCTGTCCCAAAACATCGTAATCGATGACGAAGTTAATGCCAGGATTGCAAAGGCCAAGGCAAACTTCGGCAGACTATACGCCAAGGTCTGGACCAGAACAGATATTAGTCTACGGACAAAGTTGAAAGTGTACTGAGCGATAGTACTCTTTGTGATATATATGCCTGCGAAACCTGGACAGTGTACCAGTGCCATGAGAAGACGTTGAACCATCTCCACACTACCTGCCTCAAAAGACTCCTAAACATCAAATGGCAAGACAAGATCACATATACTGAGGTGCTTGCTCAAGCAATCCTTCCCAGTATCTACACCATCTTGATGCAATCACTGTTGCGATGGGCAGACCATGTAGCTCTCATGCCAGACCACCGTCTTCCAAAATAACTCTTTTATGGCGAGCTTGAACAAGGTAAACCCAACAAAGGAGGCCAGTGAAAAAGATACATGGACACCCTGAAAACGTTATTGAAGAACTTTGGAATTAGCTATAATACGCTGGAGCAGACTGCCCAGGACAGGGTCGTTTGGCTCTCTTCGATCGCTAAAGGTGCTGAATATTGCGAGGCTAACATGACAGTCGTGGCAGAACAACGGAGGCAGGCCAATAAATTGCGAGCCATTAAGCCCACGATCAACGTTGCTACCATCTCATGTCCACCATTCCACAGAGCATTCAGGGCGCACATCAGCCTCATCGGCATCATACGCACCCACAGACCATTTGTTCCCGCTAAACAAAGGATGACCAAAATGGTCCCCATCGACTTGATGAGCGAACTATACATGTGTTATGTGAGAGATATTTTGTGGTTTTTGCTTTTTATTGATATATTTAGATGTTGGAAATGTTAGTGCATTCGTAAAAGCATTGTCTCAAAAAGTAGGAGATTGTACTAATTAAAACTGGCATGATAAATTCACACAATGGTGCAAAACTTTAGCTATTACTAAAATTATTAAACATTATTAAACGTTCGGAAGTATCTTTCATTGGTTTACCCATTTATGCCCGTAAAGCTCTTTCGAGATTTAGATTTTCTGGTGATAATTATTTTAAAGAGACTGGTACTAAAACTTTATATTGTTTGTACAATTTTTGTTGTTGCATTAATTTGGCTTTCATAAAAGATGCATTTTATGCATTTTTCTTTTGTAAACCTTATCAATAACTAAGAGAATTGTATTTCGACAACCTTGGTATAATAATCCATCTCTAGGCAAACTGTATGGCTTTATATCAACACAAGATCCTTTAGTTATTCATAGAGATGCATTATGTATCTAACATTTGCTGTGTTGACGAGAAAATACATACAATATATAATATGAACACAACATGTATATGTGCACTCTATGTGATATAATTTGTCTTGATATATATTATTATATTATGGGCCGGTGGTCTACATTGATCTTGAATCCTTTCCACCATACTATTGTAGCAACATCTGTCATATTCTAATATTTCTTCATTCAAAAACAAGGAAGACTCTTTCTCGATTGAATGTCCAATTTAAAAGTAAATTGTGTGGTTAACTATTTGTTTTGAATTCGCTGTAATTTCATTTTTTCTCCACATTTAATTTGTCAAAACTGTTTGTTGTCGGTGTGAGCAATTTTACATTCTTGATCACAGTCGTCAAGATGAATTAAAAACATTTTGTTGCACTCGTAATTTGTTGCCTAGATGAAATGTTGAGAGCATTATACTTTGAATTGCTGGAAATATCTCGATGTGCTTTCTTTACGTGGTCCAGTTTTCTCAATATATCTCTACTTCTAAATTATCAAAGATTTATGTTATATAATGACTATGACAATGTAAATTCTTTGGTTGCGTGCACGCACCTCGTCTAGATGCAGTAAAAAGAATTAAATATCCATAACATATATTGTAGACCCGAGGTACTTTCTACCATTAAATGGGATTGAAGGTTGGCTCACAAAGTTCTCTCATTACAAATTACATCTCCGCACGCTATAATACAATAAGATTTATTTATGCTACTATAGATATACAGTGATCACATGTATTATTTGCAGCATGGAATGCATTTATATGAGAAGCGGGCGAATTCCTTTTCACGGATTTGTAAAGTATTTCAACCTTTATAGTAATATAAGTATGCATTGAGCAATATTAGCAAAGAAATAACAATGCAACGGTATCTTATAGGAACATAATTCATGTTGCGTGAGTGCATAGAGACACCTGGACAAAATGGGTTTATTCTTGTTCCCAATTAAATACCTACATTTGTATATTAAGACTGTTTAAGAATATTCAGTAAATGAATCAGTGCATCTTCATTTTGTAATCATAATTAACTTATTGAGCTGAACATTTGTCTCTTGGCAAAAAAATAAATAAATAGAGTATCTTCATTATCAACTCTTAACCTTTACAATATTTTAGCTGAGAGAGATCTTAATCTATGTAAGACATTTTCAAATGTTGGAGAAGCACTAAGTTACATATGTAATTGACAGTTCTGAGCCATGACGCTTAAATAAATTTGTTGATCTCAAGTACATGTACTCTGTCACATACATGTATTCTATTGTATATATATGTAGGTATACATGCGTGTATTAGGGTTTGACATCACTTTATCACAATAAGAGTTTTACTGTGCTGACTAAAGGTACAGTAGTATAACTATACATGTCAAACCGTGCTCTAAAGATTTATACTGCAAAATTTGGATAATACGAGCACACCCAGAAGTAAATGAAGAAACGATTTTAGTGAACACAGATGACCCACACGCTTTCTTGAAATGACCTCAGTTGAAACCTAAACTAAGATGTTATGGACGGAGGTACAGACAGACAACTATAACATTAAATGCCTCTTCCAAAGCATTACTATTTTCTTTATTCGGTGATAAGCAAGACAATTCATCGAGTAACGACATACAATTATATTGTTTCAAAAGGCTATGTATATACTTATTATCTACATTTAGCATTATTTTATATTTTTAATTTTGTTATATGAGAATAAACTTACGATTCTGGTGAATGTGGAGATGGTATTTATTAATCATAGAAACAAGACTAAGACCAACTTTATGAATAATTTCATTAGCAGGATGTTTGTATTTGTGCATAAACTCTAAGTTCTAGAAATACTAAATACTGAATATATTGACAGACCCATGTCGTTAAACACAAATAATGAATTGCCTTCGTTGTGCCATTATTCAGTTAAGAGGCTATAATTTTCATTACTGTTATTAACAAAGTCAAATCTTATTTCAAAACGTGACTGAATAAAAAAACTTTATATCAAAGACCCAGTATGGGATTACTGTTCTATCTCTCATAAGATTGTTCGTCACATTGCGACATAATCATGACTTTCGTTATAGCTACAACATCTTCAAAACTTAAAAAGGATTGAAAAACAGAAGGGAATTAGAATAACAAGATATAGGTCAGGACTGAGGCACTCAAACTGGACACTCCCCCCACTCATACACACTGTAAAAGAATGAGCGAGAAAAACTAAAACAAGCACTGATTAGACAAACAAGTCATAATTAGTCGAATATAGTATGCACATATGATCAGTTGAGCCGAAAAAAAAATTTCCACGATAACCATAACTAAATAATGCATATCAATATTTCCAGCAGCTTATCTCAAAACAATCACTGAACTATTATTGAAAATATTTTCAAAATATTAGTTATATCATTTCTATATCCTTGTTGCTGTTTTCTTTTAGATATTAGTTTACGTCTGTGCAGCCTTGCTTGTGAATTTAAATAGACGTACTTGATTGAGCACGAGTTAAAAAATGTCATAAATACATTTTGGCACAATGACGCAGCTGAAGTAAGTCGATACGAGTTGGAAAACAGATAGCCTGCTGTTTTCGCAGTTGTAATATCTATACTACGTTTTACCGAGTTATCTATTTAAATTGTTAAGGCAGAAAACATAAGTATTATTGACTGGCAACACGTTACACGTAAAGCGACAATAGTTAATTTGTCGTGTATATAAAGCAAAGGCGCTATTGCTTTCATTGTACAACATTGTTATGATGCTAAATGATCATCATTGTCAAAGTGAATGATTCATTTTTAAAACCGAAATAAGAAGAAACAGATGAAAAATACTATTGATTTCTCAAGCATGTATGACAAGCTATGCTATATATATATACCATTGATCTAGTCACGGGACTAGTCCCCGAGGAACAGTCAAATATGTAACTATAACATTGTGATCAATAAGCCGATCCTGCAGTTTTGTATGAACGTATTTACCTATGATTAGAATGCAAATCAAGCTTTATCATCTTAATTCAAGACATCCTTCTTGATAGGAACCAAATGGGTGGTCTAGAAGAATGGTTCCAAAGTTACCAATCAGTCACCCCTTCCTTCCATAAATGATTTTGGACATATGAACATTTGACTTCACAACCTGAGAAGAAATAATATTTAAGTTTGATGTGATTACGACCAACGATGTAGAAGTAGCCGTGAAGGTTAGACTCTCCAGCATACATATGTGCAGACATAAAAAGTTATAATCATGTTACGCAGCATAATAGGTATTCCTTACCTTCAGGAAAAACGAATAACAATACAAACCTTGATCGTAACAAGGCATCCTAGTCTAAGAACGCAAGGCCACGTCTGCCTCACGTACAGTACGTATAAAGGATGCGAAAAGATCAAATTGTTCCTTGTTACTTGTGCCATTGGCTGATTAACTGGTTGAGATAAGATAAGCTTTAATTATTAAATATATATGGTCTTTGCTAATCTTAATAACATTTTTGAAGCTCATATTAAAATTATAATACGCTTCTTAAAAATTCTAACGCAACGTTGGTTTTATTCTGCTATTGAACTTAGTAATGATTCTGGTGACTGATTATATATATATATATATATATATATCGATCGTTGAAAAATTAAAATATACACCACTAACTCGTCCTCCACACAGATACAATTATTACCGACGTGGTTTTGTGGCTAAAATGATGTAATAGTTACTGTTGTAAGGACTCTCGACAGTAATTATATGGAAGAATGAGAACCAGTCTGGACATGGGTGTTCATAAACCTATGGGGTTTTATGGCCAGGATCGGTTTGATAAAGAAAATAAAAGTTTCGTGAAAAACAAGCATTTGGGATCTTAACTTAAACATATATAGGAACAGTTTTATTGATGGAATTTCAGTCTCCTTGCTGAATTTAAATATCTGCATATTTTCATTCCTATGGCACATGCACACTTTCTTGTTAGAGATCGACATTGAACTGAAACAGTTTGAAATATTACCATTTTCAGATTTGTACAATGAATATGAATACAGGGAAACAACCAATGTGATATGATGTATACAGCCTTCAGTAATTATCTCCCTTATCTAAAGTGTAGCTGGATATTTAAAAGACTTATCAGTTTTAATTCTCGCTTTATAGTTATATCCGGTTCTTCCTTATATCATATCCCTCACCCCAAGAAAAATATTTGTTCAAACAAGACGTTATATCCTTTTGAATATGTTATTTTTGTTATCGCCTTATATGAGTAGAATAATAAATGGAGGTTTTTGGACCACATTTGTTATGGTAAACTGGGGATCTAGAGCACTTATTGATGCATAGGGATTCTGTGTATGACCACACGTTGCAATCCCATGGGAGTTACGGACCAGTTTGTGATGTCTGTTAGATGTTTATCATTAATACAAGCAATGGATAAGGAAATTTCGTTTTCCGAAATGTTTCCAGGGTCGTCAGTGCTACCACTGTGGCCATGGAGGGCATTGTTTCCAGAGCTGCGAGAGTTATCTGGGGTGACAGATGGTTACGGTGATATTTTGAAACGTTTTTATGAGGCTCTGGTAATGGCTAATAAGGTTCTGAGTTATATTTTTTGAGATTTTTTTTAGGATACGATTATTTCTAAAGCACAGGCGCCGGAGACAGGGACTCAGAAGCAAATGGCGTCAGCATCGTCGTCGGGTTCCATGAGTTAAATTTGTCATGACAACCAAACCATTTAACGAGATGTTTGTTTACCTTTTGTCGAAAAGACTTTTGATAAAAAACAAACAACATCCTGGTTGCTACCAGCATATTTGTTTTTAAACTGTATCACCACAAACACTTCCTCCGTCCAATTGGGTGTGTCTCATTTCGCAAACGTGCTTGTTCTTCTGATGACTTTCAAGTGGTCACCCACTTTAATGTATACCTCAAATGTAGGCGTAAGTCACTTTATGTTTTCAATGTACCTCAGACGCTTCCGTGTGTGTTATTTTGATACTATGGTGCTTGACGCGATTGTGCTGGCTTAAGATGTCTGTCATAAAATCTAATTATTGGTTGGTATTATCGCTGTTAAAATCTCTGCTATATACGTTTGTTAGTGTCCTGTTAAACCACTCTATGACCGCCTTTGACCTGATGTTTTGTGCTGTACAACTTTAAGTGATTTTTTTAAGCGAGCCCTAAACGGTTTTATTGTCAAATTCGCTGCCGTGATCTACCAACAATAGAGTTCTTTTTTTTTTCAGTGGAACCATCCAAGAGTATTTGCTAAACACATCGATGATGGTCAGAAGATACTTGAAATGATCGTTCTTCGACTGTAATCTCTCATGTCGACGAGAGCCGCTAATCATATGTCGTCCACCGTCACTGCAATGACATTACAATAGGGTTGTGCAGCTCTTCCGCCAGAAGCTCCTTATCGGGCCACGTTGTAGCTCACATCTGAAAACCAACACATCTGAAAACCAACACCCAACTTAAGCTTAGTCACTCCGTAACAATGTACGAGAGCGCTGTCTAGTCGTTCCTTAAAATTTCTCGGTTAGATCTCTTTTATAGCCTTCAGAATGACTTCATTGCATCCAGCTTTGTCGTCCGGCTGATTCCTGTAACAACTATCGTGCTTCAGCTCAATGGCATCTACGCCACTATAAGACTCCTGGCCGGGCAGCATCTAATCGTTTTCATTCAGCTATTTTTTCCAATGCCCGGTATACTGTGTCTTGGTAATGTCCTTTCACCTTCGGGTCTGGGAAGTTTTCCGATGAGTTTATGGATGTCTACCGCGCCCCATAGGATTTGAAGTTCACTACATAGCGGACATCAACTCACACAGAGATTCCGCTCATTTCGAAGATCCTCGCAGAAACTCGTGTCCAGGTCGCAATGGCTGTAGTCACACCGACGCATTTTTATACAGAAAAGGTACTCTAATTAGCGACAATATCTGATCAACTCAACTGGATTTCTGCTGCCCGTTCTATCTATACTCTTGAGACACCACTAGTTCATGATTGTGCTATATTAAATACATCCACTAAATTCTAGGTGATTTACACAGTAATAAAATTGATTGCATAGGCGACGTTTCATGTTATCTCTGCTGTATGTAACAGATGGAGTACCAGCCACACGTACTGTCGTCCACATCCTGGAATCTGTAAAAAATTATACATAGCACCGTGATGACCTGCTTATAGTCACGTGATTACATAGTCGGGAGGAGATAAACCGAAAGAATCGAAGAACTCAACATTTCGCTGAGGTGGATAATTCAACACAGCGACCCAATGGGTTCCAGATCCATCGTAATAATCATGGAGGTTAATCATTCATCTCTCGTCGGGTATGATCTGATCGATAAACTAATCCTTAGAAAACACTTCTCTGAAATAATGGACGCTCGCCGTTTACTCTCTCTCTCTCTCTGTCTGTCTCAAAGTTGGACAAGGACATCTGTGCAGTTAACTTTTTTTAACTTTTTTTGTGTGGTCATGATATGCCTCTCCGTGAGATATCTTTCCGGGAAATGTCTTTCCCACGTGTAGTTACAGGAAGCTGAAGTCCTCTTCGGATGCAATACTGAAAGCAAAGTTTTGATACAGACACACGTGTTTTTCTGTCAGGGGAATATTTAGTAATCGACGCAACCTATTGACAAGTCAGAAAGACCTGATCCGGTTCTAATTTCGAGAATTTTCGAGCCACATTTTTCTTCTGCTGCGACAACTTCGTTAATCCTAACGATACGATCGACACGGATTTTTATATTAAAAGAGATGTTATTCCTTAGCATTTGTCCGTTTTCTGTGACGCTAATGGGATGAAGAGGTTCCATTGGCTCGTTTTTGACGTGCATGACATACGTTATTGCGGCCAACTCCATTTCCCATCGTCAACCACGCTTTGTGGGCTGTTCCAGAAACTGTTCCTGACGCCGCAGAGAGAACCAGGTCAATTTTGTAGCAAAAGTTTTGACAAACGGGATATTGATCGTCTCGTGTAGCTGTACTTTAATCCATAACTGTTTTGTCGGTCACTGCTTAGTGGTCTGAGGCGTTTTCGTCTTCGCACCCTTTCGTTGTTACTGAAGTTAATGCGTGATTGTTTCGTTGTTTTTCTTCAATGGTGTTTCCGAAATGATCCGTGAGCCACATCGTGAATTCCAAGATCGCGTACGTGTTTACGACGGGGTAATAAATTAAAGGATTGGGTCTAATCTGCATCAGCAATCCCTGTGGGAAGTTAATCGCCGTCGAGTAAATGACGCTGGAGGCCGGACCGACCAAAGTGAGCTACCCTTTAGCGATCAAGCAGTTATTGAGCTTGCAGTTCACGGCTGTGATGTTCACGAGAAGCTCTCTCTCTCGTGCACCCATTACCTGATAATACCGTGTCAGTGCTGAAACACAAGGATCCGGTCGAATTTGAGATCGCACACCATAGCTTCTCAGGAGCGCGATTTTGGTGCACCGAGTAGAATAATTGGGTTTAATTTTAAAATTCTCGGCGGTGTTTCCGCAGGCCGTTAAATTTCCGTGGCGATGTCAGTGATATTATAAATGCCTGGAGCGATCTTGATGTTTGACGTTGTGCTCTAGGCCTGTACAAGAACTGATTGTTGCTCTTGGTAACGTTATAAAAGTTGTTTTGTGATCTCATACAAGGTCTAATTAAGGAGCAGGACTATACCGCATTAACTGACCGATCGAGACTTGAACAACAAAGTGGTATCATCGAGAGGCATATTAATCTATTATGCAGACACCATAAAACTATTTGACCGCATTTTCACTCTTCTGGTCCAGGTCTCGCGAGAGCAGAGCGCTGTCCAGAAGATGAAATAAAATCTCTACCATCTCGTTATCAATTTTTGTTCAAACATTGCTTCCAAAATATCAGTAATATTAAATGCTGAACGATCTCGGATAGATATTTTTAGTAAGGAATCAAAGCGCCACTACCAGTCATCTTTTCCTCCTTTTGTCGTGAACCACAATGTTAATCTATCTAATCTGTCCACCTGCTGACATGTTTGCGGGACTGCATAAGATTGACCAGACTCTTTTTCTATAGTCTGCATTTATATATAAAATGTTGGGGTTTGGACCGAGACAAGCAAATTCCAGTTACATTATTTGTCTCCCCAAGAGGCTTGCCGAGGGGGAGACATAATGTAACCCCGCGACTGGGATTTCGTTTTCTCTGTCCAAATTCCAACGTAGAAATTTTGTCTCGCCCAATAATTTCCTTTTGATTAAAAAAGAACCTCTCACATTTGCAATATAGTTCACAAGCAAATGTTTGCGGTGCATTAATACAGATATGTTTATGAGGACTGTGGCATCACCGTGTCATCCGAATACACAGCTTTTATGCTTGAGCCAAAAAATAACAAAACGTATAGCATTGACGTATTATCACATTTAATATATGGATGTTACGAAATTAACAATAGTTAATATTTATTGCAAGAAAATGTTTCATTTTCATCAGTTCCAATTTAGAAAACTATATTGCAAATAATGAAACAATGGGCCCACACCTCTGTTGTAGTAGTATAGGCTATTATTATAATGAAAAGTTACATGTAGCATGAGTGTCCATGCTTGGGTTATTCACGGGTAATTAGTGATCAGTGTCACTATCACATATAACTCTTCTTTTCTTTGGAGTAGTTGAAACTGACATTCTTGTGATGTCCTTAATATTAATTGTAAAATTACCCCCGTGTATAAAAGACCCTCCAAATACGGACCCTAACTGATAACCATGTGCGAAACTTTCAAGTTCGCAAATTCTTTGAAAATGTATTTTTCTGTCTTGGAAATATGGCAAGTGCTACCGCAAAATTTGCATATGGATTAATGTGTTGACGGATAAATGATCCCTTCTGTCTGGTAAGTGCATTATTTGTCATTATATATTATAGGTATATTTTTATTCAATTGGGGCACGAAGGAGATGCTTACCAAAATTAGAATAAAGCATGTTTGACATAACACATTTTCTGGCTGTTAAGTTTTCGGTAGCTGTTAAGAGAGCTGGGAGGCTATGAAGTGCATATGTCTATAGTCTATGTGCATGGATCAGTGTTTTCTGTCATAGTTCATTTCACACATTGAGAATTGTATCCTATCCCTAGCAGTCATTATTCAGGTCAGCATCATTAAATGTAGCTAACAGTATATAATTTGTTTTACACGAAGTATTTAAAACTAGTTACGTAGCTTTAGCTACATTTAATGACGCTGACCTAAAAATGTATGGAGCTGGGCCTGCATATGGAATAAAACTGACCATGCTGTGTGGAACGAACTAGCATAATACCAAAAAGGTTGACATCGTATATGTGTGTGTCTTTGTCTCTTTCGCAATGTTTCTGTATGGTGTGTTCTCAAAGATGGATTTACCTTAAGTTTTGTTGTTTTTGTTATATATTTGTTGTTGTTGTTGTTGTTTGATTTTAGAACACCTTCGTCAGACAGAGCAGAAGACAAAGGTTTCTTTTTTTAAAGTAGTTCTGAGCGCGTAGACACCTTGACTGAGACGAATGGTCTGAGATGAATAGACCGAGATAAGTAAGGTTAGCAAAACACCTATATTTCTCTTTTGCATGGGTGAGAGATACATATATTCAGCAAAACCCATTCTAACAAAACACGAGTATCTTTCAGAAAAAAAGCAATACAATATTTCCATACACATTTGCTTGGACTGTCAGAACGTTTTGTACTTTCAATGAGATTTTTATTTCAACACATGAAACAATGACAGTTTACTGTCAGGAGTGGAATGTTATGAAGCAGTCAAGTTTCCATGTTAATTAATATCCTTAACTATAAATCTAGATCAGGTTTTTACTTCCCGCCCTGTCTTCAACATTGTTAAAAATGTTGCAAAATGATGTCGATTTGTCCTACAAGCGACACAGCACTGTCCAACGTACATAAACAACTTACGTTTTCACGAGAGATTTGAAAGAGACAGCAATAATATTACATAAACAGTCGAAAAGTACTGGCTGAGAGATGATGCAACATTAAAAAATACAAATGAAATGGGGGTGGGGGCAGGGAAAGAGAATAAAAAGAGAAATATTCGTAAACCAGATGAAAAGTTTATTGTATAAAATCTGGAGAGAAAGCCATTATTATACCATAAATCTGATAAACTCATGCGGTCCATGTTATATCACAAGGTGCATGACTCGGTGGATATTGGCCAAAAACATAGGCACATAAGCGCTCAAGATTGCTTTATATCTGGTATCTTAGTCACTTACATCGTCACATTGTATTAGAACTTAAGGGCACATCCTATTGCTCTGCTTGGAACAATTTTATTATGAAATACTGGAAAACCTAGCATACGGGCGTGAATTTTATTCAATATTTACATGATGTGAATGCTAGTCATTTGTTTCCGGTGTGACCCAGAAAAAAGGATAGTTATAAGGACACACCTCGGTATCGATGGCCTGTGAAATGCGATAGTTATACATGCATAAGACCACATTTATACACTTTGTCCAACAATGCGTCCAACATGTAAGATTTATGCTATACTGTGTATACAATTGTTGCTTTGAGAATTCGTATAACCTTCCCACATGTTGAAATGCAAGAGCATAAATATTCGTAGCATCCTAGATAAATCAGGGATATTTGCATTATTATTGTTATTATTGCTGCTGCTGTGAATAGCAAACTAAGCATATTTGGTAACAAACCATTACAGACAAATGTAACCTGTTTTATTTTAAAGGCATCTTGTCTTGATGTCATTTCATCCATCAAGGTATACTACTCATCGGACTCGAAATTAATACAGATTTTCAGATTCTAATTAGTGGTTTAATATGATTAGTGTTGTAAAGTTTTATTCAAGGCTAATTACATGTTCAAGCAGATTTTACTTCGTACATTTGTTGTATTCAGTGGCATTGTTACTAACTGATAATTGTCGTTTGATATTTAATTTGAAATTAAAGTAAACAAATAGTGGGAGCTAAAATAGTGAGAATTAATGTATAATGAATACGTTTTCATTTATGTGTAGAATCAAAACTTTATTTACACCATTTTATATTAGATTCATATAATAAGCTAACTTTTCATCGCCCGTAAACGTTGTTATGAACCACTTTAACTGGATCCCTCTGTCTACTTTTATCGTATATAAAGGATAAAAGAAGCCACAGAATCAGAACTCTACCAGTCAATGTTGAATAAAACGTTCGGTACAGCGTATTACTTCGAACAATTAGACCTTAGATCAAATAGCCTAGGAACAAAATATTGAACAAATTAATACTGAACTATAGAAAAGACAATCACAGATTGTCACAATAAATGTTTGCAATGTGATTAGACAATTGTGAACATAAATGTTTTGCATATTTTAATAACATGTTTGAACTGGTCTGAACATACACCTGGAGAAAATATTAAATTGAAGCATTTGATGCATGCATATAGTTGGACAATTTAGTTTCTGCCTATATGTGAAAACAGTAATGTACTATATTAAAAATGTAAACAAAGTAACCACAAGTAAAAGTTAATTCATTATTTTTATACTTTTTCAAAAGATTACTTTTTCTGTACTTAAATTCATCAACTTAACTCTTATCACAAAATTAGCATGAATTACTACCCCTCACAAAGCATTTCATCTATGATATGTTTACAATTTAAAATATGTAACAGTTGTGTTTCTCAAGCACTTGGACATTCATTATGAATTTCAGCCAGCCAGAAAAGTAATTAGAAAAAACAAACCTACCTTTGTAATAACCAGTTTAATTCAATTTCATTCTGACATGAAACAAAGGGACTTACTCTTTTCATACGAGCCCTTGATGGCACCTAATGAGAAGCCCTGGGTGATCCTTGACCAGTTGCATTGCACACCTGTATATTGACTGGCTCTGGACTGACTGGCAACAGTTTGAGGCACCTCTTAAATACAGTCCAGGGACTAACAGCTTCTCTGGCAGATGTGCAAACATCTAAAAAAGCCCTGGACTAATGCACAAAGTTTAGTAAAGTGACCATAACGTTTCAACATGTTCTGTGTTTGAGTGTTGCTACAGTACTTATCACATGCATAAAAGATAAAACTACAATATGAAATAATTATGGTCGACTTAGGGGCAGTCTTTCAATAAAAGAAATCATCATAAAAGACGGTATAAATCTTTTTGCTTCAAAATCAGGTCACCTCTAAACCATATACATGTGTGGCGAGGGCATTTGGTAAAGATGTGAGTGAGAAGATCAGTAAACAATTGACTTGTACCAAATGGGATTCCAATATATTCTAGTATTAAGCAATACTGGAACATACATTTATAAATGTAAACTATATGTTGGTAATACAAGTTTGTGTATGAAAAACCATCTATAGGATTATCTGCATTATATGTACAGTAAACCAACCTGTAACACAGTATGGGCATATGTTGCAATAAATCTAGAATAAAACAAAATATAATATTTGATCTCCGCAACATAAATTATTTCATACAGTGATAGCTAAATGCTTATAAAATTGACAAGCATATTAATTGTGTAACAATGTTGCAAATTAAATAGCCTTTAAGAAAATTTGTTTTTGTTAATTTGTTTAATCCATTAAAGCTTAAATGATAGTTACTGGCATTCCGTTACTTTGGTTTGTGATGACTATGCTCAGTGCTAGCCTTAGCAAATGTGGGACTCGATTTTGGATCATTTTGGGCAATCCCCTGTGAGCACAGCATTAGAAATAAAACTTTTAAACAAGTTTTAAATGATATTGAACTTAAAATTTTCTTTCATTGCTTTAAATTACTTTATATATATGTTTAAAAGTTACTAAAATGTAGGGTCCCCGCGAGGGTGGAGCCCAACTGTGCCAAATCAGTCCAACTGGCCTAAGGCCAGCCCTGAACTAAGTTGTTGTTGTTCTAGCGTTTAACGCCATTTTTCAGCACAAGACAGGCTATATATGGCGGCCAGTATAACTGGTGGAGGAAGAACCCTGGAAAACCCAGGGAAGAACCACCGACCCATGAGAAGCTACTGGCAGGCTTTCCCACATACCCACGCTAGCTGAGCCTTGGACTTGAACCCACGCAGACAGGAGAGATGGCAGTGATTCGAAACGGTGAGCGCTTTAGACGATTTGGCCACTCGGAGCTACTCTGAACTAAGTAACAGAAAACAGAAAACGAACAAGCTTAGTAATATTCAACAAATAATTTATATCACTTGAATACAAACAATTTATAAATAACAGTATTGCAAATTAAATTCCCAACAGAACTAAATGTTCTATTTTGAACTCCAAATGTTATGAATTTCCAACTGAATTCCAATAGTTCTCTAAATACGTTCCAATATTGGATGTGTTGATGTCCCTGTAGTCTCAAACATGCTAATGTATCAGTGGCCAGAAATGTGGAGATGTGTTAAGTTTATATATAACTGAAATTTTAGGGAAAAATGCCTAATACAGACACTCATACATTTGATAATGGCATTTAAAAATTGGATAATACAATGATAATTATGTTTTATGTTAAATAAGGCCTCTCTAATACACAATTGTTTCATCAAGCACTAAACAATTGAAAAATACAATATTAAATCATATGAAACTTTGTAACAAACCACACATTCGGATAACATAAACATGCAACATATATAAAGATGCAAGGGTAAACATTTGAGTAGGAGGACATCAGTCTTATAGTAACTAAATACAGGTGAATAAAAGCATCAAACTTGATCATTGTGTCACCCATATTTCATAATGTATGATAAATACTGTCAATAGAAAATATTTTTTATTACTGGTGGCAATATTGGTCATTGCTACTGACTTCTTTATTAAGACAATATTCAAAATAATGATTCAAAGTCTGATTTTAGTTGGTCTACAAGGGTGTCCTGTGACATAATTTTAAGCAAAGATGAACCCAAGTTCAACTATTCATTCAAGTGGCAATAACATCTGAAAATCAAACAATACAAATTCTAAGCTATATCATTTGACTAAATAATATGCCGAGAGTTGATATGACATGTTCAAGTGCTCAAATACTGAGAAAGCTGGGGGATAGTGGTTAAGACCAAGAAAATTCAGAAAATATGCCATTCACTGTAAACAAGTTTAAATGTTGGAACACCTCGATGGGACGTAAAGAGAATATAACTTCAGACCTTTTCTTGAGTCTGTTCATTTTTCATAGTGATAGCCATCATCTTTTATACAAATGATAATTATATTAATCTATTGCACAAAATTATAGAGTAAATGCCTAGCTACTAATGGACCAACTCCTGCCAAATTTGCCTGCTGGCAATTCTACTACCAGAAATATTTCACCGGACATGGGTTACACAGCAAATGTTCTGTGCATGTTTCATTACATGAAAAGGTTCTCAATTCACAAGTAGGATACAAGTTATACAGTTTGAATATGCCCTTTCTCAACTTCGCAAATGAACAACATATTTACATCTTTTATGAGTGAATCAGTGTTTAACACAGTCTTTGCATTTGTTTCCATAGAAATACATTGAGCAGCGTGCAGCAACTTTGCTATATCGGAGAGCGTTAAGTCATAGAATGATAATAGTCTTGTATCTGAAAATTTGGTAGCTAATATTTCAAATTCACTTTTTGATATTGGTAATTTATCATATACAGAAACATAGTTCCACCCTCTATCAGTTCCTGTGAAAATGAAATGTGATGTAAAGATCAAATAATACACAGAACATGTTTGTTTTAATAATATTAAGTGGAATCACTGCACGTGTATATAGTTACAATGAGTATCGGTAAGTATATATTGTGAAGTTCATCCAGAGATAGCTACTTTGGCTATTACCAGGAATGAATTTAGGTCTTCTACTGTGTCAGTGGATACTCTGCCACTGAGGTAAAGCAGCTTATATAATGTCATGTGTCTGGACTGATTGTATGTAGTAATGCATGTAAGATATTATCTATTGAAACCAAATAAAATAATAACTTAAGAACAGTCCTCTCTAATTTGGCTTACAGACTTTATCCATAGATGGCCATTAAGTGAAAAAGTTTCAAATTGTATAAAAATTTGTCAAATTGTATAAAAATTTGCCAAATTGTATAAACATTTGCCAAATTGTATAAACATTTGCCAAATTGTATAAAAATTTGTCAATTAATTAATGACACATATCTACATTTAATTTCATACCAAAATGACAGCTCCAAAACATGCCTTCCCCACTGCCTCTACATCTAAATATGTATTAAGTAATGCATATGTAATAAAATGTATACCTTATGTCCAAGACTGGTAAGTCTGGGTCAATTTGTGTAGATACTGTATAAGAATAAATAGGGTCATACCGAGTCAATACTTCAGTTTTGGTTGAGCTGATTGATACATCATTAATGATGATGCCTTCATCACTGGCCAAGCAGGTACAAGGGAGCAAGCATTTCACCCTGGCATACTCCGATCTGCATGAAGCCCCTGAACATACAGACATCTCCAATTATGTCAAGAATTTTAAAAATACTATGCCTGTGCTATATAAGAACATAAAAGGACTGCACATCAGTTAAATGCAAAATCCAAATAATCCAATTGAATTATGTTACTCTGTCATGGTCATGATTCCAGTTTTACATAGCAAGTTTTATGATTTTTCTTTAAAGGACACACTTATAATAATAATATATATTTGTTTTATGATTCCACAAATAATCATGTCATAGTGAATAGCCAGTGTAATGTTAACAGGCATACCTATTGCAGACTTCAAAACAGTACACTCTTGACTCCAACTATAGGTACTTTTACACATGCATTGATAGTAAAAAATATTTGGTTTTAATTAGTACTAATTAAATTCATTTATCTTACCGAGTTACATCTGCAAAAGCCACGTGAAATAAAAATATTTAGAGAATCTGTTTCACTATTGCATGAGATACGAGACAAAAGTGGGTATCGACTCAATAAACATCTTAAACAAGGTCTTGAAGGCAATGCTTGATGAAGGACATTCGAACTGATTAAATGAATCGGTACAGAATGTTGCCAACTGGTAGTATAAATGCAAAGTGAATATAACATGCTACTTCTTTACAAGCACTGGAGTCCTTCCTGTTGACAATAACCTTTGACCTTTAGGTGTTGAAACCAGGATGACACTTCATTCTATAAAATCGAAATTAAGATTAATAAAACAGATCCTTTCTATAGTCACTATGAACAATCACATATGCTGCCGACATTAATCGAACATACAATACTATTATATTTCTCCTTTAAACAAGTGCAAAATTGATTTAAGTGAATGTCATGAAGATTCGATCACAAATTTTGCCATGTACATGTAGTTTTATTTGATGATGTACCCATACAGCCCACCCATGCCCTTCCCTTAACCACCTGCCTTCATAGAAGAGATAGTATTTTGGTCTTAATCTTGGGCGAACGAAAGCTATCATCTGTCACCTTAAATCAATTCTGATATAAAATGTATCAACGAATTTGATTGCAAATGGAATCTTTTATAAATTACATGATGAAGTTGGAATGAACAATATTGGACCAAATATTGTCACAATCACCCCCTCGTGGAATAGGGTTGCTATTTTGATCCTAATATTTGGTAAAGCCTGAGATGTTATGTGCAACGAGATATCAATATCGATGTTAAATTGATCAAATAATTTATTGCAATTAGAATATTTTAGATGCCGTTGTGTGAAGTGTGCAATATTTGCAAAACAAGCGTTACCCTCACCCCCTCATAAAAGAGGGGTGATATTTTCTTAATCTTTGCCTGTATTAAAACAATCGCAAATTACCTCATCAGTTTGGCGTAAAATTTATCAAGAAATCGATTGGAAAAGGAATTGTTGAGATAACGCTGTGTAACATGTGCAATATTAACAAATTATAATTGTGTATACCCTTTAATTTCATATTCGCCTACTAGTAAAAATATTTGTAAAAATAATTACATGACCAAATTGGTGGTTAAGATTGAACACAAGATAACTAATGTAGTTCAAATCAAAAGTGTTAGCAAAGTTCACACTGTCACTAACCAACTGAATACTAAAGGAATAAATGTACCGCCTGTACTGTTCTAGAAGCAGTGCTATGCGGTAATACGGACTTTCCCACTGCTGAATCAGCATGTTAGAGACCGAGATAAGGTTGACAGATAGGGTGCTAGATGTAGGTCTGACAAGCAAGTCAGTTACAATTTGTATGCTATGGAATAAACATGTGTTTGTAGAAATAGGTGTTTTCCTCTCTCATTACCAACTCAAACATTACAGGGATAGAGCTGAAAAAACTTGACAACAAGGGAAGAATAAGGACAATTGTGTCATTCTGCTCAGAATTATTACAGACCTGCTACCGTGTTGTACACTTGTAGTGAAAGTTTTATCTCTGATAATGTCAGCAAGGTTGCCCATTTTCCCACCATTCTTATTCCATGAAAACACACCCGATATTCGATGGAAGTGGGTGAAACGACATTTTAATCTTCTGATTGGAATGGACATCATAGACACAAAACGTCGACGTGCATTGCTATTACACTATGCAGGAGAGGAATTAAACGCATTTTCGAAACCCTCCAAGAGACAGAAGATTATCCAACTGCCGTAGAAAAGTTGACAAACTATTTCGCACCAAAGAAGAAACACGAATTTGAAATCTACAAATTTAGGCAAGAAAAACAACAAAATGGACAATCGACTGATGAGTTGTCACAAACTAAGGCAGCTTTCAGCAACGTGCGAATTTTATGATGTCGACAAAGAAATAAAATCACAAATAATTCAAGGATGTTTGTCAACACGTCTAAGACGTCTACAACTTCGTGAAGAGATGGACCTAACACGTCTTCCTACACTTGCCCGTGCCATGGAACTCTGTCAGACAACAGAAATAGAAGAATCCGAAAGAGAATGCCAGTGCCATAACAGAACGAAGGACACCGAGTCGTTGTATAAAAGTAGTGAAAGGGGTCACCCTACGGACAATGGGAATTAGCATTACAGGGACCCCTGGGTCACTCTACGGACAATGGAAATTTAACATGGCGAAAAATCGTGGGTCACTCTACGGACAAGGGGAATTTAACATGGCAATAAATCGTGGGTCACTCTACGGACAAGGGGAATTTAACATGGGGAATAGAGTTTGGGCTTGTTTAGGGACAAGGGGAATGGAACATGGGATTTTTTTTTTTTTAAAATTTTAAAAAAAGGGTAGGCAATGGAAAGGCTATTTCTTTTCGAGAAATATGGCTGGCCCTGAAAAGGGCCTTTGGGTTTTCTTCTTCTTCTAATTTCTTCTTTTTCTCCACCAAGTTCTTATTTTATCTCCTACACTCTTCTTCCCTTTCTTTTTTTCTTCTCCTCCTCTTCTTTCTTCCTCTTCTCATTTTCTTCTTCTTTTTCAATTTTTTCGTTCCATTTTGTGACGATCGTGGATAAATACCTATGTATCTATAATCAGCTGAAATTCCTATGAAATCCCACTATCTATTTATAGCTCCAACTTGTGGGTTTTTCCTTTGGAAAATCCCACTATCTTTTTATAGCCTCAGCTTGAGTGACGTTCCTGTTTATGAATTCTAGTATATATGTATAGCTACAAAATGTGGAAATCCCCAAGTCGATATTTATAGTCTCGAAATTTCCAGCGTCAGTGACGTCACTGTACTGAACACTAGGGATAAATATCAACAGTGTTGCAAGTGGCTGACCTGAATACGCGCTACTGTAGGTAGGTAGGTAGAGTGTATCTGATAGGGATAAAGTGAGTTTTATACGGACAAACAGAGACCAATAGACACACACAACGTACGCGCGCAGACACACACACACACACACACACAAACACACACACAACGTACGCGCGCCGACATACTCACACACACACACACACACACATACTCACACACACACACACACACAGAAACACACAACGTACGCGCGCAGACATACTCACACACACACACATAAACACACACACTATAAAATAGATAAAATTAGTAACTACTTACAATATCAACTTCTGTGACGATCGTGGATAAATACCTATGTATCTATAATCAGCTGAAATTCCTATGAAATCCCACTATCTATTTATAGCTCCAACTTGTGGGTTTTTCCTTTGGAAAATCCCACTGTCTTTTTATAGCCTCAGCTTGAGTGACGTTCCTGTTTATGAATTCTAGTATATATGTATAGCTACAAAATGTGGAAATCCCCAAGTCGATATTTATAGTCTCGAAATTTCCAGCGTCAGTGACGTCACTGTACTGAACACTAGGGATAAATATCAACAGTGTTGCAAGTGGCTGACCTGAATACGCGCTACTGTAGGTAGGTAGGTAGAGTGTATCTGATAGGGATAAAATGAGTTTTATACGGACAAACAGAGACCAATAGACACACACAACGTACGCGCGCACACACACACACACACACACACACAAACACACAAACACACACACAACGTACGCGCGCCGACATACTCACACACACACACACACACACACACATACTCACACACACACACACACACAGAAACACACAACGTACGCGTGCAGACATACTCACACACACACACATAAACACACACACTATAAAATAGATAAAATTAGTAACTACTTACAATATCAACTTCTGTGACGATCGTGGATAAATACCTATGTATCTATAATCAGCTGAAATTCCTATGAAATCCCACTATCTATTTATAGCTCCAACTTGTGGGTTTTTCCTTTGGAAAATCCCACTGTCTTTTTATAGCCTCAGCTTGAGTGACGTTCCTGTTTATGAATTCTAGTATATATGTATAGCTACAAAATGTGGAAATCCCCAAGTCGATATTTATAGTCTCGAAATTTCCAGCGTCAGTGACGTCACTGTACTGAACACTAGGGATAAATATCAACAGTGTTGCAAGTGGCTGACCTGAATGCACGCTACTGCAGGTAGGTAGGTAGAGTGTATCTGATAGGGATAAAGTGAGTTTTATACGGACAAACAGAGACCAATACACACAACCACACAACGTACGCGCGCAGACATACGCACACACACACACACGCACACACACACATACACACATACACATACAGAGGGAAGAGGAAAAAACAAACCCCAAATATACTATCAACACAGAAGGGAGATGATACAAACCCCAAATAAACTATCCACACAAACGTACGCGAACGCATACAAACCCCAAATATACTATCAACACAGAAGGGAGATGATACAAACCCCAAATAAACTATCCACACAAACGTACGCGAACGCATACAAACTCCAAATATACTATCAACACAGAGTGAAGAAGTAAAAGTTTTTTGAAAGCACCTAAGCCCTCACCTGCAATGACCAACTCTGCCAAACACCTACACCCCACCCACCCCCACTCCCAACACTACAAAACCCATTTAACCCGTTATTTTATGGCATCAGTGTGTGATTTAGGAAACATCAAGACACAAAATAATGGAGGAATAGACTGACTATTGTTTACCGACTTGCATGCCTAAAGAGCGTGCGTGAAGGAAAACATCCTTCCATTTCAATTCTAACTAAAACATGATCCAGAGGGATAGAGATAGGTGAAAGGGCACAATTTCATAAAGTGTGAGTAGAAAACAAAACACGCCATCCTTATTATACAATGTCAAGACCAAGAGACACTTACGTGTTCTTTCTGGTCTATTCTCTTTTAGAAGGTAGTATGAAATTTCACATCAGGGCCAACGCATCGGCTCACATTGTCAATGTTTCCATTTCCATGTCTTTACTGGCACAAGTTCTTCATCATCTTCAATTTCTTCTTCTTCTGAATCCCTCTTCTCTGTTTCGTCTTGTTTTTGTTTATTCTCTTTTCTCGTAGGGCACTCTGAATTCCAGTGTCCTTTCTCCTGACAACGATATTAGGTATCTTGACTTTTGTCTCTCTTTCTTAGACGAAGCAGGTATTCTGGAGACAAATACCCATTTACCTTTGCAGATATAGCAAACTTCATTAGCACTTACACACTTTCGTATGACTCTTATCAAATCAACGACCAAAAGAGTAAGTTTTGTTGCCACTTTCGCATGTGAATTATGTTTTCGTATGACTTTTAGCAAATATTTGACCAGCAGGTCGATCTGTGCTGACTCTTCCATCTTTGATCGTTTGAGAGCGAAATGAATACTCTGACGCTAAGACACTGTCCTTATATACAGAGACCTGCTGCGTATGAAACCTAGTCAAATGTAATTTTGCAATAAGATGAAACGATTTCATTGAGGAAGTAAAAGGCAATGATGTACCGTATCGCCTCACACAAAACCTGAAGTGTTAGTTCAAATCCGTGTCAGCGATTTCGAAGACGACATAACTGGGCTTTAATCAATGCTCTCCATTTCTGCCACAAAACCACGAGTCCTGATTCACGCCAAAAGAAATTTCGTTCGGTCCATAAAAAATAGTATCACATCCGAGAAACGCAAAAACGAACTTCCAGAAAACTGAGAACGACGGCTTACACCTACAACGTGAAATGTATGAGTTCAAGTAGTGCGTAAAACTTAGTCAAATTAAATTTTTATAGTCAAGACGAAACGATCTCTTTTCGAAGAAGAAAGCAGACACCAAGCGACAATGGCGATCCGTGTCACACAACACTTTTCAAAATGTATATGATCAGAGGTTTGTTCTAGCGATCTGCACGGTTAAATTAAATGTTGATGTATTTTGCAATAAGACGGACAATGGTCGCCCATGGAACCATTGTTCGTGCATTAGTTTAAATTTTTAAAATATTTTTTTTATATAAATCGCCTATAGGATAGACCCAATAAAGCATGGCCATTCTCGTCACTGTGTGAATAGCTGCTCAAGTCAATTCGAAGTGAACGCGGTAAGAAAATAAGTATAGCCAATGAAATGGCTTACAACGGGTGATGCATTGTTTTGTTCTAGGACTGTGTGGCATAATAATCCCTATGTTCTTGCGTTGTTACCATTACAGTGCAGACAGACTGAAATGTGAACTTACAAGCCCTCTTTGTGTGTGTGTGTGTTGTACCATTTCTTCTTACCACATCAAAAGACTGAGCGTCACAGTATTGGTTCGCGTTTTCAAGCTGACCATTTTTTTAAAATCTCACTTAAACATTTTAACATAAACACTCACACTCACATCGGTAGAGTCAGAACAGACGTGTTACAGTACTGAGGGGCATGTTATCTTTTTTTTTCAAACTAATAAATTTGGGGTTTGTATGAAGTAAAGAACCGAAAGTACAGTGAAACTCAAGGATGATGACCCAATCTGTCTGTCTATTGATGCGTGTATTTACTTAAGAAGAAATATGACCTCTAAAACACAAAGAGATACGGCAAGCATGATTAGAATGAACATAACGATGTTTTCCTTCACGTCCGTGTAATTTAGAGTTTCAATCCTCTTTGAAAACAAACTTGGTCTCCTTTTGTAGGGCTTGAAATAATAAAAAACCTGAAAAAATCTTAAGCACTTTGCTATAGATAATTTCATCAACAGACTAAACAACATAAATGCCGTTACAACACTAGAAAGCCTTAAATCTTCTATCAAAAAGAAATGTATCAAAAAATTAAAGATTAACGATAACTAACCAATGAAACCGAATTTAACAAAGGCAGTGACATGTGAAGAAATGTCTCTCACTTTGGAAAGGTAGGCGAATGTACTCTGTCATGCACCATCAACTTGAAAAAAAATTATAAACAGAGAGAAACCTGAATTCAAAAATCAGTTGTTTTTTTTCTTCAAAATTGTTTCGTTTCTTTTTTCTTTTTTTGGAACAAATCTAAGCACTAATATAGAGTGGAAAAGGGAAAATGCACATACAAGCTTTGATATTTCTGAAAAAATGAGGGGATATTCCTAACGTTCATAACCACCTATGGACTTGGACTTGTCTGTGACTTATCCACAAAACAAGATGTACATATTTCTGGTCAAGCTGCAAGTGTGTGCGTGTTTTTGAAAATGGTAAAAATGGGATATACAATTTTCTCGTGATACTTATAAAGTGAAGAGTCTGTGCAAGTGTCAAAAGCCAAAGTCATATAAGTTTTGTATTTTGTACGGCTTGTAAAGATTTCCACTTTAGAAAATGTGAAGTATCACAAGTTATTATCACAAACAGAAGTGGAACATAGGGGCTTGCAAGAAAGAAAATAACCCAGACAGTTGGTGTCATCAAGAGTGCTAGAGACGGTACCCGAACTTGCTTGCTTGCTTACTTGAATTAAAGTGATTTTCGCCCTAATGGAGCATATATCACTGGTTTAATAACGCACCGCGTGATTTTTAATTACTCCTAGGGAAGGAAAGAGAGCCTCATCTCCCAGGCTTTTATGTACTCACAGACTACTTTTAAATTTAGCCACTCAGGTGTAGGACTAACTAGTCCTTAACAACCTGACTGAAAGGCTTTAAACATGAGTGGGAATAGTCTCACCACACACTCATATTTCTGTCCGAGCGTGGTAAAGGAGGAAAAAGGTGCTCAAAAAGACAGCCATGGGTGTTAAGTACTCAACAAAACGCTAGCCCGTACTTATTTCAAATCAAGTCCCGTTTTTGCTAATGGACAGTAAAAAGTACCAATAATGTGTTAACCACTTGTGCAATTAGTTCAAATCTAACGAGTCTGTTAAATTTCCTACTTCCTAACATATCTATCTAATATTAGTACTTAGTGTACATAAAAATAGCCATACTGATCTTATTTAAATTATTATGTCTAAGAGACATATACCAGTTTGGTCACTGTTAGGTTTAAAAAGTTAAATTTGTTGCGGTGTTCCAATGGGTCAAGTTTGTTTCGAGAATAGTTTAGTCAAGGAGGGATACCAAGCCAAATATGGTTCCCTATTTAATAAAAAGCAATCTTTTGGAGCCCTAAAAAAGTTTGTTTTTTTCTATTAGAAGGTAACACGTCTCTCTTTTGCTTTCACGTTCTTTCCTGCACTCCTAGTCTCATGATTCTTGATATCAGGAAATGCGTAGCCATGATGGGCGGCAATGTAAGCAGCGGCTTCTACCAGTTGACTGAGGGGGTATCCAGTGTAGGTTTGTCTGTAGAATTGGGGAAGAACTCTGACCCTAATCCCCATTGAGAAGGTCTTGGTTTAAAGGTGTCTAGAGATTTGTAGGCAACGTATTGTATGGCTCTAATAAACTGCCCTGATTTGTTGACGTCATACAATGCTTGATCTAGTCCCATTTCGGTGTACTTCTCAACGAGGGTCAGCGTCCCCCTCTTCCTCCTCAACCGCCTCAATTTCCTCTTCTGGTTCTGATACTAATTCTTTAGTTGAGGTAGATAGTTTTAAATCCGCTGCTATGGCGTCTGTCGCTGTTATTGTTGTTGTGGTTGTTCTTTCAGCTGAGATTGCCTGTAGTATCGGAGTGAGAAAAGAACGTTGTTGTTGTTGTAGGGTTTAACGCCATTTTTCAGCACGCGATAGGCTATACATGGCGGCCAGCATTAATGGTGGAGGAAGAACCCGGGAAAAACCCGGAAAGAACCACCGACCCACGAGAAGCTACTGGCAAGTTTTCTCACATACCCACATTAGCCGAATCCGAGACTCGAACCCACGCAGACAAAGGTGAGATGACAGTGATCCGTAACGGAGAGCGCTTTAGACCACTCGGCCACTCTGGGCCCCAGAAAAGAACGTAGTGCCTCCGATAATTACATTTTCGTTTGCCATACCGTTTGTCTAACATAATTGGCCCTTTGTTTTGCCACCACTCTTTCCGGGTCAGGTTGTTTGTTAGGTATAGTCGGCTGTTGACTAGATGTTATTTGTGTTCTCGAGGTGGGTGGAGTGCTAACTGGCTAGGTCTGCATTTCTTGCTCCCGCTACTGTTGCGTATATTTCTTCCCTCCACACCGAGTTCTGGGCCTAATTCTTTTAATTTCGTTGTACCCGAACTTACATTATCCATATTATCACCAACAAAAAAAAACAAAACGCACAAACCTAAAAGAAACACTCACTCACTTTTTTACAGAACATTACTATTTTTAAAATTTTGATAAGCGACGGAAACGAAGGACTTAGAGTCGCACTTTCTAACCAAGATAAAGAAATCATGTGCTGATAGACTCACTTCTGTATTTTTTCTTCTAACTGACTAACATATCATAGGCAATGGAATGTTATTTCTTTTCGAGAGTATGGGGTAGCCCTGAAATTTTTTTTTTGGAACTTGAAGCTATGGCGATCGCTTAGGTTATAAGATGGCGGCCTCCTCTGATGAGAGGCTTTCTCATAGGATAAGGTCTGCTTCTTCGGAAAAGAGAAGAAGAACTCTTTGGTGTCGATACAACTGTTGACAAAGCCTCTGTTAGGTTCATGCTGCTGCTGTTGCTGCTCTCTCTGCTGTTTATGAAGTCTGTACTTCTCCATCCATTCTTCTTTCTCCTTCTTGAATTCCTCCTTGAAGAGCTCTTCTTTCAGGTCTTCAGTGACTTTTAGCATTCTCACATTTTCTATCTCTTCTGGCTTCGGTATCAGTCTGTGTCTGACCCTATGTAAATTCACGTAGGCTTCGTTTAGCTTAGCTAGTTTGGAGCACATCTTCGTAGGAGGATGAGTTAACAATGGATGGGCAGACTGGAAACTTCCCCGGTTCTTAAAGTCAAAGCGCGGACGTGAAGGAAAACATTACTACACGGTTTTCTAGCCGGAACGTTCAAATAGTGTTATGGGAGGGATAGAGAGAAGTCAAAGAGCATGAATCAAGATTCCTATAGCCAGAAAAACCACAAAGGCATTTTTTTCTTCAAAACACAACATTTTTTATTCATACTAACAAACAACTCTAACATTTTTTAACAATAATCCAACACTATAACATCAAACATTTTTTTCAAATACCAAACATTTTTTTTCAATTCACACTCTACTTTAAACAGGGCTGACAACGTTGTGAATGAAATTGTGATTTCCACTGTCGGAAGTCATTAGGCCATTGATGGACACTACGTTTTCTAGTTAGAGACAAAAGATAAGCATACTGGTCACAAAACCATCGATGTACTTTCACATCGTTTCTAGAATAATGACGAGCATCAAAATGAGTCACTAAATGTTCTAAAGAATAGCCCAGGCTGCAATCATGCAGAAAAAACACACACAGTACTGTTCACACACCAAGGAATATGTGCCTTGTTATTTCACATTATTGAATCGTGTGGTCTATGCATTTCTTCTCATAAAGTCAATGATATCGTCTTCCAAAGGGGGCAGTCCATAGGAATCAAAGTATTCCACACATACTTCTTGAGGAAAGTAGACGGCTACCCAGTGGGTTCCTGGGAGATGACTGTCGTCCGTGTTGATCACATAAGCTTGATGGTTTTGAGGTGTGCAATGAGGGAGTTCATCTTTAGCACAGACGACAGGATTCCAAGAAGCAGTGTACAAACTGTGGTTCAAAAGGTAATAAAGTTCTCAGGTATCCATTTTTTGTTTTTTTTCTCTTCTTCTCAGGTAATGATAAGTGGTCAATTCGATCCTGACTTTTTGTTTGAAAATGTCTGACGAATAAACGGTTATTCGTTCTGTTTCCTCACTCTGATTCAGGAGAGCTTCGATGCGATGGATCTCTTGTGTGGTTAATGGTGGACAAGAATGTTCACGCAAGTCTTTATACCACTGGTGCAACACGTCTTTGTTCGAGATGAGACTCCAAGCTTCGTCCAGATACTCGTCCAATTTTTCTTCTTGACTTAACATCAGGCATTTATCGTGTTGAATTTGACTGGGATGATCGTTTTGACATCCATAACAATTTTTCTTGATCAATTCCTTAATTTTTTTCTGTCAAGACTATAGCATAACAGGAAACTAAATGTGGTTCTTGTTCTGGCCATCTAGACTTCATCATGATGACTTCTTCGTCTTTGTCTTGGGATTCTCCTTCCTCAGGGATCTTCACATTCCATGTCCAAAGAATCCCTACTATACAAACATTGATAAAAATCCTCCATGACTTCTAATAGTCTAGAATGACTTCTCTCAAACTGTTGGTTTATATCGTATTGTCCAATTCAGCATACAGGATGACGTTCACCGTATTATCTGCGCGTAGATTTTCTGCAAACTGAAATTCCACACGCATCTGGCCGGATTTTATAGGGTGGAAATGTCCCTCCTCGCTGTCTTGACTTACAATTCGTTAGAGAACCGTTTTCGAAAATGGAGTTTCACTGTAACTTTCCCTTTGGAGAATGGAATATTTTGTCCCAGATCTCCTTTTATAGCAATGTTGACAGTGTCTAAATACGACTTACTGACGGGCAAATAGTGAGGATGTACAAATTCACGGTGTACGTGATAGGTGTTTGCACCTTCCTGGTCATTGTTTGTGGTACTATCCACTTTGAAAGGAATGACACGCAGTAACGGAACAGAGGTGTGTCCCACCACGTTGTACTCCACCACATCGGAATACACAAAGATCAAATTAAGTCCTTGGTTCAGTTC
Organism: Sinohyriopsis cumingii; assembly: GCA_028554795.2. Lineage (NCBI taxonomy): Eukaryota > Metazoa > Mollusca > Bivalvia > Unionida > Unionidae > Sinohyriopsis > Sinohyriopsis cumingii. The sequence goes on from CM068829.1 coordinate 167,339,719, forward strand.
TACCGGGTTTCCAAAAGCTCTGTAAAAATCCATATTACTTTTGATCTTGGGGCTCATATTGTTTGCGACCATTTCTGCATGTCCGCCCAAAATTTCAAACAAACTACCATTGAACCTGAGGGACAATGTGTCCGTATCTTGAAATTTGATCACGAGACGATGAGCCACTTTATTGTACTCAATCTTCACACTTTTTTTGGCTCTGTTCAGTGCTTTGCCAAAGGCTAAGTTGAACCTGTCCGCAATAGTGTCCACCAAATGTTCACCACTAAAATAATAACCTGAAGGAATTTTCAAGGTGTAGATAATGAAGGCTGGATTGCTGGCTGGTCTTGTGTCCCCTAAAAACCCTATTTTGTTGATTTCTTCCTCCAATTGGGCATTCAGGATTTCCACCTCGAAAGTGTCTTGCTTTTCGGTGATGTTTTTGATTTGTGTTGGGTGAATGATTTCCACTAAAGCCACTTCCCAATGGGCTTCGTGATCTAACTGGATGGTCTGAGGTAATTTGACCGTGTAACAGCATAACGTGTTCTTGGGAAACACCTCCATGGAACTGTCACTGGGTAAGGTTAAGTAAAATTGGTTCTTATTGCTCATAATTCCAGAGTTTTGTGGCTCTCCGAGGCGATACTGGAAGTTAGAGGAGTGTCTCCGCCCAAAATGGGGTTGTTGTTGGAGTGGTGACTGGCACTGACACTGGACACAAGGTTCCCGTGGTTCCCGTTCGAGGAGAATTTCAGGGAGGGATTAGGAAGCAGGTAACCGATGTAACTGCTCAATACAATGGTCCACAAGTGTTTGTCTCCTTGTTGCAAACTCAAATTGGCAATGGCTGCACCGATGACACAATACACCACGAAGGTTTGGCAGAAAAAGACGATTTGCGTTTCAAGCACACGTTTTCCATACCACACCCACAAGGGTTGTGTTTGTAAATCTTGCAGAGAAGAATTGGGTGAAGGAGTGATCGCAGTAGCTGAATCTGTGTGAAAGGGCATGATGGTCACTTCTTTTTATAGTGCGAAGCGTCGATGCAAGAATGAAAACTGGGTGGATATCCTTTCCAACGTACTTTGACTTCTTTGACACGTCGTTTGCCCACTTTACGGTTTCTGCGTTTGACAATGCCTTTGATGTCGTACACGTCGTCTTTTTGGTGACACGACTTGATTTGAAATAAGTACGGGCTAGCGTTTTGTTGAGTACTTAACACCCATGGCTGTCTTTTTGAGCACCTTTTTCCTCCTTTACCACGCTCGGACAGAAATATGAGTGTGTGGTGAGACTATTCCCACTCATGTTTAAAGCCTTTCAGTCAGGTTGTTAAGGACTAGTTAGTCCTACACCTGAGTGGCTAAATTTAAAAGTAGTCTGTGAGTACATAAAAGCCTGGGAGATGAGGCTCTCTTTCCTTCCCTAGGAGTAATTAAAAATCACGCGGTGCGTTATTAAACCAGTGATATATGCTCCATTAGGGCGAAAATCACTTTAATTCAAGTAAGCAAGCAAGCAAGTTCGGGTACCGTCTCTAGCACTCTTGATGACACCAACTGTCTGGGTTATTTTCTTTCTTGCAAGCCCCTATGTTCCACTTCTGTTTGTGATAATAACTTGTGATACTTCACATTTTCTAAAGTGGAAATCTTTACAAGCCGTACAAAATACAAAACTTATATGACTTTGGCTTTTGACACTTGCACAGACTCTTCACTTTATAAGTATCACGAGAAAATTGTATATCCCATTTTTACCATTTTCAAAAACACGCACACACTTGCAGCTTGACCAGAAATATGTACATCTTGTTTTGTGGATAAGTCACAGACAAGTCCAAGTCCATAGGTGGTTATGAACGTTAGGAATATCCCCTCATTTTTTCAGAAATATCAAAGCTTGTATGTGCATTTTCCCTTTTCCACTCTATATTAGTGCTTAGATTTGTTCCAAAAAAAGAAAAAAGAAACGAAACAATTTTGAAGAAAAAAAACAACTGATTTTTGAATTCAGGTTTCTCTCTGTTTATAATTTTTTTTCAAGTTGATGGTGCATGACAGAGTACATTCGCCTACCTTTCCAAAGTGAGAGACATTTCTTCACATGTCACTGCCTTTGTTAAATTCGGTTTCATTGGTTAGTTATCGTTAATCTTTAATTTTTTGATACATTTCTTTTTGATAGAAGATTTAAGGCTTTCTAGTGTTGTAACGGCATTTATGTTGTTTAGTCTGTTGATGAAATTATCTATAGCAAAGTGCTTAAGATTTTTTCAGGTTTTTTATTATTTCAAGCCCTACAAAAGGAGACCAAGTTTGTTTTCAAAGAGGATTGAAACTCTAAATTACACGGACGTGAAGGAAAACATCGTTATGTTCATTCTAATCATGCTTGCCGTATCTCTTTGTGTTTTAGAGGTCATATTTCTTCTTAAGTAAATACACGCATCAATAGACAGACAGATTGGGTCATCATCCTTGAGTTTCACTGTACTTTCGGTTCTTTACTTCATACAAACCCCAAATTTATTAGTTTGAAAAAAAAAGATAACATGCCCCTCAGTACTGTAACACGTCTGTTCTGACTCTACCGATGTGAGTGTGAGTGTTTATGTTAAAATGTTTAAGTGAGATTTTAAAAAAATGGTCAGCTTGAAAACGCGAACCAATACTGTGACGCTCAGTCTTTTGATGTGGTAAGAAGAAATGGTACAACACACACACACACAAAGAGGGCTTGTAAGTTCACATTTCAGTCTGTCTGCACTGTAATGGTAACAACGCAAGAACATAGGGATTATTATGCCACACAGTCCTAGAACAAAACAATGCATCACCCGTTGTAAGCCATTTCATTGGCTATACTTATTTTCTTACCGCGTTCACTTCGAATTGACTTGAGCAGCTATTCACACAGTGACGAGAATGGCCATGCTTTATTGGGTCTATCCTATAGGCGATTTATATAAAAAAAATATTTTAAAAATTTAAACTAATGCACGAACAATGGTTCCATGGGCGACCATTGTCCGTCTTATTGCAAAATACATCAACATTTAATTTAACCGTGCAGATCGCTAGAACAAACCTCTGATCATATACATTTTGAAAAGTTGTGTGACACGGATCGCCATTGTCGCTTGGTGTCTGCTTTCTTCTTCGAAAAGAGATCGTTTCGTCTTGACTATAAAAATTTAATTTGACTAAGTTTTACGCACTACTTGAACTCATACATTTCACGTTGTAGGTGTAAGCCGTCGTTCTCAGTTTTCTGGAAGTTCGTTTTTGCGTTTCTCGGATGTGATACTATTTTTTATGGACCGAACGAAATTTCTTTTGGCGTGAATCAGGACTCGTGGTTTTGTGGCAGAAATGGAGAGCATTGATTAAAGCCCAGTTATGTCGTCTTCGAAATCGCTGACACGGATTTGAACTAACACTTCAGGTTTTGTGTGAGGCGATACGGTACATCATTGCCTTTTACTTCCTCAATGAAATCGTTTCATCTTATTGCAAAATTACATTTGACTAGGTTTCATACGCAGCAGGTCTCTGTATATAAGGACAGTGTCTTAGCGTCAGAGTATTCATTTCGCTCTCAAACGATCAAAGATGGAAGAGTCAGCACAGATCGACCTGCTGGTCAAATATTTGCTAAAAGTCATACGAAAACATAATTCACATGCGAAAGTGGCAACAAAACTTACTCTTTTGGTCGTTGATTTGATAAGAGTCATACGAAAGTGTGTAAGTGCTAATGAAGTTTGCTATATCTGCAAAGGTAAATGGGTATTTGTCTCCAGAATACCTGCTTCGTCTAAGAAAGAGAGACAAAAGTCAAGATACCTAATATCGTTGTCAGGAGAAAGGACACTGGAATTCAGAGTGTCCTACGAGAAAAGAGAATAAACAAAAACAAGACGAAACAGAGAAGAGGGATTCAGAAGAAGAAGAAATTGAAGATGATGAAGAACTTGTGCCAGTAAAGACATGGAAATGGAAACATTGACAATGTGAGCCGATGCGTTGGCCCTGATGTGAAATTTCATACTACCTTCTAAAAGAGAATAGACCAGAAAGAACACGTAAGTGTCTCTTGGTCTTGACATTGTATAATAAGGATGGCGTGTTTTGTTTTCTACTCACACTTTATGAAATTGTGCCCTTTCACCTATCTCTATCCCTCTGGATCATGTTTTAGTTAGAATTGAAATGGAAGGATGTTTTCCTTCACGCACGCTCTTTAGGCATGCAAGTCGGTAAACAATAGTCAGTCTATTCCTCCATTATTTTGTGTCTTGATGTTTCCTAAATCACACACTGATGCCATAAAATAACGGGTTAAATGGGTTTTGTAGTGTTGGGAGTGGGGGTGGGTGGGGTGTAGGTGTTTGGCAGAGTTGGTCATTGCAGGTGAGGGCTTAGGTGCTTTCAAAAAACTTTTACTTCTTCACTCTGTGTTGATAGTATATTTGGAGTTTGTATGCGTTCGCGTACGTTTGTGTGGATAGTTTATTTGGGGTTTGTATCATCTCCCTTCTGTGTTGATAGTATATTTGGGGTTTGTATGCGTTCGCGTACGTTTGTGTGGATAGTTTATTTGGGGTTTGTATCATCTCCCTTCTGTGTTGATAGTATATTTGGGGTTTGTTTTTTCCTCTTCCCTCTGTATGTGTATGTGTGTATGTGTGTGTGTGCGTGTGTGTGTGTGTGCGTATGTCTGCGCGCGTACGTTGTGTGGTTGTGTGTATTGGTCTCTGTTTGTCCGTATAAAACTCACTTTATCCCTATCAGATACACTCTACCTACCTACCTGCAGTAGCGTGCATTCAGGTCAGCCACTTGCAACACTGTTGATATTTATCCCTAGTGTTCAGTACAGTGACGTCACTGACGCTGGAAATTTCGAGACTATAAATATCGACTTGGGGATTTCCACATTTTGTAGCTATACATATATACTAGAATTCATAAACAGGAACGTCACTCAAGCTGAGGCTATAAAAAGACAGTGGGATTTTCCAAAGGAAAAACCCACAAGTTGGAGCTATAAATAGATAGTGGGATTTCATAGGAATTTCAGCTGATTATAGATACATAGGTATTTATCCACGATCGTCACAGAAGTTGATATTGTAAGTAGTTACTAATTTTATCTATTTTATAGTGTGTGTGTTTATGTGTGTGTGTGTGAGTATGTCTGCACGCGTACGTTGTGTGTTTCTGTGTGTGTGTGTGTGTGTGTGTGAGTATGTCGGCGCGCGTACGTTGTGTGTGTGTTTGTGTGTTTGTGTGTGTGTGTGTGTGTGTGCGCGTACGTTGTGTGTGTCTATTGGTCTCTGTTTGTCCGTATAAAACTCATTTTATCCCTATCAGATACACTCTACCTACCTACCTACAGTAGCGCGTATTCAGGTCAGCCACTTGCAACACTGTTGATATTTATCCCTAGTGTTCAGTACAGTGACGTCACTGACGCTGGAAATTTCGAGACTATAAATATCGACTTGGGGATTTCCACATTTTGTAGCTATACATATATACTAGAATTCATAAACAGGAACGTCACTCAAGCTGAGGCTATAAAAAGACAGTGGGATTTTCCAAAGGAAAAACCCACAAGTTGGAGCTATAAATAGATAGTGGGATTTCATAGGAATTTCAGCTGATTATAGATACATAGGTATTTATCCACGATCGTCACAGAAGTTGATATTGTAAGTAGTTACTAATTTTATCTATTTTATAGTGTGTGTGTTTATGTGTGTGTGTGTGAGTATGTCTGCGCGCGTACGTTGTGTGTTTCTGTGTGTGTGTGTGTGTGTGTGTGAGTATGTGTGTGTGTGTGTGTGTGTGAGTATGTCGGCGCGCGTACGTTGTGTGTGTGTTTGTGTGTGTGTGTGTGTGTGTGTGTCTGCGCGCGTACGTTGTGTGTGTCTATTGGTCTCTGTTTGTCCGTATAAAACTCACTTTATCCCTATCAGATACACTCTACCTACCTACCTACAGTAGCGCGTATTCAGGTCAGCCACTTGCAACACTGTTGATATTTATCCCTAGTGTTCAGTACAGTGACGTCACTGACGCTGGAAATTTCGAGACTATAAATATCGACTTGGGGATTTCCACATTTTGTAGCTATACATATATACTAGAATTCATAAACAGGAACGTCACTCAAGCTGAGGCTATAAAAAGATAGTGGGATTTTCCAAAGGAAAAACCCACAAGTTGGAGCTATAAATAGATAGTGGGATTTCATAGGAATTTCAGCTGATTATAGATACATAGGTATTTATCCACGATCGTCACAAAATGGAACGAAAAAATTGAAAAAGAAGAAGAAAATGAGAAGAGGAAGAAAGAAGAGGAGGAGAAGAAAAAAAGAAAGGGAAGAAGAGTGTAGGAGATAAAATAAGAACTTGGTGGAGAAAAAGAAGAAATTAGAAGAAGAAGAAAACCCAAAGGCCCTTTTCAGGGCCAGCCATATTTCTCGAAAAGAAATAGCCTTTCCATTGCCTACCCTTTTTTTAAAATTTTAAAAAAAAAAAAATCCCATGTTCCATTCCCCTTGTCCCTAAACAAGCCCAAACTCTATTCCCCATGTTAAATTCCCCTTGTCCGTAGAGTGACCCACGATTTATTGCCATGTTAAATTCCCCTTGTCCGTAGAGTGACCCAGGATTTTTCGCCATGTTAAATTTCCATTGTCCGTAGAGTGACCCAGGGGTCCCTGTAATGCTAATTCCCATTGTCCGTAGGGTGACCCCTTTCACTACTTATAAACAAGACGCATTTCATGGAAAAAGCTAAAAGCACCAACAAACAATACAAAAACCAAACATGCAGAAATTGTGGTGGCGAATATCCACACAAAGATAGCCAGTGTCCTGCAAAAGGGAGACAATGCAATTTCTTGCAAGAAGAAAAAACATTTTGCTCGAGTCTGTAGATCAAGACTCAAGACAGAAAGCAAAGTTAATGAAGTAGAAAGCCAGCAAGATAGTACATCTGAGAGCCCAGATGCAGAATACACCTTTGGCATGCGTACACGAGATAAAGTCAGTACTCTAAAACCAACAACCTCACAATGGTAGAAGTAGATGGAACAAAATAGAGGTGTTGATTTGCACAGGATCAAGCATTAATGTCATGGACGAACATACATTTGCAAAACTGAAACCTAAGCCTAAACTGTAGAAAACAGGCACAAATGTATTTGCCTATTGATCAGAAACGAAATTACATAAAGTTGACAAATTTCAAGCCAAGATTGCGACAAAATATATGTTCACTACAGCTACATTCAATGTAACCAAATAAAATTTTGGAAACCTACTGATTTATGAAACAAGCATACAGTTGTAAATAATTCCAAGAATCTGTGCTACAGTGAAGAGCCAAGTCTGAAGAATTATGTAAAAAGTACCCAGATATATTCAAAGGAACTGGAAAACTAAGTCGTACAGATACACCTTACACTGATGATACTGTAATCACTGTAACTCAACGCCATCGACGTATTCCATTTCATATTCGGAAGAAAGTTGAAAAAAAGTTGGCAAGACTGGAATTAGACATTATCAAAAAGGTATACGGACCAACTTCTTGGGTATCTCCAATTGTGGTTGCTCCCAAACCCCAAAACCCCGACGAAATTAGGATCTGCATTCATATGCGTTTGCCCAATGAAGCAGTACTTCGCAGGACACATCACATCAACAACAGACGACCTTATGGCAGATCTCAACGGTGCAACTATATTCTCCAAGCCTGACCTAAATTCGGGATACCATCAACTGGAATTGGACGAAAAATCAAGAAATATTACAACATTATCAACTCGTATTGGACTACGAATATATAAACTTTCATTTTCGGAATATCATCTGCAGCGGAAATATTTAAAAACACCCTGTACAGCACTGGAAGGACTAAAAGGCACAAGGAATATTAGCGATGACATTCTAGTATTTGGTTACACTTCATTAGGAGTACAAGACAAAAGTGAGTTCTTTAGATACATTTTCAGCAAAGATGGAAATTCTCCAGATCCGAAGAAAGTGGAAGAAACCAAAAGTGCCAGTATTCCATCAAAGATTAGTTAGAAGTACGCAGTTTTCTAGGCATGACAAACTATGTGGGACGATTATGCAACAATCAGTGAGCCTCTTCGAGCCTTAACCAAGCAAAATAAACCATGGGAATGGATTGAAAAACACGAAAGCGTTTGAAAAACTCAAGCAAGACCTAGCTAGTAACATAATAGCGTATTTCGATCCTAATAAGGAAACAATTGTAGACGCAAGTCTTGACAGTCTAGGCGCGTTATATACTCAGAATGGAAAGGTTATTGACTACGCCAGTAGAGCACTTTAGGATGTGGAAAAACGATATTCACAGACTGAACGTGAAGCACTAGCAATAGTCTGGAGGTGTGAGCACAGCCATCTGTACCTATTCGGTCATACGTTTAAGATAATTATTGACCACATGCCCCTGGAAGTCATTTTCAACAATCCAAAATCACGACCACTCAAGAATCGAGAGATGGAGATTGAGATTACAGGTCTACAGTTTCAAAGTAGTATACAAGCCAGGTAAAACAAACGCAGCAGATTATATTTCACGACATCCAAAGACTGGAACTGAATGCTGTAAATATTCTGAAGTTGCAAAAGCTTATGTTCAATTCATATTCGTCAATTCGGTGCCCAAAGCTATGACCGTTGAAGAAATTCGGACGGCCATTCTAGTGGACCAGGACCTTCAACAAGTTATCAAATCAACAGAATCTGGAAATTAGAAACATTCTTACAAAACAAAACCTTGGAAACATTTTCAAGGCTGAGACTTAAACTCACGATCGTTCCAGTTACAAATGGTTTTGTAATGTGTGACAGGAAACTAGTAATACCAAAGGGCTACTAAACAGGGTGATAGAGCTAGCACATGAAGGGCATCAGGGCATAATCAAGACAAAATAACTTCTTCGTGAGAAAGTATGGTTTCCTGGTATTGAAAAACAAGCCGAGGATTTATGTCAAAGTTGTATACCATTCCTTGCATGAACGCCAAAGCAAACGACAGAGCCACTAAAAATGACAAGTTCTACAAGACAACCCTTGGAGTCATGTTAGCATGGATTTCAGTGGCCCTCTTCCGTCAGGAGTCTACTTAATGGTACTTGATGACTACTCAAGGTATCCAGTAGTTGAAATTAACTCAACATCTGCAAAAACAGTCATTCCGCAACTTGACAATATTTTCATTGTTCAGAATACCAGACGTTGTAAAAACGGATAATGGACCTCCATTCAATGGACAAGAGTTTACAAAGTTTACAGAATACATGGGGTTCTAGCACAAGAAAATCACACCATTATGGCCTCGAGCCAATGGCGAAGCAGAAAGGATTATGCAGACAATTGGAAAAACAATCAAAGCAGCTAATGCAGAACGATAAAGCTGGAAACAAGAAATGTACAACTTTTCATGCAATTACAGAGCCACACCCTTTGCAACAATCAACAAATCTCCAGCTAAATTATATTTCGACGAAATTGAGAACTAAACTCTCAAGTATACAAATCAAATCAAACAAAACCAGGAAAACATACCGAGAAAAAGGAAAATATGAGGAGCTATGCAGATCAAACTAGAAAAGCTAAGAAGTCAAATTTCAAAGTTGGAGACAGTGTTCTAGTAAAGCAAGAAAAGAGACAAGTTGTCAACTCCATTCGACCCCAAACCATATGAAGTTGCCAACAAAAGGGATCAATGATGACAATGAGAAGAGAAGACCATCATATAACTAGAAATTCGTCATTCTTCAAGACCGTAGAGAATTTACTAGCTATTCCACCATCTGAAGTCCAGACATATGATACAATAAATCTAAAGAAAGATGGAGATAGATGTGACATATCCAAAATCCGACCTGGCATTAGGAAGATCATCCCGAATCGGAAAACTGCCAGACTACCTAAAGGATTGTGTGTGTGAAAAATACAAAACTTTTAGAAGGATTGCCGCATTCATTGTGTTGTATGATGTTTTGTTTCTAAATAGTGTAGTATACTTAACTAAACTGTTCTGTAGATCTATAGTTAACAATAACGTGCGTCTCATCAAATGACAATTTAGTTTAACGTAGTGAGTTTGAACTCTACCATCAATCAAAACCCTGAATATTATTAGGACTAAGCTGTGAGAACTGTAAACCTACTTAACCCAGTTCTAAGTTTACCATTTTGTACATTATCAACAAGAAAAAATCAAGACCTAAATTGATTGTACTCATGAATTTTTATTATGTGAATGCTAAGAAATTTATTATTGAGACTAGTTCGAAATATACTGAACTGATTTTCAATTCAGAAACAAATTTTAAATCTGAAAGAAAAGGAGGGATGTATTGTTTTAGAAGCAGTGCTATACGGTAATATAGACTTTCCCACTGCTGAATCAGCATGTTAGAGATCGAAATAAGACTGACAGATAGGGTGCTAGATGTAGGTCTGACAAGCAAGTCGGTTACAATTTGTATGCTATGGAATAAACATGTGTTTGCAGAAAAGGGTCTTTTCCTCTCATTACAAAACCCAAACATTACACCACCGTTAGATTAACGCGATATCTCCATTCGAGATTAGTTGATTTGATCACGTGACAATATGGCGTCAGTGTTCGCCTGAATACTTAAGGTGGCGCTCTACAGTTTCGTATTTTGCATAAGGGTTAGGATTTTAAAGAAGAATTTCCCCGGCTTTCCTCACTGGTTATACTGGCTGTTTAAAAAAGACCTTGCATATCTTAGGTATAATGCAAAGAACCTTTAATTCCCTTTATTTTGGTGTATGATTGATGGGTGTACTATGGGTTATAGAGCATACAGCTTGGCCTTACTTCAAATGTGCACCTTTCAAAAAGTGCTAGCTCTACTTGGTCATTTTTACTTCCTGAACTCAGAGGTAAATTGTATAAAAAAGAGCCGATAACTTTTACATTTTATATATTTGGTAATTCATTCATTGCACTTTCAGAAGCTGGTATTGTCTAGTCTGGCAAAATTCATTTTCCCTATTTTAATAGCTGCTATGTATAGTGTACTTTAGACTAATTCAGACTGATATTTTAACACAAGGGAGCAGTCATTTTAGTTAGCAGTGTGCTTAAATCATGTAAAATTTCCAAAAGTACAATATTCAAAAGAAATATCATCCACTTTACATTAATGTAGCATAGAGGTATGCAAACATTCTCTCCACTGTGCACGTTTTAAATGCGAACTACTTCAACTTACATACGTCACTCTCTCAAAAGTACATATTATCTGGTGAGCGCCACCTAATACGGAGGGCATCGCATGGAGTATACAAAAGCAGGGAACCAGACAAATGCTGACGCCCTTGTCATGCGGTTTATATCGGTAATATTGTAAGAGTGCACAACTTAAAATAGGTTCCGAACCATTGCTATGAGCGACAGCAGTAAACACGCTATGTGCGATGAAAAACGAACGGAATTTTATTTCTTCTTGACAATATAATCATAAGGTAGTAATGTGTGAAATATCTAGTTGGTAATTTGTTTATATAATTCTTGTGTAGATTTACATGTAATTTTGAGAGACTAAATCCCATGTTTGTTTGAAGGTTCTATGGTAGAACTCACATAAGGTCATGTACTCTACGTCAGCTTTGCAGATATAGGTGTCATTTTGTAGAGTTGGTTACACATACCTTTAACTGGCATTTATTCACTTTATTTCGCGCCTTGTCCATCCAAGTTCCATTGAAGAACATTCTATAAATTCCTCGAAAAATGCATAAAGGCAAATTCAGCGATAACGTACTTCGACATTTTTAAACAGTCAAGCAAGCGGATCTCGTTTAAGCTAGTTTTCGTCGCCCGCCCTGATGTAACAGGGAACGAGCCTGCGGGTGGGAAGAAGCTGTAATACAAACAGACGCGATAATGTCGTCATTTGAAAACAAGAATGGGGAAAACACAGACAAAAAAAAAAACGACACCCAAGAACAATAAATTAGAGGCAGTTATGTAACTTCGTATATATCTTCTGTATGGTATGGCACGTATCGTACATAATACCCATTTTCCCCATACAAATAAATACCTATTTTTCCCATGCAAATATGTGCTTTCATACAAATTAAAGACTGTAGAAACATGGCTGTCAATTCAGATTTATTAGTTACATTTTACATCATGCTAAATTATCATTTTTAAGTAATGTCATGTGTACAAGTTAATATACTGATTGTACGTTATTCCTCTATCTCAGTCCAAGTTGAACATCCATATAGAAGATGAAGGAAAATGTGTGTATGCGTGATCATACCTTGATTACCCCTGTACTAGTGATAGTTCACTCCAATATCTATTATCTTGACCCAGTCTATGCTTAACTGCTATTGTAAAAATCTGTAGTGATCAGTAATTTTCATTTGGAAATTGTTATGACATTTAATCTGCAGATCACACAAAAATCACAATTGAATAAACTTTGTTATAACTATATTTGATTAAATTTTAAATAAAAAATCAGCTTTTAAATTTATATCAGTAAATGCACTTACATGACCAGTGTAACTTTTACTACAAACTTTGTGGGCTTTGTCAAAATTATACAAGTTTTTGTAAGCTGCTTGTATGAAGATGGCTGGCAGCTTTTAAACTAGTCACATCACAATTATTGTGATTTTTTATTTATATATCTTTAATTTTATTTCTGTATACAGTTTAGGAACCTTAAACAAAAATTTACTGTCCAAAATATTTCTTAAGGTTTATTTAAGCACAACCAGTATTTATTTAAGGAAATGTCTGCTTTGCTGTCTTCTACATTGTATGATATTCATTCCTATCTTACTGTATAAGCAAACTACATATTGCTATATCATATATAACTACTTATATTGTTATAAGAACTTGGTTATAAGGTCAAGTGAGCATTGTCCTCATAGACCAATGCTTTTATTTTTATTGTATTAATTTTCTGTACTTATTTTGTTATGCAGCAATAGATAATTTTCTTAATTGTAAGTCAAAAAATGTTTTAAGGGATGAAGAATGTCTGAGTCATTGTGAGTTATCCTTACTGATTTGATATTCTTGATCCAATTTAATCATTAAAAATCTAGTATTTCATTCACATAATGCCAACTTTTCATAAAAGGCTCAAATGTCCAAGTCATCCTCACCAACATGATATTCTAACATTGCCTGATTAATCTAGCAATCCGTAAAAGAATTTATTGAAATGTTTGTTTCATAATTTGCTAGTTTTCTACATTATTGTGACTTGTCCTCACCAAACCGACACCCAGTTTAATGCCATTTGTATAAATTCAATTCAGATAAGTATTATGCTAGAATTTAAGTGCAAAGTTAAGTGGCCTCTTTGCAGCTATGAAATCTTTTAATCAAGTCATTTTCTCTTCTGTAGAAACTTTATTGCATCTGAATCCAAAATAGTAAATTTTTTTATAAATTTCATTCATCAAAAGAATAAATAAAATCACAAATTAATAGTATGGTACTAATATATACCCTGATCTTATGAGAGGTTGTAATATACAGAACTCCAGCTTTAGTGTATAGTGTTTTATTAGTAAATGGATCATCTTGTGTTATGGTTAAAAAGAAATGAGTTTTGAGTATAATTCCATTATCCCATTCTTAAGTCAGTTGGTAAGAAGTATACTCCTCCTCAGTATCATAAACCAGTGTAATGTTAACTGGATTGAGCTTGTCATTACAAGCAATAGACAGACAGATACATATAGAGACAGACAGACATATGCATACATATACAGACAGACATACAGACACAGAGACAGCCAGACACAAACATAAAGAGAGACAGACAAATACACACAGACACATATAGAGACAGACATAGATACATACATACAGAGACAGACACAGACAATCAGACAATCAGACAGACACGCCTTAACTGGGTCTTTGCGTTACAAAGCCCATCAATTTGCCGGATGCATTCAACCAAAGCAATGTCCACCGTAACCTTTATTTAATTTTGAAACTCCTGCAGAGCAAAGACCTTACAATCTATTAAACTACATCAATAAAACTTTTCTTCAGTGTAGATTTTCATCTAAGCAGTGACAATTCACATTTTATGTCACAGCAAAAGAAGTAGGTTATTTAGTGCCAAGACTATTGAAGTATAGTGCCTAGCCCAAGGACACACTATGTTCGCTAACACGGGGTTGGTCCAATTGTAGGATTTGGACCCACACTCTGTCATCTCAGTCCTGAAAGTTAACCACTGAGCCATTACGCCTCCCCATGAAGTACAATACAATTCATGGTCAAGAAAGTTGTAGGTCATGCATGTTGCATCTGAAAGTGATGAAATGTTTGTGTAGATCATACTTTGATCATACAATATGAAACATTCTTTAGTTTGAAGAGGTATCAGGGAGTTACAAAAGATCATATTCCATTTGCTGGGAATGTGTTAACATTCGTTGTCATATTTCAATTTCTTAAAATTAATATCAGGTTGTTTCACTAGTTTATGTTCGATTGGAGGAGTAATTAATATTCCATCCAATATCTAGATATTAAAGATATCTTTTCATACAGCTGTTGAACTTTAGATATGAAGTCCAACTAGACAATTGAACATAAATTACTACTGCAGATATGTTTATTATTAGAACTATTGTAAGCAGTATTTTACTTATTAATACTATTTTGTTAGTAGAGTGTGTGTGAGTGTTGTGTGATTTGTATTCTTAAATGTAGCTTTAACAACTTTTCAGTCATATCACTACGATGAATGCAGTGTGACAGTTTATAATGATGTCTAGCGCTTAATTAAGTTTATCATGTGTAACAAACACAGCAAGTGGATGCACAGAAAGTGAATTGGAGTTTTAAGAGATTGCTACAATGCCTTCAGTATGGCCATTTATAATGTCTAGCACTGGGGCATCATGCCACAGACATGTAGCATTATGTCCCACCTGGTCACATTATCTTGACACCAGGCCAACCAGCCCTAACAATAACCTCTTATGTGGAGTGCCTGGCGAGGCAGCTGTTAGTACCATTTTTATAAGCTTTTGATAGGACTCCACTGGGGGTTCGAACCCGTGACCTTCTGCATCTGAGGCAGCTGCTCTAACCATTAGGCCACGGGAGCAGCCCTTAGCATTAGTAGTAAAAGTGTTAGTATTAATAGTCATATACAGACATAAGTATATGTTTAAATGATGCTTCATGTTACAACATAAAAGATGTTAAATGAAACATAGTTCACTGGTAAATTGCCAGTAAAAGTAGTAACTGAATGAAGTTTCATAAACTATTTCACAATACATACATGATACATCTCAATGGTAATGATGATAACTAGTAATAATGCATTTATCTTCAGCACTTAATTTCTAATAGATGTGTAATTGTTATGGATTTGTGGCTCATTAGTTTGAAACTGGCTTTTAACTCCTGGATCTGGGCACATCTGGTCTCCTGGTCATTAGGTACACTTGGTTTACATTGAGAGCCCCATGAGATGGAATGCCACATTTAAAACTTATGAGACAGTGTGATTAAGTATTCACAATAGAACTCAGCAGTTATTAGGTTTGATGTCTAGATCATGCCTCCCTTTCATAAAATGTTTCAACTCAGATTCTGTTCTTCCATACAGCTAAATAAAGTAGAATGCAAAGATTTTAGAATTGTTTGGTTTATTTCATGTGTTGTCAATTTAATGGGCAGGTTAAATATGCAGCAGGCAGACAGGATATCAATAGTACCATATAAATATTGATGCTTAGTCTGCTCTCACTGGCTGTGGTTTGATCAGTTACGTCTGACTAAGTATTGACTAATGTAATTAAATTTATTACAATATTATTTAAAATCTCTAGAAATCAAATGTATGCAAGAGGGTGGTGTTGGGGTTATGCTCCCAAATATGCTTGCAAGGAGCAAAAGCAACTGCATAGATATGAGGTTTGTAGTCACAAGCATGGTTCGATTAGGGTCAAGACATGCTGGTGCATTTCTATTTTTAAAAATTAGCATAATCCCAGTGCAGTAATTCAAACTTAATATGAGACTGTACAAGTTTCTGTTCTTACAATACTAGACATACCCAAGTACTGAAATGGCCAAGTGTTAAGTTGCATAGCCAGATGAGTAATTTTGGTCATTTGTTTAAGTTTTTCACATTAAATACATTTGTGTCACGAAGTTGCATGCCATATTACTTTCTGGAATAATCTGGATCCATGGTTAGTGTGCTAATTCCTGATCAAAAGGCTGTGTTCCAATCCTAGTGTCAGATCACCCTTGATTGGCTACTGTAGTGTTCCCTTGACTTGAGTAAATTACATTATTCCGATTCCCTCAGCAACCATCTTGTTTTGCTGTGCCAAGAAAAGCAAGCCAATCCATATTGATTTTACCTAATATAATTCTATAAATAAACCATGACTATGTGAAGATTTCACCTGTAATCAAGCTCTTCCAAGCTCTTAATGATATAAAACATTTACCAAATGTTTACATAAAAACAGTTCTTGTTCATTATCGAATACATTCAGTATTTGGATCATAAGCATCTCTGCTGCATTACATAAAAATGAATTTTTCTCAAAAATATAGTCCCTATAGTATTTGAAAGGTCAACCCCTCAGATGCAGAGTTTGAATGTTAATATTAATGAAGTATTTACCAAGGTTGATCAAATTCATGAAATAGTTTAAAAACCAGTAGCAAGCATAGCCAGGGATATGTAGGATCACCTCATACACAGTTCTTGCTTATAGCTCCAGTCATGAAACATGTTGATGAATTACACATAATTCAACAAGTCAGATCTAAATTGGATTATAAACACATCTGCAAGTCATAAGAAAATGTCAATCAAATACAAAGTCGCCTCATTACCATATATTTATCTCAGCCATAATCATTTTGAAGCTTGATTATGCAAGCCCAATAGCCAAATGTTGATCAGATTTAAATCTATAGTTTCATGTGGCTATAACCTCATGCATTTGAGTGCATGGTCACCTCTTTAATCTAGATTTCATTAATATAAGCCTATATTCTAAGCTAGTCATAACTGCACTAGATATATAAATATTGCATATGGGTTGGTAACATTATCAGATGGAAGATCACCTCATTATGAATGGACAACACTCATTAAACTTAATGATATTGTCTATTTTGTGGACATGTGGCTTCAAGACTGGTTGACAAAATCTGATGCAGGATAGCCCCATCAGTATACTAGAGTTTGCTCATCATTCAATCAGTCCAAGATGTTGATACAAGTCCAAAACACAAGTTCTATTAATATTTTTGATCAGAACTCTATGGCCTCCAAAGCAGCAGAATTGTGACTATCAAAGAGAGAAGATGAGCCATTATATAACCTCTCATCCTAATGGCAGGATAGTTAATATATATGCAGCAATTTTGTTAAGTCAGATAGATAAATTGTGTATTCTTACATTACCTTGAGCCCATTCCATACAGACTATATGTAACAGGATTTGACCTGAATGGATGCCTGCATTAATTGACAACACAAACACAATGTGATGAAAGATGAAGGTTATGAAACTAATATACATATGTGCATTCTCTACAACATATACAGTGTGATTCTTTCAGGCTCTAAACAAACTCAATTTAATTACTTCACACAAACATTTGTTACATGCCAATGAATTTGTGACTTTATGAAACCTGATGACAAGAACCAAAAATTCATACAATCCTTTAAAAAAATAGGGGAAAAAATGCGATTCATATATTCAAACTTGTAGACACACGATTCAGTAAAACCAAGATGGAGTCATATAATCTAAAGCAAATAGGTGTAACTCAATTGTACTCAAAATGTATTCAGTTGAAACAACATAATCAATTGTAATAAATATAACTATCAAACACGACTCATGACTCGTCTAGTCATTTGTACAGCACGTACAATTCATAAACGCACGACTCGTTTAAATACTTGCAAACATTGTAAATGAGAAATTGACATGTCTAGCCTCACTTCTCCTGAATTCTTGGGTTAGCCCACACTTGGGTTAGCCACACACCCTTCATGGTACACCATGCGCACAAGTTTCCAGATCAGCACTTTCGTCCTTGTATGGTCTTGATGGTCGCACATGCTTCCGTCCCCATACAGACAGACATACAAACAGCCAGACCGACAGCCTGATGCACCCGCACACACACACACACACACACACACGCACACAGCTAAAATAAAACCAAACTGGTCATAATAACAGGTACGGAATTGAAATCCATACTCACATGCTACTAAATTAAACTCTTAATAGCAACTTGTAACAGTTCAAAAGTTCATAACGTTTCAAATCCGCGTAGTGATAAAGGCAACATTTCACGCTACGACATTAAAACTGAATATGCTTCACATATTTGCAAATAAAATAAAATGTAACACTTACCCCTATGGCTGTAGATTGAAATGGAGAGCATACACTCCTTTACAAGATCCGAAAAGAACAATGTGTCGATTAGAACATAACCTTGCCTTAAATCTACAGCAAAATGAACATGGGTAAAATACCCGTGCATATGGTGCGTTTTGTGTGCCTCGCCACAAGCGATCTACGACGAGATGCATGCTAGCTCAGACACTTAACTAGAAAAAACAATTATCCACCCTAGGTAACATTGTACGCATGTTCGTCGAAAATGATCAACTCGTTCTAAGGCAAAACCAAGTTATTTCTTGCCTTATTCTGTGACATTATACTATCTTTTTCATCAACATATGTCAGCTCTTAATTAGTCTGTCCTTTCCTCTCATGAATGTTATAGGTGACACCAGAGGCGGCGTTAGGAGTACGCGGAGCCTAGGGCCGACCATGACCGCCCGGGGCCAGAGTGAAAAACCGAGATCCAAGTTATCGGACAGCCGTTGCCCGCTAGTGGCATTGAGAAAATGGCTGCATATGTCTGCATCTGTGCTGCCACCTGTTAATTGCGTTACGAAGTTGACTAAGTTGACTTTGCAACTTTGCGTGCATTACGTGCGGCCTGTATCAGCGTTTCAATTTACCGGAGAATATAGCTTGACAAACACATAAGGACGACCTTAGGCCTGAGGCGCGGGGCCCCCTCAAGAGCGGGGCCTAGGGCGGTCGCCCCACTTGCCACCCCCAAACGCCGTTCCTGGGTGACACTGAGAATTAGGCTAATTAATTCATGTATGTAAAAACAACGTTCATTGGTCCACATAGACCAATTTCTCCTTTTCTGTGTTAGATCAAAAGTTAAGATCCATATATATGTTCATTTTAGAAGTTAAGCATACTTAACTCAGGGGTTTACGTTACAACTGATGATAACACATCACTACTCGAATCGATTCAATGTTTTGGTTTCTTACAACTGCTAGTTATATCTGATTTTACATTTTACATTTAATCTTTGTTTTAATTAACGTATTTGTCAGATATTAACACAACTGATAAAACACTTGAGATGTTGCTATGAACATATATTAAATTTGAAAGGAAGTCAGAGAAAAAAGGAAGTCTTGCAAAGCAATGTTTCTGATGGAGAACAAAGATACTGCAAACATATCTTCGAGCAGATTTTGCATTTTAAACAAAATAGGATGCAATTTAAAAGGTGCTCATAGGGTCAGTTTTATAACACAAATGTACAAAGCTATATGAAATTTAACATAAAACCAAACTGAGCATAATATACAGTTAGGTGTGTGCTAGATTTACTGACCATTACTTTGCTATAGAATACATCCATAAAAATGCATAATGGTACATATAGTAAATACTTATCTGTAATATACTTATTTCCATTTAAATAATATTGTGTATCTTTTAAACATTATGATTCATTGAAAATCAGTAGCAAAATGAAATCTGTATGGATCTTCACCTTGTCTAATCTCATTTCCAGCAAGTTTTCATTGCAAATGCTTGTCCCTTGCTTATCTTCACACTTTCATCATTCCTGTTCATTTTCATGTTACAGAAGAAAAGTGGACATGTGATAGGCTCAAACTGTTTAATGGGATTTTAGTTGCATCGATAAACGCCATTCTAAACATAGAACTAACCCCAGCTCTTAATATATCTGATTATGTCACTTGACTGCCAATGTTTGTCTAATCTCTAATCAGTCCTGTTATCAGCAAGTGGAAGTTTCACTGTACTGTACTGGGTTTACTAGATTGTTGGTCTATAGTGTGTACCAAATGAGACTATGACTGTTATTGTGATGTATTTGACAATCACTCCAAGAATGTTTGTAACTTTGTTTTTGCAAGAGTATTTAGTGTCAGCTTGAAGACAAATATTATCTGATATAAACAAAAATTTCAAGATGCATAAATAGTAAGAATAAGAAAATACTGTATTAGTTGTATTCAATAATATAATCAGCTTATATATATATATATAAAGTTTTATACCAAGGTTATTTCTGACTGCTCAGTATTGACTCAGTTTAAGATCAATGAACAACAGAGCTCTCTCCAAAAACCTAATCTTGTCAATTTAGCTTGCCTCCTCAAATAAAAAAAAATGTTTATGTCATTTGAATTGTCTTTTGTTGGTCACTTCTTGTTCAAAATATATAAATGAATAAGTAGTTAACGGGTGGTTTTGTCATTGGGTATATTTAAAGTGTATAATCAGTAAATAGTAACAATATATGATTAAATGTACACTGGAAGTAACATTGATAAAAACTATGGTAATTAGAATATATATTTTGAAATGAAAGCTATGATTAAAAAATTTAAACAAGCTTTGTGCAAAAGGCAGCCTTCACATAAATTGAAGCAATTCGGATAATAGTCAAATGAGTTTTGTGTAGTTTATCATTTTGCATTTTTCAGTCATAATTCAAAATACATAAAACATAGTACCAATATTATGAGTTCACATTCTATATGAATATCTAATCTGACTGAATTATTTATGTCAGGTTGTTAAATGTAGTCTTTCAGCAGGTATTAATTTGCATATAATTTTCTGGAGTCTCTACATTTCAAGAAAAATATAGATGGAACTATCATAGCCTTAGATGATTTTGTAAAGTTCATTAAATCGTATAACTCGACAGGTGAGAAGGACAAAATTGTGAAAAAAGATAATATTTTACGAGAAATAGAGACATGATTGATTTCATTGCCATCTTCCTTTCGATATATATTTCATCACTATGATGACTTCCAGATTTGTAATGTGTTATGTGATTTGTGTCGTCAAACAGATCACACAAATCAACATTGAATCTGTATAAAAAGTTAACATCTATTGATGTTTTAAGTTTGGGCGTGAATGAAGTGTCACAACTGTTAAGTTTTAAAATAAGCAGATAAAGGGAAGCCAACAATAGCATCTGTTATTGTATGTAAATTTATGTAAGCACAAATTATAATTATATTTATTACGACATCTGTTATTTGATGTAAATTTATGTAAGCGCAAATTATAATTATATTTATAATTACAATTTGCGCTTACATAAATTTACATAAAATAACAGATGTCGTTATGGCTCATCGATTTCTAGTTGGATAAAAATAGTTTCCAATATCAGCAACAAGTTGAAATAAACTAGTTGAAACATAATAAAAATTAAATGTTTAATTCCTGTAGAAACAGCCATGTAAAGTTTTGCAAACATAATCGTTTTTCATTTGATTTGTTTGTCTTGTCTTTGTTTTGCATTTGCCTTTGAAAAAAGCTCATTAGAGTCGAAAGCGCTCAGGCTAAATATATACTAGTTTCGTACTGTTCGTTGTCAGTTTATTGCATATATATATATATATATATATATATATATATATATATATATATATATATATATATATATATACATACATACATACATACATACATACATGTATGTATGTATGTATGTATGATGTATGTATGTATGTATGTCTGCATGACTGGTTTTTTATAGTGGACATAGATGTTATCAAGGTGATGCAATCTCTCCGTAATTGGTTGTATTAGTAGCAGAAAATTTAGGAATTATGGTACAGAACAATAATAATATTAAAGGCATATGCATAAATGGATGTGAAAATAAACTGGTAGAATATACTGACGGCACATGGTTCTTTTTCGATGCAGCAAAGAACATTTTGCTTGCCTTGGTAGAAACATTTGATGCATTTTTATCAATGTTGGGACTAAAAGAAATATCAACAAGTTATCAAAATAGAGTCATTTAGAAATGCTGAGACATAGATGTGTACAAAATTAGAATCTGATTGGGTTTCAAATTTGTATCTCTATTACGAGTTTAAGTAGCTGCAAATACAGAAGATATACTGAATATTAATTTTGAAATCAAATTCAAGATATTCATAAACTGTTCAGTGTATGGAATCAAAGACAATTAACAATATATGGAAAAATGGTTGTTCTAAAATCAGTGGCTTTATGTAAACTGATACAGTTTTTCTTCATGTTACCAAATCCAATGGCAAGTATTCTATAATGAATTGAAGAAAAAAAATATATTTTATTAATTTATGTGGAATAAATGATTAGATAAACTAAGTAGAACGACACTTATTAATAAGCTAGAAGACATTAGATTGCACATCAAATATCTAGCATCTTTATTAAATCTTTAAAAATATCTTCAATAAAGCATTTGCTGACTAATCATTCTGAATGGCAATATATAATAGATTACTTTTTTGATAAATACAAATTGTGGTATTAGACGTTTTAAATTAATTGATTTGCAAATATCACGATTATCCCAAAAATGTAAAAAAGATTCGTTTTGGAAGTGTGTTCTTTGAACATGGACAGAAGTTGTGACAAATGAAAAAGAAGTTTCCTTGAAATTTCACAAGAGAATGTCTGGAGAAAAAAAGACATATGAATAACAGTGAACAACAGACTGGTTTTGCATTGATCATGGCTATCAAGAGGTATTATATATATGATTTAATTTAATTGTTTGTTTTAGTTTTAATTTTTTTAATAATTCCATCACGTTTTTTCAATATTATTTTCCCTGGAATTTTACATTTTCCAGAAATTAATTTGACCTGACTGTTTTGTCGTAAACACTTAATATTTTAGAACTTTGTATCTTAATGCTAACTTAGTTCCTGACCTTGAAACATAATTGGCAAGAGTTGAAGAAAACAACTTCTTTTTTTATTCATTCTTAGCGTGGATTTATAGATTGAAATTGGGGCTGTACTGGGTGTACGTGACTTTACACATGTGAATATCCTCTGTTTTGAAATTCTGCTTTTACCAGAATTGCGCAGTAGTCAGATATAATAGTGATGCATTGAGAAATAATTTTAGTTGGGCTTTTAAACACTTCGACGTTAATGTGGTGCTTTTTCTGTTGTGACCAGTTGGAGTTAAATTTTAAATTTTCTTTAGATTATTTGGATTCTACGAGATTAATTCTTTTCCCTGGGAATATTTAAGTGCTCATACAGAATTATTGGACAAAGACATTTATTGGAATTTCATTCGGAATTCTAATACCAGAATATTATTATTTGTGAATCAAGAAAGAAATGTTGACACATCAATACTATACTGGCTACAGCCTTCGTCATTGTCATACATTTTGGATTTTTGTCGGGACTCGAACTTAAATTCATTAGAACATTTTATTAATAGGACTTATAATTGTTAATTGTTGGATAATTCATGGATTATATTCGGATTTGATTCATAAAACGTAAGTTCTTTTCTTCATTTTTACCTTGTTTTTCTAGGGAAATAAATTATTTGTTAAATTTTACAAAGCTTACTGTCTTCACTTTTCCCTTACTACTGTTTACACAGAGACTAAACACGTTACAAAGAAAATCGGGGGCTCTTCCGGGGTATATTAATTTTGGCTACATATTTCAGAAAACTTTGTGTTTTGAAATTTGAATTCCCCATGTACTTTAAATTGTTAAAAAGATCACAAGTCATCTTTTCAATTTTCAAATCTTAAGTGAAATCAGCAAGCTTTTTCTACAATGTCATCAAACGTGGAAATCTTTCTTAAAAGTCCAATCCAGGAACAATTAGACCTTTTGACAAAAGATGAATTGAAACATCTTGCCAGAAAATATGATCTCTCTGAGGGAAAAGCTTTCTTAAAGCAGGAAATAAAAAATATTTTGGTCCAGTATCTGGTAGAAAAGAATGTTTTGGATAAAAGTGCTTTGGTTTCGAACATTAAGCCTGTATCAGACTCTGACATAAGAGTATAGGAATTAAAATTAAAATACACGATGGAATTCGAGTTATGGAATCTGGAACTCAAGAACGATAAAGGAGAAAAACAAATGCAGTTACAGTTGCAATTGGAGAAAGAAAAAAAAAACAAACGAAGTTGCAGAAAGAGAACACATGTTATTACAGAAAGAAGATAAACAAATGCTTTACAGAATTATAAAAACAAATGCAGTAACAATTTAAGAAAGATGAGGTAGAGATACAGGGAAAAGAGAAAGAAAAGCCAATTCAATTAGATGAGGAAGAAAGAGAAAAAGAAAGAGAAATGCAATTACAAAAAGATCAAATAAAGTTACAGAAAGATCAAATGCATTTACAGTTGGAGAAGGAGGAAAGAGAGAGAGAGAGAGATAGCTGCGGGTGCAAAGTGAAAAGGAAGAGAGGGAATATCAGTTTAGAATAAACGAAATGGAACTATCAAATGAAAAGCAGATCCCCACTTCAAATACAATTTTAAGTTTTGATGTTGCAAAGAATATTAGGTTAGTGCTTTCTTTCAGAGAAAGAGAAGGAGACAAATCCTTTACATGTTTTGAAAAATTACTGAAAATTTTAAAGGCCAAGGGAGCATGGGACTCAGTTATTACAATGTTTACTTATTGGTAACATTCACTGTCAGTTCACCAAAGTATAGACTATTATCTGTTGAAGGGATGCATCTTGAAAGGTTATGAGTTAGTCCCTGAGGCTTACTGGCAAACGTTCAGGAACTATAAAAAAAGAACCTGAACAAGCTCATGTCCAATTTGCAAGAGAATAAGAGCAGTAATTTGATAGATGGTGCTTAGCCTAAAAGGTTGAACAAGATTATGAAAGTCTTAAACAAGTTGTATCACATGAATAGTTCAAAAACTGTGTCCTTAGCGAAATTAAGACTTATTTTGATGAGCATAAGATCGAAACCTTGGAAAATGCTGCTCGTGCTACAGATGAATATTTTTAAAATCATAAATTTCCTTTTGTAGGTGTGTCTTCAATTCAGCAGTCTTCTGGCAAAAAAAATATATTTCAGCCTAATATAAGCCCTTCTAAATCTCAAACTAGCACAACTTTAAAAATCAAGCTTCAGATAAGCTTGATCAAAGATCCCTGTCTCTGCCTACGTGTACCTATTGAAAGAAAAACGGACACGTTATTTCTAATTGCTACAAATTCAAAAATAGACACCAGAATCGAGACAGACCTATTCCAACTGCTCTTATGTCTAAGTGGTCAAGGTCATGGTAATGTATTGAAAGCAATACATTTGTTGGGTCTAATGAACCCCAGACTGATTTAATTATGGAGGATTATGAACCATTCGTATCGAAGGGTTCTATATCACACTTGGATGATTTGACCAATCCCATCCCTATTAAAATTTTAAGGGACACAGGAGCTTCTCAAAAGTCTTTTATTGTCAGGTACTTGCCTTTTGCTGAGAAGTTGTCTTCTAATGAGAGTGTTTTTATTCAGGGAGTAGAGTGCGGATTTGTTAATGTTCCTCTCCATTGTGTAAACTTGTCATCAGGCTTAATCTCAGGACCCGTGACAGTCAGAACAGTGTATGCTTACCCGTTAAGGGTATTCATTTATTACAAGGCAACGACCTAGCTGGAGACAAGGTTGTGGTTAATCCACTTGTAACTGACAAACCTTGTTTTAATCAGAAGGTCGAGCAAATTAAAAAAGAATTCCCTGATTTATACCCAGCTTGTGCAGTTACCAGAGCTACGGCAAAGAGAGCTCCTGAGAATGATGTTGATAAGGAAAGTATTCCTTTGGCTGACACATGTATTGGTCATGCGTTTGATGAGGTCACTTTCACTCCTTGTTTCGATCAGTCAGAAGGTATTGATCACAGTGATCCTCTTTTAACTACTCATTTTCTTTATTCTAATCAGGGTGACAAACGACAATCACTTATCGTGAAACAGGAAAAGATCCTGAGATCCTGAGATCTCCTGCTTGTTTCAAATGGCCATTAGGCAAACTGAAGCCATCGAAGTATCTGTCTGTTGTTTCATTAAAAATGGAATTCTTATGATACAATGGATACCCCCTGAGGTACTTGCTTGTGATGAGTGGTCCGTGAACTATCAAATTGCAGTTCCAAAATCTTACAGACAGGAAATACTTAGTCTGGCCCATGGAACTCCTCTGGTTGGTCATTTAGGGATTAATAAGACTGATCACAAGATCTTGACTCACTTTTATTGGCCAAAAATCAAAAGTGATGTTTGTCAATACTGTAGAGCTTGACATATTTGTCAACTAGTTGGAAAACCCAGTCAGAACATACCTAAGGCTCATCTGCAACCTATTCCAGAAAATGTGACTAATATGACTTCTAATTTTTAATTCTTGGATTATTCTTGGATTATTTTTGGATTTGATTCTTAAAACTTCTTTTCCTCATTTTTAACTTGTTTTTCTAAGGAAATAAATTATTTGTAACTTTTACAAAGCTTGTTGACTTTACTTTTTCCTTATTACTGTTTACGAGAGTCTAAACATGTAACACTGTGTATATTTGATTATCAAGGTTTACATTTATCATATGAATGGTTTTGTGTGTTATGCGACTTTTTACCGCAGATTGCAAAATATTATAAGTGTATTCAGACTATATTTAGAAAGATGGATTTTGCAACATGTGAAATAATATAGTCAATACCCAAAGCACAATACTACTTATTAAAACCAGCCAATAGTTATAATAGTTTACCAAGATGATTTTTTTCTAAATTATGTGTTTGGTATTTAGGTAGATTGCATGAAATTATTAATCAGTACATGTTCTGTCTTTAGCTAGCCTTGGCAAGAGAAATATTTAAATGTGTTTATTAATTATTCACCACTAATGAAGATGGGAGAAGATATACAAGTTTGTCCATTAATGTCTGTGTTTTTTGTGTTTTTTTTTTGTATACGTTTGTCTGTTTGTGTATTTGATTTTTTTATTAGTCTGTTATACCATCAATAATTGTGAACCAGTTTCATCCACATAATGAAATTTCAATATGGATGCATGTCAGAGAGAATCTGAATAATATATCCGGGTTCCCGAGTGGCCGAGTGGTCTAAAGCGCTCTCCGTTACGGATCACTGCCATCTCACCTCTGTCTGCATGGGTTCGAGTCTCGGATTCAGCCAATGGAGGTATGTGAGAAAGCTTGCCAGTAGCTTCTCGTGGGTCGGTGGTTCTTTCCGGGGATTTTCCCGGGTTCTTCCTCCACCATTAATACTGGCCGCCATATATAGCCTATCGTGTGCTGAAAAATGGCGTTAAACCCTACAACAACAACAACAACAACACTATATCCAATTACACAATTTGCTCAATGTGACTTAATTCTCATGCTTAAGTGATTTTGATTTCTTTAGCTATGGAGTTAACACATTTCTGCTATAATGAACCCTATTTCATCTTCGCTCATGAAAATTGGTATGTAAGTAGTATATATAGTATTTGGTAGGTGAATATATCTCAACTAAGCAAGTTCAACCTCACCAAGAGTAGGTCAGTACCACCCAAGTATTTTGCTTAAGAGATCTGGATGTTCATTACACCATCAACATCTCGGACTCTACTGCATGGCTATACAATAACACTTATATATCAAGGAGGCAAACTCTACCATGCCAAACATATGTCCATGTCACCCAGTTTGCATTCTGGGATAATAGACGTGCTTTAGTTTTCTGGTCATTACACCCCTAATATGTTGGACCCTATTTTAACATGTGCTTATGTCTCAAGGTAAACTGAACTGCACCAAAAGTATGTCACTTGTGTGTCTCTTGTGTGAGTGTTGTTAGCAATTTGATTTCCCCATTAGTAGTGCATAAAATGTTTTTACTGTGTTTTACTTTCATACATGGAATTTAAAAAATAGATATATTTCAAAGTGAGGAACTAGGTCATACCAATAATATCTATCTATCTATCTATATATATTTGTTGCTTGCTTGACTTTGTTTGCGCAGATTAGGAACTGGCATGTCCATGTCTATTGCACGAACGCTGGTGGCAGACGACCTCTATACGTGACAGGCACGTCCGTCCACAGAGGCTGCAGGGGAATGTCTGGGTTGTGGTCGGTGCTGCCGATGGTTCCCGGTTTTTTCTTCACCATCGTTTTTCCTCCAAGATTGCCCGTCTGTTTTGTTCAAAAGTGTCAGCGGCCTGATGAACTGTACGTCGCCAGCTTTCACTGTCAGCAGCTTGTGATGCCCATTAGCGGTGATCGATGCCACACGTGGTGAGGGTCTTTTTCAAGGTGTCTTTATATCTGTTTCGAGGTGCCCCTCTATCACGGAGGCCAGTTGACAGCTCACCCTACAGTGCAATATTTGGCAGCCGATGATCCTCCATCCTGGACACGTTCACTGCCCAGCGAAGTTGTCTCTTCATCAGCGTGGCCTCAACGCTGTTGATCCCTGCTTGTTTGAGGATTTCAGTGTTGGTGACAAAGTCGCTCCAGTGGATGTTGAGCTTGGTGCGAAGGCAGTGTTTATGGAAACGTTCAAGGAGGAGGAGGTGGCGGCTGTAGGTGACCCAGGATTCGGCGCCATATAGGACGGTGGTTAGTACGACAACTCTGTAGACCCTGCTCTTTCTATCTCTCTTGAGACTGGCGTTGTACCGGACTCGTTTATAGAGTCTGCCGAAGGCGCTGTTTGCCTTTGCCAGTTGGTTGTCTATTTCGTTGTTAATCTTGGCATCGGAGGATATCACACAGCCCAGGTAGGTGAACTGGTGGACTACGTTCAGCTCTGTCTGATCAGTGACGATACTTGGTGGTCGATACTTGAGAGCAGGCTTTTTAAGTAACTCAGTTTTCTTTAGGTTCACCTCAAGACCAAAGAGCTGCCAAGCTTCTGCAAAGCAGGATGTTACGCGCTGTAAGGCAGCTTTCGTGCGGGCAGCAAGGGCTGCGTCGTCTGCGAGGAGAAGTTCTCTAATCAGTTTTTCCAATGTCTTTGTGTGGGCTTGAATTCGCTTTAAGTTGAAGAGGTTGCCATCAGTCCGAAATCGGATATAGATGCCAACTTCGTCATCAAGGTCTTATGTTTCTTTTTGGAGCATCGTGCTGGAGAAGATTAAGAACAGTGTGGAGACTAAAACACATCCCTGTTTCACGCCATTCGCAATGGGGAAGGTCTGTGACAGTTCGTTATTGTTTCTGAGTACGACAACTGAGTACGACCACACACACACACACACACACACACACATATATATATATATATATATATATATATATATATATATATATATATATATATATATATATATATAGATATAGATATAGATAGATAGATAGATATAGTTAGGTAATCAGTTTTATACATGATCTAACAAATTGCTTATTAACTGCAATTTGAAAATATCTCTTCCTACATGCAATATTTTCTCTTGTATTATTCCTACCTTTTTAAGTTAGCTATCTGTTTTATCTTTCCCAAAGTAATATGATACGTTATCAATATGCATGTGTATATGATTGAGAATTTTATGTTAAGATTTGATCGCATTATTGCTCAGCATTTCTTGTCAAAAGATTAGAGATAAGTTTATTCGTTTCTTGTTCGCGGTTCTAATTTTACTCACATTGCATAATTCAGTTTAAGACACGTTTATGATTTGAACAAGAAAGATGATTTTAATTAAGAAAGTAGAGCACTACAAACACATTGTTATCTTTCTGAACACAGAACGCTCAGCCATTCATGTACCGGTGCGTTGAAATTAGTATGGAATACAAACCAAGCAAAATGACGAACCAGCCAAGAGGTCATTAAAATATTTTAATATATGTACAATTGATTTAAGTTATTATTTAACTTCATTTAAATGACTAAAAGTCATAAGATTCCAAATTCTTCCTATGTCTTTCTGTTTCTGTCTGTCTCTCTCTCTCTGTCTCTCTCTTCCTTTGATCGGTTTGACTTACTTTTTACCCTCGTTAATAGGTCCAGAGATATCGTCGTATGAAACAAGCGAAAATCCATTACGCTCCCACTTTCAAGGATTTTTTTCCGTATCTTACTAGGATAGTCTGCAGAGAGAGAGAGAGAGAGAGAGAGAGAGAGAGAGAGAGAGAGCAATAATATTGATATATTAAATTGCTTTATAGCAACAATGTAGGTGGAGGTGTAGATGTTTGTGCATATTCATTCTTTCTTTGTTAAAAATGTATGGCTTCAATGAATAAATTCATCTGTTTGATGATATATTGTGTTTGTATTATACATTTGCCGTCAGTTCTTATGAACAATGCAGCTTACTCAATATATACAGACGTACAACGAGAAAACTTACTATAACACAACAGAACGGCACGAAGACACCTTACTATATCACGACAAAACACCATGCATACATTTACGTACATAAAATATGAGTTTAGTGTATAATTACTCTTCCAAATGATGTCTATAATATATTTTGATGACATTTTATGTGTCTATAAATCAAAAGAAAAAAGAATTAGTCTTGCAAAACATTTGCTTTAAGTAAATTTGTTTTATTACGCATCAATATTCACAATAGTCACAAATTTGTGATGTACAAAACACATTTTTACTTATGAATAAGACTTGAATCGGTTTACTTATCAATGTATCAAAATTAACAACAAAACTCATATTTGTTATAGGAATGTTAGAATATACCAAATGACACAGGAATAATGCAAACAGTAATGAAGTTATGTAAATTGCTATATAGAAATAGTGTGGGCATATTAAAATAGACTCAAATAACAGAGGTAAATGTAACCAAATTTTGTCAATCTCGTATCTTTGACTTTCAAGAAGGAGAGGACTATGTATTCGATTTCCAATCGAAACACGCTATATCTGGATAGGAACCAATTAACACTTAAACATTCATAGATCAAAATGACAAGCAACAACTGCAGCAACCAGAAGTAGTCGACCATAGAGAAAAGCATTATTAATTTAAAACAATACGAACGGCAAAGTAATGCCATTGACATTTATAACGTGGACTCTGAAGTATTTATAAAAAGTAAAATATTGCCACCACAATCATATGTAACACATCCACATGTGCATAGCACTGTACAAATGAAAACTTTAAATGTTAGATTTAAATGTGCACACTACGTTTAGAAAGCAAATAAAACTTCATTTAGTGGAGCTAAATTCTGGCATCATAAAAGACAATGATAACCCAAACAAGGATTCGGTTACAGTTATTTCATAAAACATTTTGATTTCTATGATCAATAACATTCTAACTTATTATAAGCATTGGGTATGTGTCAAGGCCATTTGGATAAAACATATTATACTGCTTGGAAGCATTTCAGAATTGTACTAAAGTGCTATAATTGGCAACAGGTTATATCTAAACAGTTTGCTTATCCATTAGGTCACTATATAACAGTTTATGCAAGATTTGCAACAACAAATAAAATAATAGAAGTTATATTTAATTTGAATTGTTTGTTATTTAGTCTTTTTGTAGATTTTCATAGTCATTGCATGCGATGGATAATTGTAATTTGGACCTGATTTTGTCCAAAATCAAGTTCATTTTCTGCCTGATCTGGATAATTGATACTTTCTAAAGTTTGTAAACAACCAATGCGTAACACTATGCTGATTATTGTATTTGCCTGAGTCGAGGCTATTGTGTTTATCATGTTCTTCATTATACCTTTAGTAATAGACATTATAATTTTAACTGAGATTTTATCTTTTAAATCTTTGGAACATTCCTGAATAAAAGTTTATATTAGGTAGTATAGTTTTGTTTAAAAATGTTATTTGTGACCAGGTAGGTCAGGTAAAAGAGTACTTAATCTTTTCACTGAATTAATTATTTTTTCTTGTTTCAAGATCTGAGCAGAATCAGTTGCCTTATTATTGTCTCCACAGTATTCCACTGATCCTTAAATTTATTTATCCAAATTATTTAATAAAAGTCATTGTTCTCTGTAAATACAATGTGTGAATAAGTACATACTCTTCCATTGCATTATTGTGATTCAACAGAAGACTGTTGGCAAATCACTACGACAGAGGATACCAAAGGTGCATCGAAACATCAAGCGTTTTGTTTATTTTGGAACATCATTAAAGCTCATCAAGAAAATCAATCATTAAGAGTTGTGCTCGAAATTAAAGGTTTATTTGGGATTTATTTCATAATTGTGTAAGTTCTTGTTACATTTGTTTACTTTGTATATTCTATGGAAATAGATCATTTGTTGAATTTTACTACTCTTGCTGATTCTCACTCTTTTCTATTACTTATTTTAATAAAGTATTACATTACCATTTGAAGCAGATAAAGTTAATTCCAACACGAGCAGCACAATCAAATGACTGTTCGTATCCACTAAAAGCAAATATCAAAAGCAAATACTATTTTTCGCATGAACAATTAAACACAATTACTTGTTTTCAGGTGCAGGGATGGCAACGGATAAACTGTCACACAAATTGGATGAAATACCGTTCTCTTTCAATTTAAAGATTAAAGGTCTAACTCAACGACAGGCTAAAGTTCTGTTGGAAAAACTGCAAAGAGAATTTGAATGCCAAGAATATGATCATCCCGAAGAGAAAAGACGATATTACAATTTGATGACTTACCTGTATTACTTTTGTGGACAGTTAAAAGATGCACTTACGTGTAATAGTGAGGCTTTAAAAATGGACGCTGAAAGTATTGTCGCTCTTGGAAATCAAGTCTGGATATCTTATCAGGAGAATAGTCGTGACGAGCTTTGTCAGGAAATTGAAAAAACTATTAGGGCAGTTTTGAAACTTCGTTTAAATAAGGTTAAGTTTCTTGAAGCAAAAGCGGAAATTGCATATTCCTATGCTCGATTTGGAATGATGTACTACGGAAAAGCTCAAACATTGTACCAAAATGTTCTTGCTGAAGTCAAGGGAAACGAGAGATTGCCATCGTTTCTTTGGCAGTATGGTTGTGGGTTGATAATAAGAAGAAAACTTCGTTTTCTTGGACAAAGGAAGGAATACGAAACTGAAGTTAAACACTCTGCTGACCTGCTTTATAAAGTAGCCAAGCAAGACACTATGTATCGATTTAAGGCAAGAGCCTGGGCAGAGTTGGGCAATCTTGCTTTTTATGCAGAGAAACGTTGTATTGACTGGCAGAAATTGTTTCCAAAAGAAATTAATCATGTTTCCGTGGATGAAATGTTTTCCATGGCAGTTAAAAACAACATAAATGTAAATGATATTCCTACACTAGAGCATTGTGCGAATTATTTTAAGAAAAAAAATCAAAATAAAGTTTGTGCACAAATACTGGAGCAGTCAATAGTCGTAAAAAAGTCATCACGAGCTTATCAATGGCTTGCTCAGCTGAAGATGATAAAATTTCTGATCAAGATGAAAATAATGAAGAAGGGACCAAAACAAGAGTCACCAGCATGCATACATTATTGCGAGGAGACCCAGGAAATACTGCAATTGTACGACTCCGCAATCGAAATCCAGCAGAATGTTACTGCTATGGAATGCAAGGCCAAGTTTTTATATCGCATTGGACATTTTAAGGACGCTATCGATGTATTCCAGAACATATATTGCTTACTTCAAACAAATTATACACAACCACAAGAAATTGATCGTGTTATTCAGGTGTTTTGTCAGGTTTATCATGCCAAATGTATCCTTGGTTTAGCGAGAAATGAAGCCGCAATTGCACAAGCCAAAGATTTGCTTCGGTCAGCTATTGAAATGTCTTTTGATTTACAAGGGAATAGGCGGGCAGAAACAATACGTGATCGTTGTAGAGTCATGACTGATTATATCAGTGACGATGACAGTAGCAATGATGAAGACGAGTTACCGAGGATGAGACAACTTCAGGATATTGCTCTTGAAGATATGAAATACCTATTACAGAATGGGGAAAAGACTACAGAGTCAATTGTTGAAGAAATTGCTCTGTGTGAACTTATCAAAGATGATGACCGGGCCATTCAGTTATGTACAGAAATTGCAGAAAGAGAGATTGATATTGAAAAGCCAATAGATATTGCAGAAAACTTGATGAAGTCCAAAAAATTTGATACGGGTCTATTTCTTTTAAAGCAGATGATAATGTGTGGCCAACTGTCTGAACAGATGAAGGAATTTGCAATCAAAGCACAAGTAGATGGTGCGATGGAGGCACTAGAAAAAGACAATTCTGTTTTAGCTAGAAGTCGACTTCGAGATGCGTTTAACGTCAGGTTTCTCGATCAAGACGCCACCGACAGAAATAAGTTGCATGTCTTTTTCGTTGCCCATGAACGCAACAAAGATTTAACATGGAAGCTGCAGCAATCATTTGATGAAATGACCAAACTGAAAATTACTTCTTGTTTTGATGCAACACCTGGAAGTTCAAAACTCGACAATCTCAAAGACAATCTGCATAAAAGCTATATCATTGCGGTCCTTATGGATAAAGCTGATCTGGAAAATGATGACTTTGCAACAGAAATTTTTAAAAAGTCCATCAGAATGGCACGGTGCACACAAACGAATCACATTCGAACTAAAGCTTTGGTTGCAATCAAACTGTCAGATCAGGTTGACAGTTCCTTTCTTCTGAGTGATGCTCCACACCTTCAGTTAGGAAACGATTTTCAGCAGGACAAGAACAAGTTTATGCAAGAGTTTTTTTTGAAGGCTCTGTTGAAACAATCTGCAAAATGTGTTGCAGAAATTAGCCGGGTACAGTTCGAGTATTAATCGTTCTACGCTAGGTAACTGGTGAAACGTGGATTCAGAGAGAATATTCTATTTTTTTTATTGTGACCATTTAAAAAGAGGTTTATAATGTATTTTTTATGATGGAATACTTAAAACTATTTGAGTCAAGGTTGTATAATTAAACGTTACTATGTGATAGTTTTACTTAAATGATTAATCATTGACACACTATTGTTATTCAAACAAATTTGGAAGTAGAATTAAAGGTTTATAATTTTCCCGCTTTTTAAGCAAACAATTCTTTTAAGGTGAGACTATTCAAACATGACTCTAAACTGTTATAATGGATTGCGATGGAACTTGGTCCATGCTACGGTGTTATGGCTATCCTTTGAAGATGTGCATATGGAGAGGTCACTTTATTCTCATTCTTAAAATAAGTACTACAAGTAGATCTCAATGCTGTGTAAGATGGAATCTTATTGACTTGTTGCACAAAATATGAAGATCGATATAACAACATTTTACAAATAAATGAAAAAATGTGTAATTTCTGGTCAAAGTATTGAGCTTCTAGCTTTTTGATCGATATCTTATATTGTGATTTATTTGTTCAGAATGCAGTAAACAGTACAGTGTAATGTAATGAAAATATTTTGCTTGGATGGATTTATTAATATATTTGTATATTGCATGTGCTATTGAAAATGTTTCAAGACGTTAATGGAAACTATGTTTCATCGTATCACCTTTTATATATTTCGGATTTTATTCTTCCTTCTCCTCTTTTTCTTCTTCTTCTTCTTCTTCTTCTTCTTCTTAATGATGATAACAATATTGTTGCTGATATTGATGTTGAAAACAAAATCCATTCAGTAGAACACAACTTAAAATGGAGTTAATGTGACTATCAACGAACACATTTTATTCGTAGCGTCAGTGCAGGTACAGGAGGATACACAAAGTAATTATCAGAATATAATCAATGGTTCGACATAACATGTAAGTTAACGTTTTAATACGAAAACATTAATGTGTTTAAACTATTTTTAATCAATGACCTAAATGGTTGTATTGTTTTATGTGTTAAATTTACAACCCAAAATTATAGCTGCCTTCGCTTAATTGGAGTTGATATAGCGAAACCTGCTTATCATGAGCAAATTTGCATTCCTCACAAACAATGAAAAATCAAGTAATATTTATATCTAAATTTGTATAGCTATTCGCACATTTAACACATTCAATATAATTTCAATACATTGCTATAATTAATAAATCTAAGTTATCGTTCATTGGTGATGTGAGAAATATTATTCAAGAGTGAAACAATTCTACATGATAAAAGAAAATTTAGGATCCTCCCGAGGTGACTGTGTTGCTGTGTTTATTTAATTTGTTTTATTTGTTACCATTTCTTATATATATATATATATATATATATATATATATATATATATATATATATATATATATATATATATATATTGCATTTTGTTCTTGACCATGTAAAAAAAATGTTTATGTTGTACTTGACAAATGCCATTTTTGTAAGCAACATGGCTTATATTTATCTGAATGTAGGATAAATATTGGGCGCATTATTTTAATTTTAGTCAAGGAGATTGACATTGTCACATACACAGACCTATTCTACGTGATGTGTATCACATTTTATATTATAAATTTAGTAACAGACACTGATATGCTAACTACTGAGAATGGAACACTCCATTAACATTAAGTTGATAACATATTCAGGAAATGATAAAACAAATTTGGCCAAGTAGAGGAGTATATAGTCTTTGTTTCTTCAAGAATTGATCAATGCTGTTATAAAATCTGAGCAGAATCAATTGTATTTTTGTGTCTTCAGTTTTTATTTGGAGTGATTCAAATTATTCTTCTCTGGAATTACACAATGCTCAATAATATTTTTTGGGACAGAGACACTATCGTGGAATTATAATGAATTCAATTAAGGACACTTTGGATTATATTATCGTGATACTTTAAAACAATGTTGGTACATCATCACCATTCAGGCCATTGGTTTATTAGTATATTCGAGGCTATAAGCAAATCAACACAATGTTGGATCTTTTTCGGGACACCACTGACATTTAATGAAAAGTTTATGTATTAAGACCGGCATTGAACTTTTTTGGAATCTTTGAGATTTAATTCACAATACCGTAAATTCTTTCTTTAGTTGTTTCACTTTGTATTTTAGATAAATAAATTATTTGCTAAATTATACAAAACTTGTTTGATCGCTATCCTTTCCATTTCTTAACTTAACATAGAGTCGTAATAGATAATTGTGGTTCATGATACGAATTTCTCTAAAATAATTCAGAACATCTTGTTTTTGTAAGTAAAATTCACTTTGTATTGGTAAGTCTCTGGTAGTATTTCATACAAATCTTTAGTGAAACTACCAAACTTTTATAATGCCATCTAAAATGGAGAACTTTATTTTAAATCATACATACGAACATTTAGAATCTTCGAACAATAATGAATTGCCCCAGCTTGCGAGACAATGGGATCACTCTGCGTCGAATGCTTCTTTAACGAAGCAAGAAATAAAAGCTATTTTGGTTCACTAGTTTGTCGAAAATAACTTTATGGACAAAATTGTGTTGGGTTTGATTATTATGTCACCATTCAGCTCTAGCTTGCAAGTCATGACATTAAATTACATGAACACGACGGAAATAGAAAGCTTCATCTTTTAAGAGAGAAAGAATAAAGACAAATGCAGTTGCATAAAGTAGACATAGAGAGCCAATAGCAGTTGCAGAAAGAGGAAGGGGACAGAGAAAAGAGAGAGAGAGAGAGAGTGAACGAGAGAGAGAGAGAGAGAGATCAGCAGCAATTGCACATTCCCATGCAAGTGCAGGTTGAAAGAGGAAATGAGGAAAGAGTAGTGCAGAGACAAAGAGAATAGAACGAAAGTGAATTTCAAATTGGATTAAAAGAATTAGACCTGGCAAGTAGAAGGCAATCACCCACTTTACGCACAAGTTCAGGTTTGATGCAACAATATAATTAGGTTTGTACCCCCTTTAAAGAAAAAGAAGTAGATAAATATTTTCCTCATTTTGAGGAAAATGCTGAAAGCTTTAAATTACTGGAGAGCATTGGACTCTATCACTACAAAGTGTACTTATTTACAAAGCTTGTAAAGTCAACAATTCCCCGTCCTTACAGCAACTGCTGTTCGATGTACATAAGGAATGGAGCTTGAAAGGTTATGAGTTGGTACCTAAGACATTTCGACAAGGGTTTAGGAACTATAAAACGAAACTGGACAAACACATGTCGAATTTGCGAAAGAGAGATAGCAATTGCTTGATAGGTGGTGTACAGCCAGGAAAGATTATGATAACCTCTGAGAGAGTTCAAGAATTACATCCATATTGAAGTAAGACTTTTACCTTAATACGCAAAAGGTCGAACGTTTAGATAATTCTGCTCGTCCAGCTGACGATTATTCCTTGACTCACAAAGTTTCTTTTGTCAGTAAATCTTCCATTCAGCAGCATGTTCACAAAAGGACTTTTCAGTTTAATACGAACATCTTAAACTCTCAATCTAGCTCAGCTTTTAGGCATAAGGTTTCTGGTAAGACATACAAAATTCTTAACACCTTCTATGTGCAAATATCGCAAGAAAGGGCATTTTATTTATGATTGATACAGATTGAAAACTACGCAACATAATCAAGACTGAGTATTCCAAATGCTCCTATTTATAATAGGGCACAGTCTCAGTTATGTATTGCAAGTAATAAATGCGTTGGGTCAAACAATCCCATCAGATCTTATTATGGAGAATTATGAACCATTCATGTCGAAAGATTCTATATTACTCATGGTTGAATCTGCCTATTCTATTCGCATTAAAATTTCAAAGGACACCTGAGCTTCTCACATTCTTTTATTATCAGGTACTTTGCCTTTTTCTGAGAAGACTTCTTCTAATCATAGTGTTCTTGTTCATGAAGTGTGGCTTTTGTAATGTTCTTCTCCATTGTGTAAATTGGCACGTGAGCTATCAACGTTTTGTGTCTTAGTCTTATATTCAAAAAATACTTACTCTACGAGATTTAATTCAGAATACCTTAAATTCCTTTTAAATTTTTAACCTTGTATTCCAGGGAAAAAAATTAT
This sequence comes from Sinohyriopsis cumingii, assembly GCA_028554795.2. Classification (NCBI taxonomy): domain Eukaryota; kingdom Metazoa; phylum Mollusca; class Bivalvia; order Unionida; family Unionidae; genus Sinohyriopsis; species Sinohyriopsis cumingii. The sequence goes on from CM068829.1 coordinate 167,378,911, forward strand.
TTCTTGAATTTTACAAAACTTGTTGGTTCTAACTCTTTTCTACTGCTTATTTTAAGATCCTAAATTAGTGATAGTATGCAAACCTTAAATACACATTTTTTTGATAACGGATGTACCGTTGAGTCAACCGCTCAGGTAAAAATCAGAAACGACGACATATAGATTAATGGTTTATTATACAAAATGCTCTCTTAGCATTTTTTGGATCACTAGCTTCAGGCTATAATTTTTGTCTTCATCTTTAAATATCATGAGCAAAATAATCAAATAGTTTCATTGTAACATTGTGTAAGGTTCAGCCTATATAGCATAGAAGAGAAGCTTAAGAGTATGCCAGACAATACACATGCATGCGTGCATACAAAGATTCATACATACATACATACATACATACATACATATATATATATATATATATATATATATATATATATATATATATATATATATATATATGTGTGTGTGTGTGTGTGTGTTTGTGTGTGTGTGTGTGTGTGTGTGTGTGTGTGTTAATAGGGTTAATATTCATGGCTCTTTATTTTACGGGTACAGTTAGTTCTGCCAAGTGAAACGTAGTTTGAAAAGTGCGCATTCTTGTACCGATGAATTTCAGAACTAGCACATCAGCATGCTTGAGTATCTCGCACCTAAATATGTATAGATTACTGCATTTGTTTGGAAAATATGAACGAGTTGTTCCACATGGATAGTGCACGACCTTGTGGATGCAGTATTCATCCAAAAAATGAGTTCATGATTTTTCCATACAAATGTCGTAATCATTTTATTATATACTCATTTTCTTATTCTGCCTAAGGCTTAATTATATACAAAATACACTATAAGGAACAAATTAATTGAATTTATGATGTATTTCAAATTGCATACATTAGCGCAGATTCATAAATACACAACAAAAATATTAATGCGCACTCCGCCGAGCGGAATTTGAACATAGTCGCGCACTAAAATCATTTTCAAAAGGAATTCTCGTTTTGGTCTACATACAATTTAATTTTAGAGTTATATTGCGAATTAATGCGCATTGCGACAACTTTTGCCTTTTGGCCTGAAATGAATGTGTTTTGACATGTTTGTCGATTATTCGAAAGTTTGTGATTATGGACTGGATTTATCTGTGTCAATTTCACACGAAGTACATCTGATCTGAGCAGTAAGGGGGCGTCTTGACTCATCTGCATGCATGTTTCTCTTCTGTCAATAAGTGTTTGGAATTACATGTGAAGAATATGATCTACTTCAATTGTAATTATCAAAAAGACGCTATGAAATATAATGTTTATGTCTTGTTTGAGTGCAGTGAGGAAGATGCTATTACATTTGGAATTACGGTATAATTTCGAAATGTGTAATCAAACTTTAGAATCCAAGACATAGTTCATGTAATTCAGATTTGCAGAAGTAAGAAAGTACATTTTGAAGAAATTAAGAATGTAAGTATATTTTTTATCCATTGTTATTACCTAAAGAAGACATGTTTATGCCTGGTCACTTGCATACTCCTCTAGCTTTGTTATGATCAGTATCATATATATGGCTTCTATCGCTAGCTTAAATCCAAAACATCGAACCAACAAAGTTAACGCGCAATAGTGCACAACAGCGGTTGTGTGACAATCCATTTAGCCGGTGGAAATAAGAATTTTTGGGTTGTCTTCGCTTATCGGGTCTGAGGAAAAGTCTACGAAAATCTTAAATTGTATTTTTGTTCCCACGAATTTAGTACTTTCACTTATAAAATTATACGTATGTAATATATATGCAACCTTGCTTTCCCCCAGTATCATTTCGTTACTGTTTTTATATACCCAAGCGAGGACAAATCATAGTCTGAACCATTCCATTGAGGAAAAGTTACAAGCATTTCTCCCAAATAACTATTTAAATGATCAGAATAGTATTTGTAATACTGCGCCACTCACATTAGTTGTGGATATTGCGAATATAACCTTCATTGATTTGCTTGTTTGAACGTTTCATTTGTGACTCAGTAAACTCGTCCACTTTGTTCACTTTATCATCTCTACTTTCAAATAGACGAAGCAGCTGTTTTAGTTCATCCACCATCGATTATAATAAACTGAAACCTAAAATCTATTACATGAGTGTACAAGATTTGTTTGCAAAGTAGTTCCTAATTTATATTATTTTATTCCCATGTGTCGTGAAGGTGCGTGCAATATCGAGGTTTTCGGTATCGGAGAATACTGAATGATTGAAGTTAAAGGAGAGGAAAAGGAGCATATAATAACGTTATGTAAGATGCATCATTCGTTGGAATGTGACTGTCAAAATCGACTGGCTTGATATTATGTCTACTGGATTGTTGTTAGTGCACATTCGACAACTACCTTATAGTTCGCTTTATGTAATAAAAACCTTATTTTGTACACCAACACTGCTTTTACCTAGAAAGGGATCTATTCGCTTTGGTACAAAACCAATTCTTGATTGTACAAATTATATGGCTTTATACTTTCAATTGGTAGTTAAATCTAATTTGTGCGATTTAATTATTTTCTTATAGATATTGCAAATGAGACAGTCACTAAATTTATTAACATTTTCCTTTAAACCATCGGCATTGGTCACACTTAAATCGTCAACGCATTGACAACTGCGTAATAAATTCATAGATATAACAGATGCTAACACATTTCTATACGAGTTTGGACACCGTGTCGTCTGTAAACTAAAGTAAAGCAGTCTCACATGCTTTACATGCAAATGTTCGGCTGCGGTATGTCCTTATTTATGTTACAGAAAAAAATATATCCATTAGTTGCTTTACTGCATGTATAATTCGACTTGGAATATCACAATTGGCAGATTCAGTTTTGCGTTTTGAAAGTATTATACAGAGGCAAATACACAGACTGCTTCGGTGACCTAAGTGGTTAGAGCGTCAGCCTCTTACCAAAGACTTATACAAATCGTACTAGCGTCTACCTTGCTTGGCACTCAGCATTAAGAAGTTAGTGTTAGGACTGGTCTACATGGTGTCAGGATAATGTGACTAGGTGGAACATGATGCTTCATGTCTGCAACATGATGCATCAGCGCTAGACATCACTATAAACTGCTACACTGCAAACATCGTAGAGTAATGACTGAAAAAATATTAGAGCTAAGATAAAAGTCCAACAAGCACACACACAAACACATACACACACACACACACACGCATATAATCATCTCAAAACCACATACAGATTATATATCAATATTTTGTGGACTACGAAGGACAACTTATCGATGCGTCGATTAATTCATGGATTTAAATCTCTCATATAATAAGGACAAGTAATAATAGTAAAATATCCTGAAAATACCGATATTGTACTGTTACAAACTATTTTACAGACTACTGTAGTTGTCGACCAAGGATGATGATTTAGTAAGTTAGTTCTACCTGATAGCGAAAGGTTCCAATTTTAAACTAAAACAAAATTTGTATAAACAAGTACTGTAATTAACGTTAAATGAATAAGTTCTATTGTTCACATGAATCAACATGTCTCGAACTTTTTACGCAGAATTATACTTTGGAATAGGTTTTCTTTCACTGCATGTATGGATGAAAGGCAAATTTCTGGAACTTAGAGTCGATTGCAATATGTTCTTATCATTCACAGTATCCTTGAGGTAATATCGGAAGCAAAACATTTTTAAAACTTACCATAACCCTTTAAACATTCGCATGGTCAATATAAATATTCTTAGAAAATATAGGTTGCTACGTGAATATATATCAGAATTTATCCTAATGTAAAGCTCTGCACATCCTTTCCAATAAGCTAGCTTTTATCAGGTTCACCCTCATTAGTATAGCAATAAAGTTTATTGAACAGCTGTACTTTGCAATTCATGTCAAAGACCACACAGTATGAACCATTAGGTTCTGTGTGGTGAAACGTTCTTTAAACTATGTGCCTGAGTAATGTGTACGTAAATGTTATTTTATAAGATTCTTACCCTTTTCTTGAAGCACATTCCTTAATCAATCTATGCAATGGGTACGATGGTTTTGGGGTTATATTGGTGGCTGTAGAGGAGGGTGCGATGTGAAACCTCTTCTGATGATTATCTGATGGCTGGAATGTTGAATTTATATTACAAATATTTTTATGTACCAAAACTTACATTTTGAATGAAATGTTGACCAGGAAACGTAAATCGTTGGCAGACTAAATTAGTTTTTATCTCATATGGCGATAGAACGCTAAACAATACCTTATAACAGATAGAAGGTGAGGAAAACGAGACATGTTATTTGGATAGGAAAAGCTTTTATAATGATGTGACGTATAGTAGTGTTAACTGCATTAATACTCTCTACCGCGATCTTTAACAACGGTCGAATGTTGTGGTATATCAGCTTCCTCTATAATGTCATATACACAATTTTCCATTTAGAAATTTAAAAAAACACAAATATATATCATGTCATGGCGTGCCTTTTGAACCTTTGATCAGTTTCATCAATTTTCCCATCATGACGTCACGTCTTGACGTTTACAAAAAGCTCCAGACATCGACAGGAAAAATTAAGAAGTCGATGTAAATGTTTTGTGTTTTATTAACATGAATAATCTGCTTTTAATATAAGAATTGATCACGTAGCTACGTGCTATTTATACCTACAAACCCTCTTCTTGTTTTCCAATCTTACATATGTTCAATAACACAGAACAAATGACGGCTTAACATTACATGAGATTAAGGAGTAATGATCAAAGCACCATAATGTAATGTAAAATCTTTTCTTTATACGATGTTTCGAGGTTCTTGCTGAGTAACTTTCGTACTTATGCTAATACAATCGTACGTTGGAGATGATATCAGATGCAGTTTATGCAATATTTCGAATGGTTTCAATCTCTTGCGAGTCTTTAATCATTTAACTCATTTCATAAATTTCATTTGAATTAAGCACTTGTGCAAGATCCTCCGCTAATGTTTGTATAATTTTACATGTTACTATAATCTTATATTTGAAAACAAAACACTATGATGGCAAAAATAATTTTATTTTGCCCTGTCCTAAAATTGGTTTGCCAATTTTATACTTTGTTCATCGATACTACAACACTAGTCTTTATAAAATGGAGACAAGTCTGCTACTTGACTTCTATCGTACCTTTTAGGAACAACATGAGGGATATTACCCCATCTCATCAGTGGGTAAACTTAGAAGCGTTACTTCATTGCCCTCCTGGCTAGCCTGAAAATGTTCAATTAGCATTAAAATAGCCAGTCTTATGTAAGTTTTTCAACTTATCTGCAGTTTTTAAAGCTATGAGTATTATATAAGTAGAAGAGCAAACAAATACTTCTAGTTTCAAAATGAAGTTTCTCTTTTACTCATTTGTGAATAATTAAACACATGTGAATTAGTAATGTAGATAATATAAATTCTTTAGACCATTATCCAAATTTCATGTTTCAAAGCATGATGTCTATTATACTTAAATATCAAAAATCTACTCAAATTCTGTTTAAACATAATGAATTTTTAAAATGGATAATGTAATTAATTTTAAAACATATTGGGCTTCTTATTCTACAAAGCTAAAGAAAGAAATGTACATTATTCAATCTTGAAAAAATGTTTTTGCTGCATATATAAATACCGCCCATATGGTATCATGTTTTGGTATCATAAATTCTAGACATAAAAACTAATAAATGCAAAATAATATTTGGATTAAATGTTATATGCACGGTTTTCGCAGAATCAGTGCGAGTAATGAATTTACTCTTTCTGGTCATTCCATATTGGCCAAATAATCAGCAAAAGCAATCATATCGCTCCTTCTGTCGATTTTCTATTGGACAGTAACCAGTGTCAATAATGAATGAACTCTTTATTTTGGTTCACTGTTCATCAGTTCTCCGTGTGAATAATCAATGCCCTATATCGGTCGATTCCTTAATGGCCAAAAAAGCGTTAGGTGGTATGAGAATATCTCAGAAAAAAATAATTAAATCCTTTTCCTTCAGTGAGCCTTTTTGTCACAAGAGAAGGAAGGAAAATTACGTTAAAGGAAAACTGTTATTTGCACAAATATACTTATAATTCGACAGGTAAATCACACTTTCTTTGAATAACGACGAATATTTTAAGTAAGAACTATTAGTAAGAGTGGTTTTTAATTGTGGATAGTTAAAACGCTACCGTGAAATAAACTGTAAAGATATAATTTTGCATGTACGTTTTGAAAGGGGCTTGTGTGTAACGTTACACGTTATACGCTTTTCATTGCAGATAGGTGTGGCATTTTGTAAATAAATGCATGTACCGGTTGGATTTTACTGTCACAAAACAGTAACGGTAAGGTTTTGAGAAAATATGCAGTTTTTATTTGAATCAGATATTTTTGTTTAATCGAACTTATTATCTGCAAGGTAGACATTGACGAAAATCGCCGACTGTGAAATTAAGCTCATAAATATACGTCAGGATATAATATTTGAACATGGATATAGTCAAAGAAGGAAATGCATTCAATAAAATTGTTGAATATAACATTGAGCTGATTAAATAACATATTTTAATAGATTTGACAGTCTGAAATCTTTTTCATCTTTATTTATGTGAAACATATTAGAGAGTTATGTTTGTGTTGCCCCCTTGATTAGAAGTATATAAAAAATACCAATATCAGTATGATTAATTTGGGATGTTTGTAAACATGCAAAACAATTAACAATTTTCATATTACAGATGCCTCAAAGAAGCACCTTTCTTAAAATGCTGGCGTTGTCCTATTCGTATAGTTGTTTGATCACGAAGGAAAACGGTATATATTATATTTACAATGTATGCCTTTGACAACACTTCTAATCTGTGTAAAACATTTGTGGAAATAGAGACTTTAATTTATATTGAAATTTCAAGTAAAGATTTAATTCTTGAAGCGTCTTATTGTGATCCAACAAAAGATTGTTAGTACGACACTGGTCAGCACTAACACATCACACCTTCTAGTATTGGATTTAATATGGATTTCCACTAAAGTTTATTCAGAACTTTATTCATTAGGACTTGTTTCTGTAATTCTAGTATTATTCTGGATTCAATTGGCAAAACCGTAAAGTTCTTGTTTCTTTCAATTAGAGTTTAGCATTTGTTGCTTGCTTAGGGAAGAAATAAAATTAAAACAGTTAAACAAGACATACTTGAATTGAAGGGAGTGCTAACAATGAAATTACTAAGTGCGGAAAACATGAAAAACTTGGAAATTAACAGAAAGAAGATCACAAATCAACATTTAATTTCAAATTGAAACAATTTATCCTTTTGTATTTGAACAGTTAATGAAGGGCCACCTCTTAAGCTCTAACCAGCCATATGTTTTCTTGTCGTGCCTAATTTCCTTTGTCTCAGTCTGTTGCATTCCCTATTAACAATTCTTTTCTATAGTTCAAAATTGCAGTCTGAAATAGGAGGCCATTGTTTTCCAGTTGGTTTTGATTTTCTGGTCATCTTTTCTCTGCTATTTTTCTTTCTCTCCTCTGCTTCGTTTTCCATTTGCACTGGTTCTCATTGTATCTCCTCTTCTTATTTACAAATTCCATCCTTTGCATTTTCATTTGTACTGTTTTCTCTTTGTGCCCAGGTTGTATTTAATTTTTCTTTTTCTTTCTGTGCTTCAAATGTGAGGGGAAATATTGTTATTACATTTTGTAAGTCTCACAGCTGCTTGGGATTGTATTTGGTTGGTTCCTGCTGTCTTGATACTATTTCTGACAGCTATTAAGTTTCTATCCATTGAATCTGTTCAATGGATGTCTCACTTTAGATAGGTTCACTTGTTTTATCTTTGGGGCTGCAGTGTTTTAGGGTAATATCATTTGAGTCCATATCTGTTGCATTTTCTGTCATTTGCATTCTTGGTAGCAGGATTTTACTTAACAATCGCGTATATAGAAAAAGCCTCAGTTTTGTTCTTTTTGTTTTGTATTTGTGATATTCTCGCTACAGTTTGTATTCCAGGGAAGGCCGGGTACGTCGCCATTTTGTGTTCATTATCTTCTAGGTTGAATTTGTGTTCTAATGTCTCCAAAGTGTTCTCCATTCGTATTTCCATAGATTATTGTGATGTTGACTTGTATATGTTTGATTGCTTTATCTTTGTATTGGTGGTGGCTCAGTAACTCGAAATGTTTTTCTTCCCCATTAATTCCTTATTGCCTATTTTCTAGATTGTTTTTCCTCTTTGGCTGCAGGTTATATACACCTTTTCCAGCGTGGCTTATCGCTAGGATCTTGTCCCTACCATCAGTTCCCTTTTTGTATAGAGAGGAAAATACACCACAGCAGGTTGGTCTATATTCTGGCTCTAGGGTCATAATCTCGATCGCTTAAGTTCACCCGCTCAGGATGGCCACAATAATCTGGCCCTTCTTGATTTCGGTGGCAGATTTGTAAACCACCTTTGTAAAACTGACACTTCGATATATTTTCAGCTGGTTTTTCAGTAATCTTTATTCATTTAGTGTTGATAAAGTATTATCACAATCAATGTTTTTGGAAAATATTCATGTATGCAAATGTTCACTTGTTTAAATCTGCATCCTAGGTAGTTCGGTATTAATCCGAGTTGAAATTCAGTATGATTTCTGCTCATACCGATTCAGCGGATTTGCAAGCAGTTTAATTTGCTTTGTACGTGTCATTGCCAGCAATTTCTGTCTGATAGCTGGGGACTGGCTTCCCGTGCAAGGTATTTTAATATTCGATATACAGCTCAGTAATTTCACATGAGTTTAGTAGATAGTAAATAAATTGTTTCAATAAACTGATGTAAAATTGTTGCTTGTTTTATCAAATGGAAGCATTAACTGTTTATTTTATTATTATTATCATTATTATTATTATTATTATTATTATTATTACTATTATTATTTAGTTGTTATCATAACCATTATCAGGTAAAATTTATAAACAGTTATAATGATTTTACTATAAATTATCAAATGTATACAGCGGGAAGGTAACTCCTTAAAAAGAACGGAAACAACCTATATTATCCTAAAAAAGTTAATCAGCACCTGTGAATTTTTAAGTACCTCTGACGTCATCAAATATGATAACACAGCTTTGATCGCATTTTCTACATTTTGGACAGTTAGTAGAAAATCAAACGACATGTATTGCATGGGCAACCTGCAGATCTAATTTCAATGCTTAGTTATAAACGACATGTATTGCATGGGCAACCTGCAGATCTAATTTCAATGCTTAGTTATAAACGACATGTATTGCATGGGCAACCTGCAGATCTAATTTCAATGCTTAGTTATAAACGACATGTATTGCATGGGCAACCTGCAGATCTAATTTCAATGCTTAGTTATAAAACTTTGTACGTAGCATTGCACTTAACGATTCCAAGTTTAACTTCCATTTTAAGTACAGAACTCCGAGATAAGCTGGTCAAACGTGATACGTAGGACTCACATAATTTTGAAATGTTTTTGTACACATAATCGCAATAATATATGCACTTTCTAAATATTGATTTCGTTAGGAGGAAGAGCGGTCCCCGAGATTTTGAGTTTAGACACTTATTCTATCTTGAACCACGTCTGGATATATTCTCGGCTTATTTTCAATCACAGAAACGTCACACTCCTTTGATTTAGAGCACAAATGTTTGTTATAGATATCGTAGTTTCTGTTCGGTTTGGTGCATGCTTCTTTACTGTAAAGGCAGACGTCCACGATAGGGAATTCAGCTTCTCGTATGTAATCATCCTGTGAGCATTGTATATCTCTAGCAGCAGAAACAATATGTAACTTGCGTGAAGGTAGTTTTTAATGAGAGAATGTTAAATGCCTACCTTCAATCACGTCTAATGGCAGGAAGTGATTCCAGTCTACTATATATCTTATGAAACTTAAAATTCCTTTTTATGTGTTTAGAAGAAGCCAATGCATGCAACCAAAAAAGGTTATGTTTAGATACTGAAGTTTCTCGTTGTGTAAACTCACAGTTGATTGCCATACCATTGCTCCGTCTGGTCGAGTGGTCTAAAGCAGTCACCTTTACTGATCACTGCCATATCAAGTCTGTCCGTGTGGGTTTGAGTTTCGACCTCGGCCAATGTGTGCTTGCGAGAAAGCTTGCCAGTAGCTTACCGTCAGTCGTTGGTTCTAACCGAGTTTTCTTTAGTTCTTCCTCCATTACTTATACTGACAGCCCTATATATCCTGTCATGAGCTACAAAATGGCGTTAAACCCAAAACGACAACGACAAGTTGCCATACTTGAACTATAAACTAGTCATTTTTAAATGTAAACTCTAGATAATAATTTCACTGAATAATGTTAGTAGTTGAAATATTGAGAAGACAGAGCCATGTCAAAATAAATTGCACATCAAGAGATTTCCAGAAATGCAAAGTAGTATGCTCTCAAAATATCAACCAGATATTACGAAAGCAAAAAAGTACAGTATTTAAGACATATTTAATATGATGCTGACACTTAAATTCACTACACAAACACCAAACAGCTGTGACAAGAAATGAAGCGGAGAGAAAAGACAATAACATACAGTTCATTTATTATTGGTACAACCTGCATAAAATTATAGAATACAATTACCTGGGGTATTTTCAAATCTCTGACGATTATTCGATATGGCACCCTTTTCATTTACAAATACACCAATTATGCCTGTAGCACTTACCACTAAGAATAGTCTTTGCCCAATAACCGTTACTTTGACAAGTGCGTCCCTATTGAATAACAGTCGAGATATTTCTGGTATCAATTAAATTAATGCTGATGTCAATTATTTGTTGATGACGGTAACCAGGGTGGATACAGCGGTAAATTCCACATAGGCGTTATAGATACAATCCTCGAGTGATTTTGCAGCTGGTGGTGCAGTCAATGATCGGGCATCTACGATGATTGGTCTGGAGGTGGTAATGGTATATCAGGGTGGCTCCAACTATCAACTTTTATTTGATACTTCATAAGATTACATTTTAGTGTACGAGAGGGTTTGGTAACACCACTCTGTCTCAGAGATTCGTCGACAGTGTTAGCATCCGCTATCCATTGATCAAGCACCTCATCGGTAAATTCTGAAGACTCATCACCACGGTCAGAATTCATTAATAATATGTAATAATAAATCTAATCGTAAACACAAACAAAAAAGACAGCTAAGTATCCGTATGGATAGACGAAATGCTTCAAGCTGAATTCCATCTTTGGCTGTCAATGATATTGATGTTTGGAAGGCGGTGTTAGGTTTGCTACGTCTCATTGTTCGTTCACCAAGCTGGTTGTTTATCTACGATGGTAAATGACATGATTTTATAAATACCTCATTGCAGGATAATTCATGTTTCATCCACGTTGGGGGCATACCTGCTCAGATCTGAATCAGCACTACGTTTGACTGAGTAACATCAGTAAATGTTAATAGACATTATGTATGATATTAAATGTACTTCAGTATGAAATCAATAAATGCTTGGGGGCTTGGGCTTGAGGAAGTTTTACTTCGCTTCAACAACAAGATGACCTCAGATTTGTCCATCCAACGGAGTTTGTACTGGTATTGTTGAATAAAATAATGGTTGTGGTCTAGGTTCACCATCTTGGGCGCTCGTGCCCTTCGCTGAATAATCAACAATTTCAACAGGTGATGTAAGTCCATATGAATCAAGATACATACGATATCGATGTGGAACCCAATGAGTACCAGATCATGTTATCTATCGAAGTTGACAATACCGAGTTCTCGCATAAAAACACGTTCAAAATGTTTTATTGATTTTATCATTGCGCGAAAATCAAGATTGGTCAATGATGACCGTTTACTTGCAACGAAACCACGGTCATTTCCACGTTGTCCAATATCATTTTAGTAGCGGTTTGGCCATTGTCTTGAGTTGTATTTTGAAATACAACAAACATGTGTTTTTGTGCTATAATACCACGCTGAGTGCTTATTTGCCATGTAAATTGTCCCTGAATAATACTTGGTGGGTGCACATCTGTGGCATGCGGAAGCAATGACAGCGCCGATGTATTCATCATCTATGGCAAATCGATGCGGCTTCATTAATAACTTATCGTGAGTTGTTGTCAGCACAAATTGACATAATACATATTTTCAATCGATCTTTTGGGTCATTAGGGTCACATAGTCAAACAAGGTCGTTTGCTTTCTTTTCTTATTGCTCCATCAACTGTTGTGTCTGTTGCTTTTCACTGGTGTGAGTGCAGGTGGTTGTTCTTTGCCATATATTATATTTCTCCTTTTTGAGAAATCTAGGTTCTTGTGTGGATTCAGGCTCAGGTGCAACACGCTTTTTTCGCATGTGTCGTTGATCCAGCCACCTATATAGTTCTTCTCACCCGATGTGAGTGCAAAAGTTCCTTGTTCGGGTTGTTTTCGTGCAGCTTTTCTTATTGCAGTTAGTCCATTTCCTTTATTTAGTTGTTATTCTTGTTCTTCCGGTGCTTTCAAACGTATTCATTTTACTTGTGTCTATGAAGGTATACGTGAGCGTGCGGATATTTGCATTTGTTGTGGAGTTTGCGCAAGTTGTTTTGTGTAATTTTAACTGGTGGAGGCAGAGTCACTATTCGATTTGGGTGCACCTACTGGACGTCTTTGCTGCGCTTTTGATGTATTTGTTTCACATCTTCATCTGTAAGATAAAAAAAGGTCTGGTGATTCTGGTGCTTGCGATCTAGGAGGCTGTTGATATCTAAGCACTTATTGGTGTCTTAAAAAATCTTCTTGAGCTTGTAATTACATTACTGCTTGAAGTATCTACAGTGCCATATATTCCCTCTATAAAATTTCACTTTCCTTGGGTCTTCCGCTCATAACTGCATTAAGCATTTTACATAATGATTCCATCATGCACCAGTAGATTGTTAGTTTCCAGTAAACTCCCTAAATACCATTTTAAGCCAATCAGCGTTCATGTATTTATCATGTGTGTGTTTGATGGCATTTTTATTATATACTATTTTCAGTTGCTGGTTTAGTTAATAGGTACACATATTGAATTAGGGAAGATCACCTAGAGAGCTCGTTAATGTATCTTGGCGGTATTGTCAACTGCGAATTTTATCTGGGTGACTAGTGTGGCATTTTAGCAATTGCCTCTCTAACGTCTTCATCAAGTACAGGGATTAATTTTGCAAGTACGCCAGCGGCTCCTACAAATTCTTTGAAGTCTTATATGGCTTCCTCAGTCGCCACTGTCAAGCACATAATAGTCTTGGCAATTGCTATTGTGACGTTCTTAACATCCTTGGTGCGTATAGCTATTTCTCGAGGTGGACCAAGATCTTCTTCTGTCCCAATTAGCGCTTCTGTTTGTACCACTGTTGCTTTTGTTGCATTTTTAATATTCTCAGCATCTTCCTCAATTTCCTTTGTTGGATTAATCAGAGCGCAAATGGTTGTTCAAAGTCGCTGTTATGCCGTCTAGTGCAGTTGGTCGCAACTGTAACATATCTTTGAAATTTTTGTGACCATCTATAACATTATGAATGAATTCCTGGTGTCCACGAGCGGTTTTTTGGCGTCGCTTTCCATATTTTTGTATGACATCACTAGAGGACATGTCATATCATTTTTATGGTCATTAAATTGTTATATCGATACCCATACGATATTTTTCCCTTTGGAACGGGAAGTTTCGGTCAAGTCAATAGTGAGAAAACTACACGGAGCCTTTGTGATCGGTGTTACGATAATAATCCAACCCGTGGACAGCGGCATACGAAATCAAAAGAATATTTGCAAAATATCATCAAAATGTTACAATTGTCACGGATCACTTTAGGATCATGTGCGTATTGTTAAGTCACAGAAATTATATGTATTTTTATGTCTATCTCTTGAAAATATTTGAGATAGATTGATTTGGTGCTCATGGATCACATCGTCGTAAATGACAAGGCTGTGTTCATTTTGAATCCATAATCGTCAATAGAATATACTTCATCGACGGTGGAAAAGATATCAGCGGTGATCTGATTCTCCTAGATGCTTTGTCAACGCTTTTGAAAATCTTTCAAATCATAATATGATTGATCCTCAGCCGACGGCACAATCACATGCAACCGATCGGTGTCGACCATCTTAAAATCATATTCTGAGTAACCTTTTATTAACAAGCACATATCGCTGGATATGTTCAGTGAAACCCCAAGTCAATATGACGACTTGTTTAAGCAGAATATATCAATAAAAAATATTTTAGGACAGCGGTGGCACAATTTTCAATTAGTCCAAACAAAATATTGCACGATGTTTGCGAACACACTTTATTGGCATTTAGGCAGTACTCAATAATTTAGTACGATTAGACATGATGTAAAGATTTATATGAAGAGACATCCATAGGTTAGTTTTTTGTTTCTTCCTCATTATCTAGATGTGTTGTCCAGACTGCATGTGTGTACCAAAATGTTAAAAGTTAATGATTTTGTGGAAAATAGGCACATACACGGCCTGCTTTCATCTGCATGAAATTAATATCTATGATTCAATTGTCACTCCGTACAGATGAAACATCGCTGTTTTTCTATAGAACAGGTTCTGCATGGGGTTAGAAATCTCGTGTCACGAGTAGTGAGGAGGACAGCTAACGAGAGTAATCATACAAGGGTCATCTGTGTCGTGCCAAGATATGTGCTGATTTTTCTCATTCTGTAACAAGTTTGAATAAGTATGCATGTTAATAGAGCTTTATTTTGATAGAGGATGGCTTGAAAAGTGAGAGAAAAAACCATTACCTCTATTGGACGAAACCTATTTAGTGCTTCCTTAATCAACAATTGATACTGTTCAGGTTTGCTTCATTTGATGTGTGTTTCGTATTTAAACTTTATTGATTTTACTCGTATCCCAGGAGTAAAGCATGACGTATGATTTTAAAACAGAAATGTAATGAAACATACACTTCTTTCTTACATACGAATCTTTAGAAAAGTCCAGGTTTCAGTATGTTTACTGTATTTTCCATCCCAGTAACTTGAGTAAAGCCAATATACAAGAATTAAACACTTTCAACTCGTATTCCTCTTATTTCGAAGATTCATATTAAAGTGTTATCATTGGAAATTAATCTCAGCTTCAACTGGGTAAAAGATCATAAAGTGGAAAAGCATGATATTTATCTTTTGGGCTGAAAATGCGAAGTATGACATCTCAGAAAATCATTCTTTCTGTAAACGTCATGAAATATATTTTCATCTTGAAAGTAGAAACTTTGTATCCCGTAAACAGCTCTTACGGACTTTATTGTTGTCTTTCACATTTTTGTCTGGAGATTTTGGTGTTATGGAACTCATATTTCCGATACGTAGATATTACAAATTTAATTAAAAATAGTCCTAAATGGTATCTTCGATGTCTCAATAGGCAAGTTATCTGTGTACGCAGCAAGGAACAATGAGTACTTCATTATTCATAATCCAGCATATTATCACAAGAAAAGAGGCGGGGGTATTTGAAAAGTTTTCGATCCATTTTTACGTTATCACTAAACATTTTCGTATGTTTAGCCCAGTGGCAAATTTTTGATTAAAGAGACATTCATACTTTATCTTCATGCTTTTATCCTCCTTATTTGCTGTGGTGTCAAGACTGCAAGATTTCATCTTGTTTACCTAACTTTTAAATGTGAGTGATTTAATGGAAATTCCGATTATTCGTGGTAAACTTTATTCAGTAATATGTGGGACGCAAATATCTTCAAAAGACGGATACAATACCGTTACATATAATTTTATTTTATTCGTGACTTCTATCATTAGATCTACAAATTCAAATTTCTAAATCGTCTTCATATATCTTATGTTTACGATGGCTGATATACTATCCAAAGAAAGTATTATTTCTCTTTAAAAAATGCACGTGACTGAGTATACTTTAAATATTTTGCACTATTATCGAATCTTGTGACCCTGCTTTACAATGGAATATGCCACAAAACAGTTGTTGATCTTTCCCGCGATCTCTCCATCAGGTATATATTTATACAGATGTCTAATCCGTTACTTTAAATCTGTATTGGTTATAAATGTTGCTATAATCGATATAAGTCTTATATAATCAATGTAAGATACTCTCAAATGTTGGAGCAGCTATAAGTTACAGATGTAACTGATATCTTTGAAATTTTGAAGCTTAAATTAATGTGCTGATATTAAATACATCACTTATATGATTGTTTATTTATAACAAATACTAAAGGCTAATTGTAACATATTTAAATTTTGCAATTCGTACTGTTCATTCAGATTGCATCTTAGCCATATTTTCTATTTCTATTGTATTCACTTTGCTCACGTGGTCAATATGAATCTGTTACCGCTTTAATTTGGACTGATATAATCTGTCTTAATAATAAAGCAATCCTTATAAAACGTCATTAATGTTCAATCAATACATATTGATCAATATATGAGGTATATAAGCATTAAATATTTACATATCATGTAATATATATATATATATATATATATATATATATATATATATATATATATATATATATATATATATATATATATATAATGTGTGGCTGTGTGGGTGTGTTTGTTTGATTTGGGTTTTTAATTGAGCTTTATCAATTTTTCAATCATATATTTACAATGTCAACAGTGTGGCAGCTTATAAGGAGGCACGGAGGTATTATAAAAGACATGTAGCATAATGTCCCACCCAGTAACATTTTCCTGACACCAGGCCGACCAATACTAACACAAATTTCTTAATGCTGAGCGCCAACCGTGGCAGCTGTAAGTACCATTTTTAAGTCTTTTTTATGACTCGGCCGGATTTCGAACTCGAATCTCCCGCATCCGAGGCGGACGCTCTAAACAATTAGGCCACCAGAGCGGTAACATATATCTGTAATATCTAATGCAAATACCTGTCATATATTTATGTAATGGTTAATGCAGACGCTTAAACGCTAACAAAACAAAAGATCAGTTTTCATCTTTACTTATCCTTTTTGGTCTTGTTTTTCGACTTGATACATATACTGATTTCAACATGCAGTTTATCTAGTTGTTACTATTGGAAAGGTGGTTCTTTCCGCAGGTAGCCTGGGTTATCGCTGTTCAACTCATCCGTATATAAGGTATTTTGTGTTTTATGACAGCAGTTCAAACCAATTTAATGGTTTACACCCTATAAAACGTTCTACCCGATTTGGTCTGACACTGATCCAAACCACTTAACAATTTAAAAACTGAAGAGGATTTAGAATAACAAAATGCATTTCTGGACTGAGGCACTTATACTGGACACCACACCAAACACATACACAGAAAAAGAAAGAGAGAGTAAACCAAGAATCATCACTAATTAGTCAGACTAGTCATAACTATGTGAATATGATATGCACATACGATCAGTTGTGCAAAAATAAAATGTCCACGATACCCATAAGTAAATAATGCATATCAATATCTCCGGCAGCTTGTCTCAAAATAATTACTTAAATATTGGTATTGTTTTCTTTTAGACAGCTGTTTAATTCAGTGCAGCCTATCATGTGAATTAAAATAGACGAACTGAACTGAGCACGATGATGCATCCAATTTTGTTAATTCCAACGACTTGTTTCCTAAACCATTTTGGGTTTGTTGCTGAGATTGGCATAATGTTGGACGCAATATAGAAACGATCTTCACGTTGACAAAAGTCTGCTGGTCTTAGCTCAGCATACCGTTTGTAGATAGCAAGTGGATCTTTCTCTCTCTTTGTTGATTTTGTTTTCATACATCTTAGGATTAGTATCCCTGATGTCCTTGACATTGTCTCCTGTTCTTGTTTTGTCTGGCTTTCATTGAGTTCAAGATACTCGAGGCCATTCACATCTTTCTTAAGTGTAACATCCCCCCCCCCCATTTCAGATTGTAATGTTCAGTCACTCCCCTCAAACTAAAATGCAAGATTTGGTCTAGTGCGCATGTTTCCAAAATAAGCCATCGATAGTCTTTGCAATGGTATGCCTCCAAACCTGTGGTCTTTTTCCGAGGTTACCCTGACACGTACCAAATTGTTCTTGAGATTTGTAGGTCTATGGTACCCAGTCATAGGAACTTCTTGAAATATATCCTAGAGACATTCAAATGAGTGACTATTGCAAGTTAGTAACAATAATGATCATTATAACTATTGTCATTTGTATTACTAGATTTTTTTCTCTTTTACAAATTAATAAACAATGAAAATATTTTTACACATACTAATTATGTCGATATATTGTGGTGAGCTAATACTTTTAAAATAACGCCAGGTAATATTGAATATACAACTTAAAATGTCACTATCCCGTCCGCAGTTAGCAAAGCTGGATTAAATGTTTTATTACTATGGGTAGGAAAGTCCAAAAGATAAACATTGCTACACGCTGCTTTTTCTAAATCAGCGAACGCAAACACCAGAAATCACGCAACCTATGAATCCAATATTTTTCCCGCGCAACTATATTCGTTAGAATGATGATGCCACTTGCTACAAAGTATTTTCAACTTGTAGCAATTGCTTTTGAGAAAAAGAAAGTCCAGATTTAACAGCGTGTTGTTTTTTGGGGATGGGCGAGGAGGAGGAATGATCATTTAGAAAAGAAGGCAACTAATAATTGGTAAAGGTTTCAGTATTATCACGACGTAGGTTTGGTACTGTGTTTCTGATACCATGTGTTCGAAAGCCAAACGTTTGTAAAAAAAATTGCATATGTTGAACATCATCAGTTTCGCCTATTTCGAAACGAACAAATATGGTCAGAATTATTTGCAACATCTTACATGCAATTCGAGAATTTGTTTGTTATTTGCATTTGTCGAGCATTTCTTTGAACGAAAAATATTGGAAAGTCCAAAATGTGTGATTCACTCATCTATGGGTCGTTTTGACTGTTTAATCTCTCAAAGCTGTCGTACGTTTGTCAGTCTCCTTCTGTATACCTGTTCACATCGCTGTACGTCAATACATCTTTTGTTAAGTATTTAAGTTTGTCTATTAGTTTTGAAAGTCCTCCCCTTCTCTCTGTGCCGATCCGGTCGTTCGATTAAATAGCTGATTGATGTTTAATTGCTCATCACCACAAGGAAGAGTAGTTTGGCAATTAAAGTGAAGTTTTCTGTCCAGAGAAACACCTCATAAGGCATGACCGATAGTACGACACACTATCCACAGAGCACCCGCGCTTCCCGTGTACTAATAGATTACCCTGAAATACACACTATATTTGTGCTTTCTTTTGGTTTTGATTTGTTTTGGTTAAATGTTTTATATTAACAAAATGGAAAGTCACCATCGACATCAGTGGTGATTAAGAACACTTAAAGTTTGTTGCATACATTTTTGATCGAAGGCTAACAAAACCATATAAACATACTTTATTGCGCCCATGGCTGTGAAATACTCAGTGGAGTTAGTGGGTGTAGACGAAACCTTCAAAACGGTCATCATGTTTCACCTTCATGGTTTTATTATCTTGGCTGCTTGATTGTAGCTTTGGAGAAAGACGTGGCAATGCATGGTATCAAACTAAAGATAGAAAAAGGAAGATCTGATGGTGGAAATCGAACCCACACCCTTCTGGTTATGCATCAAACACCTTAGCCACTGCATTAACATTATATTCGCTGGCCCTGTAATACGCGCTACATTGAACAACTACAAAGAAATGTTTCATTGCATATTAATAAATTTACGATCTTTGTTTCAAGTAGCAAAAGGTCGGTATCCCGTTCTTTGTATTTTCGAAGCATGTCCTGACTTGTTTGTATTATCAGACAAATGATCACAGCTTAAAGTCCTTTTCAATTTTTCATCTTATCCAGATTAGACAAATAAGGCAAAGTACAGATAATCGTATGATACAAATGATACAGTGATCTTTATCGACTCGCACTATTCTCACACCTTATTTTTACATTGCAATATGTGCTAGACACTTTTTAAATTTATATAGGCTTATTATAAGCAATTAAGTATGTGGACAAGTGGAGTGAATGCGTCTCTTAAATTCAGTTTTTGCCATTTCTAGTAGAAATTGTGACATTTGTCCAGTGCGCATGTGCCACGATGTGTAGAGGCATATATTCCACAGCACATCAAAGATGCTGTATTTTTGGTTACTGCATTTGTATGGGAAAATATGAACGAGTTTTTTGGATGGAAATACTGCACGACCTTGTCAGTGCACTATATCCATCCGACAAAACGAGTTCATATTTTCCCATATAAATGCAGTAATGTTTTAATTATATGCTCATTTTCTTATTTTACCTACGGCTTAATTATGTAAACAAAAATACACCACAAGAAACAATGTAATTGAAAGTATGCTGTATTCCAAACTAAGTACACAACCGTAGATTCATCATTACACAACTACATTATTAATGCGCACATAACTCCGCCCAGATAAATTTTAACTTATTCGCGCGCAAGACATAACTTTCGAAAGAAAATGGCGTGTCTAGTTAAGATTGAAATTGGAATCATATTGTGAATAAATGCGCATTGTAACGTTTCCGTTTGATCTGGAATGAATATATTTGGGTATTTTTGTCGATTCTACGACATTGTCTGATTATGGACTGGATTTATATGTGACAATTCCGCCTGAAATACATCGAATTGAAGACGCGAGGAGAAGTGTGTTGACATCTGCACATGTGTTTCTGTTTCTGTCATTGAATGTTTGAAAGCATAATGTGGGAAAAATATGAAGTCTTTCAAAAGCAATTATCAAAAGGACGCTATAGAATGTAATGCTTATTTCATTATGAGTGCAGCAAGGAGGATGTAATTGCACTTGGAATATAGTCGAAATTACAGTGCAATTTCGAAATGCGTAATCAAGATTGAGAACCTATGACATGGCTCATGTAATTCGGATTTGCAGAACTAAGAAAGTACAGTTTTAGAAAATTAAGGATGTAAAATTGTAAGTATATTTTTTTGGCATTCTTATTACCAGCTAGAGAAGAAGTTTACACCTTGTCAATTGCATGTTATTTGTAAGGACACCGTCTGGCGTCTACTTATACAGTAGACGCCAGATAGTGTCCTTACAAATACCATGATGGCTATACGCTAACCTAAATCCGCAACATGGTAACAAAAAGGTTAACGCTGAATGTGCAAAATCAGCTGGTATGTGGCAGTCCATGAAACATCTGTTTTAGTTCATTCAGAAACAAATTTAATCAACCAAAACGTAAAGCGCCTACTACCCAAGTGTACATGATTTGCTTACAAATCAAAAAGTGCTGGCGTCTGCGCCCATTGTTTGTTTACAATAGAAAGTGGTTCTTTTATAAGTGCAATACGAATTCAGTATCGTACAATACTGAACGATTCTGACAATGCAACATTAATGGAGAAAAAATGAACATATAATAATAACCCTTGTAAAGAAGGTCCTTTCGGGAAAAGCCTGGACCTTAGTATGACGCAGTACAAAACAACGTACCTGAGTCCACACTCTTGGTATTTGATCGAGCGACTTATGTAATCTAACACGGTTTATTACCTTGCAAATGTCCTTCATCACATTTGTGAATTATACATTTCATCACATTTGTGAATTATACATTTCTGTGAGGTTATATGTTTTGAAATTATGTAACTATCATTTTCAAAATGATTATGTTCGTATGATAGCTTGATTGAGTAATTATGTATAAACAGGAATGGTTTTCGGTCATGAACATTTTTAGAGACAAATAGTTCTGTATCAAGATAATATTTAATTAATAAATTATCTAGACAAAAGAAACATTATTTGCAAGCAACGATTTGTTTGACAACTATATGCATGTAAGGATTATAACGAGTAATTGACAATAAGTAGCAATTATTCATTACATGTTTTTGACAAAGCCGTCATTTACACCGTGATTAATTCATATGATTAATTCCTTTCTTTGAGAATGGAAAAAAACTGTTAGCAATAAAAGAATCGAAATCATACACAAAAAAAAAAACAGGAGCCAAGGTAGATGGGTTAGTAGAGGGTCGGCACTCGTAAAGGATTGCGGCCTCCATAGGCCAGCCTGCATCGGCTGCAACGTTGTGTCATCAGAGAGGACATTTTGCTCCCATATTTCTGCATGATATAGCTAATCATGTAATCACGATGTCTTTGAAACCCAACAAACCAGTGTGCAGCAAACAATACAGTTTTATAATCAACATCATCATAAGAGGTGGCAGTAATATAAAACTACTTGTAAATGTGTACAGAAACTAACATGACGTTCAAATTATGATACAAAATCAAACTAATCTCTGTATGGTGTTTTCCTAAAGAATATTTTCTTGATCTGCTAAAACAAATAGTTGTACCTCAATAATAAATGGATTAATTATTCTCATCTCATCTTGCTGCGATTTCCACTACCACCACTCTCATCATGATTATCATTTTATTTTTATTATTATTATTATTATTATTATTTCATTGAATATATCCACATTTGGTGCCCTACATCATAAGTAAATCTACTGGATAGACCGCTGTTTATATTCTAGTTCAGACAAGCAACAAATATCAGTCTTCCCTACTTCTGATAGACTAAATACTATTTTAAGATGGAAAATACTGATCGTCGTTCAGTCTACATGTTTTCATTGTAGGATCCATGGGATT
Source organism: Sinohyriopsis cumingii (assembly GCA_028554795.2). NCBI lineage: Eukaryota > Metazoa > Mollusca > Bivalvia > Unionida > Unionidae > Sinohyriopsis > Sinohyriopsis cumingii. The sequence continues at coordinate 167,401,616 of CM068829.1, forward strand.
CAGTCAGCACATGATAGACTTCAGAATAAACAATACAATGTACTCGGACGTAATTCGTTCATTGAAAAACAAGTATTTCGTCAAGATACTAACTTTAGGAAAACCTGAGGGAACGTCGCGGTTAGGACAGGTGGATACCGATATGATGGCTGTCTGCAAGTTAATAACTGTCAGCGGTAGACACATTGATCCACCCAGCCCTCATTATACAGTGTTATATACGGAGTACACGGGAGTCCATCACGTTACACTTGGCTACTAATTGGATATCTAAGGTGAATGAATGTAATTCTAAGGCAATGCCTGGTTTAACCGGCAGGGCAAATTTAGCTTTATACTTGCCAAGGTTCTCTTTTAGTCACATTCATCAGCAGCTGATGATGCATATATGTCCGCCACACTTTCAATTTCAGCAAATATCAGGTCCAGCATTGCCGATACTAATTCATGGCATGCATAATGATAATGTTTACGCATTTATCCACCCAGAATGGCCCGCTCAGGCGTCCCAGTGGATGGACAGAGGTCGGAGAAACGGATGTCTAGCAGAATCCACCGTAACAGCTATTGTAAATTCCGGATGTTATATCGTACCCAAGGGGTTCAAGGAAAGTCCCTCAGAAAACATAATGGTGTATCTCTTTCGCTGTGCACGAAAAGTCAAGTAAACAGTTATTCAACCTGACACAAAACACGTGTACATTTTACTTAAAATCATAGCAAAAGATTTGAAAGTACCTTTCCTTGATTTGCAAAATTTATTAACGTCATACACAGTGAAAACTGTAGCTCTGTGGCAGATAGAACATCACCACACCAGGGACTGAGGCCGATCACACCTACTAGATCGGCTAATTGAAGCTCTATACTTCTGAAATCGTTTGTGGAGAGCCAGAATCTGCCGGCTTACATCTTCACGGAAACTGTTTGACGGGAAAATTAATGCTTTTAAGGCAGCACTCTTGTCCCGTCTACTTAATAATTTGATATTTGATGGAACTGAGTCTGTTATCAGAGTTTTGTTCATACAGCAACAGCTTCAGATCAGGCACATCCCGGGAGGGAGACAGAGTCTTGATGTATACTGGAGTGGGGAAGGGAGGACAACCTTATGTACGAGAGTTGTCGGCTTTTGTTAAATGCAGGTCTATCTATGGGAATCATGCTTCGTTGTTCTTTTACTAATAGACTCCCTTAATATGTCAAGACAGGTGTTATTAACAAATGGTGCCACGCAGATGAAAGCTACACTTGTATATATCAACATAGCAAATATCAGGAAGACGGGTATGTCAAATAGAAGGAAATATGAATTGTATCAACCTTTGCTTCATATTGCTTCTGCCAACATTGACACAGATAGAATGTCGGGAAAAGTTAAATTTGCCAGTGTGCTCCACATACTTGGAAACACAAAGTAATTGAAACATTGTACTCTGTGAAACCATTGCCTCTCTTTGGTACATGTAGAAAGTATCATGCTCGGCATATCATTCATGAAAGACACAATATCACAAACACAGATTCGGATCATATTGAAGAAGTTATCACAAGACTTGACATAGACGAATATGTACAAAAATGTGTATCACTAGATGTGAGGTACACGATGGAGGAGATATAAATTATTCCAGATATTATTAAATATGAACCCTTCTATGTACTAGAACTGGTTTTTAGAAGTTTTGGAGCCTTCGTTGACCGTGACATACTGAGGTAATATCTACTGAATAAATGCCATACTGAACTGGGGAATCAATCAAATGCGCAACCTGCCTTCATTAATCTGATTAGGATCGCGACCCAGGAAGGATTTGACCCATATATCGAACACCGTGAGGTTGCGCTAAATGTACTGGGTCTGTGCTATCTTCAGAATATGGATTACTTCGGAAGCTACATTTGTTTCTGCCGAGCCATGAGTCTACGTCCTAGGCTGTTGATGGGAAAATGGTTCACATCTATACCTTGGCATATAGCAGTACTAGTGTCCAAATTAATCAACAGGTGAATAATGACCTATTGCCACATTTTACGAGTGATGTCTATTTGCGTAAGGTCAGGGGATATTCTGGGTAGGACTAGAATACATTCGATGCGGAATTATTTAAGAAAACAAATGCGTGCATCTTTTGGGACTCAATTTAAGATAGACATAAACTTTTGTACAACATACCTAAAATCTACATCATTTACAGATGTTTCAAAATTCCTTATATATGGAGACAAATTTATTCCGACAGACCTTTGACTTCTCGAACTCTTTAATGCGTAGAAAGCGAAAATGCTAGCGATGTGGCAAAACATATTGTCAGATTAAAAAGCAAAGCTACAAATCAATCTATCTAGCTAGCATTTATACAAAGGATATAGCATAATTATCCACAGCAAGCTTACCAAATATGCTTCTTTCGGAATAGAAGAGCATACCTTGCTATAGTATTTTAAATGTAAAAATTATAAGACATGTTTACACGATACCAGCTCATATGCACTGCACAATCAGCACTACTGCCTATGTCTCTACATTGTCCACGGCTTCTAATAAAAGATTCCTCTAATCATCACGTCCATTCTTTTTATCAAATGTTTCCACAATTTCAAACCTTTGTGATTTTATTTTAACTTGGATAAGAGAGCAACAGCAGTAGTAATAGTAATAGCTGTAGTGGTGATCGCTAAAGTAATAGTTGCAGCAGTCATGGCAACAGGGATAGTGGTAACAGTTGCAGCAAGGGTATGAGGAGGAGGAGGAGGAGTCCTGGAGTATATTTAAAGTTAAATGGACGATCCTTCTTATCGTAATTGTCTTTAAAAAAACACGAAAACTATAACAACAATAGGTAATTATTTTCAACCATATCATACTGTAATAAGAACAATATAACATTTGACAGCCTGTTTCGGTAAAAAAGCTTCTAGATGACACAATTGTAATTCTTCACCGACTCAAACGACACGCGAAAGGAATATGCCTGAAAAGAAAATGAAATACACAATGATAATTACAAAGATGGAGCTCTGTAGTAAGCCATATCCAACTGAGTACAAGAGAAGTTATCTAACATATTATTCAATTTATTTATTTATTTCGTCTTTGTCGAGCTCTAATTAGTTAAAACTAATTAAAGAGGCTGGATAAATTTTATAACTCCCAGCTTCAGCTAATATATTTGTGCACCCACTTGCATTAGTATGGGCTTTCTACGTGAATAATAAATGAAACAATTCATACTTTCGTGGCACTAAACTTTACAAACCTTTACGGCAATATACAGTATCAATATGCAATAATAATAATAATAATAATAATAATAATAATATATTATACAATATACAAATACATATATTATACAAATACAGTGATTCTTTCACGCTCTAAACATACGTCTCATTCGATTAATCTATCCAAACATTCACAAGTAGGAAAACTAAAAATGATTAATTTATTCTCATGTATGACTAAGATGAAAATAATCTTATGTAATCTCATGTAATGAAAGTGAGATTCAAATAATCTCATGGAATGAAAATAAGATTCAAATAATCTCATAGAAAGAAAGTGAGATTCGCATAATCTCATGTAAACATTATGAGTCAGTTGTACTCAGTTGAAACAACAATCAATTGAAACAAACGCATGAGTCAGATATTTGTATAGCCGTATGATTCATAAATATTTGTAAAACTTGCAAATGTTTCCACTGGCAAACCACACAGTTCTCCCGAATTCTTGGGTTGGCGTCGCTTGTATTGGTCGTACGCACCCTTCATAGATCCACCATACGCACAAGTTTACAAGTAGCGGTTTCGTCTTTGTATGGCCTTGATGGTTACATCATCTTCTATATCCATATTTACACACAGACTGCCCGATATACCCGTACACACATACATACAAGCAGCACAGTTGTCCTGAATTGGGTTGGCCCACTTGTATTGGGTACACCCACCTTTCATGGATCCACCATGCGCACAGACATACGTACAGACAAACGTATAGACAGCTACAAACAGCTACACTAAAACCAAACTGGTCATAACAATAGGTACGGAATTAAAGATTATGGATACATGCTACTAAATTAAACTCTAATAGCGACTTGTAATCAAAAGTTCACAACATTTCAAATCTGCATAGTAGTAAAGGCATCATTTCACGATACGACATTAAAATTTAATATGTTTCACATATCAAATAAAATACAAATGTAACACTTACCCCTATGGCTGGAGAACACAAATGGAGAACGTTCACTCCTTGACAAGATAATAAAGACCAGAGTGTCACTTAGAAACAGAACTTGCCTTAAATCCACAGGATAGTGAGCATTATTAAGGGCGAAATACCAGTGCATACCGTGCTTGTAGTTTCTCTCACCGCAAGCGATCTATGACGAGATACATACTAGTTCGGTTGCATACCTAGATAAACAATTATCCACCCTAGCTACCGTTGTACGCAGATACGAGGAAAATGATCAAATCGTTCTAAGGCGAAACCAAGTTAAGTCATGCCTTATTCTGTGACAATGAATGTATTTGTGTGTGTATGTGTGTGCATGTGTACGTACGTAAGTACGTATGGGGTTGTATGTATGTATGTATGTATGTATGTATGTATGTATGTATGTATGTTGTTGCTGTGGGGCTTAACGCCATTTTTCAGCACACGATAGGCTATGCATGGCGGCCAGTATTAATGGTGGAGGAAGAACCCGGGAACACCCCGGAAAGAACCACCGACCAAACTAGAAGCTACTGGCAAGCTTTCTCACATACCCACATTGGCCGAATCCGAGACTCGAACCCACGCAGACAGAGGTGAGATATCAGTGATCCGTAACGGAGAGCGCTTTAGACCACTAAGCCACTTGGGGCTCCACTGTATGCATGTATGTATGTATGTATGTATGTATGTATGTATGTATGTATGTATGCATGTATGTATGTACGTCTGTATGTATGTATGTATGTATGTATGTATGTATGTATGTATGTATGTATGCATATATGTATGTATGTATGTATGTATGTGTACGTGCGTGATTTATTCCGATTTTCTAAACATACTTCTCATTCAATTAATCTATTTGATGTATTTGGCTTGGTATACAAATTTGATTAGTCTATAATACGAAAGAGAATGTACGAAAGAAATAATGTTTCTCATACACTGAAAGATTTATGTATGTATGTATGTATGTATGTATGTATGTATGTATGTATGTATGTATGTATGTATGTATGTGTGTGTGTGTGTATGTTTGTACGTATGTATGTATGTATGTATGTATGTATGTATGTATGTATGTATCCATTTACGGATGAATGGCTGGATGTACGGATAGATGCTTGTAGAATCTGCTTAGATCTTATTTCTCGTTGGTCGCTTTAGAGCTGTTCTCTAAGGAATTGTCACGTAGTCTCATCGGAAAATGTTGTATGGCGTACACAAAACTCTCTATGACTCAGATGTTGGTTACTGTGGTGTTTGAGGTACAGGGAACCAAAGGACTTAAACAAAGCTACATATGTGGGATAGGAGACCACAAACTCTTGCAAATGTTCAAATTTGGAATCAAACGCTCAACTGCAGAGATGCGAACGAAGGCATTACCGCTATCAAGGTCTAAAAGATCAACACGAGAGGTATAAAATGGTTTGCCATAATCACCAAAAAAAAAAGAACGAAAGAAATGTTTCTCATACATTGAAGTAAATTTCTTGAGTCATTTTTTTTTCCATAATGTTCATCTGAGGTAAACAGTGATTGAATTGTCATTAACGTTGTTGCTATTAATATAATGGCTTGAACGTGCAACATCATATGATTTGTAAGTTGCAAGAAACACTTCATTTTAGTCAGGTGTAATCTCAAGAGCATTAAATTCGATGTACTTCAAGAAATATAAGATATATATGTATGATTGATATGTTAGATTCCATGATTGTATGAATGTATGCCTCTCTTCATGAGGTCTATCTACTTTAACACCCATAGCGGTAGCGCTATGACATAACCCTACCCAGATGAAATCCATAATCTTTATGGGCATATATCTCGCATTGTTAACATGCTCGCATCGCACATTTGCGATCTTCGTCTCGATTCGTGGCTTCAGAATGTGCAAGAATAACAAGGGCTCCCATCCAGGGCCAGCAGTTTTCCTATATTTTCCTGTTTCCTCCACTACAAAATGATAACAAAACTGCTCAGTCTGAGGCGTCAAGAATGTTTAACATAACTTGTTGAGCAACCAGCATAAAATAAATAAATTATAAATCTCTACCTTACAAGTTATGGTACCCATATCACACATTTTTTGCAATTTAAATTTTCTTTTGAAAATCTGAAGCACACATCAATAACATGTGTAAAGTATTTGCCTAAGGAATTTAGAATGCATAAAACGTTGAGTTTCGATGATTTATAACTGAGCTTGTGTCAAAACCATACTAACATACCTGTAGGATTTATATTAAACACTAGTTTAAATGTACATTATATCAAGCAACCAGTACATAATCGATTTTCCATGTAATGTGTATGGGTTTTCCAGTTTTGGAGAACAAAGGTTACACTTTGTCCCATTCAAAACCAGACTGCGTAGGTATGCCGAAGGCAACCTGAGGTTCCCAAAGGGGAAAAGTTTGGTGGAATTTTTGCACTATTTAACACTTTTTTCCGTTAAAAAGAATTGGCCTATAACATCTGCAGATAAATAAGTCACGCTTAATTTTAAAAGACATAATAAACATAGTTTTATTTTTAAAATAGATTCGAAGAATGCAGCAATAAAGCTAGTAACGTTGTACTTTTTTTTTGCAATGACAAATTAAAATAAAGCTAATGTACTATGATAGACAATTAGCAATATAAGAACAATACAAGGCCAATTTATGGTAAAGAGATATAGGAACTTTTAGAGATATTTCGATTACATCAAATATATACACACACACACAAATATATATATATATATATATATATATATATGTCTTGCCCTAACATCTTTAAAATATGCCCATTGAGATTTGTGTACCACTGTCAAAATAATCACAATTATATATACATGTGTGTGTGTGTGTGTTTCTTTTGATCAGCTGAGCCGAAAGCGTTTATGAGTTGACCGACAACAATTTCCAAGGGTAAGCCGACTGGGTTGGTTAGTCGGATCACCCCAGGCGAGGGTTGTGGGTCAGCACCGAAATACTCTGGGTAGGGGGAACCCACCGGAGGATGCAACTGGATGCATCCTGGAATATAGTTTTTGATGGTTTGGATGAGCTGAAACAGTAGTTTCATCCCTTACTTAAAGTGTGCCTTCGTATTTAAAAGGCATATCATATTTATATTTCATTTCTCGTTATATTTTGTTCAGTGTGTTATTTATTTTTATAATGACTTCTCAATAATTTTAAACATAATAATCTTAATATGTTTCTTTTATTTTTGTTCAAAGAAATATTCTGGAAATTAGACTTCTAAGCACTGAATTAATCCACAATAAATCATACCATAGTATGCCAGTTTCAAAATATAAAATCCAATTGAACTTACAACATTGTGGGTGGGTGTTACCTCATGTTAGGCATGCTAGTTTATCGAAGATAGATGTCTGGTGGTGGCTACACAAAACATTAACATCTTATGGTTCACGGTACCATACCTCAATGCTAATGTTTTGTGAAATAAATATACTTTCTGTCCTACTTGGGCATGCATGTCACACACTGTCATATAGAATAATGCTAGATTGTCAATTTGACAATGACATAACCAGGTACTCCATTGCATTTAAGAGAGATAACTCTACTGGAACTAGACAGGGGTAAGAGTTATCTAGTCACAACAAGCACATTTTCAGCCATGTGTACCATATTTTAAAAAAAATCATAAAAAATGCAAAATATGATCTAGATAGAAATTAACACAAACTCACATGTTGCCAAGAGGCTCAACATTTTTTTAAGCCAAATAGAAAGTACAACTCTTACATAATGCACCAATCACAGCTAGTGTTGTTCTTTAATTCTGAATACAATGTTCCATACGCCTTAAGCTCCGCCCACCTGGACTTGCGCAATTGGTACCGTTATACCTTATACCAATGTTGAAAGCTGTGTCTAATCAAATAACCAATACTTACGCCCGAATATAATTATCACTATATAATCTATGTTGGGCCTATCTGGAGACATATCTCTTCCTGTGATATCACAGCTTGACATTTGGCAGGTGATAATGGTTATGGGTTACACCAGGTGATAATGGTTATGGGTTACACCAGGTGATAATGGTTATAGGTTACACCAGGTGATAATGGTTATGGGTTACACCAGGTGATAATGGTTATGGGTAACACCAGGTGATAATGGTTATGGGTTACACCAGGTGATAATGGTTGTTATTTACACCAAGGGATAATGGTTATGATTTACACATTTATAAACATTAGGCATTCCTCACATTGTTCCAATGCTTTTCTTAGTTACAACCCTTTGGCACATTATATCAAGTAAGATGGATATTAAGCAAATTTAATGTGAACGCATATGATTTTTTGATTTTATTCATCTCTGTATGAAGTTCTCTTGACACGTGCATTACTCCTAATTCGTACATGCATGTGTCTATCAAAATCAATTAAATGTCAACGACTGATTTAAAGAAAGTTTATAATAGATAAGTTTTTTGAAACATGAAAAACTCTACAAATTTTATAATGTCATGTTTCTTTAAGTTGTCCTATGACTTTGGGTTAGTAGGCATGTCACATAAACGCATGTCACACCGTTCAACAGATGCATCAAATGACAGAACATGACATTTGACATTGTTAACCTCCCTTGGCATACGTACTTAACAGCACACGCCGACTACAGTTTGAATGAGAGTAGTTATGTTGAGTTATTTGTAATCTGGGATAACAGTTGCTTATTCTTTATATAATGTTTGTTTGTTTATAAGCATCGTTTGCGATAATGTGCGCACATTTGTGACTGAAAATGCGGTTAGCTCAATAACTCATACATGTATGTAGTACCTAGTTCCAGATGACGAATGTGACAGTAAATGGCTTGGTTTATACGAGCACGTGAGTGTTTGATTAGCCTAATACTTCCTCTGAACTACCTCTGGCTCACTGAACAGGAGATACCCCTTGGTGTTGATTGATCAAGTGAAAACACACTTCTGCACTCCCTCTGCAATTCGCCTACGCTCATACTCTGTATAATTCTGCTATAGACGTAATAAACTTGTACATGATATGCACAAGAATCGGAGTCATGATGAAGTGTTTTGAGGATGACTTGATGGAGTCCTTAAACCGTTTCGTCTGATGTCTCCAAATCACTTTTTTTCCTTCAGCTCGCTGTAGAAGATCTTTATTGGTAGTCGCTCTTTGTACATCTTGGTGACCTGTCTTACCTATCTCTGCTGTGAGTTTATCAGCAGAGGTTGCATGCATGGAATGTCTGCCGATGTAAGAAGCTGAGGGTGTAAGGCCTTGTCTTGCCTTATACACAGTCTTGATTTTGCATGTATACAGCTGGGTCGACAACTCAATGACTTTCATATACCCACAGTTGTGTTTTCAGACTGATGGCATGTGCTTCAACACATTAGTCGGTCGTGTCCCGTTCTAATTTTGGTAATATTGGCATTAGTTTCATCATGGATGTGGACTGCAAGTGACATTCTACTGCCGAGGTATGCGAACGTGTCCACTGCTTGAACAGTTTGGTCATTCACTGAGTGTTTGCTCCATTACACGTGTGTTCTTGTCATCGGTTGTACAACCACATTTTTAACAAGCTTACGAAGAAATTTCCATAGTCTGTTGCATGTCAGACTGGGATTTAGCATTCACGGAGGAGTCGACACTAAATAGAAGCTTACACACTTTCACTCGCATTTTATAGACACGGATCTCTGTATCTCTTTATACAGATATACAACATAATTGTTCTTGCTTTAGGTTTAACGCCATTTCTGAGCGCATGATATGTTATACATTGAGACCAGTGTATCTGGTGGAGAACAATCTAGGCACAAGGTCGGTAAAAACCAGCGAGAAGCTAGTGGATAAGCGTATTAATATGACCAATTAACCGAGTCCTGAACTCTAACCCAAACGATCAGAGACAGGATGGCAGTGATTGGTAAAGGCGAGTGCTTTAGACAACCTGCCCACCCGGGGCTTCTGTAAAAGTATACTGGATGAAATATGTAGTGCGATGGATGTTTTGTGTACACTGCATGCCAATTACATAAAACCTATTATATAATTTGTGCCTCAAATATAATGGATTTGAACGAAATATGTCATTAGTATTTTGACCAAATGAGTCGAAGTGAACATCGCCAATTCCGCTGCAGTGACCTTTACTTTTAATCGTTTGACAACCAAATCAGTTGGATGCTGCCTCTGTCTGCTAAAGTGGAAGCCTGTAAAGAGTTCAAATTTTGAGAAAAATTCAAGAAAACGGGATGTGTTGTTTTGAAAGAAAATCCAACTCTTATTTGAGTGGTCGTCCCATTTGATCATACAGTCTTACGTTTTGATCTCTACCAAAATGTAATCCGCTTGGTGCAATTGAATGAGAAATGGGTGCTGAAACATTAGTGTGCCAGTATCCTAGAAATGATATCATCACTGACCTTGACATATGCGTTTATGGCCAACTATATATAATAGTGATTGAGTGCAAACAACATTAAACCATGCATCACTACGTTTCGGTCAAGAACTTCAACATGTTCGCTTACCGCAACCCGAAGCAAAGGAGCAAAAGTACAAGATGTAGCTTTGATTATGACATTAGAAGTTTCTAGAAGTAAACTTATTTACAAATTTAGTGGGAAAATGACCCACATCCTGGTCATCTTATTGTGTCTTAGGTTTTAATATCAAATGTGTTGTCAAAAAAAAAATATTTTTCCTATTTTAATATTAGTCTTGGTTGTCTCACTGTTAGGTATGTTCAGATATCAATGAATCATTATTTAAGTTATTCATTGATATTAAAAAGGATTATTTGGGATTTAATTCACAATACTGTAAATTTCTTTTAAATGTTCAATTTGTAATCTAGAGAAACAAATAGTTTTTGAGTTGGTACAAGCTTGTTTGTTTTGCTTTTCATTTTTCTTAGCTTAAGACCATACATTCATGGAAGAAACTGGGACTCGTCTAGCGTATTACATTTCAGAGAAATGAAAATTGCTTTGAATTTTAAATGGATTTTGCTGCAGAATTTTTGTTGTTCCTGGTAAAAATTTAAGTTCACACTTTTATTGAAACCAACAGGAATTCTAATATAGTGAACTTTGTTTCAAATCATACCCATACTTGAGCTTGCCAGATATTTTGATATTTCTGATGTAAGAGCATATGTAACTAAAGAAGGACTATATTTGGTTCAATATTTGGTGGATAAGAATAATTTGGATAAAATTGCTTTGTATTTCTGTGGTAAGTCAGTCTCTGGTTTTGATAGGAACTCAAAGAAATTACAGTTAAAAAACAGACGGAATTATCAAAACCTCAGAAAAAATGTTTGAATTGCAAATTCAGAAAGAAGAAACATGATAGAAAGGCAGAGAAAAATAAGAGAATTACAGTTGCAGAAAGGAGATGTGTGAACACATAAAGAAATAGGAGAAATACAGATTAAGAGAGAGAGGGGGATGCAATTTAAATGGAGAGAATTAGACTGGCAGGAGGAGCACATCTGTCTCCCTGTGGACATACGTTCAGACTTTGATGTTATTAGAACTACTGTGTTATACCCCCTTTTAAAGAAAGAAAAGTAGATAAATACTTTAGTCACTTTGAGAAAATTGCTGAAAACTTGCAGTGGCCAAGAGAGCAATGAACTCTATTATTACTAATTGTGCTTATTGGCAAAGCTTGTCTAACCTGTACTTCATTATCGGTAGAACCGAGTGCTGATTATAATGTGGTTAAGGAATGTATATTAAATGGTTATTAGTTGTGTACCTTTGTCACATAGCATTATCAAGACGGTTTAGGAATTGTAGAAATAAAATTGGACAAACTAATGTGAAATTTGCAAGGGTGAATGAAGTATTTGATAGATGGTGTTCATCTGGAAATGCTGATCAAGTTTCTTATTACATTAGCCGGCCTATATTAAGTGAGGAGTTCAAGAATTGCCTCCATAGTTATGTCAAGACCTATCATGATGAGCAAAAGGTTGAAACTTTGGATAATATTGTTCGCACAGCGGATGATTAGCTCTTGACTTACAAAGTTTCATTAGTCAGTAAGTCTTCCTGTTAGTAGTGGTTTGGTAAAAAATGATCTCAGTACCGTATGAGGCTTCAAAACCTCAGTCTGGCAAAAATTTAGGGAATCAAATTTCTTACAAGAGCGAACAAAAATTAACATATCTTTTCATGTGCACGTATTGTAAGATCAATGGTCCATATTTCAGATTGCTACAGGTTGAAAAATAAGCAACAAAATCAAGACGGAGCTATTACAAACACTCTTATTTATGAGTAGTCAGTGTCACAGTTTTTTTTATTTAAAGCATTACATTGGTTGGGTCAAACAGAACCCAGTATGATTCTATTGTGGAGAAGTATGAACTATTCATGTCAAATAATTATTTGTCCCTTATGGGTAATTCTATGGTATTTTTTATCACTTGCTGTTCTTTCTATCAAGCTTATCCATATTTAAATATTAAGGGACACTGAACCTTCTTAGTCTTTTACTATCAAGAAATGTGTTTTGTCTGAGAAGTCTTTTAGTGAAAGCGTTATTATTCAGGGAGTGAAATATGGCTTTATTATTAATACTCTCTATTATGTAAATTTGTCATCAGACTTAATCTCAAGACCCGTGATTGTTAGAACAGTGTCTTCGTTACCCGTTGAGGGTATAATCATTTATTGCTAGGCAGCTAGATATAAGGTTGTGGCTAATGTCCTTCTTACTTACATGCCTTGTTTTGATCAAAAAGTTGACTGTATTTAGATTGAAACCCCTAATTTATACCAGCTTTTCCAGTTCCTAGAGCCATGGGGAAAGAGTTCTTTAGTAGTATGCTGATCAAATTACTATACCATTCCTCTTTGACATTCAATTATCAGTCTTTTGATGAGTTTTCTTTTTCTCCCATATTGTTCAATTAAGAGGTAACACTGGACAACAAATTTTTACAAAAGTCATGTTACTGAAATAAAATTAGTCAATTCTTATCAATTTTTATGTGCTGAACACGAATATGACAGTCAAATTGCAAAATTGGCTCTAGTTTTTTTGTAATCTGCAAGAAATTAATGTTTACATAACGAAATGCATTCCAATAGTAAAAGGTCAACTGTAATAGCCTACCTATAAAAAATCAAGTCATTGACTACATCTTAGATTTCTTCGCCTGTCTCTTGTACAGCTGTTCGGGAGCATCTCTGAGGAGTGTCCAGCAGTAGTCAGCCAGCATTGTAGTGGACCATTTTCCCTGGTATCTTTGTTCCATTGTTGCGATATCTTGATGAAAACGTTCGCCGTGTTCATCACTAACAATACCACAGTTGCTAGGAAAGAAATCCAAATGGGAATGAAGGAAGTGAATCTTTAGAGACATATTGCAGCCAAGTTTCTTATACTTCATCAACATGTCTTCTACTAGTTCCTTATAGTTTTCTGCCCTAACATTTCCGAGGAAGTTTGTAGAAACTAGGCGAAAAGCATTCCATGCTTGTTTCGCGTCACCTTCCAGCAAGTTGTTGAACCGGTCATCTTTGAAAAGCTCTCGAATCTGAGGACCCACAAAAACTCCCTCTTTAATCTTTGCTTCGCTGAGTCGAGGGAATTTTTCATGCAGGTATCGGAATGCTGGCAAAGTCCGGTCAATGGCTTTCACGAAGTTCTTCATCAAACCTAGTTTGATGTGAAGGGGTGGTAGCAAGATTTTCTGAGCCTCAACCAGAGCTGGGTGTTGGATATTCTTCTCTCCAATGGCTACATTCTGCCTGTGAGTCCATTCCTTCCTCATGTAGTGCATTTCCCTTGCTCGGCTATCCCACTCGCATAAGAAACACATGTATTTTGTATATCCTTGCTGCAGTCCCATTAAAAGGGCAACTACCTTCAAATCACCACAGAGGTGCCAGCTGTACTTGTTATACTCAATGGAATTCAGTAGCTGCCTTAAGTTATCGTATGTCTCTTTCATGTGGACAGCATACGCTACTGGAATAGATGGAAGAATGTTTCCATTGTGCAAAAGCACAGCCTTGAGACTCAGTTTCGAAGAGTCCACAAATAGTCTCCATTCTTGTGGGTCATGAGTGATTTTTAAAGCATTCATGAGGCCCTCAATATCGGAACAGAATATCAGATTACTTTCCTTTCTGAAGAAAGGCTCCAATTGCTGGTGGCGCTTTCGATATGCAGTAATTGTGACATCTTCTTCTAGAAGATTCCATTGTTGGAGTCTTGATCCTAGCAATTCTGCCTTGTTCTTTGATAAGTCCAAATCACGAATCAGGTCATTTAGTTCTTCCTGTGTTATTCTGTGTGGGGTTGATGATGCACCACAGTGAAAATCTGGATCACTGCATGCTGATGGACCAGGAGAAGAACAGGTCGACTCACCTTTGTCTTCGTCAGATGAATCAAGAGAATATTCTGCTGGAGGTTCTGGAATAGGAAGTCCCTCACCATGTGGAACTGGTCTCAATGCAGACGGAATGTTTGGGTAGACTATTCTCGACTTCTTTCGCTTCGTTATTCCGCCGGAAAGAGGAGGAACCAAGCAGAAGTAACAGTCATTTAGGTGGTTGCTTGGCTCTCTCCACACCATTGGGACTGCAAACGGCATTGATGACCTTTTGCAATTCAACCACTGTGAAAGCTGTGTTGTACATGTAGCACAGCATATATGCGGAGCCCAAGGCTTGTCTTGGTCACCAACCTTGCATCCGAAGTAAAGATGATATGCCTTCTTCACTTGAGAATTGATACTTTTCTTCTGGTTGGCAAATGTCACTTCCCCACAAATATAGCAAAAATTGTCCGCGGTATTAACACACTTTCGAGGCATTACTGTTCTTTATTGTACGTAAATGGATAAAATAATAAGTTTTATGTAACAGTAGCTTGAACTGTCTCGCACAACGTCTAAAATATTTTAAATGCTGAACCTATCTGATTGGGCTTTATATAGTACACTGCTTACGTCAGCTTCAGCAGCCGCCTGGCATTAGTATAATAGGCCTACACATGTATAGTACACTGCTGACGTCAACTTACTTCAGCAGCCGCATGGCATTAGTATTGCATTGCATCAGAAAATGATGCAATCAACTGTGGATGATGTGAGCATGATGGTATTATGCAATGTTACATCATTATTCCGGATGTTGCTGCAGTCCTACTGGAGAAATTTACACAGTGAAACATAGAAAATGAGGTATATGAATATCTTCAAAACGAGAGCCAATACAAATTTTTCACGGTTATATTCGTGTTCGGCACACCAAAATACTACAGATTAGGGCCTTTTCAAGTCAGTAATGATTTCACTGTTGACCAGTGTAATTGGCACAGTGATCCACTTTTTACTACTCATCCTCTATATTCTAAACAGTGTTACAAATGCCAATGACTCATTGTCGAGCACGAACTCGATCGGCAGAGTGCTGTTACCGAAACTGAAGCCACACAAATACCAGTTTTTATGGAAAACATGGTCTTTACGAATAAATGGAGACTAATTGAAGTTCCCCACTGGTGACGAGGGATCATTGAGCTATAAAATTCTTGTCCCTATGCATGTCTCGGCCTTCCCAAATCAGTCCAGTATGATTACGGGTCAATTTGTTTATGTCAGGATGGTTTTCTTTACAAGTAAAGTATGCATTTAGCATCTAACAGTTTAAATCATTTACATATCAACCATAAAGTCAATGAGCTCTGGAAAGATTTCATCAAACTTTGAAGATTATGATTATGATTTATGATTTTGTTCTTCCCCACACAAACAATACTGGCCAAGTATTGTGTGCTGAAACAATGGCGTTAAATCCCTCAACAACAACTAATAAATCCAAGTCCTTTTCGTTAGTAAGTTAGTATACACATTATTACACAACAACATAATTTATGAAAATTGAAGTAGTCAGTTAAAGCATAGACACATGTGACGAAGTATATGGTTGGGGTGGGATGCTCCAAATATTGTATTTAAACTATTAGAGAAGTCCCATTCTGGCTCTATTTTGTTGGAAGTTAAATTTAGTGAAAGATAGATGTAAAACTCTGAGTCCCCAGTCAGCAATGGCCGACGATTAGATGGTTAAATATACAAAAAGGTAGAAATTCAATGAATAATCTAATCATTCTAATATTGGCATCGATCCTCTACGGGAGACGATGGTGTATCTCCAGAGTAAATTTTTGTTTCTCCTTCCTTCTACTTCTCTTTTCAACTTGCTTTATATTTCTGTCTTCCTCTGCTTTTTGAACGCCCTGTCTGACAGCAAGGCGCCAGGTTGAACGGCTGTTAGCACAGCTCTCCCAGTCGTTGACATTGATGTTGGCCGTCTTCATGTCATTCTCGCAAACATCTTTGTAGCGCAGACGTGGTCGTCCAGTCGGTCGTGCACCTTCTGCTAATTCACCATATAGCATGTCCTTGGGAATGCGGCCTGGGTCCATTCTCTTGACATGACCAAGCCAGCGAAGGAGCCTCTCGCTGTGAATGAAGAACATGCTGTTCGTGTTGGCGCGTTCCAGAATCTCTGTGTTGGGGTCTTTGTCCTGCCATTGGATGTGCAGAATACACCGCAGGCATCTCAGGTAGAAGTTGTTGAGTTTCCTCTCGCGTCTAGCATAGGTGGTCCATGTTTCGCTGATGTAGACTAGTGAGCTGTGCACGCATGCCTGGTAGACACGTAGTTTGGCATTCTCAGTGAGGTTGGGGTTGTTCCAGACCCTTTCGTTAAGAATGACATGAAAACGGCCATCACTCCTGCTGCCTAGGCAATCCTGCCGTTCACCTCAGAATCAATGTAGATTGAGTTGGAGATAGTGGAACCGAGGTATGTAAAGTTCTCAACCACTTCCAAGTTGTACCCATCGATGGTGACGGTGGGGGGAGTCTGTGTCCTGCGCCATGACGTTCGTTTTCTTCAAACTGATGGTCAGTCCAAATTCCTTACAGGCGTGGGAGAGGCGGCATACCAGCTGGTGAAGTTCATCATCCGTGTTTGATGTGAAGGCTTCATCGTCGGCTAAGAGCAGTTCACGGATGAGTACCTCTGTGACTTTAGTCATAGCTTGGAGACGGGCGATGTTGAACAGCTTGCCTTCAGCCCTGGTATGGATGTACACTCCCTCCTCTCTGCAGTCCTTGAAGGCGTACTGGAGAAGCATGGAGAAGAAGATGGCTGATGACTGGGAAGGCCTCCGATGTTGCGTCAATGAAGCACACTGTGATGTGCTTGTTCTCGTGGAACGGTGTGACAACAACAAGCAGTCGTAGGGGGCAGCCAATCTTCTGAAGGAGTCTGAAGAAACCACTCGGACTGACCATTTCAAACGCTTTCGTCTTGTCTATGAAGGAAATGCAAAGGGGCATCTACTGGTCGCGAAACTTTTCCTGCAGCTGGTGTAGTGAGAAGATCATGTCTACAGCTGACATGCCGGCTCGAAAGCCACACTGGGACTCTGGGCAGACGTGGCAGGGAGGAGGGAAATCCCCGGTAATTGTTTCATTCGCTATGGTCTCCTTTTTTATACAAGGTAACGATGTTGTCCTGACACATGCCCTGTGGGATGTGTCCCTGTTCTCAGCAGAGGCAGAGGAGTATGTGTAGGGGCTAGAGCAGTGCTGATTTCCCTCTTTTGAGGACTTCAGGCAGAAGGTCATCGATTCCAGGAGCCTTCCCACAGTTTTTCCGAGCTCGTCCAGGGTGGGCGGTGTGTCTAGTTCCTCCATGACAGGCAGGTCTCGGATGGCGTCCAGGGCGATGTCTGTAACGATGTTTTGGGTTGCATAGAGCTCGAGATAGTACTCAACCCATCTCTGCAGTTATTTCCCTGGTCTGTGATGACATCGCCCGTCTTAGATTTGAGGAAGGCATTCTTGGAGATGGGGTTGGCGTGTCGCCTTCTTGATACCCTCATACATTCCTCTTGCATCCCCGGTGTCGATAAGCTGTCTGTATACTGGTGCAAAAGTTAAGTCATTAGGTGTGGCACAGTACCGGGCGATCTTCTGGGTGTTGTTCCTGGCAGTTTTGAGGGCTTGTAGTGTTCTGAGGCTAGGTGCAGCCTTGTATGCCAGAAGGGCTTTTATCTTTGCCTCATTCATGGGCTCCATCTCCTCCCAGTTGGCCTCATACCAGTCGGCATTTTTGCGCTCCTTCTGTGATGGCTGATTTGTACACAGAGTCACGGACACTGGATCACTTGGAGTCGATGGTGTCATCAGGTGTCGGTTTGGTGAGAGATTGCGAAAGTTTGCTGAATAACTGCTGTATTTTCTCTGGGTTGCTTGCACAACAGGTGTTGGTATGTGGGAGACCCTTCTTCTTGGCGTGGTGCAGCTTTTATGGATATTATTTGCTACTTGATGGCAACGGGGGAATGGTCCGTGTCGTAGTCGGCACTGTGGTAGCTGCGGGTGAGGAGGACTCAGGCCAGATCAGCACGCCTGGTAATGTCGAGGTCTAGCTGGTGCCAGTGGCGTAAGCAAGGGCGTCTCCATGACACCTGGTGGATCTCCTTGCATTTGATGTTAGTGTTTGTCACAAATAGGCTGTGTGAGCAGTACATCCACAGCAGTCGCTGACCATTCGCGTTGATCTTGCCCCTTCCGTAACAGGTGGAATAGGCCTCATGGTCAGCTCCCACTCTAGCATCGAATTCTCCTAGTAAGTATAGGTCATCAGTGTTGGGGTTACTTGATATTGCCTGATCCAGAGCTTCACAGAACTTGTCTTTCTCCTCCTGGGTGGAGCAGAGAGTTGGGGCATAGATGCTGAAGATGTTGACAGGGCCTAAGGATGTTGACAGCATGAGGGCAAGGATTTGCTCAGTACGTGATGACGGGGTTTAATGAAGGCCACAAGCGTGTTCTTCACGGCAAAGCCCACAGCGTGCTGCCTAGGTTCATCCTAGGGCTTCCCATGCCAACATAAGTTGTAATTGGCTTTCCTGATGGAAACACTGTCGGCCAGTCGGGTCTCCTGGAGGCAGGCAATGTCGATGATCAGTCGGGAGAGTTCTCTGTCATTGACGACAGTCTTCCCTGCATCGTCGAGCGGTCAGTCCAAGACACATGGTCCTGATGTTCCAGCTTGCAAAACGAAGAGTTGGAGTCTTATTATTTCTTCTTTGAGTCTTTCCTTATGCTGAGTTTGTGACCCACGTGTCGAGATGGTTCTCTACGTTTCACGCACCCAGCGAAGCAGGCAGGCTATGGCGGGAAGCACCTGACTGACTGCAGGCCGCCCAACTTGAGGGGGGCGGTAGCTGTCCAGTGAGACATGGTGATCTCTCACACCGTCAGAAGTAGCCCCTGGTGCCAAGTTCTACTCCAATCGTGCTTTGACTTAGAACTGCCACTTCCTGTGTTGTGCCGACGCCGCACGAAGATGCTGAAGTGTCCTCTCCAGTGGAGCTACTAAGCCTGGGGAGGGTGGTATGGAGAATCATCCGTTGCCCTTTCAGCAGATCCCCCCTCTCTACGCAGCTGGTGGATCCAAGGGAACGATGAATGCCGATACAGCTTGGCACCAACGGCGTCGCAGGTGTTGCCGGAATGACGTTGAAGTCAATGTCAGACCGCCTTATGCACTCCGTCTCCTGATTTGCTCTTGGGGTTTACTCCCTTAGCCTCTCCCATGAGTGGGTATAGATGCAAGGCAGCAGACGTTTGGAATCGGAATTTTCTTTCTCCTAGATGAGCAGCCTCCCAAGGTTTATGAGTCTCATCTACCCGAAGCGTCTGGTTTTAGGGCGACAGTGGCCCGCCTTCACCCCTTCTCCTGTTAGTGGAAAACAGGGTCCGCCGGACTTCGAAGCTAAGCCACTTGCGAAGGCCAGGAGCTGGATTTGAGTTGACAGAAGCGATCAGAGACGCAAGCCTTATGGGACATTTTGGTGGAATGGGCCGCTTGTCTCCAACTCACATCACAGCAATCTCAACCTTGGTAGAATCTATGAATAATAATTTAATAATAATTCAATAATCAAATAACTCAAATTTTCAATTACACTCCTTCCACGCAACCCTTTAATAAGCGTATTGCATCTCTTGATTAGGAGTGTTAGATTGATTTCCACCTATCCTTGTATTTCTACTTATCAGTTGTATTCCTTCTCTCTCTTATTTCTCCAACTTCCTTCTCCTTTCCCTACCCGACATTTCTCCAAATTCCTTCGCCTCCTCCTCCT
This sequence comes from Sinohyriopsis cumingii, assembly GCA_028554795.2. Classification (NCBI taxonomy): domain Eukaryota; kingdom Metazoa; phylum Mollusca; class Bivalvia; order Unionida; family Unionidae; genus Sinohyriopsis; species Sinohyriopsis cumingii. The sequence continues at coordinate 167,422,063 of CM068829.1, forward strand.
CCTCATCTTTCTCTAGGCTCCATCTCCTCCTCCTCCTCCACTTTCTCAACCACGACTACACTTCTGCCGACTACTTATTAAGACATAGACACTTATATTATTTAAGCTAGTGTTGGAGTTATTATTTAATTTAGCAAATAGACTTACTTTTAGAGGCAACAAAATTGTGCAGTCTGATTAATACAATTCTGATAGAGCGAAATGATTCTGTTTCATAATTTAATATTTTCATTAAATTACAATATTTTTAAAGCCTCCGTGAATTATATAAAGAAACACAAACTCTCAAAGGAATGAAAGGGCTCGGAGAGAAATGGACCTTTTGATATTATTTCACCTAATTAAACAGAAACATCGGTAAGAATATTTGATGACTAATTTGCTAGCCAACTTGTTTGCTCACCATTTATGTACGTACATAAGCACATTCTTGCAAACGGACTGTCGGGCCTTGGGCGGTTTGGTGGTCTAAAGTGCTTGCCTTTTCCGATCTTTGCCATCTAACAATTGTTTGCATGGGTTCAGGTCTTGGGCTTGGTCAATACGGTTATGTAAAAAAGCTGCTAGTACCTTTCCTTGGGTCAATGGTTTTTCCAGGGTCCTTCTTCCACTAGTTGTCTGGGCTGCCATGTATAACATATATTGTGCAAAGAAATGGCATTAAACCCAAAACAACAACACACGATCTAAGACATCGCCTATCGTCACAGCCGTTCCCCCTCCCCTAAGCATGTCATTGTCGAATAAACTACTGTTATGCCAGTTAAACTTTACCATTTGCCCATACAGTATACTGTCGACCATCACTTTTCGTGATATTACATAATCAAGACAACCTGCTTGTCAAACATTTAGGTCGTATTCCCCTCAATCCATCACCTAGCTTATTGTCTCTTTATACCATATGTAAATTAAAACAGGGACTGGATCAAACTCTAAAATATATCATAAACTAGTTAACACCAGGATAAAAATACCTGTCTGACTCTTTAAAACATGATACACAGATGTTTCACAGCAGTGGTATGTTATTCTGTTTGAAACAAACGTATGCAACTAGCCAATAATAAGCTTTTGGTTGATTAGGACTACGAACATATTAGGGTGAAGTCTTTGCTACAGATGATGCGCTAACAACTGGTACAACTGAGAGTCACAGGAGGGCTATGAGTTATAGAGCAACAAAGTGTCCATGCTAAAGTAAGTAAAACGTATGTGCTGATCCTAATATACACTATTTATATGTATGTATGTGTAGTCATTTATTCCGCTATTCTGTTTTTCATTTTTCCCCAGAATATATTCTGGTATACATCACATTGGATCTGGAAAGACTGTGCATTCATTTAGACAAGTCTCTTCTTGTTCGACACATGTCGATTCAGTGACTCATACGTAACATTGCTATAACATGCATTGTAGACGCCTACTGTTTTTCAACGATATTGTGGTTAGCTATCTAAATGTAGAATGTTGCAAAATTTAGTGCATTAAGTTGTGATATAAAATTATAACCGGTCAAATATTACAAATATCCTTGTTCGACACTTATAAATTCAGTGACTCTGACATAATATTGCTATAAAATGCGTTGTAGATGCATACTGTCTTTCATTGATATTGTGGTTAATTATCTACATTTAGAATGTTTAGTGCATTAAGCTGTGATATAAAAGTATAACTTGTTCAATATTACAAATAATGTTAAGGAACAAAACAGGAAGAGTCCAATGAACTAAAATGCATTCGGTGAGTGAATGTGTAGGTAGGTAGAAGAGTGCAGACAAACCACAGATGGTGTACATACGGTTCTTATTTCCATTGGGTACAGCAACTCTGAGAAATTTTAGACAACTGTCTGCTTACACATAAACGTTGATTGACAAATCAAGACTATTGTGTGCTTATTACTCAGCAAGCCAAGCACAAAAGACTTTTATTATTTTCGTTCTGATTTCATGTATTAGTCTCAGCACCCTATTTTGTTTGTCCCCTTAAATTAATGTGATTATCGTACGGGCATATTTCACCTCGACCCTTGACTTTTAAGTCCACAAAGTAGGTTAAAATCACCTAAGTGCTAACAGTCTGTAAATATATGAGACTTCAAGGTAATTCATATCAAAACCTCTCATAATTTTGGAAATAATTCATGATGGGTTATTAGATATGGCTAAACGAAAACCAATACGATTGTGATAACCATGTCTCTTATGTCTATCTAAAGTGATTCCATTCTGAATTGATTGAGTCAGCCATGGGCCTTAAATATTGACTTGGTAGGATTTCTGACCAAAGTTTTAAATATAATAGTGATTACACTCTCGTGGCGTATATCACTTAAGATTATAATGAAACACAAATTGAAGTACAATGGGTGCAAACGCATTCTGTTCCAATAGTTAAACATATATGTATTGATCACTTAATGAAACTAATCACTCTTATAAATCACAAATGAGTTAGTCTAACTACCATTTAGATTAATAGTTTTAACACTCGGTCTACTATAAAACCATGTAAAATGTTTCACATTGCATAAGGCCTCGATTTTAAATATTCCCCCTAGTTTTTGTTTTAGCAAGGACCCAGTTTAGCTTCTCTTTCTCTGCTATTTCGTTTCAAAATCGTCTGTCATTACAGTGAAGTTGTTGATTTGATATGTTACTACTGCTGTACTGTCTGTGCAGTACTTCACACTTTATGAATCTCGCGAAAGCAAGGTAATTTTAGTTTAAAATTTGTAGTCACTTACATGGAAATCTTTTGTTCGCGTAATTTACTTTCGATTTTCTCGCAATGGCTGTGGAAGATAATGACAGGCTTAACCTTCACATCGGGGCAATGCATGGATTCAAAATATTCCTCCAAGTTTCTGTATAGTAAAAGAATGTTATTGCGGGGACTTTAGTTGGACCTCTCTCAACTGTTTCGTTTTTGAAAAACTGTCCACGATTACCGTCATAATATGTGATTGCTTTCCAACTACTACTGCACCCTGAGGCAGTTTGGATACCTTTCACATTTTGTGAAGGTAATTTCAGTGAGAATTAGTAGGTGACATTCATGGAAATCTTTTCTACTTTCGATTTTCGCGCCATGGCTCTTGAAGGGTACGGCTGTATACAATTATTTACCTCCGATAATAATCTAAAATTAGAAAATATGAAAAAAGATTAAAGTCGAATTAAATTAAAAGAACAAAAAATGAACGAATAAAAATAATTAGCAACTTTTTGCCTGAATTCACAAATGAAAATATAATTGAAGCAGTAGAAAAAGATATGAAAAGGTAAGAATAACGGCAAGATTTAAACTTCCTAAGTTTAAAATACACTTACCAGTTAAATGATTGCAAATTTCAAATTTCAGTTATTCGGCTGCAAAGCATCGGCAAGGCATTCAAAACGAATAGTTGACATAGGCAGCAAATTATTTTGATGACATTCTGAATATATTATCTGACCTTTCTCTATGTAATCATCTAAATTTTACTACTCACCACGGGCAAAAATATGTCAGAGAGAATAATTTGAACTTTTGTAATACTTTCCGCTTCGTTGTGACCTAGTTTTTTTAGCTCAGTGACATTGCAAAGTTTTTGCATTTTCAGTTTTGCTTAAGATATGTATTTTTATTCATTTCTGCTCTAAACCTAACAACATATGTAATAGGATGCAAAATTGTTCTCTACAGTAGGATGCATACAATTTTACCAATCTTGTTTAGGGTTCTCTCTTTTCCTTTGGAAATGTTCTTCAGAAGCATTGAAAATTATGAACATAAGATATTTTAAAATTACGACATGTGTGTCGTGTGCTTCAAGTCTAAATCAGAGTAACCCTTTTACAATATTCTGAATATTTCGTAGGAAAAACAAATAATTATGTAGGTTTTACCAGTTACATAGGTTGTCTCAAACAATGTAATGCAAATTACAGACCGGTCAATTTCAAAATAGTTTATAAACGTCTTCAGAACTACATACATTTTTTATATTCTTGTTCGGCATTTAGCATAGACAATCCTTTATGTGGGCATTGGATGCTGCCTTTTGACGGTCTGATACTTTATAGTTGCGAAGGTCTTGAACTTTTTGAAGAATTCGGTGGATATAAACAATCGAATTTGTAGTTATATTGATTTCAACCATTTCTTTTAGTTTCCACAAAGCGTGTATTTTTATATCGAAAAAGTGTTACTTACTAAGTCAAACGTTCCTGAAGTCAGGAAACGAAAGTCGGATTTGCGTTTTATAAACCCATCTGTCCATTCTGGACACCAAATGAAAGGAAATAAAAAGAAACAATCCTGAAATATTTTAAATTTGCTCTTATAGCATGAAGATTTAATTCAGGTAATCCACATATGCATCACGTGTCTACCGCAAAAAACTTAATCCATTCAAAATCAGAACATTTGTCAACGTATTACAATCAATGCTAAAATTACATCAAGTCCAATAGGTCATCTACTTCTTGAATAGTAACTGTCCTTTCCGCGTGAATTGGCTTTTGCTTAATCCTGCTAATTTGACTTATATTATATAAAATGTCAAAGTCATAAGGAATTAATAAATGTTGAACAAACAAACTTCAAACATTGTTTTAATGGCTTGAAAAAAACTAACCAGGACATTTAATTGGGATTATAATACAATGTGTAATTGATATATGATAAAGTGTGCAAAGTTATCGTTGCCATAATAAAACTAATTACATTCATACGAATTTATCTGATTATGGATAGCATATTATTTTGTTTTTTTGTTGTAGGGTTTAACGCCATTTTCAGCACACGATAGGCTATAAATGGCTGCCAATATTAATGGTGGAGAAAGAATCCGGGAAAGCCCCGGAAGGAACCACCGGCAAGCTTTCTCACATACCCACAGCAAGAACTCAACTAAATCGTGTAATAGGTTTATGGACGAAGATGAAAACGATCGTAACAATCGTTTCAGAAACTATTTAATTACGTAATCAGTATGGTTTTTATATTATACGTTGTGCCAGGTCAGAAGAACACGCTATATATATATATATATATATATATATATATATATATATATATATATATATATATATATATATATATATACGCATTGATTGTATGTTAGTTGTGCCAGTAAGAAAACAATAATTGGTTAAAATTGCGTATGCATGCTGCAACGGAAGAGTGCAGGATTGTCTATCAATTATGTTTTATGATCACACTATCGATAGAGGACTTATGATATACACTCCAAGGTACCGACGTAGGAAAATAATCGAAACGGAACAACAGCTGCAATTAGAAATCAGCAAGAGGACAGTGTACATGTTTTATATAACTGACTGTGTGGTTGAAGATCCTCTTCCCGAAATGAAAGCCGGGACCACTTTTGGCCTTAGGTTTGCTTGAATTCTGACCACAACTACTAGCATAGGTACACAAATTAGATTGTTAGCTGCAGATATATGGAAAGCAATCTGTCACACTGTCAGTGTTGGCAAATAATCTTGATCCGACTCCATTCTCGAATACGTGTCTATTCGGAACTTCCCGCGGGGTACAAACATATCATAGTACTAGTATCAAGCTATGTTCGATGATTATTTTGTATAAGTAATTAGTATCGCGTAGTTTGAGACCATGCTAGGTGTCGGAAATTTAAAACCAATGGCGACTCTGATCACCGATACGGAACCGGGACATTAACAACGTTAATTTACAGGCATTCAAAATCAAGTAAATATTTTCAGCTGTGCCAATGGTGCTATACTCGTATGGTGTCCTGATCAGGTGTCCTGATTTGAAAATATAATCATAACTCGTATGGTTTAGTAATCGATTATTAGCCTTAAGGTAGTTTTAATAGCGGCTTTGTTTGGTTACTGATCTAGGTTGAAGCCTTCTACCCTACATGACCATCATCTAACACCGTCGCCTCTTGGTAACTTTGCTTTGATCTTGATGAGTTGCAAAACCCAAACTCACTATTTCTGAAACCATTAGTACTTCTTTGCAGCAGTGTGTAAATACAGTATTTGCTGTTGTGCCAGATTTCCGTATAGAAATACTACAGTTTTCACAAAACATGATCTTGTTTCAATTGCATGCATTCTCTTATTGGATTTTCTTACTGCTTCGTATAACAGCCAACTCTGTGATTCTTTGTTTTGTAAAACATTATCATAAGATAGGGTGATATATTATATGCCAGATTCATCAGTTAAAGTTTAAAAGAACTTGGGATCAGTTGATTGTAAACTTCTAGTCCTCAAGTCACAAAGTGAATATTCGTAAGGTTCCATATTCGGAAATGAAGGGCTACTAGGCAAGAATGTTTAAGATATTCATCGATTTTCCCTGGATGTTCTGGTAAAAGTATTTGATCTTGCTGGGTTAGTCCTGAAAACAAATTTGATTTCTTTTTCTCTTATAATATGAAACCCTTTTTCAGTGTCCTTTAAATTCCTGTATCCGTGCAATATATCACCATTGTGGCCATTAGGATAAGCTTGTTATTGAACCTCGTTATGAATGGTTGGTCATTTATGTCACGGAATGGTGTAAATGTTGTTAATTAAATACATGTACTCGGGTTTCGTTTCTTTTTCTCTGTACAACGATACCCGAGGGTGATTATAATATGGTCTATGTATTTCGAAATCGTGAGTACGATTCGTCCTGTGCCACACGTGCAAGGTGCCTTTGATAAAGAATAACGAAAATTCTAAAGGTATAAATACGTTACTACATGTAAAGGACATTTACAATACTAATGGTTTTGTCAGCAAGCGGCCTTCTTAAAGGATTCGCACAACTCCAGCTGTAGGGGTAGGTAATGTTTTGGGTTTTAAGTGATAACTAGTGTATTACCATATTTGCCTTTGCATGTTTGTTATAGTTTTCTTTACATACCATAATGCGTGCATTTTTTATTCTTGTTGCGACGTAGTGCAGGACTTATATTGGTAATGTAAAGCTACATTTTTTAAAAAAGAATTGTTTACTATTGTCTTGTCAAGCAGGGTTAGGTTTACTATTGAACCTCTGTTTTGTAATTGCCATTATAATATAATCTTTTTAACTTACCATGTATAACGTCCTTACGTTATGTCTGTATCAAGTTTAGTACACTGTATCGGGTATATTTTCAGCTGAGTTTTGATGGTAGGAATATCCGGGGTGTCCGGTGTTGTCAGAGGGTAGAAACGTCCGTGTGTCCGGTGCGTTTAAGGTGCCGGAGCGTCTAATGTCTAGCGTCCGGAATGTCAAGAGTGACTAAGGTGACCCAGCTGTAGAGCCGTCAAAGGACCAGGGGGACCAGAGGGTCTAATATTTCAAGTGTCCGGAGGGTCTAATGTTTCAAGTGATCATAGTATTCCGAGGGTCCGGAGTCTATATTGGTTGTGAAATTGATTCGGAGGAGCTGTGGGGCGGATATGGTGCACGGGTGACGGAGTGCATCTCCACACATGTATTTTTAGCTGTATGCTAATTTTGGGTTAGTAAGACCCAGTGTATTATTCAGGACTGGAAGGATAGATTGTATATCCGTTCTTGTTTAGTGACATAATTTCGCTACCTGAGCGAATACATTTTTTTTTACTATGTGTAAACGCTTATTGTTTACTATTTGAGTGAACTATATTCATCTTTCCATTATTGAATCATTTGTGAAATCATTTATCCTGTGTTTTAGGGTTACTGACCTAAATTTATTTGTACATTTTTTCCATCTTTGAAACTGTGCGTTTTTTGTTAAATAGATCCAATATTTGGATTATAAATACGCACACATCTTCATCATCCACTACTCATATAAATCGCCACATTAAACCATATATCTGTCGTCAAAACGTGTTCTGTTGTTAATCCGAAATATCCCACCCGGTTATCTTGTTACAATTTAACCAGCATGTTATTACAAGAAGACTTCTTACTACGTCTAGTTAGTCCTAAATAAAAACAATAATGATTTGATCCCACTATGGAGTCAAAGTGGCTATCGTGAATATACATTTTCTCAACCACATGTAATATTGCTGTTGTTGTTGTTGTTGTTGTAGGGCTTAACGCCATTTTTCAGCACACGATAGGCTATACATGGCGGCCAGTATTAATGGTGGAGGAAGAACCCGGAAAACCCCCGGAAAGAACCACCGACCCACGAGAAGCTACTGGCAAGCTTTCTCACATAACCACATTAGCCGAATCCGAGACTCGAACCGACGCAGACAGAGGTGAGATGGCAGTGATCCGTAACGGTGAGCGCTTTAGACCACTCGGCCACTCGGGGCCCCCTGTAATATTGCAGTCATGCTTTCACCAGAAAATTTCTTATGACGTCTAATGGGTCATAAATGAAAATATCGATCTCACATTCAACATACAACAGTGTCTATTTTGAAAATATTGTTAAAACTGCTCCTCCTGTTTGGCTGATCTTATCAGGTTAGTACGAACTGTTCATATAGAGGATATACATTCAGTTAACCCCACCCCACTCTTACCCCAAACATGATAGAAAACAACAACACAAAATAACTCGATAAAAACAAACTTAAATACCGTTCTAAGTATTTAATACTCAAACCTGACATTGTTTTGTTTCGTACATCCCAATTAGTAGTTCCAAAACACACCTATTCAAACGACGTTTATAACGGACTATCACAACGTTTACTTTTGAAATTACTCTGCTAGTACTAATCGGGGTATGCCAGGTAACAACTGACTGCGATGTGCCAGTTTAAAAAAAGATTTATGAAAAGCGATTCATTCGTCCGACATGTATTATTTTATTTTCTTATTCTTGTCATTTTCTGATGCATTAGTAGCAAATGTTGCTTTGAATAGATTAATCCTAGAGGGCAATGGGAAAACTAAGTTGTGCTCTTATCTTTGTATATCGTGTACCAACCGAGGAGTTCACATACATACTTGAGCAACTTTTATTTACAGGTATGTATATGACATTTTGTGGGGCTTGTATCTACATACCTCATTACCTAAACACATTGGGAATTATATAACTTCATCGAGACCTGGTATGGACAGTAACATTTGGCAATAATGTGGGACAACATTGTCAATCAATTGCCTTAACATAGATGAATCTCAGTATAAAGGAGAGTTTCCTATTAGAGCAATATATTGTGATCCCTTGAGTTTTCTGTATTAGTTTTCACTATCACTTAAACAGTACAATAAATAATGCCAGTTTGATGATACTACTGGGAGACAAAATTCAATCTATAAATGAAACGTTTACAGTATCAATCATTAAGAACAATAATCTTGAAAAAAATGAAGCAAAAATCATGCAAGACTATTGCACAAAAAGAGGGGAAGGGTAACAGTAATTCCTTTAACGAGCTGTGTAATTCCTGACAGAACAGTAACAAGCATTCAATGTATCATACTTCAATTCAGTTCAGATCAATAGTTTACTCTCATGGGCATTTACATGCATATGTGCTCATAGACTACATACTGCAAATATTGTGTGTTTATCGCATGATTTCTCGTGCAACTTTAAACACAAAATCGTAAAGGAGATGGAAGACAAATATACACAATCTTTATAATGTCTTAATTTAGAAATAATAAACTTTTTTCAAACGCTTCATAAAAATTTGCGAACATATTGATTTCGTATAGCTAGAAGTTAGATAATTGGATATGCTTTTGCATGGATGGTTTATTCAAGGGGCACTTTTGAATTAAGTTTATAAGTAAGTTGTTGTTTACAGATTATACTAAAAGAAATTGCAATTAGTCTTCAATATCATCGTTATCGTATAGCATGCTAAATCTTTCACTCTCATTTATTATGTTGATTCTATACTGAACTAGATAATTACATATAATTTTAGATATAAATCATTTATTTAAAAATACTTTAATTACAAAGAGCTTTTTTGGACAAAAATAAACTTTAGTATTATTGTGAATTTATGCAAGGACATTCAGACTCACGTCAATGTAATGCACCAAGACTGTTGGTTTTATCGCCCTATTCAAAACTGTTGGTATATCATCTCATTAAAGACCATTGGCGCAGCAGCAAATTCAATTAATTCGTTGGGAACACATGATATTTTTGGACTTGTAATATAACTTTGAGGAATATTGCGGATTTATAGAGTCGTAACATTAGCAGATCATTTCTTACATCCAAAATGAAACTTTGAAATTTGTATGGAAATCAATAATAAATTTGATTTAGCTGCTTTGCTGTTGATTTGTAACTTTCTATATAAACATTTGTGCGGAAATATACGGAAAGCTTCTTAAGAAAAGAGAAACTATTTGAAGTAAACATTATTTTCAAAGCTGGAAACTTGAAAAACAAACTACTTGCATCGGTAAATTCATTTAAGAACACTAGGAAGAAGTAAATTTCCTATGAATGTTTTGTGCATAGATCTTTTCTTAAGGAGAAACAGACTTAAAATATTACAACAGGGACATTAGAAAGTTGTAAGTATCAAACTATATAGGTTTTCAGACTTAACATGCCCATAACAAGGTATGATGCTATAGTGTGGATGATAGTATAACTTGTACTGAAGAGGGACGTCCAGCATGAATTGTTCTACTCACCGTTCAGAGGTTTGCCCCCATTTGTATTGCAATTGTTCCAAAATATCTGTATGTGATTGTCTTCACTTAAACTACAGCTGAGAATATATTAATTCACTTACTCTGTGGAGAGTCTCACCTAGACTTGGTTTGGCAACATGGTTTGTTCAACACCTTCACTACACCGAAAAGTCTTGCTTAAACTACTGTAACAGGGAAACAGGGCCAGTTCTCCGTTACTCTAATATATTCCACAAGTAGCGAAACCGTAGACATAAAGTGATGTTGGCATGGTGTCTCGTGTATAATAATGTTGTCTTTTCACCAGCAAGCAGGTGTTCTTTTTAAAAGAGGTGTACAGTTAATTATACTCCTTCTGGTAGGTTTCAACTATACTATGGTTTTCATGCTGCCCGTGATTATAGTTGTTGTCATAATACATACTGTACAAAGTGGAGAGAAAAAGTTTTAAATCTCCTTGTATGCATATCAAATTCATCCCGCTAATGCAGAATGGGCCTGATCAATAACCAAACATAATGGTTGCTTTGTCCATGCAGCCTATAGTATACATTCACTAACATTATAACCAGTTTGTGTTTTGTATCCAATGGTATATGATAATTCACCTTTTGTAATGTACTGCAATCTGATAAATGCTCAAACATATTACATTTCCATCATTCGTGGAACGAATCTGTTTAAAAAATAATATTGCGAAATAACATTGGTTAAAACTATAACCGTTTACACTGAAGATAGAAAGGATTCTATTCAAAAACCAAAGTTTTACAACAAATAAGTCTTGGATAGTACAATTCATCTTTTTGTCTAGACCCGAGTCCAGTGTGTATATCGTAATACCTGTCTTTTATTTCATGATAGGTAGTTGGATATTACACATATGCTCCATGTAAACAAGACGGAAAAAGAGAAAGCTATGATACATTTAAAACAAGCGGGAAGGCCTAGTTTATTGGAGGTTTGCTGTATGCACATACGTGTGCATATGATTAAGTACTTTTTCTGTCAGCAGAACATCCAGTAAACATTTAAAGTTAGTATGAAAGCATTAAACATCTATGCAGTAATTCTTTTGAAACTTCTTTAAGGGCTGTTCCTCCAAATGTATGTGAGTATTACGTGTGCGTGTGTGTGCATGTGTGTGCGAGAGAGAGAGATAGAGAGAGAGATAAAGGGAAAGGGGGATTTGGTAGTTATGACGATAATTTGTTATAACCCTCCCCTGATCTTTGAAAGAAACTCGTCAGGCATTATATAAACTATTGCAATATGGGTGCAAATATTTATCATTAACACGGTCTTAATATAAACTGCAACATATTTATCTTCACTCGCCTTCTTCACTTACATCGTCATTATTAACAAATGATAAAACTAAAGCACACAATATCATATTCATCAATAGTTCTACTCACTCATTATCCTACTTGGAAATGTGTCATTTTCCCCATTTACTACCACCATTTCCATGACTCCCATCATCATCATCTTCATCAATGGTAAATGTATCATATATATTATCATTTTTTGTCTCTTTATCGTCAGAGTTATCGATAATGCTAAATATATATTTTTTCATTCACCATCTGTTTTCTTCTCTCTCTCTCTCGTTCTCTCTCATGTCATCATTGCTAAATCGTACAAGTATCATTGTATTTTCTCTTAAATCATTAACAGCTGTAATATATCGTGTAAAGTATTCAGTTTCTCAGCCACAACCATTTATTCTCTTTCACAGCACCATCATCACCATCATCATCATCATCATCATCAGTAAATTAGTGGTATAAAATTTCAGCTTTTCTCCTTTCCGTTTTCTTTTTATTTCTATCATCATCATCATATGTAGGATATATGTCGTACAAGTTATATATTTTCTCCTTTACGATAAGTTTATGTTATTAACAATTCTTATTAAAAACAAAGGTGATTACGGATCGTAACATATTTAGTGGCATTTTATTGAAAAGACGTCAGACTTCTGTGATATAATGTAAAAGTAATTCGGAATATTGAGATCCTATTGTCCGTTATCCTACCATACTGCGTTGCAGGATATCAATGAACCAACCACCTCTTATTCTTTTCTCTTTCCATTCAGGATGACGAAATAATTGTATCACCTAATTCGCAATGCTAGTTCTTTCTATATCTTGACTTTGTCTAACTTTCATTGATGCACATATCTTGTACTGTGTTAACTCTTTGAAAGTTTCTTCGTATAACTAATGAAGTCTGAGTAAGAAATATTTGTAATGCTGATGGGTTGAAAGAAAAGACATAAAGGGATATTTTAATGAGCGATGCTAAAAGTACATTCTTTTGCATTGCAATTTTGTGAAGTCCCACAGAAAGGTGGCATTGTGTAAAAACTGAAACAAAGTCCAATACGATTTGAATTTTGAATTCGACCTTTTCTAACTATACAGTGCATCTAGAAGGTGTATATCTCAATATTTTCCAATTTATGATGTTATGATGTTAGATCAACGTATCCGGTTGGGGTAGACTTTGGGGACAAGGGCTGGCTGCAAACCTGAACCCGGTGCATCGCAATAATGTTCGTAATGATCCATTTATGAGTCCGTAGGAACAGGTGGAGCAAAGATAGTCTCTAGGACCAATGTAGATCGCACCTATTATTTAATGTTGGTATTGCTTATACTTGAGGTAAATAATGTTTGGTGATCAGGATGGCATCGGTTTGACCATCAGGCTTCTGCAACTTGTTACATGCGATCCATGACTACACATCGGAGATACACCTCTCTACGTCTCGGACTGTAGCCTCAACATCAGTTTGGCAGCTAGAGTTGTATATTTGATTGTCATCAACGTACTAATGGTGAGACACCAGACGTTCATTTATGATACGTGAGAATGTCTGAGTGTATAGAATGAAGAGACAGATGCCAGAAACAGCCTCATGGAATATAAGTTGTCCATCAACTTAGATGAAATGTTTCCATTTACAGACATAATTTGGGTCCTGTTGACTATGAAGAATTTAGACCATAGTAATGATATAATTAAGTAATCTGACATGGTCTAATGTGTCAAATGTCATGTTTCTAGCTCATTTGTCTACTATAGAATTGGATATATGCATAGAAACAAGACATCATTTTTTTGCTGTCTTCTTTCTTTGACAAATGTACAATTAAAACCAATTACAAGATTTCGAAGGTATGGTAGATTGCAAATAGCACGTACATGCTATTTTTGATGTTAAAAGTTTAGTAAAATTTTAAGCACATTAGAGCATCCTTAAAAAGTTGGAAAACTGTTCCAAGGAAAATTAAAGAAACGAGTTTCAATACAATAAATATTATATTTAAGCTACAAGTAAATTGGACTGAACGATAAAGTACTAATGGTTGAATAATTGTATATTACATGGGCAGGAATGCAAAATCATAGAAACAATATATTATTATTACTTTCACTAGATATGTATCTGTTCCAGATGTATATTAATAAAGGCTTGAAATCATTTGATTCGCAAAAATCCAACCTATTATTATTTAAACGCATATATAAAACATGCCAATTAAATTTAATTTCTTCGATCAAAATATATTGCCTTGTAATGGAAAGAATTTCTAACACAAAAGTGAAGGCTAACAAAGTGTACAAAGTCCGAAAGGATAGGCAAGTAAGATTGCAATGATATGATGCCCATTTAGGCTTATTCATACCGGTATTTAAATGTGCTTGACAAATTTCAGTTTGGGACATAAGAAGTTTCTTGTTCAATCCCACTAACAAATTTAAAACGACAATCCATAATCTAATTAGCTGTTGCTAACGGGTGGAGAAGCACATCCGAACAAATGTCACTTAAAAAAGTTATGAACCAAGGGATATTTTCGTGTTTGATAGGTATGGAGCATTTAAACAATGATATACTCTGTCCAAATACATTGTTACGCATGTTTAAGCAGTAGCGTATTCTTCATTATCTAACCGAAATCAGTAGTAGAATGTTAGGAATACTGCCTCCTCCTATCAGAAAGTTTCAATCATGTCAGATAATAATAATTATAAGCAAAATCTTTCGAGATTCTTTGTATTTTGAAGAAAAAAGCAATTATGGTACCATGCACATTAAATACTGAGTTTAAAATAAATTAGTATAAATTACACACGTCACTTTCAGAGTAGTCCACGGGTCTATAATCGGTTTAATATTTCAATTATTGTACAAATTCAAATATTTACTATCCTTTTTCGTTGAGGGTGTGGTGGTGGATGAAAATGTATTTGATGATTGAGTTATGCATTTTTATACCTTAACTTACAGAGTAATACAGAACCAGGTGCCTTTAAAGTGTCTACATGCAGCTATAATGTCCAGCACATGGAAAAAAGACGACTTCATATTATTTGTATTATTCATGTGTGATCAATTGGTGTGTACATAAATGCCAAGATACATATAAAATGGTAAAATAAAGTAAGTAAAATATAAACTAAACTCGCGAATGTTTGTGCAACGCGGTGGATCTTTACCTATGTTGATATAACCCTTGATCAAAGAACTGTCTAGAGCGATACTGGGAGGAATGGCTAGAGGTGTTTTAAAAAGGTACATAGAAGATAAACCGGACCTCTTTTGTGGAAAGACCTGTACTTTAGAATATTATGGAAGGACGAAAGCTAAATTCAGTGCCATACAAACGATGGATGGAATTCCATCGTTGGCAAGAACAACGGACACCGCATTTACCTCTCAATCCTCATTTTACCAAGAAGTCACTGTTACAACACGAATTTCAGTCGTTGATGGATGACACCGATTAGTCAGAAACGGAAAAAAACACAACGGTTCGGCTTAGTTTTGCAATGTCTTCAACTCTTTCACTAGGTAGCTTTAGACGAAAAAGCTTAACCGACCGTGAAAGATTTCAAGGCCTTGATGACAAGCCAATCGGTTCCACCATCACATCCAGTGACCAAGACAGACTCAGCCACACGGATGTCAGAGGAAAAAGACGCACGAAGAGTCTTTCAAACACTGTCAGCGGCTCCCATCCAAGTAAGATTGCAGCGCCCTTGTTGACCCCTTCCAAAACTCCCCAACGAGAAGAACTCAAAGTTTGGGTTCAAAATTCCAACTTTTACAGACGTGAAAAGAAAAGAAGGCAAACAAAAAAGAATGCATTATAAAAGCGATTCCTTTGCCACCACCGCTACCGACCAGTACTTTCAAGTTCTACTCCTGTGGCATGTCGGACACGTCAATCACTTTCCATACAACCTCACCAAAGCAAGAGTAGATCCAGTGAACAGTGGGTGACGTATTTACGGGAGTCCATGATGGAGAATTGTTAAGCCAGCATTTACTACAATCCAGCTCATCCTGCCGGTTACGGGGTAGATAAAAACTTGTATCGTGCTGACAAAACCCAACTAACTCCTGTAAGTTTACCGCAGGTACAATGATGGTTATAAAATCAAGCCACGTACACGTTACGCAAACCCATTCGACGAAAATTGTCCTGACGTTGCACCAAAGTGGAGGGCATCTATCATCAATGACAAGCCAATTTAGCCGATGTCTATCATTTGACCACTTACAAATATTTGTTTTCTGTCATTGTCGTCTTTTCTAAGTTTGACTGGGTCATGCCTTTGACATCCAAAACGAGCTCCGAGTTAATTCGAGCCTTAAAACTGGCATTTAGACAAAGCCGTTGTCATACTCTCTGATGGCAAACACACGAATGCACCGATTTTGAACCTACTTTCCAAAACGAACTGAAGAAAAGAGACATCATTTTTTCCCCACCAAGAATACCAAAAACCAAGGCCAGCTCCGTGGAACGTTTCCAACGCACGATAAGAGAACACATGTGGAAATATTTTACGCAGCAACACACCATCAAGTACGTCTTACCGTGCATAGTCAAAACTAACAAACATCGAAGCAACGGATGCTCACCAACGAATTAACTCCCAAAAGCGAAGTTACCGTGTTTGAGTGCCTGTTTGATACTTCCTCTACTACTGTCTCCAAGAAAAGTGGACTATTGGGGACGGGAGATTGGGTGTGATTGGCAAAACCATACGCACTTCTCGACAAAGGTTACTTACTCAAATGGACTACCGAATTGTTTCTTGTCACTGGACGAGGGCGGGGACGCCATCCTTTCGTCTATAAATTGGAAGACATGATTGACGAAGTTTAAAAGAACTTTATACTTGCCCTAGTGACAACGAGTGACAAAAAATAAGAAGACAACGTGTACGGCTCAAAAGCATTCTCGATCGAAGAAACCGTCAAGTGGACAAAGGCTGTGTCAAAGAAGTGAACGTGCTATGGAAAGGATATTCTCGGAGTTTTGGTTCTTGGTTCGAGGCTTTGCAATTCATCGACTACAAAAAGTAAAACCAACATGCAGTTCCTACTAAGCATTAGAAACTCTGCGTTCTTTCTCATCTCTTCAAGATCTGCAAAAGCAAACTATGTGGGATTGGTGTAGAGAATATGTGCCTAAAACGCAAATCGTCCTTTTCTGCCAAATCTTTGTGTTGTATTGTGTCATCGGTGCCACCATTGCGAAATTGAATTTGCAGCATGGAGACAAACAATTGTTGCCCATTTTACTCAGCAGTTGCATCGGTTACCTTTTACCCAATCCTTCTCTGAAACATCATACTGAGAGTAACAATGGGAGCCTTGTGACCAACGCCAGTCACCCTGAAAACAGTAATAACAGGAACCATAACCCTCTTTTGGACAGTCCTTTGACCTCAAGTGACACCTAGAAAAGCAGAACTCTCGAATTATTAATAACCAATTGTACTTACCTTTACCTAGTGACAGTTACATGGATGTGTTTCCCACCAATACCATGTGCTGTTTTATGGCAAAATTACATCAGCCATCCAGTTGTCTCTCGTTGCATATTGCTTTGGTCAAAATCATTCATCCCACACAAATTCTAAACATCACCAAATATTAAACGAGGTTTGGGTCGAAGCTATGAGTCTGCAAGTATACGAGAACTTGGAATTCCAACGACCCTGAATTCTACGAGAAACCCAAATGGCTACCAGCAGTCAGTACTCCACTGAACATCTATACATGCAGGCTATTATTTTAACGCTCAACATCCAATGGAAAAGATTGCCAGTATTTTCAGCACTCAGTGTCTTTTTCGTCTTACCATCCACCCGTCCCTACTCTAATGAATGTTTGCGTGTGAGAGAGTTTAGTAATGTAAGTATAAATACTGACTCACTTTGTTTGTGTGGTAGTGTGCTTGGTAAGATTGGCGATTTTATGTGATAGTTTGGGTCTGATTGTTTTGAAAGAAAGGCTCTCCATCTCAGATATATGACGGTATGGAGTATAGTGTGTTTTGTTTGTAATAGTGTGTCAGCTTGTAAACATTTGTAGTTTATTTTATGTCCTCTTTGAGTTGTTTGGTATGTGATACGTGTCGTTTGTGTGAGGGGATGCTTTATTCACGACCTTGCTTGAGACATATAACGTGAAGCGTTCGCCAGTCGTACTATATTCATCGTCTATCAATGAAGGATGGTAACCTGAACGAGATTGAAAAATTGCAAGAGGTGTTAGCCACCATGCTGATGACAGAGTAACTGCAAGAGCACGTGGATGAATGATCTTACAATCTTAGCAGAGTAAGGATGGAAACAAATTTTCTTTAAAAAGTAAAAAGAAAACTCGATCCTATTATGAAAGAGGAAAAAGAGGACAAATAGAAACTAAAGGTAGCTATGGAAAATGAGACGAACGAGGACGATAATGAGAAGAAGAAAAAAGACAAGAATGGGAAAAAGAAGAATAATTTACTGAAGAAAATGAGCAAATGGTGGACAAGAAGAAGGGAGGAGAAAAAGTAAAAATAAATTTCAAAGGCCCTTTACAAGGATACTCGTATGTCTCGCAGAGACCTATAATCATTTAAAATGTGTTTATTGTCTTTAATGTTGTATAAGTATTTGTTTGGTTGTTAATGTATATGTTAAATTAACCTTGTAGCTATACAGACCCAAAATGTTAAACTACCCTTGTCGCTTTACAGTCCCACTATGGTAAAATACCTTTGTCGCTATAGTACAAACCACATCTTTGTAACATTAAAGTCCCATTGTCGCTATATTATCCGCATTACTATTGAAATAGTCTTGGTGTATATTGGAGTTCATTGGTGTGTGGTTATGTGATTAGGATTTTTAACGTAGCTTTAACAATTTTTCAGTCATATCGCTACGATGTCTGCAGTGTGGCAGTTTATAGTGATGTCTAGCACTGGGGCATCGTGCCGCAGACATGTAGCATGATGTCCAACCCAGTCACATTATCCTGCCACCAGGCCGAGCAGTCCTAACACTAACCTCTTAATGCTGAGCGCCTAGCGAGGCAGCTGTTAGTACCATTTTTGTAAGTCTTTAGTATGACTCGGTTTGGGGATCGAACCCACGACCTCCCGCATCAGAGGCTGACGCTCTAACAACTAGACTACCGGAGCGGTGGAGTTGAATGGAGATGGCCAACCTGATAAGCTACAGTTATAAATATTGTTACAGTATGAATATATCTTTAAGACACATACTCCATGTTCTATCACTGACAGACTCACCTAATATGTCACGATACGGGATATTAACCTAAGATGTCTCCAAGATGATGAAAGCAATTCAAAGGTTGTATTCCATACAACCATGGCCTCTTTTCAGTATATTAAATGAGAATCATTATCGGCATATCATTTGTAAAATAAAATAATGTATCATACAGACAGGCTTGGATTACATTGAAGCTGTTATTACAAGACTTAGCAGAGACAAATATGTACAACAATGCTCATTACTAGATGCATCGTACACCATAGGGGAGATATATATTGTTCCACATGTTATTAAATATGAACTTTTCCATCTACCAGACCTTATCTTTAGCGGACTTGGAGCCTACGTTGACCGTGATATGCTAAGGTACTACCTGCTATAAATGTCATACAGAACTAGGGAAATAAGTGCGCAAGCAGCATTCATTAACCTAATTAGGATATCCATCTGGGAACACTTTGAACCATTTATGGAGCACCGAGAGGTGGCGCTAAATGTACTAGGTCTGTGCTATCAGCATAAGGCATCAGAGGCTACATCGGTTTCTGTCTCTCTGTGAGTCTACGTTGTAGGCTGCTGATGGGAAAATGGTCCACGTCTACACCTTGGAACCTAACAGTACTAGTGTCCAAGTTAATAACAGGTGAAATATAGACCTAATGACACTGCAGAACTCTTTGCATATGGTCAGGAGTCATTCGATATAAAGTTACTGTATTTTTAATGTGGGAGAAATCAAATGTATTAAACTATTTGGACTCAATTTAAAGCAGACATATCTATTTATATAACATGTCTAAATTCTACATTATGTACACATTTAACTGTCAAACTTCCTTCAGTATGGACTGTTTCACTTGGAATAACCTTTGACACTTGGAGCTCTATAATGCGTAGAAAGCGAAAGTAGAAGTGATGTGTCAATACATATATTGTCAGAGATAAAAGCATCGTTCCCTATTTATTTATCTATGTACAAAAAAGACAGCAGGTGTAATTGTAACCTGTTCACCAAATATTGCATTCATGATGTTATATGTACACACCCTGTTACGATATTTTAAATATTAGAATTATAAAATATATTTACATGGCAATACCAGCTCATATGCAATACAAAATTAAAACTAATACCCATCACCCACGTTGTCCACAGCTTCTTATAAAAGATTCAACTATTTATTGTTCACGCTTATTTTGAAGTAATTAGTTTGCACACACAATCTGAAATCTTTCCTTATACTTGAAATTCTGAAACATTTTAAGAGTTCATTTATACTGCTTCCAATTAGAAAAATATTTATTTAAAAATACGTTGATTCTGCGTATAATCAGTCCCAAATGAGAGATGTAAGAGCTCCTGTTTGTAGGCGGCACGTTCTGCTCAATATATTTCACTATTATTTAACAGTACCACATGTGTTAATGAAATTTTAGATTTTGGAGTTAAAATTAGGATATTGTGTAAAGATTATGGCAGCAAAATATACTGTCCTTAAATCGCTGTATTTGTAAAGTATGCATAAACATTATTGTATTAAATCCACCATTGGACTGTCTGTGCATGCGTTTGGTGTTAGATTTTACACATATATGTAGCAAAAAGGTTTTGTTTTGATTCAGTGACCCACAATTTTACAAATACGACTAGTTCAAACTGGTCGTAGATACAATGGAGAATACATTAGTGTCCCATGCAGTAAATAAAATCGTCCATCGTCTTCATTAAGGAGACATAACCGGCATAATAACTTGCTACAATCCACACAAAAACATGAAATAAACATTGTGAATCGGAATCGAGACGACGCGAGTATTGCCCTACCTTTACTGTACCACACAGGTTACGATGAGCTGAAAAGGATATATGTGCAATGTTTGGACTCCTGGGAAGTTATTTATAACATTAAAATATTTTTATATATCTGCATACTTATAGGGAATATACGTAATTTATGAACACATACCAATCTATTTCATTTTGAGCGAGATGAGTCGAAAATATGAAAATATTCTCACCGAATCTAACGCAAACGTTCGGCCTTCAATCTAATTTCGTAATGTGAGATAGAAATCGTCCAAAATAAGGGGCATGAAACAAAATAGTCATATAAACACGCGCAAGCAGAAAATGAGGCAGTTAAACACAACAGAGGAAATGCAGAGACGGGAGCTAAATGTGAAAAATCCGAAACAAAATCTTAAAAATTGGTATTTTCAGAGATGTATTAAAGTGATCAGGACTGTCTACCGTTGCAAAATGAGAGCTCCCTTCTGATCAAATTAATGCTCTGGTATACTTACAACGCTCGAAGGAAAATTTAGCGTTTCTTTGGAAACATTAGCAATAATACAATCAAAGCTGCACGTGTCGATATAAACAGACTTGTGCTCCATGTGTTAAAATCTTAACGGTATAGTATTATAATTGATCTAATAGTAAACAAACAATGTTCACAAACAATGTTCAATCTGTGAACACTTTGTCAAGTTAGTAGTAGTAGTTAACTTTTTCCTAGTAATGTACAATTGAAAGATCTATGCGTCCAACGCAAATGTCGACGGACTTATCGAAATGCAAATATTGTATGTTTAGCAACAAAGGAGGCTCCAGAAATGATGGGTGAATAATTTGGTGACGGAGTTAATACGAAATCTAAACAGAATCCGTGTCATAGGCATAGTCACTGTATAAAATACAAACTAAATATTGATGTTATCCTTCAAGAAACATGACAGAACATTTTAATTGTCTAGCACTGGGAAGCGTGGAGTTTGAATAGAGTCCTACTACAAAACTACAGTTTAAAATAGAAACATAAAACTACACAAGTGAAGGTATCATGCCTATTTAACAATTTAAAAAACAAAAGCAGCAAAGACATAAAAAGATGTAACAAGTACCCTTAGGTGTCCAAACACGGCTAGTTAATGATTCTGTATACATTATGTGTGTGCTTCGTTTCCATTTATGCCTTATTAAGACTCATTAAATGTAATCAAAGGTAAATAAGATACATGATGTCCAATCTACTACTCCATTTCGCATTTGAAAAATCAAAAACTTGAAAACGATATCAGAAGTTAAACCTTATTACAGTAGAGTGAAGTGCAAAAGATATAAAATTAGTCTGTAATCTGTTTTAGACTATGACAGCGGTCTCGAAACTAAAACAATCGGTTTCTTTTTTATAATGAAAACAGCAAGGATGCGAACGTAAATAAAGTAAACACACACACACACACACACACACACACACACACACACACACATACATACATACATACATACATACTCTGAAATGTGTGGGTAGGGCTACGCCAATGTGGTTACGTGAGAAAGCTTAGCAGCAGGGAAGTTGTACAGACCAGTGCGTCCAGCCAAAATAAACCTTCCTACGAGAACTTTCTCCGTAGAAGCCTCAGAAAGCAGAAATAACGCCTTCTACGGAGATCAATTTTCATGCATTTCAGACCGGGTGCATCGGGTGGTCGCGCCGTGTGTGTTAGCAAATATAGCGTTCGAGACAGGAAAAATAAATTATTGGGAATAAATTTTTGTGTTATTTTTTTTGTTGCATGGTAGGGCTGCTTTTTCATGAATAAATTTGATCAAGACCGATACGATACGATGCGTGGATCATGAAGATTTATCGTGATGAAACCATGCGGCGTTGCCTGAGCGCGGCTGAATAAATTTTTAAATTTGTTTATATCCATGTCACCGTTGCACCAGGTCTGATGGATATTTCTCAACGTGTGCGTGTCTACGCCGTTGAACACCGATAAAATATTGCAATTATCTCTAATCACCTTTGGAATCTGCGTATATCTCTGTGTTACGTAAATAACATCGGTGTTCTTGTGTCTGCCACGCGAGAATATCCTAGCCGGGTTGGTTTGCTTGTCCAGCATAACGTCATCGAAAACAACAAGATTATTAATATCACCGTCCAAATTCTCCACGGTTGGAGCTTCATTGATGTCTGTGATGAATTCGATTGTGCCTTCGTCGGTATTGTCGCTAAATTCCTTTAACACTTGATAACAACGTTGATCGTCCACGGATGGTGCAACCAAATACAACTTGTCCCATTTTAGCCATCGCATGATCAAATTCAATAACAATTGCGTCTTACCAGATCCTGATGGGCCGATGATTATCATTCTGATCGAATTCGGTAATACCGTATGATGTTTCACTTGTTCGCGTCGTTTCGTGGCTGAAAAATCAATTACATTCATGTTACTAAAATACATGGATCTATATTGTGTTAAGTGTCGCACACACACAGCTACGATAAATCCAACCGAAATCGTTACACGCAATAACAGAAACGCAATTGCAGGAGAATGCGAAGTTTGTAAGACACGCAAGTTCAGATTTGTAAAAAAAAAAATAGAAGAACCGGAGGAGATATCGCAGCCTCCTTGACAAATCTAGCTGGGACCCCCTGGGCAAAATATCCCGGAGAAAAGCATCTGCCAGGGTATAATTATTGTGGACCCGGAACGAGGCTCGATATCAGACTCGACGATAATGACCAACCAAAGCAAGGTGAAGATCCGGTAAACGCAATCGATAAAGCTTGTTACTACCACGACCTCGCATATCGCAGCGGAGATTTACAACAAAGACATCTCGCTGATATCAAGCTAATTCACGCATTAGACGCGATTCCTAATAAAAGTTTCAAAGAGAAATTGGCAACTTGGCTGGTAAAAGGCGCTATGAAAGGCAAATTAGTGTTCGGTGCTGGTAAATAATATGGAACAGATATATTATTCTCCGCGAGGATTCTGGCGAGGAAAATCAGCAATTGCCAAATCGCCAAAGCCGATAAAGTAAAACAATCCGTCGCTGAATCGTGGTTATCGAAACAGGCAATTTGGCAAATATATCTCCCTCCGCCTAAAAAGATACCGTACGCGAGTTTCACCGTCAGTGTCCCTAATGAGGTCCATCAAGCGGATCTTATGTTTCTTCCTCACGATACCGTTGACGGCGTCACGTACAAATACGTTTTGACAATCGTTGATATCGCTAGCAGGTATAAAGAAGCCGAGCCATTATCGAATAAAACAGCAACGGAGATCGCTAAGGCGTCTAGCGAAATTTATTCCCAATCCCCGTTAACATGGCCGAATCTTCTCCAGGTTGATCCAGGTCGAGAATTCCTCGGCGCGGTTACATCATTGATGAAAAAAAATAATGTGAAAATCCGTCGCGGTATTGTAGGTATTCATCACAATCAAGCTATCGTCGAAAGATTCAACAAAACGCTCGCAGAACGATTATTTGGATACCAATACGCGCGTGAATTTATTCAAGATAATCGATCTCACGATTGGGTATCAAGATTGCCTCATGTAATCAACGCGCTGAATAATGAGACGACTCGAACAATAGCAATGAAACCCGCAATTGCAATCACAAAATCGAATATACCCCTAAAGCGAAATTCCACAATTCAACCTGTACTAGGTAGCGTCACAGTCAGATATTTATATAAAGAAGGTGAGGCTGAAGGAGGCAGAAAAAGAGCGACCGACCCAACCTGGAGCGTCACAACTCACAAAATATCCGCCGTAACAAGATCGTCAGGAAGACCAGCGATTTATATCCTAGATTCGTTAGCGCCACAACGCGGATTTACCAAAGAAGAATTACAAATAGTACCCGAAGATACTCAACTACCGCCAGCGTCACTAATGTAGTTTACTCGAATTCGTCCTAGTTGAGATAATTTTCTTACTCTCGATACGGCCAAATATATTAGATTTGACCAAGAAATTCTATCATCGACGATCCAAACTTGGCCATCTACGGTCAATCCTTGCGACGAGTGTATCGTTGTTGCGTAACCTAATTTCCACGGTGATTTTTCTGCATTTAACGCTTCATTAATAAGGTTGATATCAACAAAGATAATATCGTTCAGGACCAAGTTTTTTTTCCCTTCCACATGGCAGAGTAACGTTGATATTTTGTCGCCTAGTATTAGCGGGCCTATAGCATAACGGTACCTGCAGCGTTGGAAATTTCTCACAATGCAGCTTGAATAACATTTCCTGAATAATATCACGAATAATTTTTCTACTAGCAACGATCAGATGATCAGGACACCACAAATTTAGAAAATCTCTCATCGGAGTCTCGTCGATTATTTTCCTCATGACGTCACATTGAATCTTGTTTGGTTGTAATCGAATTAATTTTTTAAACTCGGTCAACAAAATATCTGTCGATCTATAATCAGCGTCGATTTCCTCGTAATAGTCAACGAAACTTCTGAGCCATTCGTGAGGCGATTCACCATCGATAGGGTTAGGTTGGCCATGATCGCCGCACATTATTACGGCGGTATTTGTCCCTCCCAGCCAAGCTAATATCAATTTTAATATATCTAAATTCACCGTGCAAATCTCATCAAATATTATGATCTTGTTGATATATTTATCGCCCATGCGTGCCGAGTCCCATGATCCACCGCTGTATTTGAAATAGCTATGGTACGTGCAAGAATTAACACCGCGCTGCTTTATTTCTCGCGCTAATCTATGTGTCGGAGTCAATACGATCATATCGGAGTTCGCAAATAAGTTTATTACTCGCGTTGTTTTACCGCTACCGCCAGGCCCATTTAGGTAAACAAATTTGCTGCGTGAAATTGGATCGAACGCAGATGCGGCCGCCGAAGATTCTCCAAATTTACCTTGATGAAATTCATCGCAATCTTCGACATCGGCGTCTTCACAATAATCTAGGATATCCTCGTTTTTTATTCTCCAGGTTCCCCATGAGCTACCATCGGTGATTAAATTTTCCAACCTATCTTGGTATTTTTTATCGATATAAAACGAATCCGTCGCGACCCTTACTGCGATATCAGAAAATTTATTTATCATCGAGAGTAAATTTATACTTACATAGGCGAGCATCGATGATCGCAAATGCGTATATTGCGCTGATTCTCCATCGAGATAGCTAATTACGGTACCTAACTTTGCTCCATCAATAATAATATTCTCTCTGTTACAAAATATTCCTCGTGATACCGTATCGGCGATTATAAAATCCATCTCCGCATCGTTGATAAACAACCTAGCGTGTCGATGTTTGTGATCAACGGATTTACCTTGAGTAAATTTACCAATTATTTTTCTTCCGATATCTTTCGCGTTATCACAGTCTGTCGGTAGCCACACGTTGGTCTGTTTTCTGTAGGATATAATCGCCTCGCTCACCGTCAACGATACTAACATCGACGAATCTAGCATATATCTCAATAATACCGTAGGAACCCAACGGCGCTGAGATAAATGTCTGCCGAACCAAATATAGCAAATTTTATGTAAATTTTCAGCAAACTCAAATGACGTTACACAAGCGAATCCGGTCATGACAAAATTAGGCAACGGTCCGTTAATTGCTACTCTTGTCATCTCGCTGGTAGGATGACCGAATTTAGCAAAATAATCTGCACAATCGCCATATCCAAGAAAACTTCCAGGATAACACGCGCTCATGTCAAAGGAGATCATATCTTCGAAATCGTACTTGGTATTCCACAAACCACCATGGCCGTATTCGATACAGCTAAGTTGAATATCAGCTAGATATTCGTTTCTCGTAGGCTTCCACGAGTTTTTCTCTCTAGCAGCGTGAGCGGCCACAGACGGAACTGTAAAGCAATTCGTTAGCAACTGGTCGGGATTCGACGAATATTTCACCGCAAGTTTTCTCATCGACTCGTGTAATATTTCGTCTCTGTAAATATCGCCACATGGCAAAATAAACTGATCATATCTTTCTTCACTCGAGAATAACCATATTGATATTGGATCAGATGCGCTTAATTTTTTGATAAATCTGAACATGGAATCGGAATTATCTTTCGCGGCATCTATAGGATAAAATTTGACCATGCGATCCCGCGGAAATATCATCACCGATTGCGACCACGCGTGGGAATTGTGATCGACAATCTCGATTGGCGCTCCTCGAGATCTATACGGCGACGAGTATAATATTTCTCCCGATAACGTTTTCACCGTAATTGGAAATTTAAGATTTTTACTCAACACAGCTACATCGTCCACAGATGCACCATTAGCAACGGTCCTTGCCCACGCATTAATTTTATCTAGCCTTAATTGTGTTAAACCAGATCCACGTCGAGCGTTTTTCATGTGCTCGATAACACGCTCAGACACGCAATTTATCATTGGTGATTCTTTCATCGCGGGTAGATTTTTCACATCCGGATTATTATTTAGCCGATAAATTCCATAAACGACTGCACTAGCTGGATAGGATCTAGCATAATAAGGGCCATCGATTCCAAGTAACAACCCAGGCTTAGAACTTTTATCGAGAATAACGTTTTTCTTACCGCCACGCACTGGATCTCGTTTATCGCGAATAATCCAGGTATCGTCAGGCATTTGTGCGATAAATTTTATTCCAAAGATAAATCGCTCTTCTTTGTGTTCGGTTTTTATGTGCTCGATTATTTTCTTAGCTCGCTCCAGATTCATCGTAGCATCAACAGAATTCGTTTTCCAGGTCGACCAAGTGTGAACCGCTCCATCGTCGAAGAATTCTTTTTTCGCTCGGTCAACTTCACGTATAATATATTCTGCCTCATCAAGATCAAATGCGTCCATGATTATATTTTAGACATATGTTTAAATTATAATGCATTGCAAATGGATACTAATCGGTTCAACAAATAATTGTGACAAATCCTGCAGAGGCGATTATTGCGGCGCTCACATACATGCGATTCGGCGTGGTAGCAAAGGACCACAGCGATGTTTAGTTTGTCAAGTTGGCACGCGAGGGAAAACTCGGTTGTGTTTGGCTTGTGGAGGAAAGAATTATCGAGAATTGCGTCGGTATTACGAAAAAAAATCCTCGTCCGTGATAACATGCGAAGAAGATTATATTAATCGATTTCAAGCTAATAACGATTTAGACATATAGATTATCATATATGAGCCTGAAATCAGAGATTCCTGAATCAACAATGACACACGAGTTTAAATCTCACCCAACGATCACTGGATACGAGGCGTCGTCCGATGGTATCGTTAGAAATATTAGAACAAAGAATCGGGTCGGTAAGGTTTGTAATTCAGGTTATCTTATTTTTACCATTAACAAAAACAAAAAACGAAGATGCGCAAGTTATTTTTGTCATAAGTTTGTATTTGAATGTTTTCACGGACCAATAAAAGTCGGTCTTGTTATCGACCACATCGACGGAGATAAGCTTAACAACAAGATATTCAATCTTCGCGCGGTAACTCCGAGTGAAAATTCCAAATTTGGTAATACCGGTGGCGTACGGCGACCATCTAAGGCGGTTAAATCAGTAAATCGAGAAACAAGCGAGGAAATTGTATTCACGTCGATGAGTGCCGCTGCAAGATATTTTAGTATTAATCCAGCATCGGTGCAACGTGCGACAGAAAAAATAATCAACGCGACGTTTTCCTACAAATTCGGCGAATGGTTCTAATTTTACTATATTCCGATAATATCCGATTAAAAATCTCAGGATTTTCTAAAATTAAATTGAAGATTACAAATATAAATATAAATGAACGAGGAGAATATAAATAACATCATCGAAGCCATCGAGGATTTAAAAAATAAAAATGTAAATTTATCTTCTGATTTGGACGCAGGTAAAATCCGGTCCGAATTTGAGACAATCGTCCAAGGAAAACTCGAATACAGGTACACGCTACCATCTGAATACAAGTTTATAAAGAAAATCCAGATTGCGATGTATCAATCACTTGCGACCGTCAGCGATGATCAAATCGAGGATTTTGTTAAATTATCAACGGTGGTAGAAAAAGTAAGGTCGAGTTTATCAGACGAGTATGAGTCAAGAAAAATTACCAGCTCGCGCGTCAGGCAGCTAAAAAAGCTGGTCGATGAGAGTAGAATTAGAATCGAAGATTCTTAAGATTCTCGAAATTAGAATTAGAATCGAAGATTCTGAAGATTTTTAAGATTCTCAAAATTAGAATTAGAATCGAAGATTCTGAAGATTCCTGATTCTTGCCACAAAAAAAACCCAAAATTTCTGATTTTTATTATTTTTTTTTAATTCATTTTACTGAAATTGTGCAATTTTCCTGTTTCTGACTGCCATTTACCCCATCAAAAACATAAAATTATATAAATTACTCAATTTAACGGGTATTTACCCCAACAAATTTACTAAATTATATAAATTACTCAATTTGACGGGTATTTACCCCATCAAAATTAAGAAATTTTACTAATTTTGAAAAATTTCCTGGTTTTTATTTAATTTTTTGGTCATTTTTCTCTGGCGGGCAGATTTTGAAAATCTTAAGAATCTTCGATTCTATTTTTTACGATCTCACCAACAAATTGATACTAAGCGTTTCCTCGCGTATATCAAGTAAATTTCCATTCTGGTCCGTCAGTTTGAAATTTATCTTCGATAATAATCGATTGTGGAATCGCAGGTAAAACGGATTTACTGGCTCCTTTATTATCAAAAATCCCGGAGAGACGCTAGGTGAAAACGAATATAAGATAAATCCCTGCTGCACCTGCTCTGACACAGACGCATCTGCGTTATAGCTACCTTCAACGACGTCCGCGTGAAGATAAATCGCGATAACCTCCGTTATATTGACGATACCCGGCGAGATATGCCGTCCCCCTTCCGTTTGATCATTATTGTGTTTGAGAATTGATTCTGATTGTATTTTTTTAGTCCACGCGGCGTGTAATTTCGGAAATAAATCATCGATGGTATCAGTGACGGATTTTCTCATTTTATCAACGTCATAATCGGGAAATTTGAAATTTGATAGCGTTTCCTCGGTTAATCCAAATACTCTCATGAATTTTTGTTTTTCTCCTGAATTTCTGATCAACGTGAAGCTGCTAATAGGAAGAACATAATCGGCAATTGATATATCATCGGTTATCGCCCGAATGAACATACCATGATAATATTCAACATCATTCGCGAGTTGATTTAAAATCTTCACACGTCCGATAATTTCGCTGCATGAACCTGATTTATTTAAGATGCATTCATGAAAGGATTCCCGCAATAAATTTAGATGTAATTTATGTTCTTGATTAAATTCGTTGATGGTTTTTCTTATCATGATGCCTTCTATGGGGAATATTGTCCTGTTAATGTTAGTAGCGTCGAAGATTTTCACGCCGGGGGAATTTTGGGAAGAACCAACCACGAGAGAATTCTTTCGTCCCTAAAAGTAAAAGCGAACATTAACATGTTAAATTTGTGGATATTCATGATGTTGATGGCATTGTGGATTAGAGACTTGTGTTTGATAGTTCCGTACCATCCTTCGTCGGTGATAAAATCTGATTTTTTTGGCTCCGGTAGTTCTGGAGGAGCTTCCTCGTGCCAACCTGGAATAAAAACATCTGGTTTTTTTGGTTTTGCCAGAGGTGTGATTTCGGGCCAACCTAGAACTGTCCTAATCGATGATTGGTAAATATCAACGACATATGGCGATTTTACCTCGATTATCGACGACAACGTTGGTTCGTGCGCTAATATTTTTATTCCTGGAGTAGCATCGCCGGTTATGTTTGATATTCTACTGGTAAATTCCTTATCTAGTTGCTCAATTTCGTAACTGCCTGTTGGTATGCCAACGACGATCCAATCGGAAGTTCCATCGGGACGGTTTTTATTGGCAAAAACAAGCGAATTATTCGGCGATAATCTACCGAATGATTTCGATCTAACATTGGGCCAGCTGTTATAGACGCGTAACTGTGACAGCGCAATTTCTTTAACGCTAATTGGTGTTGGAAAATCGACACTAAATTCTGGCCTGGTTGAGCTTGCCGATATCAGCGTTGTTATCGGTGGTGTCGTGTTTGTCACGATTTGAGCTAGTTCGGACATTATTGATATTCATTTGTTCAATCTCGGAGTAGATATTTATCATCGCGGAAAATTCTAGATCGGATATAACGCCGTCGTTGAGACTCTCAGAAAGCAGCGATGATAATTTCGAATACGCCTCGTTGACCTGGGATAGTTTACTCGTGTACAGGGACAATTTTTCATTTGTGCATGAGGATATTTTTTTTGCGATAATATTGAGAACACCGGCAATTGTTGTTGTCGATGATATTACTATCGTTGCTACGATTGACGCGATTGTTGTCACCGCGGATAAGATTATTCCCGCACCGGCGACTATTGCACTTACCGCGTACACGGCGACATCGATGGCAATTAATCTGCGTTGATATTTTTTTATTTTTATCTGATATTCGTCGAGGAGCTTTTTTAACGAATCCTGCCATGAACGCGCCTGATTGTATCGGTAATCCGATGCGGTCATTTATTGATTAGGTTATCTAACCAATTGCGTGCAATGTACTGGATAAATATTCGATAATTACAACATAACTGGTTGGTCCCGTCGTGGTTCTATCTGGTGGTTCTAGCGTAAATGTTTCCTCGATATTTGCAATCATCAAAATATTAAAAAATTCGTCGTGGGTGTGACCCAAGGGTATTATCTTGAATCTTATCACGGAGAGAAATTATATTCGATATACTCCAATAATTGACGCGGTAAAGCTAAATGTGTTATTCTCGGGTGTCCATGTACCTTTGTGTGTTTTTAACACAAATGGTACATGGCAGGGAAGATTTTTTTTTCTACCTCGGATGGTATATTAATACGCGCTAATCTTCCAAGATTTGTCGACGATATTTTTGTGTTAATATCGTTAATTTTTGTAGTTGCGTCAAGAAGTTTCGCACTTAAATCTCGAATTTCTCCGTCGTACAATGATATATCTATCTTTTGACGCGCCAAATCACGTATCGCATTAATTTCCTCGTTAATTTTGATAATATCCTCGTTGATTTTTATTGTTTTCTCGCTGAGATCGTCGTGTAATGTTTTATCGCTTTTCTGACTCATTACGGTTTTTATCTCGGTAATATCGACGAGAACGTTAGTGATGTCGCTTTTGATTTTTCCTACCTTTTCGCTAAGATCATCGTGCGATGCTTGATCGACTTTTTTCTTTGCTAATTCGTGTGCTGCGGAGAAATTATCGCCGGATGTTTTTATATCTTCCTCGATTTTTTTACTAAATTTAGTTTAGGTATCGTCGAGATTTTTAAGATCGTTATTTAGCCTGTTAAGTCTTTTTGTCACTCTGTCCTGAAGATCGTCGTATAATGTTTTATCGGCCTTCAGAAGCAACGTTGCTGATAACTCGTTGTCTTTTTTTTCCACATCTGCGATATTGGCCTTCAGTGACAACTTCGCTACAAAATCGGAGATATAAGCGATGGATTTTGATACCGAATCTGATAGGTGAGTAAATTGATTAATGCGATCGTTATATTCGTCTCGCTTGATTATATCTGTTATTTTCACGTTGCTGGTTTGTAATCTTCCTTCGCGGCTCTGAAAAACAGCAACTTCGCCAGGATCTACTTCTGACAGCGATAGAAGATTATTAATATCATCTCTGGTGGCGAATTTTGATGTATCAACGTCGTCTACCTCCTTCTTCCTGTAGAGAGATCTACCGTAAATATCAACCATGATATTTATCTACGGCGTATTTAAATACGATCCTATGATACGGGTCGGATGATTTTGAAATTGCATCAAGGACATTAATTGATTCAGGACCGCATATCGGTGGATCCATTAACGTCTGCGTCGGAAGTGTCGAATACCAAATTGGAATATTTAACTTTGACACGTAATCGATAAATTCTTTTGGTGGAGCTAGTCCGTACGAGTCAAAGTAAACAACTTCGCGAGGATTAATCGCGTAGGCGACCCAATGTGTGCCAGGACCGGTATTTGAATCGAGATTTATTATTCCCGTCTCGGTGGAATTTGGTTTTTCTGGTAGTTGATCCCGCATAAATACGCCTCTGAAAAATTTTATTTTTTTATTTTTTGCTTCGTTGAATAAATCTAAATTTGAATAGGCCGTGCTAATCTTAGGCCGGATCCGTACGGGGGGCGTCTTAGATAAAGGCCGCTTCCCTTTTTTTTACCATATCGCCCTCCCATTACTTTGTGTACTAGTTTGTCGCCTACAGCTCCGGTCGTACCTAATCCTATTGCTTTTGCAATTGCCGGAAGAGCCCCGGATAATAATCCAGGAATAGCAGCTAGGAAAGGGAAAATTCCGCCCGTTTTGACCATGTCTCTGATGGCACCTATACTAAGATTCACATGAACGCCGGAATTCGCTGATTTGGCTTTGGTGAAACGTTCACGTTGATTCTTAGTTAGCGACAGTTTGTTAGGCCCGCCCTGAATTTGATCATTTTTCAGGGTTAATTTCACACCGCATCGCTTTGCTGTTGCTGTTTGGAGTTTTTTCATCTGACCCGGAGTCAGAGTTACGCTGACGTGTTCGTATGGCATATTAATAATCGTTTAATCTAAATTTAGAAATCTTAAAAATCTTAAAAATCTTCGATTTTCATTTTAAAGTTACATTTTTTCGACAGGAGCGTCGATGATTCTCATTCTGCCGCTGATGCCTTCTAGGATCATTGTTCTATCGCTGAGAATAACCGCGATTGCTTTGTGATTAAGACCACCTGTGTTAATTCTGGCTTTGAAATGGATATCGACAACCGATTGCTTTACCAAATCGAGATGCTCCAGAGAAAAGTAATAGATAGGATAGTGAGTATTAAAATCCAACTGTGATATTTGCAATCCGGTATCGATATTTTGATCACGACCCATGAAACTTAGCAAGCGATGATACGCGCGGGCCGTAGAATAGTTGGCAAAATCAATTGATATTTCCTCGGATGGTTCTTGTTGGCCATTTACTCTCAACGACACATTTGTTGCTCCAATGTGATCAAATATCATGTGACTGTATAATTGATTATGTCTATTGGTACGCAAAAAAGCGATAAAGATATGCCTAGGTGTAGAGGTACCTTGCTGCGATGCAATACGCCAGGTAAAATCACCATTAATATTGATAGTTGTGGAATCTGTTGTTGTTGTCAGCCAAGACATAACAGATTTACCACCCTGGTTCATAAATGACAATAATTTTTCTTCCTCGATTATTGATGGAGTTATCGCTGGCATCCACAAAGTAAATTTAAGTAATCTTATCATACCATTATTTTGCGCGGCGTCATTGGGACCTATCACGCCAGTAGCGTAATCGACAGCACCTTCTCGCCAGATAGCATCGTTGCTATTTTCCTTTCTGACAAACGTAACAGTGTGTTTTGCTCCGTAGATAATTTTCCTGAAATGCCTGCAAAATCCGAATATATGGGATAACGGAATAGCACAAGAGAATCTCCTGTTACCTGGTGTTAACATAGACTTTCGCGTGGCAAATCCGAGATTATAATCAGGATAAGGTTTAATGATCATATCTTCGATAGCAGCGGGAGCAGCATTAGGAGCGGCGCGATCGTTGGGTTGTCTGATAAGAAACGGCCTACTTTCGGGACGATCAGAATTATCCTTGGCAAACATCATACTAGGGCCAGCTGATCTAGTAAAATCATCCGAGTATCTAGCTAGACCTATAATCACCGTTGCTAAGTCAGTATCATTGGTAATTGACTCAATTTCTCTTCCGTCAATCATGTAAGTGGCACTCTTGAATAATGCCATAATACCGTTGTTAACAAATCCGACCCTAAAATCTGCTGCATAAGCGGTACCATCCGTTTTAACAACTTCCCCGACAACTTCGATATATGCCTCAGATGGGAGAAAATATCTTGTTGTATCGTGAACTTGAATTTCCAAGCGATTGGGTGTGTTTGGTTCAACTGCGTCGTACGAGAAATACTGGAAATCACGCACGGATGTGTCCTGGCCTACAGGCTCGTCCATGTCGAACACTTCGTTTGACACTTGTGCGAACATTTATTATTAAGAATTTCATCTAAAACGAAGACCGCTACCCGAAATAAAACTTGTATTTGCAACTTCCTGTGCTAGGTCATTTATTTTTTTATTTGCTGCATCGTTTATAGCTTTACTGACATCGGCGGGCATTTCACTGGTGCTAGGTAATTTGACGGGCTGTTTTTTTTTACGCATTAAATTTGATATTTTACTTTTGACAACATCGAAGCCTTTGCTGGCCAAATTACCAATACCAGAAATGACAGTCTCGCCAATTTTTCCTATTGCCTTTGATGCAATTTGTTTGGCTGCGGGTCCGATTTTAGGGACTACCCGCGTGACAAGGCTTTTAACGATGTCGCCGAATCCATTGCCGTGAATATATTTGTATACAGGCAATCGAGAGTTAACTATGCGGACCTGTCTAGGTCTGCGTTGATGTTTGTGAACAATCATGTTATTTCAATTGTGTTGTTTTAATCGATGAGTTCGTCAACGAGCTCCTTGTAAATGTAAGAATCAATAACACCGCCGCGAAACAATCGCTGACAAATATCTGAGGCCTCGTTGATTATTTCAGAAGAATTGTTTCCAGCTTGTTTTCCTCCGATTAATATTTCGAGGCGAGATACATCGTTGACGACGCTGTCAGGACAAATGGTATATCCGCTTCCTGTTTTTGGTACCGGTGTTGATGGCTCACTAAACCACGCCGACACCACATCTTCATATTCCTCTTCTGGCTCTTCTTTTTCTCTTTGTTTTATTTCTTCTTTTTCTTGCTCTCTTTGTCCTACATTTTTTACATATTCACGAAATTTAGTATCATATTTGTAGGGAGGCCTTTGTTGGCAAAATATATCCAATCGATCCACTTTGCTTTTTCAATAGTTTTGGGATTAATATTTGGGTTTAAATATTTATCCTTTTCATCAAAATCCGCGGCGATATTGACTAAATTATCCTCGTCCTTGAGCAATTTAATAGTATCATCGGTAAAAATAAGCTTAATAGTACGATGAAGATTTTCATAACCGGGATCCGATATTTCTTCCTGTGGTTGAATTTCTTCTTGTGATTTCTTCGAAGATTCTGTCGGTAACGATTCCTTGTTGTATTTTTTCTTTGCATATGCGGCGTTTAAAAAACTAATATAAATAGGATTCGTTTTTTTCACCTGGGATAAATTAAATTTAGCTCGGTACAGAATATTATACCAAATTTTTCGCTTTTTAATTTTTTTCAATCCGTCTTCCGTTAAAAAACTCATCCTGTTGTTCTTCAATGAAAGTGGTATCAATTTCTCCTGATGGGACAGTAAAAAAAATAAACCCGGTGCTCGACTCCAGTAAATAATTTAAACAAATATTTCTCTTAGAAATTCCAGTAATTCACGGTCCTACATAAAATGTATTATCACATGATGTGGATTATTTGTAGACAATGTACACAAATAAGAAATATAGTCTTTTTTAAGATTACGTTATAATCATTGAAATAGAAATTAGATTATAAATAAAATATAGGAACTGTTACTGAAATCGAACAAACGTGTTTTACAGTACATCTTTTCTCTCGGATAAAGAAAAAAGTATATTGAATTACATATTGTGCAAGTGTTAAATCCAATGCAATATATCATTTGTACATGAAAGCTGCATTCATACAGGAAAACATGACAAGACTATTTTCTTTCCTTGGCTGTTCTGTGGCAAACATACTTTAAGATTAATAAAACCCACATTGTAGATCATAAATAACTCTCGATATGTTATCAAGACCATACATGTTAGTACACGTCCTTTATGTGGCCTCCTAAGGGATAGTAATTATCTATGTTGTTGTTGTTTATTTTGTGAAAGCAATTTAAGGGATCTAGCGCATTCATTCTAATTTTTGTCATCTAAATATTCTTAATAGAGATTAGTTATATATAAAATAATTACCAGAATTTCTTCTTGTCTTTAAATGGTATTGAACTAATCCAGATTGGTGATAAGTCGACGTTACCATTGACAACCATGAAGAGGGAACACTATCTTGTTTATCTCAAACTGGTGTATAGGTATCATTGCTAATGATAAATATTTAATATTTTAGATGTAATGCCTGAGTAATGTGTTATCGTAAATCATCCTTAATCTATGCCTAAAGGCACCGAGTCTAAACGTTTATATTGCACACGAATAATGTAAATTGTTTCGTCTCCTTAGATACCTTTTTATCTTTTACCGCACGCTCACGTATCACCTGAGTTTCAATGTCACCCCGATAGACGTGCATACAAACTGTAATGACCGATGTAATGAGTGATAAACTCATTGCTGAATGTTAGATGAAGTCTTAATAATGAAATGTATGCTGGATGAACTTCCAGCGACAGGTGGTCAAATATTTCGGAATTCATTTAACACACGTCTCAGATGGTGTTTAATTACATATACACTTTAAGAGCGACAGCTGTGCTTCAGGTTTACCGTAGAATTTCAGCCATGGGTTATGTGACTTATGAACCTATCTTCTTCATAATTAATGTATTAAAACACCCATAGATAGCTACGTCAATACTTTGTCAAAATGATAATTTAAACTGCATTTCATTTCTTGTTTATTTTTCAGGTTGGAGCTGAAGATGGCAGCGAAGAAAAAAGACACTCTATTGCAAAAGTTACAAAATTTACGATGCTCATTCAGTTTAAAAATAAACAATTTAACGCAACAAAAAGCGAAACTACTTGTGTTAAAGTTTAAACGCGAATATGAATGTGATGAATACGATCATCCTGAGGAGAAAAAATGATACTACAATTTGATCACTTACCTGAATTACTTTCTTAGAAATGTAAAAGAGGCAAAAGAGTGTAACGCAATGGCTTTGGAAATAGATCCCGAAAGCATTGTCGCTCTTGGAAATCAAGCATGGATATCCTATCGGGAGCACAACCATTCTGAAGATTTCAAGAGCGTCGAAGATATACTTAGAAAAGTCGATGAACATTGTACAGATCGAATAAAGATTACTGTAGCAAACTCAGAGATTGCATATATATATGCTAGATTTGGCTTGCCATATTACGAAATTGCAGAATCTATGTATGAAGAAGTACTAAAAGATGTTGAGGGTTTAGACAAATTACCAGTGTTTCTGTGGTAGTAATGATGTGGATTAATAAAAACTCGATTCCTGCGCCAAAAGGCAATTCGTGATGATACAAAGGATGATACCTTTAAAAGTGCAGCTTCATTGTTGCTTAAGGTAGCTGAACAAGATGACAATCTTAGATTCAAAGCCAGAGCCTTGACTGAGTTAGGTAACCTTGCTGTTTTGATAGAGTCTACCGGTAAACATATGGCGAATTTCGGCCTAGTCGAAACAGCGAATGTGATGTTTTCCAGGGCAATGAACATATTATCAGAAAATGAAATTTGGGACATACCCGTGCTAGAGCAATATGCATACCACTGCAAGGTACAAAACAATGCTGACTTGAGCAAATATATACTATTCAACACAATAAAAGTTAAGGAATCGTCAAGGGCTTTCGCTTTACTTGCTAAAATAAAGAAAGAAGAAATGATGAGGAAGCTTAAAAGTAAGTTCATTCCCGATAATGATGAGAGTCAGGAGATATTAAGATTGTATGATTCTGCTATCGCACTTCACAATGTTGCTGCATTGGGGTTCAAGGGGCAATTCCTAATGCAAATGGAGAAGCTTAAAGAAGCTATTGGGGTATTTGAAGAAGTATACAGACAACTTGATCTGGCAGATACACAAGATGAAGACTTGTACTGGAAAACAAAATCTTTGTGCGAAACATGTCACGCAAAGTGCCTTTCTCGTTCGTCGAGCGATGATGAATCAATTATACGAGCTGAGGGATTACTTTGGTCGGCAATTGAACTGGTGTTGTGATGTAAAAATGGAGAGTCAGAAACCAAGCGAGAATCTGAGACATGCTGTCAATGCAATGCCAAAACTGATACAGAGAGGAAGCAAGACTCCAGAGTCCGTGCTTGTAGAAATAGCTATGTTTTAATTGGTTGGAAAGAAAAAACAAGCAGACCAGTTACGTAAACAAATGGATATAATGAAAATGAGTACAGTACAAGAGCCAGAAATGGCCCAAACGTTGATAAAGACCCGTCAGTTCAATGAAGGTCTTTTTCTTTTGAATAAAATGTGGGTATCTAATACGTTGCCTGAAGAAAAGAAAGAGTTTGCCATTGAAGCACATCTAAAAGGAGCAAAATATGCTCTGGAGAAAGGCGATGCTATTTTAACCAGAAGAAGAGCTCTATTCGCATTTGAGATACGGTTTGCGAATGATAACGGCTCCAGTACACAAGAGCGATTGTATATCTTCCTTCTGGCCAATAAATGCAATCAAGAATTAACACGGAGTGTACAAAAATGTCTTACTAATTTGACTAATCTGAATATTACCTCGTGTTTTGATGCAATGCCTGGAAACTTAAGGTTCAGCAGTCTAGAGGAGAATATGCTTCAAAGTCCCGTACTTGCGATTGTCGTTGATGGATATCATATGAAGAAGGATGATTGTGATTCCAGATTTTTTAAAATATCTGTCGAAATAGCTCAGTTTGTATATATAACCCATGAGAAAGAGAAGGCTCTGATGATTATCACTGTGTCTGATCATAGTGTGATTCCCGATCGTCTGCACTATCTGCCACATCTCTCGTTGGGCAAACTTTTTCAAGAGGACAAGCAAAAGTGGATTCATACATTCTTTCAGCGGGCTTTATTAAAACGAAGCTCCCCATATACAAGGAGCACGGAAATTATATAAACACAATTTCACATTGTCCGTGCACCTTTACAAAGATACGTTCGTTCGGGGTGGGGTACTATTTGTATTGGCTTTTTTCATGAAACAAGCGATAACAACAGCAATGTCTTTTGCGTGTTATACCTCTGGTATAATACGGCGTGATGTATGTAGGCAAAACGGTAATAATCTGACATTTTACTTATGTGATAAAAGCATTAAAGAACAATATCTCACCCATGAGACAGATAAATCATTATGCTAACCTTACTTTTCTTATCTCAGTCTGGTTGTCTCAATCAGGTCGTCACATTCCTGGTGTCCACACGCTATGAATCACCTTTATAAAAAAGAAACCTTTACTCTCTTCTGCTGTGCCTGATAGCGTTATTATAAAATCATTATCATCAACAACAACAGATATATAAAAAGGTAAATTATTATATATATTCATAGGATTAATACCAGGATCACTATTAATGATAGTAAATATGTATATGTATGGTGTTTACACGATCATGTTCAAAAACAGTAATCTTCTTGTTGAAATCCGTACAGTGTGATAAGTTAGGATTTAGTTTAGTTTTGTGCTCATGTCCACCATTGGAAGTGTTTGCTCATTTAAATTGTTTTGTTGATATCACTCTGTGGTCTGAAACTCAGTTACAGAAGGAAGCGAAACCAAGAAGTTTAGTTAAATCAACAAATAAATATATTTATATTCCTTACAAAGTAAAAGTGTACGAGAAAATTAAATATTGTGAATTAAACCCCATAACATCCTAACAGTTCTATCACAACTTAAAAAGCATAGAGTGATTCAAATCAATTGTAGTATACAGTGTGCTGCTGATGTGCCTATAGTCTCAATGTATCAAAATGACATAATCCAGAACGTCCTTGAATGATTTCACAAGAATCCACAAATACTGATTTAGTCCAAAATTGCAATGCGAATTTTAAATTCAATGAATAATTTTTAAATAAATGATTACAATTATATCTGAAAATAATAACAATGACTCTAGAGACAAAATGTAATCTAGCAGTGGAATAAGTATGTTCATCAGAACCTTATACACAAATCTAAGACACAATACAATGATCAAGTTGTAGGTCATACTTTGCTTACAGAAGATTCTAAGGTCGATAGGCTATGTCAACATGTTTACAAATATTATCTTCAAGTACAACTCCCAACCGAGGAAGAAAGCAGGAAACATAAGCCGTCGTGAGTTTTCATTTAAGAAATTGCTGGTTACGGGTTTGTTGTTGGAAGACCGCCGGTGTAACTTTGGTTGGCGGCCAAGCGAGATACAACAAGCTCAGGAAGAGGGTGACAATTAATTGGAAGATTGTTTACCGTAATTGGAGGCTCACCCGCAGAAGGCGAGGCAACCAACTGGTGAAAACCTGGGCAAAAAACGTAGCCAATTAGAGATTCGCGGTTAGTTAGTTGCCGGACTTAATTATTTTTTTCCAACTGATCTTTGGTCTATATATGACGACCAAACGTTGCGTAAAGTGCATACGGGTTGATGACCAATGTGCTTATAGGGCGAGCCTTGGCTATGCATCAGGTGAAATGAAGGTTCCAAGAAGATGATTTCAAAGCCGAAGATGTTGAAAACTTTACAATCTGTGCACTAAACCGAGCGCTCAATGTGTGTCGAAACAGCAGAGACAGACATAGCGCCAGCAAAAAAAAAAACCTTCTTAAAAAAATATAAAAAACATTTAAAGGCTATGTCTTGGATTGCCTCCTTCGCTTTCGAAGATAATGGGCCTGAGGAAAACGATTAAAAGAAGCTCCTGCCATGATAATGATGGCATCACCGTACCATCAAGCGCTGGCGGAGGGGGATGCAAGACAGTTCCGTTCGAAAGTAGATCTTGCGAAACACAAGGAGCTTGTGACGGATTACGAGGTGATCATACACGATGACAAGATCTAGGCATCAGTGACACAAAGTGCTGACGCTGAAGACAGATAGAGAGCCAAGGGACCACAGGTATGCAAGGTGCTAACCCTTGAATTAGCCGCATTCGAAAGTTCATGCGGACGCTAACAGCTAGGTTAAGATTTCGAAATAGACAGGGAAGTAAGGCCATGTTTTAGCTAAGTCCACGCAGCAACAATACAGTCTGAAAACGTGGCTGGGATGGCTTGGCACGACTCGACGACAATACTGGAAAAAATAGAAATATTTACATAGAGATGGTCTTGATGGAAATTTGTAAGTTACGTTTTTTTGCTGCTGGACGTCTGTTAGTACAGGCTGCTTCGCGGTGAAAGCTATATACCAACGCCCTAATAACGCACAGGCTGTCAAAATAAACGTCAAAAACGAGGACGATAAGAGTTTTGGGTGGGTTATATTGTTGGTCATATCCCCAAGGAAAACAAAATTTTGAAGAAAATTAGTAACCAATTAAGGCAACCGACTACGCAAAGTTCGTTGCCTGCAAGGCGACCATCATCATAAACGTGCTAGCCATAGAAAAAATGTTGTACCCATCTTGTGAAAGTAAACATCCAAAATGTTAATAAAAAGTGGACTTATGGTAATTGCCTGCAAATAACATGCAATCATCCATCACTGCCTTTTGATCAAGAACTTCATTAGGTTCGCTTACCGCCACAACAAGCACAGGAGGAAAACTACATGTGTAGGAGGTGGTTGCCTGCATTTGCAACCAAGGAGAATTTAAAAAGCCTTAATGAGTACAGCAAAGGTGCAGGAGACGCGCTACAGAGGACAGAACTGTGTCGACAAGGAAACAACATTTTGGAATACAAAAGGGTGTTCATCTATATGAATTTGCCTTTGCGAACTTTCAAGCCTCTTAATATGCTCAATAAAGTCATTGCCAACAACCCAAACAACAAACAGCAGCTTAAGAAGCTCGGAGCAGATACCGTGAAGCTCTTTTATTATGATAGCGCAAAACTGGTCATCGCGCCAGCAATCCGGGAAAAATACAAAGCTACAACCAACTAGAGGCTGATGTATAGTGCCTGTCCCAGGTAAACAAATTTACTTCCCTGTGGAACCAGAACACATGGATACGAATGATAGATCAATTTAAAAAAATATTCAATCTATCTTAAAGATTTGCATCTTTGAGACTTATTGACGCTCAAACTGAACTAACGGCTGGAGTAGAAAAGACCATACAGAACGAATATTATGTACTGATTGACAGTTTACCAAAAATTTTAGTGTCGCATAAAGAGGTATTGACAAATTAGATAAAGGCCTAGAGATATTAAGAATAGACCATACTGTCATGGAACTAATGAGAACAGAAATATAACATTGTAAACAATTAGATACATGTCTTTATCATTAAGTTAAGTATTGGTGCACCTCAATAACAAACGTAGCAAACATTAACGAAGGTAAAGATAGATGTGGGAATAAAGAGTACTACAGATGGATATATTATTAAAAGGCTGAGCTAAAGCTTAAGGCTTCAGCTACAATGACAAATAAATTTGATGTTGATGATGATGATGACATGTCTGGAAATAAATCGTTATTTCAATGTTGTAATATTTTATAAGTCCCTAAATTATATACTGCCCCACACTGATACAGAAACACTTTACTATTTGTACAAACATGCACGGTTTCATATGGCTACTGCAATGCTTGATGTTATTTATCGCAACAGCTATTTTGTTATCAAGGCCCAATTCTTGTGATCGGTAACCTCGCTGGCGTATAACAGATGCGACTGGTAGCCTAGGTGGGTGCAGACGGAATGGCTCAACCAAACCCTTATATACTCAATGTTATCTTTACCCATTTCTAGACTGTTTCCCTTTTTCCCATAGAAAATTAGAAACCGCAAATTTTAGAAGTAAGAGGAGGAACATAATCTACACGCTAGTGTTGTTATGAAAGCAAACCTTGCATATGGTGGCATCATTGAGCTACAATGGGCACCAGAATGGTGTAAATCAAATGAAATTTGCATTTTTCAAGATGAAAAGTCCTTAGTCTCAACTGGTTTATATCTCTCTCTCTCTCTCTCTCTCTCTCTCTCTCTCTCTCAAATGGCCTCTGTCTTGCTCCAACGCTCTGCTGTTGTATCATCCTGGCCTTCATTCTGACTGTCGTGAGTTACAGCAAATGACACTATATAGGCTAAAGTCAAAGTCTGAGATAACGTCCAGCGTAGATAAATCATATTTCCTTTGTACTTGGACTCTTATTTGACTAAACGATACAGACTCAGTGTCCTTATAGATGTTTCGTTTACTCTCAATAATATGTTTTAATGGTAGCAATTAAATTTAAACAGTTGTTTTCTCTGTATGTGTTGTCGTTTCTTTTAATAATTATTCATGCACCAAATGTTAAGCTAAGTTTCTTTACGTTGCAAGCATCGTGAGAGTAACAGAAATAGAACTGGAGTGTGTGTAAAGGTTACATGCTTCATAAGGCTATATGCTGTTTCATTATCACCCTTTCACATGTAGTCCTGCCCTTGAGTTTCCGTACTTTTTTAGATTAACGATACAATCTTCATATCTGAGTATATTAACTAATGCAAGGAAATATAGGTTGAGCATATATTGACACGAAAGTAACATC
Source organism: Sinohyriopsis cumingii (assembly GCA_028554795.2). Taxonomy (NCBI): domain Eukaryota; kingdom Metazoa; phylum Mollusca; class Bivalvia; order Unionida; family Unionidae; genus Sinohyriopsis; species Sinohyriopsis cumingii. The sequence goes on from CM068829.1 coordinate 167,466,599, forward strand.
AGACGTCATTGCACAAAATAAATGTCAATTGCTGAGCTAAAAAAGGTCAAGTGATATTTAAATTCAAACTCGAAATGAAATGAAACCCTCAGTACTTGGTTCGATGTCATCCACATGCCGTGCGGTAATAGGGGTTAGTGTCTCCTCGAGATATGTTTTTCTTTTCCTGAATGCACAAGTCAGAGATGAAACAAACACTTATAACTTAAAACAATCGGGAACTCTGTTTAACGAATTTAATTATTCCAAAGCCGCACGTTCGCTGAGTTCAAATATGGCTACTGTAATGAGAACATATAGTACAACAAAGTTCCCTTACACTAGGATACAATATTATTCACCAACAAAAGAACAAAGCCAAATACGTCAACAAATAAAGTATACACTCGAAATACAAACCACCAGAAATGGGTAATATTTTACACTTCCATTTATTACTTGAGAAATTGTATAATTTTTTACTATCATTGATACGAAATTGTCAGCAGTATAATGTTATTTCCATCTGCAAGGTAACGCATTTATATGATCATTGTCACTATAGGTTAAAATGTAAACTGTTTGCATCGCATCACGTTAAGTGTGCTTAGATAATCTGCAAGGGTAACCTGCAAAATATTTCAAAATATTGCTTAATCTATTAATTTATATAAGATCTTGTTAAATTGCAAATCTCGGTACGTTTGGCTAGAATTATTAAAACTCTAATTGCTTTAATATTAACAATCCATTGAGGCATTGTATATCGACGACGGACAACAGTATTGTATAAAATAATCGAAACAGACGAATGATCGCACTGAACGGACATTCTTTAAATGAATTGTCATAGATAATATTATTATTATTATTATTATCAAAACAATTAGTGCCGGAGTATTTTAATAATAAGCCCGTTATATGTCGATTATTAGCCATTACTGAAAACAAGAAGATAATCATCGAAGTTATTTTCAACTATTTTAAGGAAAACCTTAACAGAAACACCTTAACAAATGCTTTACCGAAATTCAAAAGCATGAACGATTAAGGCCTTCAGCGTTTGAAAGTTATTACATTGTAAGAAAATCGGGAACCGAAACTCTAACAAGTATCAAAATGTAACACGGTGGGTGAATCTGCTTTCTTGTGAAGATGATGCTTGAACACTTATTTCATTGAAAAATAATTAGAATACCCGATTGATAACGTATCTAATTTTTGACAATTATGGGCCATAACTCGGAAAACGTTATAAAAATCCACAATTTTATCAACCTCATCTGATTCAATGAATGATTTATACTATCATGTTGGGTGCAATCAAACAATAAAGAAATACGACCAAAAGCTTTCTATTGATTTGAGTGCAAACAATAAGAAAATGCGATCAATGTTCAAATGTGCACAAGTTTTTAATCGAACTGGGTGCAATCAAAGAAAACAAAATGCGATAATGTTCAAATATTCCTAAAAAATTGGCGACTGGTTGCTAATGAAAATCCATAACTATATGAAATATAAAGCAAATCTGCTCTTTATTACACCCTTAGGGCTGAAGAACATTGAGTGTGTGACACACTGAATATTTTAAAGCGCTGTCGACTAAGCTTGTGGACGATAAAATACAATATGTAATATGTGTATATTTGTATATTTATCTCTTGTACATTTATAAGATTCTTTCTATCGATAACGATTCCACCAATAAATAGAAAAGACTTTACTTCCATCCCAGTCAGCAGGCTTTAACGGGTTTTGTCTTGATTTGGTGAAGATTCTTACGAATACAATAAATGCTAAATGATTAGAAGATACAACGACAGATGCAGTATTGCACCATTCTAAATACATCGATAATGTTCAAATATTAATAACGAATTGTCGATTTGTTGCGGATGAAAAGTCATAACTATAGAAAATATAAGGTCAGTGTGCACTTTATTTCCCACTTAGGACTGAAGCAACGCTGAGTGTTTGACACACGGACTATTTTAACGCTGTATCGACTAATCTGTGGACGATAAAATGCAATATGTGTATATGTATCTCTTGCACATTTATTATAAATATGCTTTCTAACGATAAATATTGCACGAATTTGGAGGGAAAAAACAACATTGACCTTTATCCCAGACAACGGGCTTCAAATGGTTTTGTCTTGCTTTGGTGAAGATTTTTACGAATACAATAAATGCAAAATATTAGAAGAGACAATGAAATATACATTATTGCACCACTCTACGTACATCGAACGACGTTTTCTACTTCCACTCTACATCACCCTTTACGGTGCGCTAAAATATATGCGCGATATTTGGATTCCAGAAAAGTGTATATGTTTAAAATATTGCATATTTCTGTATATTTATAACATAACACACCTATTTTTGAAACAAATAATAATCTATTCCCTTATGAGCTAGATTAGACAACGATATAAACATATATTCATCGAAATAACATAATGTACTTTTTATCATTTGCCAGATATAGTCCCCATAACTATGAAAGCATAATGTTTCAAAGAGTATTACTTATTCATTGGAAATAATAATAATAATAATAATAATAATGAGGACTTTGTATAGCGCCTAATCTTTAGAAGCTTTAAGCGCTTTAGAACATTAGACAACACCTACAAGATAAACAAAAACATATATAATAATATGATTACAAAAACAAACACCATCAAATTAGAAAACATAAAAAAAACATGCTGAGAATATTTAAGGCAATATCAACTTACTCAACTTGTTAGAAATACCATCCAATGGAAGAATATTACTTCGACAAAAAAAACCTGATAGACTAGTTCAAACTATGTTCATATTGGGCACTGGGTGATTTAATTAAGGAGACAAGTGAAATCAATTCGTCTCTTAAATATAGTTTTCGTCATTTCTTGAACAAATTGGGACAGTTGCCGATTGTTACTGTGATGCGATGTGTAGGGATATATATCGTTCAGGTCATTAATGATATTATATTAACCCGTGTATAGAATATCCTTTCGGAAAATATCATGTCCCTGATATGAAGCGGTATGTGACATCATACCTGTATATACAATGTTGGCCTTAAATCGCGTGTATTATGTATGCTATTACGGCTTATTGTTTTGCAGAAGTCTTTCTTGACACATTTGATACGCATACATTTCTTTAAAGTACCTTTTTCAAAATACGAAACTATCATTTTCAAAATAGTCATGTTTATATGATAGCTTGGGTTGGTAATTATAAATAAAAAAGAATGATTTCCGATAAAAAAGCAATTGTTTCAGAGAGAAATAGGTCTTTATCAAGATGATATTAAAACATCCCAACAACATAAAGATTCTTTGCAAGAAACGACTTATTTGACAACTAAACGTTAATTTCATGCAAGGACTATGATGAGTAACTGTCACTAATTAATAACTATTCATTATATGCCTTCGAAATAAGAGTTCATTTGCACCGTGAATGATGTCGAGAAAATTAGATGAGTAATTCCTTTCCAAAGAATTGGAGAAAATCTAGGTGATAGAAGAACCGCAATCATACGATAAAAATCACGTCAAGGATGGCCTGCTCGATACCTTCCCAGCACAACCTCTATCGGCTGCCTGGACATTATCATCGTAGTTGGAGAAGGACCTTAGCTCCCATTTTATCTGCAAGATATAGCCATGTATGAGCTCGTGTTTTGTTTTGGGGTTTTTAAAAATCAAACACATCACCGTGTGACAAAACATACTTTTATAATCAACAACGCCAGAAATAGGCGGCAGCAACTCAAAAATATTTGCATATCTACACGAATGTGAATATGTACAAAATAAAATTATTATTATGGTGTTTTACCAAACAAATATTTTCTTTATCTGCAAAAACAAACTCATCATAATCATCATTTCATTTATTATTATTATTATTATTATTATTATTGCTGTTATTTACTTTTAGTTGACTGTAACGATATCCCCATATGGTGCCACACAACATATGTAAATAGACTGGTTAGTCAGCTACGTTTATACAGTGCAGATAAACAGCACAGAGTTTTGGTTCCTATCCTAATAAAATAAAAACCCGTTTTAAGATGGCTAATACTGATCGTCCTTTAGGCTAAATGTCTTCCTTCTTGGATTAGATGGGATTCAGTCGACATATGACGGACATCATGCATTCTCATTTAAGCTTATGGGCAGGATCCAAACAGGAGGAAAAGCTTATGAATTATTACAGATAGGAAAGGGTTATACCGATAAACTGTTAACGATAAGTCAAGAACCGTCAGCCTTAAACATACAGTGTTATACACAGAAGACAACGGAGTCCATCATGATTACACATGGCTACGAGTGGGATGTCAAGAACTAAAGGGAGCCAATATGATTCAATCCTTGGTAATACCAGTGAGGGCAAATTCAGGTTTATATTTGTCATGTTCTCTCTTTAATAAGACCCTTCAGCAGATATCGGTGCATTCAGCTCCGTCAAAAGCAGCAAATATCAGGTCCAGCACTGCTGATACTAAATTCGTGGTATACGCAAAGATATTACACATGAATTTCTTCATCCCGGCCTGCGTGCTCAGAAATCCAATTGGATGGTCAGATGTCGGAGAAACTGTTGGAAGCTGCAGTTCATCGTGACAAGTATTGTAAAGATTGGATGTCATGTCAATCTCATGGAGTTCAAGGGAAGTCCCTCATAACACATGGAATGGTGTATCTTATTCGCTGGGCACGACAAATATATTAAATAGTTATTCAACCTGGCAAAAAAAAACACGTATACATTTTACTTAAAATCACCGCAAAAGATCCGAAAGAAATTGTACCTGTTTTGCAAGATTTATTAACGTCCTACACAATGAAACCTGTAGCTCTCTGGCTGGTAGAACAGCACCACACCAGGGACTGGGAACGATCTCAACTCTACACGGAATTATTTGCATCTTCTTGGATGTATGAACTGCTAGGACTTATGTATGCTTCAAGTGGATATTAATCCTTTAAGGTTACAGTCACACAGTACAAGATGTCACCAGTTTGATGAAACCCTTCTTTAAATGTATGTTATATGCATTAGTTGATGCATAAACATTGCTACAGCGCTACAATTAATTAGGCTAATAGAGGCTCTATATTTTCTGAAATCCTGTGATGAGAACCAGGATTGACAGGCTTATTTCATCACGGAAAACAATCTGTTTTGAAGGGAAAATTAATGTTTTTAGGCAGAACCTTTGTTCCATCTACTTAATGATTTGATGTTTCAGGGAACTGGGTGTGTTCTCAGGTTTTCGTCCATAAAGCAACGGCTTCATATCATGCATATCCCGGGCCTGAGAGAGAGTCTTGATGTATACTGTAGTGAGTAACAAATGAGCAACCTCGTTAGCTGGAGTTGCCGGGATTATTTCTCAACGGATCTATATGTGTGACATAATCCATGTTCTATCGCTAATACACACACAAAATGTGCCAAGCCATGCGTTATTAACAAAAGGTTCCTCAAAGATGATGAAAGCTACACTTGCATATATCAACATCGCCAAGATCAAGAAGACGGTAATGTCAAATAGAAGGATATATGAATTGTATCGATTTTGGTTTAATATTGTTTCTGTCAACATTGGCACATAATATCGGGACGTGTTAAATTTGCAGTGTGCTCCATGTACGTGGAAAAACAGATAAATCAACTGAGACATTGCACTCCATAAAACCACACCGTCTGTTTGGTACATGTAGGAAGTATCATTTTCGAAATAGTGTTAGTAAAGATTACTTAATGACAAACATGCTCTGATTATATTGAAGATGTTAACCCAAGACATGGCAGGGACGGATATGCACAAAAATGAGTATCAATAAATATGGTATACACTGCAGAGTAGAGAGATATTATTCCAGAGGATATTAAATATAATTTATTCCATGTACCAGAACCACTGTTAAGCAGTGATGTAGCCTGCATTGACCCTGTTGTATAAATGTCATACAGAGCTGGGGATTGAATTAAATGCGCTAGTTGCCTTCAATAAAGTGACCCATTGGTCACATCGCCACCCAGGAATGATGTGACCCACATTTACAATTCCGATCGAGGTGGCTCTAAATGTACTGGATAGTGCCATGTTGAGAAGAAGGATTACAACAGATATTACCTCTGTTTCTGCCGAGCCATGAGTCTACATACTAGGCTGTTGATGGAAATATGGTCCAGATCTAGACCTTGTCACCTAGCAGTACTAGTGTCCAAAGTAATCAACAGGTGAATATATACATATTGACCGTTTTTATGATTGATGTCCCTTTTTAGTTTGTCAGGATTGATGTCAGGGGTCATTCTGGGAAGAATTACAATATGTTCCATGTTTTGATGATTCAGATTTATGACAAAACTAAACGTATTTAAGAAAACCAATACATACTTATATTGGGACTTAATTTAAGGTAGACTTTCCTTTTAATACAACATACCTAAACTCTACAATTCTTAGACATGCATCCAAATTCCTTATATAAGGGGGCAATTTTAATCCATTAGACCTTGACTTTTTGAAAATGCAAGTAATGTGCTATCATCTTACCTGCACGCAGCAACTCCTAACAATAGATATTAAATGAGAGATGATTTCACAATCGTTGAATTTAAATATCTAAAGTTTTTCCTCCCTGTGACTAACATGCAGAGTTTCTTGTTCGATATGGATATTTTACTTAAAAGGTTTAAATTATCAAAATTCTAAGATTTGTGCAGTTGCTATGAATGCAGGGAAACAATCAGTAGGATATGACATATATCGTCCACAGTAGTTACGTCCCTTACGTAAAGTGTATCTGCGTATTTAAAAGACAAGGTTTATTTTTAGTATACTTTTATATATATTTATTAAAATGTGGGGTTTTTTTGTTATAGTCTTCTCAGTAGTTTTTAAATATAATAATCTTAATATGTTACTTTTATTTTTCTTCAAAGAAAAAAATCGGCCATCAGACTTCTAATCAGTGTATCAGTCCATATTAAATCAAACCATTGTATACCGATTTTAAAATATAAAATCTCTTTTTACTGACAAAATTGGGTGTGTGTGTTACCTCATGTTAGGCATGCTGGTTTATTATAGCTAGATAGTTGGTAGTGTTCACACATAAATTAACATTTCATATCAGTGACGAAAGCTGTGTCTAATCAGATATTTAAGACATAGGCTTGAATATAATTATCAATATGCCAATATATGTTGTCCCTATCCGGTTATAGTGTCTGTGATGTACGCCAGTTGATAATGGTTATGATTTAGACAAAGTGAGAATGGATGTGATGTACACCAGCTAATAATGGTTATGATTTACAAGTTTATAAACAATCGACATTCCGCACATCTTTAGTAGTCACTCTTCTGTCATCCTCTTGTCCTAGCTTGCTCATCTCAGTTGTAAATTTATCAGCAGTGGTTGGGAGCTTGGAGATTCCGCCCATGGAAGGCCTAAAGCATTGTCTTGTGTTGTACACGGCCTTGATCGTACATGCATACAACTGCGTCAGCAACAAAATGACTTTTTTATACTCTCAATTGTGTTTGCAGACTGATGTCTGCACTTCGACAACCCAGTGCTTGGTCTGTCGTGGTAGGGTTCCAACTTTGGCAATTATGGCGTTGGTTTCAACATCGATGCTGACTGCAAGTGACATTCTATTGTCGAGGTATGTGAACATGTCCACTCGCCCACCCCGGAATTTCTGTAAAAGTATACTGAATGAGTTACATAGTGGGATGAATGCTTTGTGTACACTCAATGCCTGTAAGATAATACATCTTATATATCAGGGGCGCCTAGAATATAATGGATTGAAAATCGAATTAATTCATTAGGATTTTGACAGAATATGTCTAAAGGAACCTCACAGATTTAGCTGTAGTGACCTTGACTTTCGATCTATTGACAACCAAATCAGCAGGATGCTGCCTCTGACCGCTAAAGTGAGTCCAGTAAAGAATTCAAATTTTGTGAAAGGTTCAAGAGACAGGATTTATTGTGTGGAAAGAAAACTTTCTATCTTTTTGAGTAGTCTTTTCCTTTTAATCCCATAGTCTTTCAGTTTAATCTGAATATGTGCCAAAATGTGTCCCCTTAATGCAGTGAGGTTGCAAATGGGTGCTGAAAATTTGATGTGCCGGTTTCATAGTAATTGTTGCATCATTGACCTTGACACTGGAGCATATGGCCAAAAATCATTAGGTTTTTAACTACATCAAAATAGCATTCTATGATGAGCTAAGGAAAAATAGCTGACAGCTAAATCTTTGTACAGAAACAACCTCATCTAGGGATTGAAAGACGGAAAGTCACGCATTCCATTGCAAGCCCTTTCATACAAAATAACAAGCAACGCCATAGCAGCGCCAGATAAAACTTACACAGCCATGAAATGGAGATATCATTTTCTTTCCTAAAGCAAGTGGGACAAAAATAGGTATTAATAGTTGTAATGAAACGACTGAATGATTTCGGAAAAGCAGATGTAATGTATAATTAGTTATAATTAAATATCTTGAACGTTTACGTTCATGTCCATTCGGTTAGTATAAAATAACTTAAGTGAGACATTCAATGCACTTAATGTGACAGCTCCTACATTTATCACAAACAGAGACAAGATACAATATTTTCAAAGGAGGAGTTTAATGAACTGATTGGATATCCAAATATATGTAGTACATGCGCTGGATGTCGTTATAACACAACACCAGTTGGAAAAGGAAAACAAGTACACTTATGGGAATAGATCAGCTGAATGGAATTCTGAAACAAATATGTCATAGTTGCCCAGTTGAATGTAGATTTTCTTTCTAGCATGCCCACAAATTATAAGGTGGATGGTGGTATGTATAAAAGTACAAGAGTCACAGGCAGGAAATGAGGGATGGACACTACTAAACAACAAAATAAACAATGATGGGAATGAGAGAGAACCATTATTTATGTGCTTTAGTTGTTGTTGTTATAGGATTTAACGCCATTTTGTTAGCTCAAGATAGGCCGTATATAGCGGCCTGTGTAAATAGTGGAGAAAGAACCCGGGAAAACCCCGGAAAGAACCACCGACCCTCGAGAAGCTACTAGCAAGCTGTATCACGTACCCACACTGCCCGAGCCTGAGACTCGATTGTGCTACAGATGTCCATTAAAGGTTGCACATTACACATTGCATGTATTTATGTGCTACAAATGTACGTTACAGGTTGCACTGTACAAAAGATTAAATTGCACTGGAGTAAGAATCCATAAACAATTTTCGACCAAATGACATTTAGTACTATCACGGTAGGTCAGAGGGTCTACATTGTAAGGTAGACACATAGTAATTAAAAGATACGCAAACAGTGTAATCTATCTGTCAATTGCTCATACAGCATATGAATTATAGAACTAACACTGAGTTATAGACCTAAAAGTATAGGAATTATAGACCGAACAGTGATAGAATTATAGACCTAACATTATAGGAATTACAGACTTAAACATATATTAGTTACGGACCTAACTGTGTAGGAGTCATGCACTTTACAGCGTAGGTGTTAGAGACCTAACAGGGTGTGAGTTACAGACCAAACCGTATAGGCGCTATGGTCCTAATTGTATCAGGTTTACAGATTTAACGGTAAACGGGATTATAGACCTAACAGTGTAGGAGTTACAAATCTAACCGGAAGGATCAATACAAGTTTATTACGTTTTGAAACCAGGAGTGTTTCGCAATGAACTGAGATCAAATAACTTGCATTTTAATTTAAAGACTATAAAATGTTCGTGTATGAGCTTGGGAAAGCTCATCTCGTGTACAAGATAATCATATAACACCAAGCAACAACAACACGCGTACTAATATGATTTGTGCATGCGCCATGTATATCTACTTTTATAATTATAATCATTATCCTAACGCGAACACTGTGTATGTGTATACGACGATAACAAACTAGCCGATGCGTATACTACGACAACAATATAGTTGATATACATACCATGGGAATAATCTGCTAGATGTATATACCCCAACGAGAATATAAGAAGATTTAGTTTTTCAATTTTCTCTGGGTCTTTGTTTATGCGTTTCCCGATTCTGGCTACATTAAAGCGTATATCAAAGGGGTATCTTTCTGCAAGTTTGTGGTTTAAGCGAAATCTTATAAACGCCATCAAGGTTTGCAATATACATTACAATTATGTAACCATGTAAATCATTATAATAGCATAAATATGTCTGGTTATAAGAGAACCAGTATAATGTTGTATATGCGGTTGATGGATTAGATATTTTATGTCAAGTGGTGTTTACACGATCATGTTCAAAAACAGTAATCTTCTTGTTGAAATCCGTACAGTGTGATAAGTTAGGATTTAGTTTAGTTTTGTGCTCATGTCCATCATTGGAAGTGTTTGATCATTTAGATTAAGTCATGTAGTTATGAATATGGTATGAAACTATGTTAGGGAAGGAAGCAAAACCAACAAGTTTAGCAAAATCAACAAATAAATGTATTTATCTTCCTTCCTAAGTGTACGAGGAACTTAAAGAATTGTGAATTAAACCACACAACATCCTAACAGTTCTATCACAACTTAAAAAGCATAGAGTGATTCAAATCAATTCCAGTATATACTGTGCTGATGTGCCAATAGTCTTGGGCGAGCTGTTTGTACAACAGTCTTAATGCATAAAATGATATAATCAAGAATATCCTTAAATAAATTCACAATAATACACAAATAGTGATTTATTCCAAATAATTTTAAATAAATGATTATCTCAAATTATATCTGAAAAACTAACAATGATTCAAGAGACAAAATGTAATGCAGCAGTGGAATAATTATGTTCATCAGAATCTTATATAAAAATCTACGACACAATACAACGATCAAGATGTGCGTCATACTTCGCTTTCAGAAGTTTCTAAGGTCGATATGCTACGTCAACATGTTTAAAAATATTATCTTAAAGTACAACTCACAACCATGGAAGAAAGGAAGCAATCTAAGCCGACGTGAGCTTTCGGTTAAGAAATTGCTGGCATCGGGTTTGCTGTTGGAAGATCGCTTGTGTACCCGTGGTTGGCGGGTAAACGAGATAAAAGAAGCTCATGAAGAGGGTGACACTTAATTAGAAGATTGTTTACCTTAATTGAAGGCTCGCCCACAGAAGGCGAGGCGAAAAACCGGTGACAAACCAGGGAAAAACCCGCAGCCAATTAGAGAATCGAAATCAGTTAGTTGACGGATTTAATTATTTATTTCCAACTGATTTTTGGCTTATATATGATGAATGCGCTGACCAAACTTAGTGTAAAGTGTTGAAAGCACCGTCGAACTGTGAACATACTGGCTGACGGCCGATGTACTTATAGGGCAAGTCATGGCTATGCATCAGGCGAGGTGAACGTTCCACGAAAACCATTTCATGGCCGAATCGAGGCCCCCAACATATTGAGAAAGATACAATCTGTGCACTAAATCGCGCGCCTAATTTGTGCCGAAACAGTGGCAGAAGCGGTGCTGTGTAGTGGATTTGGGTGGTGTGGAGTGTGTAGAGTGTGTGGATTTGACTATGCTGGTTTGGTTGTTTTGCACATTGGTGAAGATTTATGAAATCCAATATATAATATTCAGATAATCTACCATTTACACAGTAATAGTCGACACCAATTTTATGTTTTCTTGTTGTGGTTTCGACAATTATTTTTCAGATATGATCACTTAGTGATAAGTAAAACATGGTATCTGTTTTTCTTTCAGTTACAACTAAGATAAACTCTCAAACGATTTTTTTCACAAAGATTATAGTGGCCAACCAAACCCATATATACTCTGTTTTATCTTCACGCATTTCTAGACTGGTTCCCTTTTTTCCATAGAAATTTAATACCGCAAGCTTATAAGCGGCAGGAAAACCATGCTCTACTCGCTAGTGTTGTGATAAAAGTAACCCTTGCATATGGCGGTATCATTCAGCTGCTATGGGGACCAAAATGTTGAAAATCAAATGAAATTTGCATTTTTCAAGATGGAAAGTCCGTTGTCTTTACTGGTTTCTCTCTTTCTCTCTCTCTCTCTCCTGGACTCTGTCTCTCTTCATCTCTCTGCTGTCGTATCATCTTGGCTTTCATCCTGACTGTCGTGACTTAGAGCTAATGACACTATATGGGCTAAAGTCAAAGTCTGAGATAATGTCCAACGTAGATAAATCGTATATTTCCTTTACGCTCTTGTTTTGAATAAACGATACAGTCTCAGAGTCCTCGTAGCTGTTTCTTTTGTTCTCAAAAATATATTTAATTGGAAGCAATTAAATTTAAACAATTCTTTTTTCTGTATGTGTTGTCGTTTCTTTAAATAATTATGCATTCACGGAACGTTAAGTTAGGTTTCTTTAAGTTGCAAGCATAGTGGCATTAACGGAAATGTAGAACAGGAATGTGTGTAAAAGTTGCTTGCTCCATGAGGTTATATCCTGTCTCATTATCTCAATTGCTGTCATCCTTTCCCATGTAGTTCCCCCCACGCGTTTCCGTACTTTCTCAGATTAACGATACAATCTTCTTATCTGAGTATAGTGCTATACTAATGCAAGGAAACAGGTTGATCACGCATTGGCACGAAGGTCACATCAGACGCCATTACACACAAAAAATGTCAATGTTTGAACTACAAATAAAATTGGTTAAGTGCTAGATAAATTCAAATTCGAAATGAAACTGAAACCGTCAGTACTTGATTCGATGTTATCCACAGGTCGTGCGGTAATAGGGATATGTGTCTGCTTGAGATATATTCTATTTCGGAATGCTGAAGTCAGAGACAAACAAAACCTTAAACTTAAAACAATCGGTAACTCTGTTGAACGAATTTGAATTATTCCAGAGCCACACATTCGTTGAGCTCAAATATGGTTACGGTAATGAGAACATATCGTACAACAAAGTTTCCTTACACTAGTATTCAACATTATTAACAAACAAAATAATAAAATAAAATAAATAAACAAATAAATTATATACTAGAAATGCAAACTACCCGAAATCGTTGATATTTTACACTTCATTTAGTACTTGAGAGATTGTACAATAATTTACTATGATTAATACGAAATTGGCAGCAGTATAGCTTTATTTCTATCTGCAAGTTAACTTAGCGATCAAGCTTTATTACGTTAACGCATTTATATGATCATTGCCACCATAGGTTAAAATGTAAACTGTCTGCATCGCTAAAAATGAGTGTGCTTAGATAATCACGGACTGTAACTCTGCTATATATTTCAAAATACTGCTTTATGTATTAATTTATACACGATCTTGTTAAATTGCAAACTTGTAGTACGTTTGGATGGAAGTATTAAAAATATAATTGCTTAAATACTAACAATTCGTTGAGGTATTGTATGTCGACGACGGACAATATTGTTGTATAAAATAATCGAAACATACTAATGATCGCACTGATCGGACATTCTATAAATGAATTGTCATATATAATAGTATTATTATCAAAACAATTAGCGCCTGGGTATTTTAAAAGTAACCCCGTTATATGTCGATGATTAGCCATTACTGAAAACAAGAAGCTAATCATCGAAGTTATTTGCAGCTATTTTAAGGAACACCTTAAACGCTACTTTAATGAAATTCAAAAGCATAAATAATAAATGCCTACAGCGTTTGAAAGTTTTTAGGTTGTACAAAAATCAGGAACCGAAACTCTAACAATGATCAAAAAATAGCACGGTGAATGAATCTGCTTTCTTCTGAAGATGATGCTTGCACACTTATTTGATTAAAAAAACATTAGAATATCTGACCGCTAACGTGTCTAGTTTTAAACAATTATGGACCATAACTCGCGAAACCTTATAAAAATGTATGTTTTATCGATTTCATCTGAATCAATCAATGATTAAAACCGTCATTTTGGGTGCAATCAAACAATAAAGGAAAATACGATCAATATTCAAATAATCAAAAGCTTTCCTTTGATTTGAGTGCAAATTATAAGCAGATGCGATGAATGTTCAAATGTTTGCAAGATTTTCATCGATTTGGGTTCAATCAAAGAAAGCAAAATGCGATAATGTTCCTAACGAACTGGCTATTTGTGGCGGATGGAAAGCCATAACCATAGAAAATATAAGGCCATTTCTTTATTTCTCTCTTAGGACTGAAGAAACATTGAGTGTTTGACACACAGACTATTTTAACGCTCTGTCGACTAAGCTGTGGACGGTAACATGCGATATGTCTATATGTATCTCTTGTACATTTATAATGAATATGCTTTCTAGCGATAAAGAGTGCACGAATTTGGAGAAAAATTCTTTACCTCCATCACAGTCAGCAGGCTTCAAAGGGTTTTGTCTTGCTTTGGTGAAGATTTTCACGAATACAATAAATGCAAAACGATTAGAAGAGACAATGAAATATGCATTATTGCACCACTCTGAATACACCGAAACGACGCTTTTTACCTTCACTGTACATCACCCTCTAGGATGCGCTAAAATATATGTGCGATATTTGAAATCAAGAAAGGTGTATATATTTGAAAATATTGCATATCTCTGCAGATTTATAATATAACACACTTATATTTCAAACAAATAATATTTCTTTATGAGCTACATTAAACAAAGATATAAGCATAGATTCATCTAAATTAACGCAAACAATTGTTCTTGAACATAATCTACTTTTTTCGTTTCCCAGGTATAGTCCCCTTAGCTTTAAAAGCAAAATGTTTCAAAGATTATTGCTTAATCATTGAAAATAGAGCTAATTTTTGTGTTTCAGGGCCGTTCAATTGTATCTGAGCAAATAAGTTCCGACCGAAAAAAGTGGAAAGTATTGAAATTGATCGTGAAACATTAAGTCACAATCCTTTTTTGGACCCAATATATGTTTTGAAACAGTATCCATTTCTCATGCTCAGACTTAGACCAACTGTTTGAGAGTCGGTTATATATATATATATATATATATATATATATATATATATATATATATATATATACATAACCGTGTGTGTGTGTGAGACTGTGTGTTTGTGTATGTTGTTAAACGAACAAATGGGGTTTATACAAGTCTAAATATGGATTTTTATTTCACAACTGAATTATTAATGTATAATAAATCTCATCCTTATAAAGCATACAAAAATAAGAAAATTATATTGAAATATGAATGAGACAAAATGTAAAAATGAAATATACTGTTTTCTAATTAAACAATATTTTATATTTTACAATTAAATCAGTTGAAGAAAATACTTGGAATGTTTTGGAAGTACATTTTCAACAAGGGGCGTTATAAGCATTCACTGTCATTAAATATCAACCTAAAATATGAAAATGAAAAGATATACCAATTTTAAATATTTTAGAATTCTTTGTCCTTAAAATCAACATAAAGGATGAGGATGGCAATAAATGTCAATTATATATATCATTCGAAGAGTCAAGTTGAATTAATTTGCCACGTACAACTTTTACTTTTTCAATCTAAATACATACATATCATTAATTCCCTATACTAATATGTCTCAAGGATGCTAGTTATTTATAGTTTAAATACTCGATAAAATGTTATAAGAGAAAGGCACTATAATTTTCTCTAACTATCGAAATAAAAATCAACAACATTCGTCATACAATTTTACATGAACCTTGTATATTAACCGATCCATCAGTTATACAGTTTTTAATGCTGGTAAGAAATTAAATCGGATTAGCGAGTTTATAACTACATTTTAAAAATTAGGGACATTTGTTATGATTTGATTGCTCTTTTGGGTGTCCAAATAACTTGGGACTCATGAATTCCGGCAACGAATTATTATGAATTAGTAGAAGAGAAATAAATGAAATAAAAGAGCATAAAGAAAGGCTGCATATTATAGTATCTTCTTTACGCGACAATGTAGCAAAAGTAGACATATTATTGAAATGCTATTCTAGACTAATTCTTGAAGTCAGTAAAGTAATGAGACGGTTTTATAAATGTGAATTATTAGCATTATGCTGCTATGTCGATTTCAAATAAGAGACTTATATATTATAAATGAACAGATTCGTCTAGTAGTTGAAGGTGAACAAAATTATAAAAAATCAAGAATTACTAGTTTTATTCAAATATATTTAACTTTATTTTTGCCAAGAAAACCAACTATCTATGGATTTGAATATGCACCACCACATTTCATAATGATAAAAATGGGTGATGAAGGCATACTGGTTTTAAAATATTAGTTTACTTACATGACAGGAGTGGTAATAATAATATCGGAGAGCTATACTTAAAGCTTTAGCATTTGTAGGAGGTAGTATTGGATTGATGCAGAAAACAAATATATGATATATATGATACAGCACGCGCGGAACTACAGAAACGAACCGTAGAGTTCGAAATAAAAAAAAGCAAAGACACTTGGTTGCATAAGCGTAAAATTAAGGCGGCAAGGTTTATTTAGTTAGTATTTAAATAATTTGGATGCAGTTTTTGAGCTATATTGTTCTAATTCGTTGAGACGATAGTATCACTTTAGAAAGACCTAAGTAGTCTAAACTTAATGATTTCTGCCAATTATCTTGAAAAAGAAACGTTACGAGTATATTTTTATTGTAGATGTAACAAGTGCAAGTGTTAGTATTGGCTATTAATGTGTTTGAGAAGTGAGCATAGCGTGAGAGAAGTTCTTAAAGATTTTAGACGTCCTAGAATAAGATCAGCAACATTGTGATAAATAGCATAGAAAATATAAAGCTTCTCTCAAACAGGAGGCAAACACCACAGAGTGTTAAGAATCTTAATCCAATACTTGACTGCATTGCAAACGCTCCAAGTAGTATGAAACTTGAACAACAATTGCAAGCTGTAACTCTAGCTCTTGAACAAAAGTTTTTAGTTCTACCATGTAGATTATATCGCTCAGTGTAAAAGTCAGTGAAATCTACAAAGTTCAGTTTCAAGCAGTATTGGACGAATGCTGATTAAGGAAATAGCCATATTTTTTGGTAGTGATACTGCTATTTAAACTGAACGATTGCTTCAAAGGCATTGAAACTGAGATAATGTGACATTTTTTATAGCTTGTGCCTGATGTTAACCGCTCCGGTGGTCTAGTGGTTAGAGCGTCCGCCTCGGATGCGGGAGGTCGTGGGTTCGATCCCCGGCCGAGTCATACCAAAGACTTACAAAAATGGTACTAACAGCTGCTTCGCTTGGCGCTCAGCATTAAGAGGTTAGTGTTAGGACTGGTCGGCCCGGTGTCAGGATAATGTGACTGGGTGGGACATCATGCTACATGTCTGCGGCATGATGCCCCAGTGCTAGACATCACTATAAACTGCCACATTGCAGACATCGTAGCGATATGACTGGGAAATTGTTAAAGCTACGTTAAAAATCCAAATCACAACACAAATCACTGTGCCTGATGTCGCTTCTAATTCTCCAAGATTAAAACCCATTTAATAGGTGCCATCATTGCAAGCAATAAAAGGCAAACAAATCTCATTATCCCCTGTTTCAGATATAATCTTCGAAATACTACCGGTTAGACCACGGTTGAAAATCACACACACACACACACACACATATACAACAATGAGGACTTTGTATAGCGCCTAATCTTTAGAAGCTCTAAGCGCTTTACAACATTAGACAACACCTATAAGATAAAAAGCATATAATAATATTATTACAAAAACAAACACCATGAAATTAGAAAAACATTAAAAAATAAGAAACATGCTGAGAATATTTCAGGTAGGAAACAGTATTAGGTCTTTAAGTTTGTTCTTGCAGTCGAAATAAGTGAGTTTTGAGAGCACTCTTGAATGGGATCACTGTGTCTTTGTGTCTAAGTTCAGTGGGCAATTCATTCCACGTTGCTGGGCCTTGGTATGCAAAAGAACGATGTCCATATGACTTTGTTTTCATAGTGGGAATAATGAGCATACGATTGTCAGAAGAGGAGCGTAAGTATCTTGCTGGTGTGTACACGTTGGTGAGATCGGATAGGTATGTTGGATTAGAGTCCGACAGTGAAACGTAGCACAGAGAACAAATTTTGTGTTTGATTCTGGATCGAATGGATAGCCATTGTAGGGTACAGAGCAGCGGGGAGGTGTGCTCTGATTGTGGTACTCTAAGTATGATCCGAGCAGCTGTGTTTTGAACTAGTTCACGTTTCTGGAGCAGATGTTGAGATGAACCAGACAGAATTAAGTTACCATAGTCCAGTCTTGAATGTACTAATGACCACTCTCTCTCTCTCTCTCTCTCTCTCTCTCTCTCTCTCTCTCTCTCTCTCTATATATATATATATATATATATATATATATATATATATATATATATACAGAGAGAGATTCTGCTATACCTAAAGGACAAATTTTGCAACCATTCAAGGATATTTAAAGTATTGGTTTAGTGTTTTACGCTACAGAGTAGACTATGCATTACCAAGACTATTCGAAGTACATGCGTTGCCTAATGATTGTTCGATAGACTATCTTGTTTGGTCCAATGGTGGGATTCTAACCTACTTAACTTTTGGTTACGAATATCAATTGATAACCATGTCACCTACCGCGACTGCTGCATCCAGTAGTCGCCTCTTGGGGCCATTCTACTTCCCCATGCCGGTTGAAGGGATTTATGTATTGGTCATCAGGTTGTAAATTGTTGGTAACCACTTGTGATGGCGTGGCAGCTGTGGCAATAGTGCAAAAAGTTCTGGAACCGATATGAATTCTTCTTTGGAGCGGATGCATTTACACTTACCTGATAAAACATTTTAGAAAAGAAATCGATATTGGTTTGAGCTAGATCATGTAGCGCGCATTGTTCCTTCCATACAATCCTTAAGCGTCACTTTTCCTACAGAAAGATCACGTGATCACCTGTTGCATATGAAGGTTGTACGTCTTTTCAAATAGACCAGGACACTGATGTAAACAAACATTGTATAAGCAAATGCTATGTAGATAAGAGCAAGCATAACAAGTTTGAGTAAGCTTACAATTTGCGTAATGGCAATGGTACCAATAGTTCTATGTAATCTGTGTGCAACAGTACACTATTGTTTATAATTAAGTTTATGACTGTAAGAGCCGGTTTAAGTTACTTTTTTAAGTAGGAACATACGAGCATACATCGCTACCTTTTTACAAATTATTTTTGCTGTTTTTTCTATATCTGTGATTATAACTAACAAACATGAAGCCAATTATTCCAAAACAAAGATAAATAAAATAGTTGGATATTACAGTAAAAATGATTGTCCAGCTGGTTTTTAAAAGCCAGTTTATTACCTTGCTAATGATAATAGCAATGTTGTTTCTGCTTTATTTGCTAACTTAATATTATTTAAAATATCTATCAAACATTTTCTTGTGATGCTTCGAAGAATGTATATTACTAGATGTGCCACCTCCACTACAATCACTAGGCTGCTTTGCACATCATATTGCGTTATCATTGCATAATTTCCAACGGATAAATCAATAGTTGATGCAATGACAGATTTAGCTGCAAAAATGGTACAAGTATTTCCCATTTTTCTAGGCATGAAATTGGACCGTTCACCTAATAGGGACCTTTTGTAACGCTTCTTTGTTACCAATATTTTCTTTATTTGTTTAACACTGAGATCCTTTCTCAATTCCACTGTCGAACATTTAATACATAATTTCTTTAACCATTGTTTAACATATACTACTTCAACAGAATTTACACAACCAGGGAATTGTCTTAATTCTTGTTGAGCAAATAATTCGCTCAAAATTTGTAATTCCTAATTTTTTCTGTCGCAGTCATCTTTTTTTTTTTTTTAATCAATATTTCCGTTGCTAAGATCATCACTGTTTGCCTTTACTATTCTCTTGCTTTCTTCTGGTAATTTCCGGACAATTCCTTCTCTGATCCATCGTAAGGACTTAACAAAATCACTTCCACTTATACTTGCAGGTACAGAGTTAATTGATATCATGATCATTAGCTTAAGCTTTTTCAAAATTTTAATTGTTCACCAACTGTTTCCTAGTAAACTTTGTAATTAATACATATTGGTCTTAATCTATAACAACACTGTGTAATAAGTTCTCTCTGCGTTATAGATCAACCACATATACAAATGTGTATGGTTGTGACGTAGTCCAGCAAGAGACAATTTCTCAGTAAATGGCTCATCAATGATTATATTTGTACCTCATAAACAGTATCATCATCATTATATATTTCATGTCTGTCTTCAGATTCCAATCCATCAGAATCCATTTTAATTCCATATTGCTTCACTATTGAATGGGATCAAATATAACTTCATCAATAATTGTGGCTTTAAGTAGCTGTGATGAAGTTAGAGAACTATTTATATTTAGAAAGCAAAAATAACAATACATACGGGAATTAAAAATTTAAATAGCAAATGGAAAACAGCAGGCATAAATTGGAGAAAAATTAACAAAAGGATTAAAAAAGTTAGATGGAAAGAAGTAAAACAAATATAGGAATTAATTTTGTTACATCTAGATTAGCAACGGACATTAAATCATTGCCAGACATACAAATCTCTGGCAATACCTCTCATTAATACATTTCTTACCATTGATAATTTAGACGACTTATAGACAGAGTTAAAATAAGATAACATAACAACATATGGAATAAAATATTTATTGGGCTTGTATCGTCTCGTCTAGAATTACTATTATCTGCACTGAGTGCAAGTTTGTTACAAATTTAACCATATTTATTTTTAAAAGAGTATCAATGCGAGCACGATAAAGGAGAGAACAAGTTTGCAAGTTCACAATGTCGAGTGAAAGAACAAGTTATTGAATTAGTTCTAAAATTAATAAGATATATACCGGATGTTGTATAATGGGCGCATTTTTTCGCTTTCATCTGGTGCAACTATTTTAGTTGTTTCTCTTTATCATGTACATATTTTGTAATGGAAGATATTAAACTGAAAGAAAAGAAATTACAATAAGTGAGAGAGCTCAAAAATGCTAAAGTTCTTGGCATATAATTTACAATTTGCAACTAACCTTTAAATAATTGTTTTGTTTTACTTCTAATTTTTCTAACTAAAAAGTAAGACAGTGAAAATAAAATGATAAAATTTCTAAGGGAGAGAGACAGAGAGAAGTAAACATTTAAATAAACCACGTAGAGGTTAACCCGGAAGACAATTTTTCGTCGTTTATATATATATATATATATATATATATATATATATATATATATATATATATATATATATATATATATATATATATATATATATATCACGACGAAAAATTATAAAAGGTGTCCTAACATTTCGGGCTAACCAAGCCCTTCCGCTGTGGAAAGAAAAACAACTTGCATTTACGAAACAAAGTTACCGCAAAACGGAAGAAACGTCTGGGCTCCTACATGTTAGAATCACTAGGGTCAATTTCCCACAAGATATATAACAATACAAAGTTGTACACTAATACTATACGAGCGGGTTCCTTTGTCTATCACATAGCTAACTAGTATATTTTGACCTAATTCGAAGCTGTGAACAAACGACGTAAACAAAGCATGTGCGAGAGTTTAATGCAATCTGCGGGAACTGATTAAGAACTATTATTCCCGTGGAGTTATGTAATGAGGTTCTGAAGGAACAATGTTCAGATAATTGTATGTCTGGATAATGGACAACAACAACAACACCAATAACAACATCAACAATACTGCTACTACTACTAGTAATAATAATAATAATAACAATAATATAAACATTACAGTCATAATAAATGTAATGATATGAGTAGAAAATTACAGCAAAAGTTCCTTGAGTGCGAACCTGATGACAGGCTGGAATTGTTCATAAGACTCCCCATGATTTTTCAATTGTAGTATCCACTATAGTTATTTATCTGCGTGTTCCGTGTCTCTCCTCCCAGGTAAGACTAAATCGCAACATACCGAGGGAGTTTTTGATTTTGTAGTGAATGTAGCTTTTGTGATTATTTATTCTAAAAATGAACATCAAATCAGTAATTATAATGAGACACATTTATTCTCGTGCATGTTATTCAAGTCTTATGATATCGAAATTTAAAATCTGCCTCTGTCATGTAATATACTGCATGAAATTGCAATATTTAAAAGTATTCTTATGTCTATGATATATTATGTATATTTCTCTTTTTCAAATTCAACAAAATATATTTACACATGCATAATTATATGCAAAGAGAGTGTGGTGAAACATACTTGTAAAATACCACCAGGTTATACTCAGTCACAACTAATAGATGTCCTTGTCCCGTCCTCAGTCAGCGGAGCTCATTTAAAATAAGTTATGCTATGGGTACGAAGTCCAAACAAATAAACATTGCTACATTTAGACGCTCTTTTATCAACTAACACCAGAAAAACAATAACTATAAATCCATTATGTTTCCCTAGAAACTATAATCGTTCTAAATCATAATGCCGATTAGGACAAAACCTTTTCTACTTGTATCAATCGCTTTTGCGAAAATGAAAACCCAGTGTTGCTTTGTGGTAGGTGTGGGTGCGAGGAGGAGAAGTGACCATTTAAATAAAGGAAGCAGCTAAAAATTGGTAAAGGTGAAAATATTATGTATATAGACCCTTGGTACTGTGTTTCTCATACAATGTGTTCAAATACCAACTTTTGTAAAAATTGTATATGTTGGAAATCATCCATTAACACTATTCGGTAACAAACGAATGTGTTCAGAATTAGTCACCCACTCTTCCATCCGATTCGAGTGTTTGAGTTACATGATTGTCGTTTACATTAGTCTCTCACTTGTTTCAACGAATACTACTGGAAAGTCCAAAAGATGCATTTCACTCATTTGTGCGTTGTTCTGTCCCTTTAATCTCTCAATGCTACGGTACGTTTGTTAGTGTATGGGCCCGTCCGTTTATCTGTTTGTCCGTAAGTTCTTATCTTACATAATGCACTCGATCAAATGCAAAGTTCGTAAAATAGCGTTAAACCACAACAACGACGGTTTATTATCTTCCTAATGTCATTCTTCACGTTTGTAAATGGTAAAGTTCAGTGAGGAACGGGGTTTATTTTCTTCAAAATACTGTTACACGCACACAGGTATTTACTTGACCGAGCGGTTGTCAAACCCTGGCGCGATTCTCGCTAGAAGTCATAAGTTTCCCCGACTTTCCAAAGACTTCCATACAACCTCAGTTGTAAATCAGAAAGCCCGACGTGTCCATTCTATACCTAAATTTTCCTCTAATTAATGCAAGACCACAGATAAACCAAACTGCCAACTATATATCAACCGTACATCTGCGTGTTTTGGCTTCATTATGTTTCGGTACCACCGCCTTAGAACATATATGAGTACTCCCTAACAATGGGAACTATTTTAACTCCGCCACCTTAGGCCAGTCAATGATGCTTTCCAGGCACATTTCGCCGATATAACTGCACCATATTCGCCCACATGGCGACATAAACGGTGTCTGTCAAGTCCCTTTTTATTTATTCCCTTGTGCAATTTACCGGTTTAATACCGTAAGTACTGTCCTTGCAGTCACGCTACCAATGTATACCATTAGATTTTAATATGTACTATTTTACGACAGGGACATTCATTCGGTTTTGGTCGGGATTCACTACTAGTGAACCAGGACATTATGGAAACACACTAACACTTCACTCCGTGACGTTTGCTCCGATTAATTAGCTCATTAGTTCGGGCCAGGAATATTTCCATGGCGCCGAATTCCAATAATCAAACAAGTAATCACACAAATCTAAGAACTGCTTAAAACGGGGCACTACAGCCAAGTGCACATACTCTAAATTTACTACAATACGTCATTATCATTGTCATCTTGTTGTTGTTGGGATTAACGCCATTTTTCAGCACACGATAGGCTATGCATGGCGGCCAGTATTAATGGTGGAGGAAGAACCACCTACCCACGAGAAGCTACTGGCAAGCTTTCTCACATACCCACATTGGCCGAATCCTAGAATCGAACCCACGCGGACAAAGGTGAGACGGAGAGCGCTTTTCACCACTCGGCCACTCAAGGCCCATATCATTGTCATAAGAGATATGACTTTTTTTTATCTCAACAGAGGAAACATTCTTTGCAAGCAACGACAATTTTTTTATAACTACATGAAATTACATGCAAGGGACATAGTGATTACCTGACAATAAGTAATGGCTATTCATTACATGCTTTTAAGAAATGGGTCATTTAATTCGTAAATGATGTACAACTATCACATGATTAATTCCTTCCCTGGGGAGTGGAAAAAGTGTAGGTAATAGAAGAATCGAAATCATACAAGAAAACCAGAAGCCATTTTAGCTTGATCGGTAGAGGGTCGGGACTGGTCAAGGATTGTGGTCTCTATAGCTACATATGACAACCTGCGTCGGCTGCCACGATGTGTCATCGGAGAGGGCATTTGGCTTAAAATTTTTCTGCATGATATAGCCAGCAATATGGTCATGGTGTCTTTAAAAACAAAAAAATAGACCAAGAATACGACAAAATACATTTTTATAATCACCATCATCAGAACATGTCGCAGTAATACAAAACTACGTGTTAATGAAGTTCAAATTATAGTGCAAAAGAAAATTACCTCTGCAAAAATTATGGTACAAAAGAATATTATCTTTATTTGCTACAAGAAACAGTTATAGCTCAATAATTATTATTATCTCATTACACTTCGATTTCAACTACAACCACACTCAATATGGACATAATTTGATTATTATTATTATTATTATTATTATTATTTCTCTTTCATTGACAATAACGATATCCCTATTGGGTACCCCACCACAATAAGTAAATCGACTGGATAATCAGCGATGTATATCACAGTTAGGATAAACAACACAGATCAGTCTTCACTACTTCTGATAGACTAAAGTCTTATTTTTAAGATGGCAAATACTGATCGTCTTTCAGTCTATATGTCTTCATTTTTGGATTCTATGGGATTCAGTCAGCATATGATAGACTTCAGAATAAACAATACAAGGTACATGGACGTAATGGGTGCATTGCAAATGACGCATATGGGTCAGATACTAACAGGAGGAAAAGCTGAGGGAACATCGCAGACTGAAAAGGGGGATACGGATATTATGTATGTCTACAGGTTCATAACCGTCAGCGGTAGACATATTGATCCACCCAGCCCTCATTGTACAGTGTTATACACAGAGGACACGGGAGTCCATCGTGGACACACGTGTCTACGAATTGGATATCAAGGGTTAATCGATTCCGTTTTGAGACAATGCCTGGTTTTAACGGGCAGAGCAAATGCGGCTTTGTACTTGTCAAGTTCTGTCTTTAATCACATTCATCAGCAGATACTAATGCAGTTAAGTACACCACACATTCAACAACAGCAAATCTCTGGTCCAGCATTGCCGGTAATAGGTCGTGGCAGACATTATGATTATGTATATGCATTTACCCATCCAGAATGGCCCGCTCAAGCATCAAAATGGATGGACAGATGTCGGAGAAACGGATGGCCACCAGAATCGTCCGTGACAGCTATTGTAAATTCCGGTTGTTATATCGTGCCCAAGGGGTTCAAGGGAAGTCCTTTAGAACACATGAAATGGTGTATCTCTTTCGCTGTGCACGAAAAATCAATTATACAGTTATTCAACCTAACACAAAAACACTTGTACATTTTACTTAAAATCATAGCAAAAGATCTGAGAGAAAATTTCCCTGATTTGCAAGATTTATTAACATCGTACACAATGAAAACTGTAGCTCTGTGGCAGGTAGAACATCAACACAGAAGGAACTGGGACCGATCTCACTTGCTTGATAGGCTAATGGAAGCTCTATACTTTCTGAAATCCTGTGTGGAGAACCAGAATCTGCCAGCTTACTTCATCATAGAAAATAATCTGTTTGACGGGAAAATTAATGTTTCTAAGGCAGCACGTTTGTCCCGTCTACTTAATGATTTGATGTCTCAGGGAGCTGGGTGTGTTCTTACATTTTCATCCATACAGCAACGGCTTCGCATAAAGTCCATACCGGCCCTGGGACATAGACGTGATGTATACCGTGGCGGAATAGAGATGCTCAACCTTATATACCAAAATATACAGATGTATTACTATACGAATCTATCTGTGAGACATATACTCCATGTACTGCCTCTAATAGACGCAACTTATATGTCAAGGCACCGGTTATTAACAAAAGGTATTTCACAGATGATGAAAACTACACTTGCATATACCAATATAGCCAAAATCAAGAAGACGGGAATGTCAGACAGAAGAAAATATGAATTGTATCGACCTTGGCTTCGTATTGCTTCCGCCAATATTGACACAGATACAATGTCGGGACGAGTTAAATTTGCTGGGGTTCTCTGTGTACTTGGAAAAACAAACAATGCAATTAAAACATTATATTCCGCAAAACCATGGCCTCTGTTTGGTATCTGTAGAAAGATTACGGGTCGAAATATCCTTTGTAAAAGGTACATATTTGCAATAACAGACTGGCATTATGATGAAGCTGTTATCATAAGACTTGGCAAAGACAAATATATACAAAAATGTGTATCACTAGATGTGAGGTACACGATGGAGGAGATAGACATTATTCCGGATGTTATCAAATATGAACTCTTCCATGTACCAAACCTTTCTCATAGCAGATATGGAGCCTTCGTTGACCCTGATATGCTGATTTACTACCTGCTGTATAAATATCATACAGATCTGGGAAATAAATCAAATTCACACTCTGCCTTCATTAACCTGATTAAGATCGCCACCCAGGAACAATATGACCCATATATGGAACGCCGCGAGGTGGCGCTAAATGTACTGGGTCTGTGTTATCTGGAGAAGAAGGACTACCTCAGGGGCTACATCTGTTTCTGCCGAGCCATGAGTCTACGTCCTAGGCTGTTGATTGAACAGTGGTCCACGTCTACACCTTGGCACCTAGCAGTACTAGTGTCAAAATTAATCAAAAGGTGAATATAGACCTATCGCAGCTTTTTACGATTACTGTCCAATTGCGCAAGGTCAGGTGTCATCCAGGTAGAATTACACTATGTTAGATATGACGATGACTCACATTTATGAAAAAACAAAATTTATTTAAGAAAACAAATGCATAAATCTATTAGGACTCAATTACAGTTTGACATAAACATTTATACAACATACCTAAACTTTACATTATTTACACATATCTCAAAATTCCGTATATATGGAGAGAATTTACTCCGAAAGACCTTTAACCTTTTAAACTCTTTAATGCATAGAAAGCAAAAACGTGCGTGATGTGTGAAAACATCTATTGTCAGAGTAAAATGCATCGTTCTATATTACTCTATCAAACTAATATGTGTACTATAAAAGACAGCATGATTATTTGCAAAAATCTGACCAAGCATTTTATTTCGGGTGATGTATGATTTTTTGAATGCAAGAATACTAATATATATTCACACGGCGGTACCAGCTCACATGCAGACTTAACACTACAGCCCATCAAACCTCATTGTCCACGTCTTCTATTAGAAGATTCCAATAATCTTCCGCTCATTCTTTTTATAAAAGATTTCCACATAAAATATAAATTTTTTTTTATTTTATTTGAATTTCTGAAGAATTTTGATAATTCATTTATATTGCTTCCACTTAAAAGTGTTTTGTTTTTATAAATAAAAACAATAAGTTGATTCTGCATCTAATTAGTCACAAATGAGAGATTTAAGATTGGCTCCTTGTTTTCAGCTCTTTTCACTCAATACATTTCACTATTAAGTCAATCTCTCAACTTGTGATAATAAAATGTTACAGTTGTAGGAGTTAATATTCGGTTATTTTCTACAGATGGTGCCAGAAAATGTCGTGTCCAATAAATCGCTTTATTTTGTTACGCATGAGAAAAATATTGCGTGTTTTTTTTTCGCTTATCTGTATAACATTTTAGGATTGAAGAGAGATTAACGAGGGAAAAAGCCTACGTCTTCGATAGTTGGAGAAGAAATGACATTCACGACTTAACTTTTTCATTTATTCTTCAAGCAGTAATTAGCGAATAAGTGGAGGGTAGCTCTGATACTACTGCATGGAAGAATTATTACATGATCATAAATCACTCAGTAGATAAAGTGAAATTTTAAATGTAATCCGCAAATCCAATATACCGGTACTGTAGATGAATTATTTTCCGTGAAGGTGTTAGGGTTCACAATAACGCATTCAAAGAGAGAGAGAGAGAGAGAGAGAGAGAGAGAGAGAGAGAGAGAATAATCAGTGGTGCACAAACAACCAGCCAGGTTTCGGGAGAAATTAAATGAATTAGCAATTGTAGCAATAACAGCACAGCATTTGTAATATTAATTGTATCAGGAAAATACTAGTGGCAGCAGCAGCAGTAAGAGTAAATTGATGAACTTTAATTTGGTGTTTTACGGCTCTGCAATAAAAGTAATATATATATATATATATATATATATATATATATATATATATATATATATATATATATATATATATATATAGTGCCGAGACAAAATGTTAGAAACAAAGTTCTGCCTTAGCATACATCCCGATATGGACTGGTCCAAAGGTAGGTCTCAATCCGCACATTTCGGGCAAGGATCTGGCATGCTAACCACCAGGCCCCGCGGCTGATAGTCACCTATTAAACGACAAACAGGGCAACGCACTGGGCCTGTTCTAAATTACCGAAGGGTATGAGGACAAGGGAGGAAAAGCAGTAGTAATAATAATAGCTGTAGCAGTGATAGTTAAAATATTAGTTGCAGTAGTCGTACAAACATGCATTGTGTTAGCAGTTGCCGGAGGGGTTTGAGGATGAGGAGCCGTAAAATTTGTTTATATTTTAGCGGATGATGCTTCTTATCGTAATTACCTTTAAAAATAAGAAAACAGCATAATAATAATTTTCAGCCACACAGTAGCGTATTAAGAACAATATAACGTTTGACCGCACTTTTCGGACATTGTGGTAGGCGTTGTAGGAGGAGGAGTAGCAGCAGAGTTTGTTCACATTTTAGCGAATGATGCTTCTTATCGTAATTACCTTTACAAAGGAAAGGAACACAACACAATGTAATAACTTTCAACTAGTCAACAATTTTAACACCCTCAGGCATACACACACTCTCACTTATAAACACAAGGATGCACAAAAGCACAAGCATACACAGACTCTCCTTTCCTGTTCACACTGTTCTTAACTCTCCGAGTTTCCCTTGTCGCTCGCGCTATCAAAATGATTCGGGTCTATGTTTCAGAACCACGTTGTATGCATATTATCGACCGGGATGAATATATATATATATATAATCTCCCTGTGAATACAACTGAACCCATAAATAATTGGAACAGAATGAGGGCTGTCTATCAGATGTTGCAAAGCTTGGATGCTATGCTCCATCAGGAAGTCTACAATGAAGGCAAATTTAAGCGCCGCTTCGTTGTCATATAGTAGATAGAAATCAGAGAGTAAAGGTACATGGAAGGGTGGTTCGGTGTCGCTTCCTAACCTTTTGGCAACGCGTTGGAGACATAAAAATATCGAGTATCACTAGCAGAGTCGTGACAGGTACCTGGACGACTTAACCTTTTGCATCGAAAAATAGTGCCAAAAAGCTATGTTGGCAGTCTGACTACGTCTACTGACTCATGGTCTCTACTCGTATCAAACTATCCAAACTATATTAATTTCTATCGAGTATGGTTCAAAGAGATAAATCCATGTTTCGTTACCTGCAACAATCTCATTCAAACATTTCTATTTTCATATCCCTGTGAATACAACTGATGTTTGTTTGATCACCCATCAAGAAACGGACCCATTGTGCAGAAATCTTTTTGAGCGTCATGTGATTCTCAGTGGCAACCATTGAAAAATAGTTCTAATTATCCCTATCTCTAACACCAAATATAAACGTTACCACAGTCAAAGTGTACCTATTTCACAACGATGCAACTTTTCCCAGGCATTTCTCCGATTAGCATTCTAAGTACCTGTCAAGTCTCTATTTCAGTTTGAATTATTAACGTGATTCTAATCACAAAATTAAAAATTAAGGTCTTACTGTTCCTATTAGCACCTTAATTATTACTGAAAATGCCCTCTAGAAAGTACCAGCTTGAATAAATACCTTGGTGGTATTATATCTAAACTTTTGCGTTTAATTTGGAGATTGATTTATTAATTAATTTAACTCTTCTCTAGGGACTTACATATATATATTTAATATTAAATTGACATTTATATAGTACATATCAACTAAACAATTAAGCTTTACGTGTTATACGACAGCTACGTAATTACACAAAATTGTAATAAATCAACACTCTGAGGTGAATTAAGAGCGTTGACATACAGTTCGGTTGGTTGAAGTACGATGGTAGCCGATGAATGACCAGGTCGGTCAAAGACGGTATAAGTTTCTTTAATAACACTGTCATGTATCAGCGCTTTTGTCAGTATTTGTATGCATCTCATGCAGTTCTGTCATCTTGAAATTTAAATTTATTTGGTTCTCGTGAAGCAACTAATAAAATAGTTGTACTTCAAATCAACTTCTCTCCCTCTCTCTCTCTGTGTTGCTCTCTCTGTCGCTCTTGACCCCGCCCTCTCTCTCTCTCTCTCTCTCTCTCTCTCTCTCTCTCTCTCTCTCTCTCTCTCTGCCCTGGTCCATCATCCTGGTACTTTTTCTGACTGACGTGGCGTATGATAATGAAGATATATGGGACTAGAAACATAACTTGTGTGGGCTATAGTCAAAGTCTGAGAACGAGTACAGCACATATAAATTAGACTTTTACTTCCGTTGCCTGAACGCTACTAGCTCATGTTCTATATATTTTTGTTCTGTTCGCCTAATAAAGGAGTTTAATTAGTTGAAGTTTTATTGAAGAAAGTATTATTACGTGTTGTCATTTCTTGTACTAATTGTCTATACACTAAGAGGTAAGATCACTTTTGTCACTGTGTAGGCATCTTGACAGGAACAAAAATGTAGAATAGGAATGCGTGTACAATTTATGCTCCATGAGACAACATCCTGTTTCGTTATCTCGAGAGCCAGCCCCCGTTTTACATATCGTCCTACACTCGAGTTTTCGTACTTTGTTTTTGATTCACGATACCGACACAAAAAGGAAACGAAACTGAAACCCTCAGTATTTGGTTCGATGTCGTAAGCTGTTGATCTGTATAGGTCATAATGTATAAGGCGATATGTGTCTCCACAGATTCTGTCTTTCTGAAAGGCAAGGACAAAACAAGACCTTATAACTTAAAAGTCGGCATTTCGGTTGAATGAAATTGAATTATTCAAATAAAGCGTAGTATATGCATTCAAATATGATTCAGGTTAGGAGATAATACAGTACAACAAAGTTTTTACACAAGGAAACATTAACCCAGGCATAGTGTAAACAAAACAAATACATACAAAAATGAATCCTACATATGAAGTACAAACTACCAGGAAAACTCTACAAAACTCTGTCAAGCTTAACTATAGCTCTACAGAGGCACTAAGCGTTCGTACAAACATATATAGACCAAACATGGCAATATTTTTGCAACTCCTCCAAAAAAGGTAGAAATCACCATGAACCCCCCCCCCCCAAAAAAAAAAACATAGATAGGAACATATAGTTACCTAAGGGAGCCTATTTAGAACAGAAAACCATAAACAGGATAATAACTGGAAAAACTAAACTAGTAAGCAGTTTTGGAAGGTTTATATGACCCAAACCAGCAACCATTAACTGCTTTAACTGCCACACAACCAAAGATCTAAACCACGTATTCAATATATGCCCAAAATATCAACCCGCTCGGAAAATATTTATCAAAAACCAAAAAGAGATTGGATCACCACACACATACCAGAGTTATTTATAGACGCTAATAAAAATAAACAATCAGCATATAAAAATATAAATCAGTTCATAGACTCAACATGACTTAGGAGCAAAATATAATTACAATCCCCACAAAACCAAAAGACCCAGTAACTAGCTAAATAAATTTAGAAGCCACCACATAAAACCCATAACATATCATTCAATTTTATAAAAGTATTAATAAATAATTCACTTACGGAGCACCTATAAAAAGCTAAGGAAACCGCATAATCGGATGTCCTAGATGTCCTTAACGAACCGAGTAATCAGCTAGGACTCCGGTCCTAGATGTCCTTAACGAACCGTGTAATCGGCTAGGATTCCAGTCTCTTGCTAAATAAAGTATAAGTAACATTCAATCTCTAAAAATATTAATAAATAAATAACTTAAAGAGGCAATATCTAAAACTTATAAATAACATACCGTAGGAAGCACACCCTAAACACCTCGACTAGTAATACCATAATAACCTTGAAAATCTCTCTTCATACATGATTTCTACTAAACAAATCTATGAACAGCATAGAATATCTCCACCCCCTTTTAGAACATTTTGAAGAAGAAAACAAAATCGAAAAAAAAATCGCAAGAAACACCAGGCAAATGCAACAAGAAACCAGCGATGTAAAGCAGGCAGGACCGTTCCCGAGCTCTCCTTCTCACTAATGACAGCCAACCATTCAACTGTAAGGGACCTTTATGGACCAACATATCGAGGCCAAACTATCAGGGTTTCTTGAATCCATAAAAGCCTGGGGTAGGTAGCACCATTCCCTTCCCCAGGAACAACTAGCAGGCTGCGGTGCAGTCAGAACAAAGTGGCACATGCACAATTGTGCGCACGCCACTATAATTAAACTCAACAACAACAACAACCAGGGTGCGTTTATATTTTACATTGCACTCATTATTTGTGCAATTGCTTCCATGTTCACTAACGCTGATGTGAAAATACTACCAGCTTACATTTATCTGTAAATCCATGCACATGTTAACTTAGCAATCAAGCTTTAGTTCATTAATATATTTAGATGATGTTCCATAGGTTAATGTGTTCACTGCTTTCATCATCTGGATGTGAATCACTTAAGGACATTTTCTCTGCAAAGTACGTCTAAATCGTGCTAAATCTAGCAATTTATCCAACAACATGTTAACTTGTTATTTTTTCAGAAAGATCGTTATTACTTACTCTAGGAAATTATTTCTTTTCTTGAGCTGTAGCAACACAAAGTTTTTCATAAATGCACCACAAGTATTCAGACGTTGTAGATGTTTCTGGTTTGTTCATGGACGGACGTATGCACAAATGGGCTTAAGAAAGAACAGAGTAATTCGCTTTAACAGGAACGAACGGTGTAAACGTTAAAAGCAATCAGACAAACAAACAAACTTTATTTTAATGCTCTCTCCGCTGCATGGTGGAGGACAAAATGCAAGTGATAGCCAGCAACACGTAATGTAATGAAGACTTTATTAGAAATAAAGATGAGCATGGCGTGTTCAGACTTGAAGCATATTTAGTTTAATTTACAAAACTTGCATTCTAAAATTTCAGTTCAAGCGAAACAATATTTGTTCGATAATAAAATGATCTATCTGTTTCGTTGCTTGTATGCATGTGTATGCATGTCTTTATTGAAATTTGCTCTCATAGTTTATACTTAATGTATACTTAAATGTCTCGTGAGATCTGTGTTAAGCTTTTGTAAGTATGTTCATGTGTCCATTGGAAAGTTTGTCTTGTTAACAGTTGTGACAGGTTCCACGTTTGATCATCAACATATACAAATATATATTACCTAGCCTCAATTAGTACAAATACTTGTATCTGATTTAAATGCGGAAATAATGAATAGTTAATACTGATGGGTGCATCAGAAGTCATTTTTAGTTATATTAAAAACCGTCAAGTCTATTAGCAATTGTTGAAGAGTATTTTTAATCATTTCGCTTTACTTGCCGACCATTTACCGTACTGAGTGCAAGTTAGAGGTTTGCGCATATCACGTGAGCTTGTGAAATGTTGGTTTAAAGAGCTTTTAAGTTGTTATATCTTCCTTTTAGATTTAGGCTTTGTATCATGCATGTGCTTCATTATATACATGCTATTTATCTGAAATAGGGAAAATAATTAATATAACCGGATAATTACATAATAAACTTCAAATCGATCATTTCCCTTCTCAAAATGCTGAATATAGTACTTAAAATGGCTTTCAAATACTCTTTATTTTTGTTCCGTAAAGTCTCATTGTTACATCATGTATTAAATGCTAATCATTTAAATTATTTATGTTCATCGCTTTTATTTTTTTCTATCGATCTTATGCGGTAGAAAGTACTGACTGCTACTTAAACAATTAAAGATTGATTAAATGTAGTAAGAACCTCTTGGTACTCATTGCATATTTTAACCAGTTATAAATATCATGATCCAACTCTTTATTTCATAATATCAGTAGATTTCATTAACAAAGCCTTTACTTTTACGTAGCTCAAAGTTTTCTTTCATTAGCCTCTTCACTGCGTCAGAATACATAATCCCATCTTCGTTAGCCAAGAGGGGTCGAGTTTTATGTAATTATATAGCGCAAAGTGTCAGAGAGGTTCATGCCAGTTATCTAAGGAGCTTGTTCTGATCTTGTTTTAAGTATTTAAAAATATTTGTTGCTGGTATTAAACTATTCGATTCCTGTTGTTAGCATCACGCTTGCATATGATACGTTTTGTTATAGCATCCGTTGTACTTGCTTTATGCGCATTTATATCTTTCAAAAGCATCCTTGAGTCTATTTTAGTGAGATCCCTAACTCGTGATATGATCCTGACCTTTAAAAGCTGCTAGAATATATGATGGATGCGAAATGCAATAAAGTCTAACTACTGGCTTGTAAAGTTGGCCATACGCCTTCTATGAGAGTATTCGAGTGGAGAACGGTATGTGTAATTAAATTGCTTTAGATTGTAAAAGGCGATGTTAATCTGGGGTTTGTAAATTTTGATCGGAAATCGCAGGAGTTGATGGGTATCGACTTGTTGTTGTTATTATTATGGTGTAAGCGTTGATTTAGATAAAATTTAACATACAATTACCTGAACAGAAGAAACCAAAAGTAGCTTGTAGATTTTATAAATGTGTAAACAAAAATTCAGATGAGTATCACTTGACCGTTCATATTGAGTCGAATTAAAGAAAATGCGGTAAATTCATAAAAATATATATACCTACATACATACATACATACATACATACATGCCTATATCAGAGCGTAAAGTGCTATCACTGGATCCTACATGAGGATGAGAAACAATATTAGGGAATTTGTTCATTTGCTTCTTATCAAGATTCGAACCTGGGTCAAGGCAGAAATCTCATTGCATGCACGCTACAACACATAGTATTAGATACTAAAAGAGAGTTCGCTACAGAATTGTTGAATTTAAAGCTCTAAATAATTTCATTCCTGTAACGAACATACGAACATTTTCATTAGAAGCGGAAATTGTACTTGAGAGGTTTAATTTATCAAAAGTCTTAGATGTTATGCAATGAATATGAATATAGGGAAGGAAAGATTTAATTTGTCAAATTTCTTAGATTGTGCAACTAATGTTAATACAAGGAAGGAACCAGTAAAATGCGAATTATATTGCCTACAATGTTTACCTCCCTTACATTACGTGATAGTGAGAAGCTTATTTTAAAGACTTCGGGTAGTTTTAGTTTTCGTTAAGTACTATTCGCTTCATCTTTTTATCTGCCCCCACCCCAAAAGAAGAAAATAAAGACACAAAAAATTAAAAATCCGTTATATTTGTTTGAATGGGTTATTTTTGCCATCGTCTTCTCTAAGGCTCTTAGACGTAATAATACTAATATGCTGTTTGTAGGTGTAGTAATGAAGTATACAACGCAATTAAATTATTTATGATGTGTTCAAAAGAAACAATCCAGTCCTCAGACATATAACCAATGTATTAGTACACCATAAATCGTATTATAGTATACCAATTTTAAGATATACAATCCCTTTGAGTTTAGGACATTAAGGGTCGGTGTTATCTCATGTTAGGATTGATAGTTTATCATAGCTAGCTGTCTGGTGGTGTCCACACAACAAGTAAATATCTTATACGAATTGTGAAAGTTGTGTCTACTCATATGATCAAGATATAGGCCTGAATATAATTAACAATTTCTGATGTATGTTGTCCATTTACAAGGGCTTCAAAACAAATCTACACATCTCGATGGTGATGATGGTTATGATTTACCCTTTTAAAATCAGTGTATATTCCCCAAGTCGCTCCCATGCTTTTATACTTCCCATATCTTTGTACATTATATTTTTTTAAAATTGATATAAAAAAATTAAAAGTTACTGAATATGAATCCTTGACTTTATTGTGCGCTTAATAAAGATTTTTTTTACTTGACAGATGCATTACCCCAAATCAATGAAGGCATGTTTCTATCAAAATCCAGTTAATGGCGGCGAATTATTAAAATAAAGTTTGAAATAGAGAGCAAAACAAGAACAATATGCAAATACTATTAATTCTCTGTTTTCTTATGTAATGATATGGCTTAGTGTTGGTAAGCATTCAACGTAAGATGTCATGGACGCGTACACTTAGAGGCAAGGAGGAGAGGGGCTCTTGCCACCCTTCCTGGATAGACCTTTAATCATGTTTTGGCCTACATCCGTAAAGTTTAATAGCTGACCAATACATGTTTGCCCCACCGTAAAAATAATTCTGCGTGCGCCCCTGCAAAATAAATATCATATATAAAAACCCCGGTCAATTGATTGATCCAAGACATAACGTGATATTTTACATTTTTAACTTGGCATGGCAGATGTCCTTCATATGAGACATTATTTGAAATTTTAGATAACAGTTGTCTATTCTTGACACAATGCTTGTTGCTTTATAAATATCATATGCGGTAATTTCTGACGAAAAATACAGGGAGTAGCAGCAGGGCGGGTGAACAGACCCTAATAGGTATACCCTGGAATTGTCATACCCTGGAATTGTAAAAAAAAATTAATTCAATTATTGGTACCAACATAGAGTCGCGCCGCCCTGCTGCTCTACATAGGTTAAAATATTTTATCAAGGCCGAATCGATATCTTGTTTAAAATTTATCATCATAAATTAAAATTATTAATATATCAATAATAAATGGATGTTGGAGAAGCACATTCTGCTGGATTAGCACGAGAGCGACTAGAAGCAATAAATAAATATCTCCAAGTGAGAGATTCTATCAGACGAAAAACACAAGCACGAGAAGAAGCAGAGAAAGGTTTTGCGGAGTCATCTGAATTGCTATTTAAACCTATTACAACGACTACTGAAAGAGTTATATAGGGATATATTAAAGATCCTGATGAAAGAAAAAAGGGTATTCTTCCAGTATTAAAACAGGTCGCATCGCAGGCTGAAAAAAACTGCATTGAGAACTAAAACAAATAAAAGGAATTTTACGAGATCTTCCAGCTGATATAGCTGCAGCTCAACCTCAATTTCAAGCTCAAGCTCAAGCTCAACCTGAACCTGAACCTGCTACTGCTACTCTTGCAGAAAAAATTACTGAAGCTGGTGTAACTGCAATAATGAAATTTTCATTTGAAACTCCTAAGGATGTAGCTGAATTTGGTGCATTTGCTCATTCAAGTTTTCCACACAGAGGTGGATATTTAAAACCCGATTATGTTAAAAGTGTTAGTACTCGTAACACCTGGGCTGATTGGTTGTATAAAGTAAAACGAAATATTTCCGGGATAACCAAGGATAATATTTATTACGCCTTTAGTGAAGGAATAAGATTACAGGAAAAAATTGATCAAGAAGAAAAGACAAAAGAAGAAGAAAAAAGGAGAGAAAAAAGGAGAGAGAAAATGAAACAGCAACCTCCATCTTTGCAAATACAGCGAAAATTAATACCTCAAGAATCAGAAATATACGAAATATTATCAACACCTGTAAAAATATTTACCGATGATGCTCTTGATACTTTTGAGGACGGAGATAAATTAATTAATATCGCCACGTTTGGTTATGATAATAAAGATGAATATCTAAAACCGGAATATATTGATAAAATCCAACCTAATAATAGGACTCCTGCATTATATTTTGCTTCTAAAAATATGAAGGTTGATTTAAAAGATCCAGATTATAAACAATTTAAAATTTATGTAGACGAAATGAGGAAACAATCTCAAGAACCGGAATCTCCAGAAGAAGAATCTCCTGATGATGCACCCGGTG
Source organism: Sinohyriopsis cumingii (assembly GCA_028554795.2). Taxonomy (NCBI): domain Eukaryota; kingdom Metazoa; phylum Mollusca; class Bivalvia; order Unionida; family Unionidae; genus Sinohyriopsis; species Sinohyriopsis cumingii. The sequence continues at coordinate 167,504,898 of CM068829.1, forward strand.
CTACCGGTAGTGGTTTAGGAAATAATTATGTTTGTCCTGATAATATTGTCAATGATGCATCACGATTAGAAGTCCTTATTCAAGGAAAACGAGCTGGAAATAACTCATCAGAAATAATTAATGAGGCAACTGATATCTGTAGTAGACTATTTCAAGGTGGTATCGTGAATGTTAGTGTTTACCGAAATCTTATTGGTGAAATTGTTGATGATTACAGTAACTAGTTGTTAAATAAACAAATAATTAAATAAAATAGTATCACTAGTAGAGTAATTGATACTTTTACTTGGCATATATCATCACAGCAAGGTGTTTCTGCACCAAGACGTATCTTTATTGCTTTTCAGTTAGCTAATCGATTCAACAATCAAGAAAGAAATCCGATGATATTTGATAATCTTAATGCCACTGAAGTATCATTAAGAATAAATGGACATCAGGAACCATCTGAGGAGGTATCATTAGATTTTGATACTAATTCAGTAGCACGTGCTTATCATCATTTGATGAGTTATATGGGACGAGATCAAAATGTTGAAAGCGGTTTACAAATATCACAATTAGATTTTACATTTTATCCGATTTATTATTTTTCACTAGAACATATTGATTTAGGAAAACAGTCCATCGTTGATATACACTTCAGAGCTAAAATACATAATGGAGGTCCTGCTGATTTTAGAGCAATTGCTGTTATACTTAGCGATAGAACTATGTTTCTCGAAGGTATTGGTGGACGAATGAGTCACTGATGCTCCAGTGGAAAAAATGTGAGATTAATTTAAATCAATAGTTTTATTATAAAATGCCATACCATCATGTTAGTGTGACTCTGACTCCGGGTCTGGTAAAAAAACTTCAATCAAAAACAACAAAAATCTGTAAGGGGCAAAAATAACAATAAAACATGATCAAATTTCCGGTGGTGGTCCAAATAAATTATCGCTAACTAAAACTCAAATAAAATATTTTAATAAGGCGAAATCGGCAAATACTGGGATTCAAATTCATCTTTCCCCGAGCGCTATCAAAGATATGGTTAAAACAGGTGGAATATTTCCCCTCTTCGGTTTATTACCAGCATTAATTGCAAAAATAGCCGCTGCTGCTCCAATTGCCGCAAAGGCAGCTGCATTAGGTGCTGCTGGATACGCCGGTAGTAAAATAGCAGAAAAAATAACAGAAGGAAAATGTAATAAAAAAGGGAAGCGGCCTAAGACTGCCAGGAACCCCGCCATCGTGGTACGGACGCGGCCTAAGACTACCAGGAACCCCGCCATCGTGGTACCCAAAACGCTTTTAGTAACAACAATCACACCAATGTCAAATCTTGATTTAATTAATGCCGCTAAAAAATTAAAAATAAAATTCTTCCGAGGTGTTTTCATGCGAGATGAATTACCGGAACAACCGAATCATAATGAAACCGGTATCATAAATCTCGATTCAAGTGTTGGTCCTGGAACCCACTGGGTTGCTTACGCGATACATCCACGTAAAATTATTTACTTTGACTCGTATGGATTAGCACCACCACGGGAATTTCTAAGTTATGCACAACTATCAAACGCTCCAATTTGGTATTCAACGTTACAAACACAAACACTAACTGATCCGCCAGTATGTGGGAGTGAAGCAATTAATGTTCTTGATGAATTATCAAAATCAACCAAACCATATCATAAAGTTGTTCACCAATACACCGCTTATAAATTAAATCAATCACTGATAAATAATGGTTGATATTTACGGAAGATCTCTTTTATCGCGAACGTTAAAAAAAACTGACGTGGATTTATCAAAGTATGCAACAAATGACGAGATTAATAATCTTTTAGCGCCATCAGGAATAAATCCAGATGAGGTTGCTATTTTTCAGGATCAACACGGAAAATTAAAAACGAGTAGTATCAAATTAAATAATTCGACGAAACGAGTATAACATTCACGCGAGTGATTTTACTAGTCTTAAGGAAACTATTAGGCAAACCAATGAAACTATTGGAAGAATTAATGAAATTATTAGAAAAATCATTGAAACTATTGGAAAAACTGATAAAACTACTACTGCAAAAATCGCTGATATTAAAACTACCGTCGATACATTCGAAGGAGTTCAATTACTGATTCTTGGAATTATTGAAAAAACTGGACTTATTAAAATTCCATCTGGAATAATCTCATCACAGGTCAATAATATCGTATATACGACATCGAGTGGATCATCAACATGGACACAAGAAAATAATACTCTCAAATACACTGCAGCGGTTACTGTTGTATACAGGTTATATGTTTTTAGCTCTGTAAGATTCAGAATAATTGCTGCAGAATACACCTGGCGACATCCCAGCGATAGGTTTCTTGGGTTTCTAATTGTTTTATTAAATAAGGGAATCGAAGAAACATTTGCACTAGAAACCGATAAGACAACAGCACCAACATCATTCTGGTGGTGTGTGGAATTTATAGCTGAATCACCTCAATTATTTACTAGATAAAATAAAATAATGAACACCTCGGTCAGGGATGCATCTCAGTACAGATACAATCAAGCGCGTGAATGGCAAACATCGCTGAAAAATATCATCGACGTATAAAACGGGAAAATATAAAAATATCGACGACGATTATTCATCGTTGACGTAATTGTTTATTCGGTGTCCGCGGCTGTTGCTGGAACCGGAATAATATTATCTGCGGTAACAATGATGGCACCGGTAGCAGTGACTATTTGTATTTCAGCGGCAAAAACGGTTGCTAGTGTTCTTAATATAATTCCAAAAACAATATGTTCCTGTACGAGTGAAAAATTATCTGAGTACGTGATGAAACTACATACAGCAACAGTCGCGTATTCAAAATTATCCTCGTTGTTATCGGAGGGTCTCGGCGACGGGGTCATATCCGATTTCGAATTTTCAGCAATGATTAAAATATACAATCAAGCTGATATTAAAGCTACAAATATTAATAATGTCGGAATTACTTCAACAGATCACGACAAACACAATTCCGCACAGAACCACGACGATCTCGGTAAGTTCGACTACGCCAGAATTTAGTATTAATTTTCCAGCTGCAATTCCCGTAGATGAGATCGCGCTAGCACAATTACGAGTATATCACAGCTGGCCAAACATCAGATCCAAATCATTTGGTAAGTTACTATCGAATAATTCATTTGTATTTGCTAATAAAAATAAACCTGATGGCACTCCTGACTGGACCGTCGTCGGATTACCAACTGGTAGTTATCAAATGGAAGAAATCAATGATGAGTTATTACGTAGAATAAAAAATATAACCGGAGAAGAACCTAAAATGAAAATATCCGCTCAGGAAGCAACTTTGACCTCGATCATCGAGATAAACTCAACTAATTATGCTATAGATATTTATCAGAGTTCAATAAGAACTGTCCTAGGATGGCCTGAAATTCAACCACCAACACCACCGCAGCCACCAAAACCTAAAAAATCCGATTATACCACGGACAGGCAATCATATCATAATATTGATCCAGATTACAAACAACATTTATTTGGGATAAAAGATGCAACTTGGAGTAGTAAAATTTTCTTCAGAAATAAAAACGATATAATGTGGGAACTTATTATAACTGGTCAAGATGGAGAAATCTTCAGTAAATTTGTTGAACTAAATGATATTATTGAATATTTTAAATATATTAATCAAGAGCATAAAAACAATTACATCTGCTACGACAGTATTTTCAGGAATGTGTTTTTAATGTATCAGGTTCATGTAACGAGATTATTAAACACGTAGAAATACTGAATGAGCTCGCAACCGACATGGAAAATATTAACGAGCGAGTAATTCAGGCAATAATTAATACTAAAGATTTAAACAGCAGACAAAATTTTTTAACCGCGTATTCATTGACAATGGCGTCGCTGCCAAATTATGAATTTCCCAGTTATAAAGCACCCGAATTAAGAAAATCCGTCAATTATGCCATTGATGAGTTATTTCTCGAAATATTAGCCGCGTAGAAAAAGTCACTACCCATAGCATCTATCCTTAGACACAATAATGATCCATCCGGGCGCGGTGGAAGACATATTTCACCAGAAACAGTAAATATAACAACCATGGTGGCGGTTAATCATGGTTGAGATATCGTCGAAGGTAGTTATAGCACCGACACTGCAATATCAAATCAAGCTCAGCAGGGATTTATTCATTATTCGTTTTCGCCAAAACAACCACCTGGATATTTAATCGTACAGGAACCAATTAATCCAGTTTATTTGTGATGTCATAATCGTCTATTATCAAGGATGAATTTCAAATTAACAGATCAGTCTGGAAATTTATTGGATTTAAGAAACGGAACATTAAGTATTAATTCACTTGTTAAATCCTGAATAGTTCCAACCTCTAGTCGTCAAAAAAATAATTTAAAAAAATAGATAAAAATCAATAAAAACTAACAAAATATTATTTTATTTTAATTTTCACTATCTTATATTTTCCTTAATTGCCTTACACGGGTATTAATTATCTTCATTGCTTCATATTCATGAGATAATTCCGATCTTATTTTTTCAATTGCTCTAGACAAATCAACAAATTATTTTATTTGTGTTTCATCCACGGCAGCCAATGATTAATACATCGCTGTCTGAATTTTCTTTATAAATCTGTATTCGGCTGGTTGATTATATCTTCCCTCGTGTTTATTCTGTACTAGTATTTCAAAGTCAGAGATCATTTTTTCAATAGTTAATTCATCAAATATTTTTATTCCATTATTTTTTAATCGTTCAATAGCATCAATTACATCTTTGATATTTTCGTCATTCATTATATACTAAATATCATTTATTTAAAAGTATAAAAGAATAAGACGACTTCTAAATTATTGAAATAAGATGATCTTAATATAATACCAGAGGAACATAAGAAAATGAAATCCAGCTTCCAAACCGATACGAAAACGATAATTTATATATACTTTCTGCAACCTTTCGTACTGAATCGCAGTTAATATCAAAATATTTTCCAGCCGAATACATCGATTGAAATATCATTTCTTCGCTAGTTTCCGTATTTATTGATTTAACCGCTTTGTCACTCTTATCATTACTACCACCATTTCCAATTTATAGTTCTCACTCTGTGTGACAGCCCTCAGATTAGATAAACTATCGTTGAGTTTGTTCCCATCAATATGATCAATTACAAGGCCGTCTTTGATTATTCCAAAGAAACACTCGTATACGAAGCGATGATTGAGATACATTTTCTTTCCTGTGTTGACTCTAAGATAACCAGCGTTACTAACAATACCAACTAGTCTTTTTGCGGTTTCTAACGGTACCATAGCAAGATGCTTCGTAGTTTTCAACGATTGGATGCTTCGTGAATATCTTATTCATATAGTAATTATTATTTGTCTAAATTAAGATTTGCCTCAAAACTTATTTAGATAATCCTCTTCACGCTTGATAATTTTATCACTGTCATTATTTTGTTTGTCACAATATCTTTTAAGTTCTCTGTAGCGTTTACCGTCACAGTCTGCACATAATCGTGTTTATCCTCTGATTCCAACACCACATTGTATACATTGAGAAGGTCCCGGGCAACCTCGATAAATACACTGTGAATGTTTCCCGCAAAACTCATTTATACAGTATTTTCCACAACAAGTCAACGAACCGACCATTAGTCATCTGCATTGAATCATTATTATATAAGATATTTGTCTAAAATATAACATTAATTTATTTGATCTCGATAATGCCGAACATGATTTAAATGACGTTAACAGCGCCAAGAAAGAGTTTTACGATGATGGAGTATCTCATGTATGGTCTACGTGGAAAATTGTACACAACACCGAAGGTGTCAACGGTATTATTGATAATACGATGAATGATACACGAGCGAAAAAAATAATCGATTGTATTGGTAGTAATCATCGTGATAAGAAATTTATCTTTAGAATAAAATTTATCGCGCAAATGACCGACAATAATGTATGGATTATTCGTGATAAACGTGATCCTGTAGTTAGTGCAAAAAAAAACTGTTATTCTAAGAGGTGATTCTAAACCTGGTTTATTGACCGGCATTGATAAACCGTATTACGAACGATCCTATCCTGTAACAGCAGTTGTTTATGGAATTTATCAGCTAAATAATAAACCCGATGTTAGAGATCTTGCTCCGATTAAACTTTCTTCGTCAGGAATCAATTGTGTAGGCGAGCGAGTAATGGAACATTTAAAAAATACGAAACGCGGACAAGGTTTAACTGATTTAAGACTTAAAAAAATAATCACATGGGCTGAATCAGTTGCTGAAGGAGCATCAATAAATGATGTTGCTGAATTAGCGAGTAAACTAAAATTATTCACGCTAGTAAAAACATTATCGGGAGAAATTTTATAAGAATCAGTAAATAAATCTCAAGGAACACTAATTATAATCATTGATCATAATTCACATGCATGGACGTCCGCGGTGACAACATATCCACGAGATCGTGTTGTAAAAGTTTATTCTAATGAGAATATATTTGATTTTATTTACGAAATAAATAAATCCGATCCTGTGTCAGTGTGGTTATTTAAAATCTCCGAGCAGGAATATGATCAATTTGTAAGAACTAATGGTGATTTATATAGAAATGAATCATTACACGAAGAAATGAAAAAACTAGCAGAAAAATATTCAATAAATTCTGAGCAATTATTAGTTAACTGTTTTACAGTTCCATCGGTTTCTGCTCACGCTGCTAGGGAAAAAACCTGTGGAAGCCAACAGGAAATGAGTTTCTCAAAGATGTCCAACAAAGTTGTATCGAATACGGACAAGGCGGTTTATGGAATACTAAATATAATTACGTTGAAATGATATCCGTTGATATGGTCGCCTGTTATCCAGGAAGTTTTCTAGGACTAGGTGAATGTGCTAAGTACTTTAAAATATTTGGACATCCCAGCGACGAGATGACACGAATATCAATTAATGGTCCATGACCGGATTTTCCTTTGACGGGATTTGCTCGTGTAATATCATTTGAATTTGCTAAAAATCTTCATAAAATTTTGTCATGTTTGGTTTGGTAGACATTTTTCAGAGCGAGGTTGGGTTCATACAGCGCTGCTAAGATATATGATCGATTCTGCGACATTAAAGTCATTGATGATCAGCGAAGCAATTATATCATATAAAAAACTGCCAACCGAACATGACGATGGAACAGCAAAAGATTTAGGTAGAAAAATAATTGGTGGAGCATATGATCACCGAAGACAGCATTCACGATTAATCATGGATGATGCTGAATTAGATTTTATAATCGCTGATACCGCTGCGAGAAATATATTTTGTAATCGAGAAAATATTTACCTGCCGTGTGGAAATAAATTAGGTACAGTTGTTAGTTACACTGATGGAGAATCTCCTCAGTATACTCATTTAAGATCTTCGATGTTAGCTTATGTTTCTATATACTTACTATAGATGATAAATAAATTTCCTAATGACGCAGTTAGAGTAGCTACTGATTCGTTTTATATCGATAAAAAACATTCATCACTGTTAGAAGGTTTAGTAAGTGATGGTTCTTTCTGGGGTTCGTGGAGAATTAAAAATGAAAATATACTTAATTATTGTGAATCAGCCGATGTTATAATTAGGGATAATTATTATCGCGATGAAATATCAGAAATATCGTCGTCTCCATCCGTGTATGATCCAGCATCCAGACATAAAACAGTTTACCTGAACGGGCCAGGTGATTCTGGTAAAACAACACGAGTAATAGAATTATTTAGAAAGTTTGATGTGATCGTGTTAACACCAACACATAGACTTGCGCGAGAAATGAAGCAACGAGGAGTTAATTCGTCTACTTATCATAGTTTTTTCAAATATAGTGGTGGTACATGGACTTCTGATCGAATGGGAGAAAAATATATCAATAAACTTATTTTTGGGATGAAATATGTACTGTTTCGTGGTAATGTGTGGTGATCCAATTGATGGAACATCTCCACATAATTGGTTAAAGAATTTTGTTGATTACTACGAAGAAGTTGATACCGATTATAGATCACTTGATGCAGAATTAAGTGAGTTTAAAAAATTAGTTCGATTACAGCCGAATAAAATTCAGTGTACGGTGATGCGCAGAATAATTTCAGAAACATCCATGAAAGACTTTTTATCTACGTGGAAACCAAATGATTTGATAGTTGCGAGTAGAAAAATAGTCAGAGACACACTTTAACGGGAATTATTTCAGTTACAACGAGAGAAATTTCCATTTATGCCAGTTCCGTTATGTTATCGACCAGCTGAAACACGACGGCAAAATATTGACGTTGATACACCAGCACAAGGGAGAAAGAATTTAGTGTTGAATGAGAATGTTACAGTTGATATTAATTTCGCAGAAAATGCATTAAATACAGATAAATCTCCGTGGATACTTTGATATATAATGACAATTCACTCATCTCAGGGATTAACTATTTCCGATATAGTTGTTTGGATCGTTGATGACCGCATAGAATGGTCAAATTTAGTTTATTTAGCGGTATCTAGGGTTAGAAAAATATCTCAAGCAAGACGAATTATCCTAGACAAGTTGATAATCAACGATGAAACCGACGACGATGTAATAAGAAAAAAATTATCCAGCTATAGACGATTTGATAAAAAAATAATCACGAATTTGACCTAGATGTTGAATTTATTATGTTGCTGAAACAACAACACAATAATCCTTGCGCGATTTGTAATTGTATAATGTTATGGAAATATCAAACAAATTATTCAAATCAATTCACCGTGGATAGGAAGAATAATCATCTTGGTCGTACACGAGAAAATGTCACGTTGGCGTGTTAGGGGTGTAATCGGCGTGCTATTTGAGTGATTCAGGTAGGAATTGAGTATCAGCAGGAACTACTTGTAGCTCTTCACGTGTAAATCCACGTTGAGGAGCAAGTGAATCAAATATATAAATTGCTGGTCTACCAATTGATCCTGTCACGGCAGATATTTTATGTGTTGTGATACTCCAAATAGGATCAGTTGCTCTTTTTCTGCCACCTTCAGGTTCACCTCGTTTATAAATATCTCACGATGATACTACCTAATAATGGTTGTGTTGAAAAATCACGTTGTCGAATTGGTATATTTTTTTTTGTTTTTCTGTAATCGCGATGGCCGGTTTCATATTTATTGCTCGGGTTGTTTCATTATTTATCGCGGATATTACATTTGGTAATCTTGCCACCCACTCGTAAGATCTCATATTGAATAAATTCCCTCGCATACTGATATCCGAATAACCGGTCAGCAAGTGTTCTATTGAATCGTTCAACAATTGCCTGATCATTATGAATCCCAACGTGTCCTCGTCGTATTTTAACGCTATTTTGTTTCATTAAAAATGATACCACACCTAAAATTTCTCTTCCAGGGTCAGCCTGAAGTAAATTTGGCCATCGTAAAGGTCCTCGCTGATAATTTTTTTTTTAAATGCATCTGCTATGTTAACGGCAGTCTTTGCTGATAATGGTTCTGCTTCTTTATATCTACTTGCAATATCAACTACCGTCAGCATATACTTGTATGTTTTTTGATTAATAATATCATGAGGTAAAGACATGATATCAGCTTGATGAACTTCATTAGGAACACTAACATCAAAACGTGCGTACTCGATTCGTTTAGGCGGCGGCAGATACATTTGCCATATTGCCTGTTTAGATAACGAATTTGCTGCAGTATCAATTTTTACTTTTGCAGCTTTAGCAAGTTTATTAATTGCTGCTTTACCTTTCCAAAATCCAATTCGAGAATAATAAATTGATTCCATAATATTAATTACCGGCACCTAATGCTAATTTACCTTTCATTGCAGTATTTATTAACCAATTAGCTAATTTTTCTCTAATAGATTCATTAGTAATAGAATTTAGTGTATGAATCAATTTCACATCCGCGAGATGCCTTTGTTGTAAATCATTACTTCGATAGGCAATATCATGAACATAACACGCCTTATCAATAGCATGTACGGGTTCTTCATTTAATTTTGGTTGATGATGATCGTTAAATCTAATAACAAGTCGGGTTCCAGGACCGCAATAATTATATCCTGGAAGATGTTTTTCTCCTGGATATTTAGCCCAAGGGATTCCGGGTAAATTTGCTAATTATGCTGCAACATCACCGCCCTTTTTTTACTTTTTTTTAAACTGACTTCGCTGTTGCTGGTTTCCGTCGTTGACCTGATGAAATAAACTAAACTTTTTGTGCCACATCGCGCACATGTACCTGTAGCAGCTGATCTGTTATTGCAGGTTACAACCGTAGTCAGACCAATTGTTGGGGTACGCGCATTACATTTTACACAATATCAATCCATGAACATAATTATATCATGAATGTAATTGATTTTTCCGCCACAAAAAAAAAAACAGGAACCAGTTAAACATCATGCTGCGTTGCCAAATTATATTATAATGATTATAATAGGTTCATCTGGTAGTGGAAAAACACAGTTTTGCTTAATTTGATAATGAGATGGTTAAAATGGGATAAATTATATTTAGTAGCACCAAGTGTTGACGATCAACGATGTTATGAAGTAATAAATGATTTTAATGAAAATGCAAGATTATTAAATGAGCACCACGATGATGTCATTGAATTTATCACTGATATCAATGAAGCACCATCAGTTGATTATATTGATAGAGTTAATAATAATTTAGTTGTGTACGACGATGTGATGTTAGAAGAACAATCAAATCCAGCAAGGATATTTTCTCAAGGAAGACATAAAAATACTGATGTTATTTATGTCACTCAGCAATACACGCAGATTCCCAAAGTAATCAGGGATAATTGTAATATTTTAGCTGTATTTAATGGCATAGACACACACACGCTAAGAAATATTCATCAAACTTGGTGCAGCGGTGACATGGATATTATTAAATTCAGAAACTTATTTAGTCAGGCTCAGTTATCTCCACATGGATTTATAACGATAAATTTACATGACCCTCGAACAAGATATCGAATCGGCCTTGATAAACTATTTTAACCTATGTAGAGCAGCAGGGCGGCGCGACTCCATGTTGGTACCAATCAATCAGTTATTTTTTTTTTACAATTCCAGGGTATGACAATTCCAGGGTATACCTATTAGGGTCTGTTCACCCGCCTTGCTGCTGCGAGTTGACTGATGCATACTTGTGTGTAGTTGTTGGTCGTTGAACACCAGTAAGTTAATAACTGGATTGGTTTATACGAACACATGAGTGGACCATAAGGCAAATTGTGTTCTGAACTCTTTGTGGCACACTGGACAGGAAGTGCCGTCTTGGGTTGCTTGCTATACTGAAAACATACGGAAGTACCGAGATTTCGGACGCTCGCGCTTCTGCACTCCCTTTGCATTGCCCATAAACTCATGTTGAGGATCTTCAGTTTGAGATTGAGCCAGACGAAAGGAACGGTAACAAGATCTGCCCATGAGTAAGGGACAATGTTAAATTGTTTTGCAGATGACTTAAACGACTCTTTAAAACTTCTCCACTAACTTCCCTGGTTTAGCTTTCCTTCCTTCAACTCACGTGTCACCGCGAGAAATTAATCTGGAGCGTATACAATGCTGATGGAGGCCATGCAGAAATATCACGATACCGACACGGGCTCGCAGATATCATTAGAAAGTTTTGCGTTGTTATTCCGAATCTTTCGCTGTGGTGTCTCCAAGCACAATGAATGATTCAACGATTCCCCTACATATATCAAAGTTATGTGGGTATTTGGAGTTCCAACAGCTGATTGAATTTGTTAGGTTGTAATGACATCAAACATATACGTGCCACGTGATGAGCTTGGTGGTAAACGAACAGTCATGGCGCAAAGCACACGAATAAAATGAATCACGTACAAATTATGCTGACCCTGCTCAGCAAAAAACGCTATTTTATCGGCACATATTAATAAAAAAGGGGATGATATTCATCTATCTTATATTCAGCACACATTAGCGTTGACGCAGCAACAGAATAAATCCTCTTGTAAAGCAAACACAATCGCGTAATGGTATCAAACAATATCTATCCGCGGCAAGCATTGCATTCTTTTGATAATGACAGCGTCACTTATTTTCTAAATATGATCCATGTTTTAGCAAATAAACTTGGATCATACCTCTGCGTGATAAGAAATGATATCAGAGATGATATCTAAATGATATCTTATAAGCCAGGAAATGTATTGGTTGATCGAAGTGATAGTGAGATAACTTATAAACCAGTTCATTATGCTTTTTTAACATGCCCAGGTTCGGTGACCATAACAGGACATAGTCCTCTTAAACATGATAATGAGTGATATCCCTTTGTGTATTTGGAACCGCCATTCACCATGCCACTAAACCGGTCTTAACTTAAAACATTTCGCGTTCGCAAACCTCGAATATACGACCAGGGAAAAATAAATTGAATAAATTATGTGAATCACATGACCACAAATTCGAAACAAAATGACTGGGCCTTCTCGATGCTTGAGTAAGCAATTTCAAAACAGGGAATATCGAAGTAATTTTTCATCACCTGATGTGTCTATTCATGGCGTATTCGAAGGCTTTAGCGGGCAGCAAAGAGAAAGCAAGTGATTAAACCAACTTCCATTTTTGAAGTCTCGTGTGAATTCCAACTTATTTTTGTCACGTTATGGCCCCCTTAGCTTGCCAGGAAGTTTCATTGCACGTAGTAGAAATTTCAATTTCGCGTAATGGAAACCCGACTGTGCTTATCAAGAGCCTGAATTTACCCATTTCAGAGATAATATGATTAAGAAAATCTTCTGAATAAATTAAATGATATATTCAACATCAATTTGCGTCCTCGAGGGCACGTAAATGGGCCTCGAGATCGCGAAACATTTCCACTTATGGCATCGATGGCTGGTCAGAAGGTTGGTTTCACCAGACAATTAAATAGTTCAAACTTCTGTTTTCTTTTGATCTCATTGTGTTATCATACACCGTATTTCTTTGACTGCAAATACCAATAAAACTGCACTTGTTATCAATATAAGCAAATAGTCATTAAATTTACCTGGCAATTTATTGTTTGTGTTTGTCTGTGTGGGTTTGCCGTCTAATTGCTTATCGGCGATTTTGTGTTATGGTTGCTCGTACAATTTGGGCCTGATAGCCAACTATAATCTAGCATCCACGAAGAAAGGAAGAAAGCATGTTGTTTTGGGGGTTTAATGCCATTTCTCATCGCAAGTTATGCTATAAATGGCGGCCAGTACAACTGCTGGAGAAAGAATTCGGGAAAATCCCAGTTAAAACCACCGACCCACGGGAAGCTACTGGCAGCTTTCACACATAACTCCGTTAACTGAGCTTTAAACTCAAACCCATGCAAACTGATGGTAGATGGCAATGATTGGTAAAGGTTAGACCACTCCGACTCTCGGGGTCACTTCAGCAGATATTACACCCATAACTCTTGAATTACGAGTCAGACGCTCTACCAACTGATTTATCATGGCTCCTACTTAGATATATAAAGCAATCATAATTGCATCAGCAAAGTACTCCATACACTATTTATCACTCGTTGTCCAGTTTCATAGATACCGTTGGATGTATGGTCATGTCATTTTGTCTTCGTTAACATGTAACACTTACCTTAATGGCCATAAACAGTCAATTGTGTCTGTAATGACAATTTCCGGCAAAACTGGCTAGTTTCTGGATTACATGCAAAACAGGATTGACATCATTCAAGATAATTTACTGTCGGTTCTTTTTCATCACAGAACCTCAAATGAATATTTCATTCGAACCGCGAAAGAAGAGATAATTGTTTTTCATTCTATTTTTCAAGAACATGAAATAAAACCTCAGCAAAGACTAATACTTTAAATATCAAAATGTCTTGTCATTCTTGTCATTCTATTATGTATATCTATATTGTGTTTAACTTTAGTCCATGATCATCCATTGTAAGGGTCATTTTGTAAACAACATATTACGTAGCTAGTTTCTGTCAACGATTGTAAGTTATATTTAAAGGTTATTATCACCTGTAGGTAATTACGCTTACTTTGATCTGAATTCAGGACATGGGTTTCCCCTTAGAAATTTCTGGTCTACTTGACATTTCGCATATTCTTTGCTAAACTTTAAGTAACTAACCATACCTTGAAATTAACATTTGAACTTGATCATGGTTATTTTCTTGTGTAGTAGGTTTTTATATTCAGATTTTTTACATCAGAATTATTCATTCCTATCTTAACATCTGCAGTAGGATCAGTCTTTTAGTTTGTGTTCGGTGATAATTTGAGAGACTTTATTTATTTAAATTATTCATAGGAATTACAAAGCGCTCATAGACTTTTCGGTTTAAATCACTATTTTAGGGTTATTGTGAGATTATTCAACGACATTCTGGTTATATTATTGTGAAATATCAAGACTGTTAGCACATCGGCACATTCCAATATATTGGTACATCAGCACATTTAAGAACGGATTTCATTCTGAACACCACTAGAATTCATTTGGAAAAATAATAATCTTGGACTAGAGGTAGAATAGCAGTTCTTACGATTGCAATGTATATGGTATCCTAAGCGCTTATACATTTTTTATTGAAAAGCAAATGAGAATACTCACAGATTACTGTCAACAGATTAACAGAAAATTAGTCTTTGTGTGCATCGTTCTTTCAGTCGCTATGAATAAATAAAATAAATTAGAATACGTCTTATTGCTCTGCTCTGAATAATTTTCCCTGAACAAGTGGAAAACCTGGAACAATTGCATCTTCTTGACTCAGTATATACAGGAAACGAGATTCATTTGCTTCAGGTGTGATCCAGAAAACAAAAACAACATAATTACACGACACATATGGGTATCAATGGCATTTAAAATCCGATATTATTATTGTTGTTATTATTATTATTATTATTATTATTATTATTATTGCTATTGCTATTAATAGAAAACAAAGCCCATTTGGTAAGAAACCAAGTCAGATAAATGAAAAGTGTTTTTTTTTTAAACGTGTCTTAATGCAATTTCATAAAGCATGGTATACAAAATTACTCATCTGACTCATAATTATTTAATTAGGATTTTAATATGACCAGAGGTGTACAGTTTTATTCAAGGCTAAGTACATGTTCAAACATATTTTAGTTCATATATTTGCTGTATTCCATGGCATTGTCATTAATTGATTATAGTTGTTTCATATTTAATTTGAAAATGCTTTAAACTTCATACAGTAATACATTGTGGGAGCTAATATATAAAGAAACCATGCTTAATGAGCCCGTTTTCATTTTCGTGGACAACTAAATCTTTCATTGCATCCCTTTCTATCACATCCACATAAAACGCCCTATTAATGACCCTCAAACGCTGTTATAGACTCGATCTACTTCATTTCTCTGCCTCCTTTTATCATATATAACGAATATTAGAAGTCACAGTATCATTGCTCTGCCAACCCGTGTTAGAGACATTGCACAATCATTAATGAGGAATCACTGATAGAAGCATCTACCCTTTCTATTTAAAAAAAAAAATTGAACTCAACAGGAGTCATTGAATACAAAGTTTGGTACATAATTGTACTGGAAATAACTAGACTTCAGAGTCAATAACCCAGAAAAAATACACGAATTAATACTGAACTATACAAAATACCGTCAGATGTTTTGCAACACAATTTGGCGATATGATTAGACAACTCTGACCAGAAATGTTTTACATATTTTGATAACATGTTTGAATAGACCTGAACATGCACTACATCCCTGGACAGAATAATATTTTATCTAAGCATTTGATGCACCAAAATGGTTGGAAAATTAACTATCTGTCCATATGTGAAGACAGTAACATACTTTTCTTTAATAAAATTAAATTAAACAAAACAACAAGTAAATATACGTAAATGTTATTTCAATCCTCTTATGATTTTCAATAGAGCACTTTGTCTGTACTTAAATTAATCAACTGGGTAACTCTTCTCATTTCAAAGTCTGCAAGTGATACCAAACATTGCATCCATTCTATTTTTTAAATTAATAAAAAAATAAGTCATATTTATTTAGCACCTCAACATATCTAAGCAAATCAGGAAGTAATTAGAAATAATACATTCTTTGCAATAACTTGTTTAATTCAATAAGTTTCTGATAGGAGAAAGAAAGACTACCATTCTTCATCCTAGCATTTCAGGACAACCATAGTGAGGCGCTGGGTGACCCTTGACCTGTTGCGATGCACAACTGCATGTTTGGCTGACTCTGGAATGACCTGGGAACGACATAATTTAAGTCACCTCTTGAATACTGTCCAGTGACATCCCGGAATCATGGGATGGTCTAGAAATAGCCTCCCTTGTAAGTATGCAAAAGCCTGTGAAAGCCCTGGACCAATTCACAAAGTTCAGGAGTGTGAAAATAAAGTTTTAATACGCTGTGTGTCTTCAGTGTTGCTACGGTACTTAGGTCACCTCTAGCAGAAAAAACTACTATAATTTAATAATTATGGTCGACTTTGGGACCGACATGTAATCTAATATTCACCACTGTAAAAGAGGACTGGATAAATCTTGTCACTTCAAAGTCAGGGCACTTCCGAACCATAAATAAATGTGGAGAGGGCATTTGTTAATGGCATGAGTGAAAATAAGACCAATGAACACTTTACTTGTACCAAATTGGATTTCAATATATTTTTTATTAAGCGCTGCTAGAACATAAGTTTATATATATATATATATATATATATATATATATATATATATATATATATATATATATATATATATATATATATATATATATATATATATATATATAATATTATTTAAAAAGTAAGTTTCACAAACCTAGGGATGGTAATAAACACAATTTTGTATATGAATACCATCAACAGGACTATTTGTATTAAATGCAAAATGCAAACAATGGCTGTCATATCTAGCTCATTATAAAATAAATTCTTTGGACGATACATAATAATTATTGAACACTTATTTTTAAAAATGGCCTAAAAATCGATTGCAATAACAAGTATTCAATTAGGAGCCATTTTAATGTATTAGTTAACAGATAAAGTACTGTATATACTAACTGCAAAAGCCACTGACCCAGATATGCTGTCTCATAATACGCCAGTAGATCTGGGTTGGTGGAGTCCGTTAGAACTAATTGGTTGAACAAAACATTCCCTGGACTGCATGTGCATCATGCCATAGTAGATGAGGACCTTTGTTCTTTGCAGTTTCATACAACTTATAATCGAGTATGTACGGTACACTGAGTACTGAAAACGATGCTATATATTCAAAACAACATTACAAGAAGCTGCGTTTTATGTGGATTATAATCGGACAAGAACAAACATAAGAGAAATGACTGACAATTCCATAAATAACTAGCGCAATAATAATCATAGTTATCTCAGCTTTAATTTTTAAGGGCTGGGTAATACCCGTGATTCCTTTTAATACTTCAAATATAATATCCTTATAATATATGTAAAATAACAATTTGAATATGATAATAACACAAATAAAAGCTGCAAAGTTTTGTTTACTAAGAAATTATATAACATTAAAAAGATTCATGCTTTGACACAATTACAAAAAAAGTCATAAAGAAGCTGGTCAGCATGTTACTTATGCAAGCCATTTTCAAACACAGACCATGTCAGATTTTGACAAATGCTGGAATTCCTTCTATGGAATAATGTTACACCTTATATTTTTAAAAAGTGATCATTACAATACTTTAGCAAGAATTATTATGTCATTTTTAGTTTTCTCAAAGGCAATGTGGCAGAAGAGAAAACTCTGATCAAAGCATCATTTTCCAATATGTTTAATTAATCTAAGTTTATTTAAACATTACGAATATTCAAAATTTTAAAAATGTATTGAGTCACTTATGGTTATAAAAGTCTTTTTAGATGTATGATGATGTTTTGCTTTGCACCTTTGCAATACTTCCAATTTAGATACAGATTGCAAACAAATCAACTGCGGGTCTTAAATGCATGTAATAAGCTGTCATGAGATATGTCTTTATTCTTCCCTCACTAAGCCTTGTACCATTTCTATTGCCATATTTAGTTGTTGTTTCCTTAATTTTAAAAGAGGCCTGATTGATCTATAATATGCAAAAAGTTATTTTGTTATATAATTTTTCCGCCTCGATTGGAAATATATTAAATGCTATATGTAATTAGGTGCTCCATTATATGGTAGAACGCCCGTCTGTAGGCAAATCAGTCTCTCCCCAGCCTGCATCATTCCTAGATGAAACACACTGTGGGAGAGGTACGTTCAACTTTTTGTACCTACCTAGTGAATTATATTTGGCCTTGTTTTGTTAAAAAGAAAAACAAAATGTAATGCACATAAGGAACCTGTGTTTTATTAAATCAAATTAAAATACATACACACGAAGCCAGTGCTCTTTCAGCAAGCACATGGTCCCATAACATTCTGTATTGCTTTCAAAATTCCATACATCAACATCGACAGGCAGACCAATGCTAATACACGAAAACATTAAGTTTTATCAACTTATGTAAACAGTGAAAAGAGAAGGCATTGTAACAAAACAGTAAACAAAATAAAAAGAAAAGTAACACTTTATACATAATCAATAATTTAGAAATAACTTTTATGTATATTATGTGTACATAATGAACTTATTTCATTACATTATTTCATTACATTATGAATATATTGTTGCATACATGGAAAAGGATCACTATCAGATTGGGCGCACCGAGTTGCAGAGTGGTCGAAAACGCTCCCGTTAAGGATCATTGCTATCTCACTTCTGTCTGCGTGGGTTCGAATCTCTGGTTCGGCCTTTGTTGGTATGTGTGAAAGCTTGCCTGTAGCTTCTTGTGGGTCGGTGGTTCATTCTGGGGTTTTCCGAGTTCTTCTTCCACTATTTATACTGGCCACCATGTATAGCTTATCGTGGGCTGAAAATGGCGTTAAACCCTACAACAACAACAACAACAAGAATACTCTCAGATTCAACGTTCTGTCTATTCCTAATAGACTGGTTTTCAATAGAACAATATATTAAACAAAATCGACCAGGGAAATAATGAATATGTATATAATTTGTATTGAAAGTGCATAAATGCAATGTACATCGTGTACCTATGTGACTACCAGTCTTGTGTACATTATCTGTCCCCCACTGATATGTTTGGAAGCATTCAAGTCGAAAATGCACAATATATAGTATACAACAGTTTACTACTAACAACCAGTATAATATGCAGTTTAGGTATTTAGATGTTATTGACTAATGTTCATGTACTCGAATAGGGCAGATCAGTATAGTCTAATATAATTGCTAAGTGTAGTCTACGATCTTTTTAAACCAATACTATAACCATTTGTTAATCAAAACTACTACTAATTTTACATTTTGTTTGTGACATAGAATGGTTAAATTTAGAAGAATATGATTTAGTTTTTGAAAATATAAATTCCACTTTTCTAAATCTGCAGGAATATGGGTTAAAATGTCACTGCCACATATTAGGAATCAGAAACTTAGACTATAGTGTATGTTGACATGGAACAACTGTCAATCTCCTGATTGTTTTGTGATACTTTGATTACATGAGTAACTCTTTGTTTATAGCAAACGCAATTTGCTCTAGTTCCACTATAGCTAGAAGATTTGAGATAAACCTGAAAACTACTTTGTAACCATATGAAATGTGAAGATGATATTATGTTCCATCCATGGAAAGTTGCAGGTGCTGCATGACAGTGGTTTAACTCTCCGTCTTCTCCTGTGAATGTGCGATGAAAATGTATGATATAGTTTTGTCTCGTTTATCCAACTCATATCTGTGCACATATTACTTTCATATAATGCCATAATGGTATAAATTGCATAAGTCATTCATTAGATTCTTCCCCATATGCAACATACAAATCATCCAATAAAATTTAAATATTTAATATGGATAGATTAATACAAGCTTTAAATTTAGATCCCCAGTCATCAATTCATCAGCCACCCGAGATAGAGGTTTAGTTTCTTCATTTTCTTATGTATGTGTGATACAGACTGTCCTTGTGAAAAGCAAGTAGTATCAACATAATTTTTCATACGCTCTTGTGTAGTATTAGTTACATTGTTCTTTACTGACCTGGTATGGACATTTACTGGATGAAGTGCTACGGATACCAAATGTATTATTCGACATCTACATATACCCTAATATTTGCTTGAAATGAGTAAATAATGGATTTATTTCACTGAGTGGATAAAAAACATCCATAATTCAATCTCAGCAATCAAATATGTCCTTTTACGTCATTCAAACAAATACCAAACTGAAGTAATATATATCTTACTGTATTGTGCACGTAATGTCAGCAGTTAATCGTTTATGATCGGCTCTGTTTTGTGCATATTCGCACAGAAAATGGCAGTAGTAACATAATTGTCTGTTTTCCCAATTCAAGGTAATACAATGCATACAAAATATTGAAGTAAAATGTATATATATATATATATATATATATATATATATATATATATATATATATATATATATATATATATATATATATATATAAATCAAAAGTTGCCATGCTAAGAGCTAAAACGTTGATCCCGTGTAATGATATTTCAAATTTATTTTGTCATAGCATCATTGATTAAGCAGTGACAAAAAATATACTATTATTGTTGTCTCAGTTCTAAATAGGAAACAGTATTCCGAAAAATGATGGTTTATCTTTAGTATCAAAAGAACCGTTGACAATATGTATATTTTCCAACGTTATTTGCATTTTTCAACACAGTTTATTTTGTTGATTTTAATAGTAGTTTAACATATTATAGACTATATCATGCCAAAGAAATCTTAACCTTTAATATCAACTTAAAAATATTTATTAGCAAAGCTATGTAATTGTTTGCTAAATTCTGTTTCTAACAAAATAATTACTGGATCACATCAATATTGGAATTATTTTCTGCTGCTTCCAGCCACCACCAGAAAGACAAAAAGAATATAATTATCTATATATCATATGGATAATGTTGTTCTTGTAGTAGGTTTAGCGCCATTTTTCAGCACATAATATAACTTAGGTGAATCACAATAGAACAACCGACCCACACAAAGCTGCTGGGGAGCTTTCCCGCATACCCACATTGACCGAATCAGATATTCAAACACATTAAGACAATTGCAAAATGACAGCGGTCAGCGAAGGTCACAACTCGATCACCCATGTCCCACTCTCATAAGGGCAAAGGGAAGTAACTCTTACATAGTATTGCCCTTGATCCTGCTAGATGACAAGCGGTATCGCAGATATAACCAGTTTCAACTTGAGTGAAACCTGTTGCAGTATGCTAGCTCTTGATTGGTCGGGTTGGAGGGACTGATAGTGATGTGATTTTATTACGATTGTTTGGAGGAACATACTTTACTAAAGGATGTCTTTTCATTGTCAGATACGTTACCCAATCACATTAACATTAGGACAATAAGGAAGGAGAAAGATGTTTGAGCATCCAAGTTCTAAATATGTCACCCTACTTGCTTTACTTAAATGATTAAGATTAACACAGTTGATGATTTCATGTTTAAACATGTGCACAGGAAATTCCATTGGTATCCAGCACCTTGCTATTACCTTACATTCAAGAGTTTTCAAGGCAAATCCATTAATGCCATGCCCAAATCTAAGGATGCATTGCCGTAAACCGGGTATAGTGCTTGTCGGAGCAGCTAGAAAGGGTCCGACAATATTCATCATTCTCCTTTGCGAGACCATGTCATGCAAATAGACCACGCAGAAGGTAGACTGGGTGTGTCAGTCTATTGTTAACTGTGCCTCAAAAGTGATATGTCTTGCTTACCTGCTTTAATGCAGGAAATCCCTTTTAACTCTGCTGTGGACATTCTCCAAGCACCTATGATGGGCATGATTGGCATTGTCATCTGAGGTATGTACCAGAACCCGCAGCTTCATCTCCCTCAACAACCCCGTCAAAGAGAAAGAGTGGAGAGGTATTTTGTGGTTGGCTATTGAAAGCAACCTGTTTTTAAAATCAAAATCACGTTGTATCATTATAATGATTGAGCTGTATGAATAGAACTGCATGTATTTCAGATAAAAAAAAAAACAGTGCATGCAGCTCACTCTTTACTCTTCAAGCTGAGGTTAGTGCTACCAGAGTGCAATCTTTCCATGATAACTGCTTCAGCTACGTAACTGGGAGAAACTAGAAGGTTAGATGGGTTAGACCCAGTAGAGGTTATATTGTGAGGCAACGTGGTCTCAATATGTCAAACTGAACAGATAGCACAGTTCGTCTTTTTTGGTAAATATAACCTTTTAAATGGTGTCTGAATGTGTCTGAGACAATGGAATGGTATATGTTCATTGTGATATCGGCTAGCTTTATATCCTCAAAGACCTCTAAGATGAAAACAAAACGTCCAATAAAGTCACTTTAAAAAGGTAAATCTTGTACACACAAGGTATATCAACAAATTAACTCACTGAAAATGACTTTCGCATGGTCAAAATTAAATATAGATTTATATGGATTCTTTCAAGGCTCTATTCACAGTTACAAGCTGAAGTTTAATATGGTTACATCTATCATACATAATACGCTGGTCAGCTATGGAATGAATAGAGGTACTATGTAAGGGTTACTTCCCTTAGTCTACATGATTCAATATTGAAGGAAGGGCAACAATATGACCTCTCTGTGGCAGGGCTTACTGTTTAAAACAAATAGCGTAAAACTAATTTAAATATGAGTAAGAAATGTATTTGAAAGAGAAAAAAATCATCTTATTTTGTTTTGGTTAGATGCCATTAAAGGCACATGGAGAATTTCTACAACAGCCGGCAGATGATCATTCAACCAGTTAAGCAGGAGACCAAGGCATCCCCACAACCAATTATTGCCTGGCTATAGGGTTTTTATGAGTCATTCCTTTGTGCGTAATAATTTACTTTCAGGCAGTGGATTCAGTTGGCTGGTTCACAAAAATATAGGTGATCCAATATTCAAACGTCAATTATTATTTAATTTATACGGTTGATTAAAGTACACAGTAATATCATGTGGAACATAATATCTGATTAAAACGATATGTACATATAACACATGATTTTGTTGAATTATACACAAAATTAAATTTGGTTATAATAATAATAATACTTGTATTCAATGCATCTCATCTTGTCAATAAACAGATTTTCAAGGTGAACCTGCATAGAGAGGTCATCTCTGTACAAAAGTCAGATTACATTTTTGCCCGTGGATTGCTGCCATTGACAGATCGGACAGTGAATACATGGCTGGGCAGATATTCTGACATAGCATAACACTGCAAGACCATCTATATTTGTGGCAGGTTTTAAAAAGTGAAAGGAAGCTCTCGAAAGGTGCAGCTGTTCCATATGGCAATAGAGAATTTTGTGAAAAGTGGAATACAATTTCTACATATTTTGTTAATCAATGATGATATGAAGCGGACATACAGCCTCGAAAACAAATAACACATGACTAACTGGCATTTCCGGTCAAATTAACTGGAAATGTTTTCTTTGTTCAGGCCTTAAAACAAGTGTTGGATGATGGTAGAATGTGCTAGTTCTTGTTGCCTGTATCTTTTTCAATTTAATTAGGACCTAGTCTAAAATATTTTGTTCTAAAGGTATTCTGTATCATGTCACACCATCACACAAATTATAGTTAAAAAGCACACTGACGTAAGGACTGATATAATGTCTATAGTATACCCTGCGGGAACTGCAACTGCTCCATTGTAAGCTCTTGATAAATTTGACATAGCCAAACAAATGCATGAGATAATTATGGGCACCATATGTTCAGTGTTTAAAATGACAAATTAGCAAATGGACATTTCATTTCATTTGTTGGTCATGTCTGGCAATACAGCCATTTTAGGATTTCTGGTTTATGGAATATGAATTATAGATGTCAATATTATTTTATAATTATAACAATACTTTGGTGAACCGCCTTACCTGTTCTGTATACATAAGCCTCTTTAAGTGTAGAGCTAAGATCAAAGGTAGTTTTTTTTTACCCGTGTAGTGCAATGGAAATTTAAAATGATTAAGCAAACAACGCAGTTAAAACGTTTTCCTTCTAACAAAGTCCTTTTCTGGAGACAATCTGTGTGTTTCAACTTTGATATAATGTTCTTGTGAATAAAGAATATCTCTGTCTATGGTTTCTAATAAACTGACTTCTTTACAGATACCATAAAAAGTTAATATGTTCCTTAGCCATGTGTCAGGTATATACATGTCATGTATGCACGAATAACACTGTTTTTTATATTACTTGTTTATGCTTCTTTCATCTCACCTGATACTCTACCAAGATTTAGGAAACCAGGGATACATTGTACATATGCATCAAATATGCGACTTATCATCTATGCATGTTAAGTACTGCAAATTGACAAAACCCGGGCATATCATTGTATAACGAGCTGGCAGACCTGCTTCGCTGCCCTTTGTTAGGAGTCATCATCAGAACAAACAATATATTCCCTGATCTGCTGGTGCAATATGCAATGGCAGAACAGAGTCACCATTGTTTGCAATTGAACAACTTGTCGTATATACGACTGGTACCATTTACACATTGTCCTGATAAAATCTTGCTGCAAAGTCGCTGTCGATGAAACAAATGTTATATGAATCTTCTATAGTGTATTTTAGGTTTATGAATACTACAATATAAGAATTTGTGTAGAACGAATGATCTTCTAATTTAAATATTGTTCATTAATTGATAAACTCGAAACAAAGAATCATTTCTCATTGATGAATGTTAAATGCTACATTAGACACATGTGCATAATGAGAGACCTTATTTTTGTTCAATCTGATGGTACTTGACCTGACTGAAGCTGATTCTAAAATTCTGATATTTAACTGCAAAGAAATGAATATCTGAGGGTTTTCAAAGATGTATAAAACGTGGACTAATGGAGAGATCGTTCACTCTATCGAAATGCCGACTTAGGTAGTATGTTTTGGCGAAAGGGAAGATAACGTGCAAACCAAATGATTGTTTGCAGAAGTGTTGGACACATTCCTGTAGAATGAACTTCTTAAAACTGCTGGTTAACAATATGTTAAAATCATTCTAATGTAAGTTGGTATTCACGTAATTAACAATAAAAAATTAATTTCATTGCCTGTTTCAGCACCATCTAATAATGTGCATTAAGATGTATTGATTACACGTTGTCTGAAGCTCTGCACAATATCTCCATAGTATACACATCACTACCTTCACCGAGTTTCCTGATTATTATAGCACACTTCACAGAAACACTTGCGTTCTGCATAGAGGGTCTCAGTGCAGCTAAATTGCCACAAGCAGTCTGTTGTTGATGTGCTCTGCTCTACATCTACAGAGATATAAGAAAACTGCATCTTTGCTGCTCACCTGTAAAAGCAAGAAAAAAAATATCATTTTGCGGCAACTAACATAAATTGATCAGCCACAATATCAATGAAGTTTGAAAACTAAAATGCATTAAAAGTAGTACAAGTGTGCCTGGGATCTTGCAACTACCGATATAATTATAATAGCCAAATGAAGGAACAGTTGCCCAGTTACTGGATTAGTGTGATACTTTCCATCGAATCTATTCAAATTCTATTTTGCAGATTCGAAGAACAATCTTTCAAATTAAATTATTGGGGGTGGTTGGGTAGGGAGCCATATTTTGTGTTAGAAATGATTATATGATGGACGTTAGCTTTATTTGTACAAACCTGCAATGCTTTGACGCATGGAAGCGATATATCAAAATGGGCCAATTGGCTTTAAACAAGTTTAAATGTTTGTATGTATGAGTATATATGCCATAGATGATGATGTACATCATTCGTACACCATGAAGAAACTTTTATGTAAGTAAGCTTTTATCAAATCTAGTCACATTCTGTTTAGAAATGTATTGTTGACGAATTGTATAAAATGTGTTCAGTCTGAAATAACTTCATCTATAGTTGTTAGTGGTTTGCATCACCAGTACAAAATCTGGAGGATTTGAAGCCAGAACTCTTTCTGTCAAAGTTATAGACAACAGTTCAAGGTGAGATGAGATATTCCACCGGGCTCACATCTGCATATCCGTCAAATGGAAGATAGCCTTACTAATAGATCTGAGTTAGGAATATCATTTCCTAATGTTTTTCTTACTCTACTTACGAAAACAACATATGGAAGATATGCATCATTAATGTAAATTTGTAATGATTTTTCTCTGTGATGCTTTTGTCAAATTTAGTTTGATTCTGCTTAGTGAATTTCTTGAAGATTTGTTTAATATTTTTTAGTTTTAGCTATGGTGCCATGTATGGTGTTAGATCCGCAATATTTGTCAAACTTGGAAGCCCTTTGTATGAGAACCTTTCTATTAAATTCGGTCGAATTCTGTTGATAAGACATAGACTAGACGTCATCAAAAGTGTTTTAAGTTTTAGCCATGGCAGCCAATTGTGATGGTAGATTTGAGTCATTTATCGAATTTAAAAGTCTATTCTAGCAGAATTCTCTATTTCAAATTTAGCGAAATTCCATTTGGAGGTTTTCCTGACGAATTTGTTTAAAGACGTTCTATTTGTAGTAGTGGCAGCCACATATGATGTCAAGTTGGCATCATTTGTAAAAATATGGAAGGACTTTGTTATATAATGTTCTCTGCCAATCTGTTGTTCAAATTTGGTAGGTTTCAGTTTATGGGTTTTGGTTATGTTTTGTAGCATATAGTAGACTATATATGGCGGCCAGTAGTTCATTTGGTGGATGAAGAACCCGGGAAGACTTTGTGAGGAACCAACAACTCAGAGGAAGCTACTGTCAAGCTTTCTCACTTACTCATGCTGGTTGAACTGACATTTGTACTCATGCAGACAGAGGTAAGATATGTGAGTGATCATTAATGGCAACTGACTCAAACCACTCGGTCATCCAGGGTAGCAGTCAAAACTGGTACAGTGGTATTTGAGAAGTTTTCGAAAGTAGATGTTGATGCAGATGCAGTATCCCATACTATCAAATGGATTTATGACCCAGTAAGCTGCAAGTCTATTCAGGCATCATGGGAAGGTCATTTGAAGGATTTGCTTATAATGGCGAACAAAAGTAAAATTGCATTCCAACTGTAGACGAATCTTAGCAAGTGTACCGCTTTTGTTGGCCACCACTTTTTTGGCCTCATCAAAATCAAGCGTCTTACAATAATTGCTTGAATCCAACAAACATCATTGAAGTTATTGAGCAGGTGGGTCTGACAATAAACAATAAAGAATTCTGACAATTAAACTCATTTAAGATCTAATGTCAATTCAACTGCATGTAAGAGTTGTTTCAAATCTGAAAATAAATTCAGGAAGCTACTGTTCAGAAATGAAAGCCGATGGGCCTGACAATCGGTTAGTAGAGCTCAAGTTCTCACCAGTATGAATTAACGTTTGGTTGAAATCAAATAATAATTAAGGAATTTATTGTGATGGAAACAAAGCAAATGGATTTTGAAAATGAAAAATGATTATTACTATGTTAAATGATAACAAAGGAGGCAGATACTTTAACTTGGCTAAGGTAAGATCAGGTTGCATAATATATCTGACTGAGATCTTAGAATAATTAAGCTATAGTTCCTCTCAACAATTAAACAGAACTTTAGCAGTTTAACTTAGCAGATTTCATCAATTTTAGGAAACAAGCTTTCTCTGAAATCCAATAATAATCAGGTAGGAATATAGAGTGTATGGGTTTACCAAAGAAAGGCTATACATTTGCTACACCACGCAGTTGAAAAAAAAATTCGTCATTAACATGCAAGGATCTCGAACGCATCCAAGATCAAACTGGATCAGAAATACAGGTTCAATAGCTTTAACAGCCTTAGGCAGTTAGATGCAAGATGATTTAATTCATATGCATGGATCTTGTTCATCATCAAATGTGTCTGAGATCTTAGCGATATTTTCAAATATTCCATGTTTTAACAAATCTGAATTCAGAAATATTGTTTCTGGAGTGGTAACAATCAATTGTAGGCAGACAGAGGAAGCATGACAGATGTAAGTCAGGTGATCTAAAAATACCAACATATATGTCGTTATAAGAAGACAAATCTTGTAATTTCCCATGTAGTTAAATCAGTGATGTAGTAGTAGTAGATAGCGAGTACTGTCTTGATGATAAATGTTACATTCTGAACTAATCCATTGATTACAGTGCTGTGCAGTTTGGTTTCAAACTACTCCGATTCCTAGCAATATAAACACACATAAAATAATAGTCTGAGTTATACTACGTTATTTTATTGCAAGCATATTGCAACAATTATCAGTCACTGAAACTATCTCTTAAATTTCTTGACTGGTACATGACTGTGTGCGAGTTTTGGTATTATCCACAATGGAATTATTAAAGAAAACATTTTAAGATGAAGACTGACTGTAGTAGTTTTCTCTTTCAATAGTGAACGATATATTCTGCTAATGCTTTATGTCTAGATATTGTTCTTCCACTGTTAAGTGATAATTATTTTAAACAAACGTTTATTCATTATATCAGAAGTAGGAATTTAATGAATAGTGTAACATGCGTTTCCCAGTTGATAAAAGTAACGTGCTGACTGCTCCAGTCTCTGAAGGTGGTATTAGTATCTCTTGTCTTATCATTACTAAACAACTATGGAAACATCAGTACATAATACAAGTCTTTTAAAATGATGTTTGAAAACAACCAGGCATTGAAAAATAATATTTTGACAAAACCCTTTTCTGGTTTTCATAAACAGAGAAATTTGTTAAGTAAACTATGTTTCTCTGAGAATACTTCACTGATGACATTAACATCAGAAAATTAACTTTCCTACCAGTACTCCGGAAATAAAACAAACGGGTTTCTCGTCTTTATATCATACATACAACGCAAATAACCTCAATTGGAAGGAAGTCCTCGATATATCATTATCATTACTTCCCTTTGCCACTGCTTCATAGTAATGTTATTGGCTAATATCGATATCAAAGACAGAAGCTTCTAGACTGAATGCTTTTGTTAGCCAAGTGCTTCACTGTCTTGGATCACTTAATGAAATCGTGCTGTTGATGTTTTTAGCTAAATGCCATTTTTAATGCAAATTATATGTTATACATAGCAGCCACTATATCAGGCGGACGAAGAACACAGACAAATCTCGGAAAGAGCCAGGGACCCATGGGAAGCTGCTGGCAAGCTTTTTCACTTACTCACTCTGGTCCAGCCTGAAAATGGACGCACGCAGACAGAGATGGGATGTCAGTGATCTCTAAAGGCATGAGCCTAAGAACACTTCTACACTCTGGACCCTGACTGTTAGGCATATCTGGTTTTATTAAATTGGATAGTTCAGGGCTACTAAACAGGCATGCAATTCATCACCTCGCTTGTCAATGCTAGGGATATCAAACTGCATGATTTGAAAGATAGAAGCTCCCGCGAGGTTCTACCTACGGCTCAAACTTGTACTTGAGCCGTATATGAGCCCAGAAGAGGTTGTATTTGGGGAAGAAAGTAAATGAGGTTGGTCGCTCTTGCTCAAGACCAGCTAACTCTATTATGTCCTAATTCACAAAATGAAGCCAATTTCCTAAATGATAAAGAGGGTGATGTTGCTCTTACACCAGTGCATACTAGCATATCACTTTCCCTCGCACATATTTAATATGGTGGGCCTTCCAGTTTGCAGTCATCTCCATTACTGAATGATTGAACTCCTTCCTGCACATAGCTCTCCAAGTTGTAACATTAGTTGACATAAAAAGACAATCTGCAACCAAGACTGTAGTAGTAGGCTGGGCATTACCATGATTTTCTTGGGAATGTATACCGCTAGTTGTATGGAAGGTAAAGACCTTCAACCCATCCCCACTGACTGACAGACACGAGAAACAAGAGGCAGCTGTTTATGGTTACATCACATAGGAAAACTATATCTATATATATATATATATATATATATATATAGAGAGAGAGAGAGAGAGAGAGAGAGAGATAAATAGATATCAGTAAGTTCGAAAGATGTGCAAATCCAATGAACGATGGATGGACTAGGGGCCATTAGGTATAATTATGGGTTAGGCAGGACACCTGGTGACAATATATCTGGTCTAGACCGTAGTCTTGTGAAATGAGCACCAGTACATAATGTCCAACAACAGGATGTTTTGTTTCCCACTCTGTTTCGAGGTAGGACAAGACCACTAAGTTAATGGACATGATGATTGGCATTTTCATTGGGTCCACAACTTCAGCTCACCAATGTGAAACAGGGGATAAACCGTCTCTCTACCCACAAGGCATTGTCAGATCTAGCATCGATACCAACATTAATCTCCAGGAGGGTGTTTCTCCTTAGATGTTCCCCATCCAGTCATTATTTGATCCACCACTGATGCAGAAGCTGTTTATCTCCATCAAGATACAAATCGAATGATCCATGTAACTAAAAAGACCCAAAACTTGGCCGGGGGGGGGGGGGGCGGGCCGATATGCAGCAGGTGCAGTGTTGATGTGACTGAGGAGAAGCCGGTCTCTAATTATGTTATGTAAAAAAGACTTTGCAAAAACGTTCTCATCAGAATCTACTCACTGCAGAAAACCGACCTCGAGAACTCTACAATCCAGTTTTAATGTATAGGATCAAACGTAAATTACCATATGTTCTAATTGATATGGCTCTAATCGACCTTCCGATATTTGTAAATGATATTCGATAGTATCCTTTTTGTGCCATATAGTACTTGACACTGTAAAGTCAAGTTCACTTGGTGCCTCTTATATGTGTCCTCTTAGATCGTAAACTTGTATTAATCGAACATATGTTTCCCACTGGAAATGTGGCTTATATATATATATATATATATATATATATATATATATATATATATATATATATATATATATATTGCACGTGCAAATCAAAACAGGATCTACAAAACAAATATACGAAACAGTGACTATCAGTGATATTGACCTAAGAGAAATTCCACTTAGAGAGATAAATAAGCATTCATGAAAAACGTTATGTCTGGAAGTAACACTAACTGTCAACAATATACCATTTTTTACAGGTGTATGGGTAGAAATAAGAAGGAATTATGACCGATATCAAGTGGTAATGCAGTGTAGATCGTATCACTGCGAGAACTTAAAGTAAATACCTCTCAGTATACACGTGGGCCTTTTGCAGTGCATTCTTTTTATCTTTATGTCCTTTATGTTTACAATTAATTGAATTCATTTATCTGGCCTAAGTTATATGCGATGATTCATCTTTACATTTTTAGAACTTTGTATTGGTACTGAATAACCTTTGTTGTGATGAATCCTAATACATAATACTATCTAACAGTTTGGGGAGAACATAAACCTTTGTTGGCATTACCTGGCCACTTGTATGGTAAGTAAAACACCAGATACCCATACTCATAACCACTAACAGTGGCTTGGTGACAAACATGTAAATGTACAAGTAAGATTGTCATTGCACAGATGCTATTAGAGTGGTTTATATGATAGACAGGAAATGCAGCTATTCAAGACATAGTGGAGATTATTTCCCAACATTATGGTGATTTTATACTGTATTCAATGGTCAAATTCTAGTGACAAAACAAGTCATATGATGGGCTTCCATTTATGACAGGCTTTAATAAGGGCTTTCCACTTCACACAACCGTCGCTATATGTGACTGCATACAAGCGCCACTTGTTTCAAACTAAGGTCTTGATGCAAAAATGTTGCCTTAAAGTTTGCTGTAAACAACACAACCGCAAATGTTGACAGATGATACATGTCACATTGCCTGATGCACAGAGGCAATACAAGCATATTCTAAGCTCTCTTGGTCATACCGTCAAATGAGACAAAACCAAATCACTGAGAATGAATATATTGAAAGCGTTGCATCGGCAATCTGAAAGGAATAGAACACTAGAGGAAATGTGGTTTTTAATATAAAGCCGCATGAAAAAGTATGCAATCCCTGAGTTTCTCTTCCATTTTATATAGTTCAGAAGCAGTTAAAACCATTTAGAGTATCGCAGTTGAGGCACCATGTTGGCTCTGGCTTGAAATAATTTTCACCATTCAACATTCCACAGATCTGCACTATGTTTTGCTGGTAATAAAATTTGTCAATCGTTACCTGAATCAAACATTAATAACATGTACAGGTACCTCATTTGTATGGGAAAATATGAACGAGATTTTCTGAGCAATGCTACACAACGTTTGGGATACAGCATTACTCAAAAAAAAGCAAGTTCATATTGACCATACAGATGTGTAACCTTTATATACTTATTCTGTTTTTGTGCCTAAGGCTGAATATCAATAAAACATAATAAAGATTCACTCTAACTGAACAGATACAAAAGTAAATACACAGCCGTAGCTTGGTGTGTGTGTGTATGTATGTATATATGTATGTATGTATGTATGTATGTATGTATCTATGTGTGTGTGCGTGTGTGCGTGTGTGTGTGCGTGTGTGTGTGTGTGTGCTGGGTGAGTGTGTGTACTGAAAGAGAGACAAAGGGAGAAGAACAACTAAGAACAACAACTTATATCTCTGTAAAGGTACGATATTTGCTGTTAGAAATTATGTCTATAAACACATGATCTTGGAGGTACATAGGATATGGCTACACGTTCTGTCTTGAATTCTAGCAATGCTTGATAGCATAAATTATTCAAAAGAAAATACGTATGTGCAGATGATTTTCACATATAGATCCCAACGGATACATTCAAACGAATAAAAACTATTACTCTTAATCAGACATTGACTCACAAAAGAGATTAGATTTTTACTCAATCGTGTATTCTAAGTTTTATTAAAACTTGACCAGTAATATTACTATTCTTTCAGACATTTTGATTATGTATTCATCGCCCTGAAAATACTTTTAAGGGAATTTTTTCTTGCAGCTGGCATCACATAAACATCAGTGTTTCATAGTAATATCACACCTTAAATATACAAATTGGAGCATGTTTAGAACGCATTGAAACGAATTATATGTTTTCAAACTCTGAAGTATTTACATCGAAGGGATCTGCAGACAATTGAACAAATCCAGTTGCGAGGCAAACAGTACGAAGTCCAAACAGAGTTGAGTCTGATAAATGATCAAGTAAACTTTTATGAACAGTACACTGAAATTTAATTTATTGCAGCGCAAAGGGAAATCAATTCCTTATGCAAACACATTCAATTAACGATACCATAAACCTTTGCAATACATACAACATGTCGCAGACAAAGCCATGAAAAGATTTCACTTTGATATTATGTGCACGTGTCTGTTAAATATAAACAGGAAGTTTACTAATATTTGAGTGCAAGGTCTAGCCTAATTTACAAACATATAATGTTCTTGAATTGAAGGTTTGGTCCATATCATATCATTTATTGTGTCATAGAGTGTTATACAAGACAAGAATGTGGTAGACCACAGTATTTATTGATATCTTAAGATTACTCTGTGGACTCAGTTATGTTGTGTTCAGACATAATTGAGATAGGAATGGTTTATTTTAAATAATTTAATTACAAAGTACTCATTGCTATTTAGACAAAAACACTACTTTGATGTTTGTGTGTTTTGTGTGTCTGGACATTTATGGTAGCTTTAATAATATTTCAGTCGTATCGCTGCAATGACAGGAGTGTGGTAGTTTATAGTGATCTTTAGCACTGGGGCATCATGCCACCGACATGACGCACGATATTCTACCCAGTCACATTATCCAGACACAAGGCCGACCAGTCCTAATGCTAATGTGGTCAGCATAGGAAGATCTAACTCTGAAGGACATGATTCCCAATTTCACTCCCCAAGATCATACATCTATAAATGCTGTCTACATACATAATGGAGATCCGTTCTGATGTTCATTATTTGCATCATATTTCTATGAAATAATTGCAAACTATACATAGTATATGTGTGAATTGCACAGTTAATACCTGTGCGTCATATGAAAGCCATCAGAAACAACCAATTGTAATTACCACATGGCAAAAAGCTAATGCACTTTTTCTGTGAGTTGGATAATATCATCTATTCATGTTACAGTCGGGATAGTTTGATACTTTTATTGGCATTGTTGTTCCCAGTACGTACGCACTTTGTAACCAATATTCTTATATACTGTAAATTAAAACGTCTATTCTAAAAATAAGACAGCATGTGTGTGTTTACCTGATTATGTGTCCGTGATGTTACTGTTTTAACATAACCTGTAAACCTGCTAAGGAATACATACCATATGGGGTATTATTTTGTGACAAAAAATGAGTTAATAAATATTAATATGTTCAATTGAAGTTGAATATACAGCCTTGACATGCATTTGTTGTGCAAAATGGCATTTTTACTGACAAAAGATCTGGGAATATCGCTATAAAAACAAAAGTCATAGAATAAACAGCCTTGACCTTCATTAGCTGGTGTAAGACGGCATTTAATCTGACCACAAATCTGGGCATATAGCTAAAACAACACTGATAATAGAATAAACAGCCTTGACCTTAATTAGATAGTTTAAAATGGCATTTAATATGACAACAGATCTGGATATATGGCTATCAAAACAATTCATATAATAAACAGCATTGACCTTCATTAACCAGTGTAAAATGGCACACAATGAAGTCATAAGTAGAATGAATGAACATCAATGACCCTAGTGAGTGTGGCAATAAAATAACAAAAGATCTTCGCATATGGTGTTCAACTAAACAAGATAAAAAGCAATGCCCTTTATTAGTTGGTGTATTTGGGTATGCAGTATGACATCAAATTTTGGATTAAAAGTGTTATTCCCATATGGTTATAACTAGAATTAAAGGATCCAACCCTCTTTTGCTTGTATAGTTTGTTATTGATATAACTACATATCATTATATGGTCTACAGTGTTCCCTTCCCGTCCTAAATAGAATGAACAGTCCTAAACATCACAAACAGGCATATTATGATTTCTAATAGGAAAACATACCTAGGTCACGTTCTATGCTGATTCCTTCAAGTTATAAGCATAATGAGTTAACCTTGACTCCAAATAGCTGATGTAATTCTGTATTTAATTTCACAACATATTTAGGATACCAATTTCTAGAAGTCACAAGATGAATTTACAGGCCAATTTTGGATAATGTTTTCGTTTAGAAGTAAATGCATTTCTGCTAAAAATATTTATGTAAGAGAATAAGTCCACATCATTTTTTCCCATAGAGTCCACATAAATATTTTCAGGTAAAATTAAATAACCTATTATCGTGTACATTAATAAAATAAAGAAATAACTTTTATTCTGTATAACTACACTCAAATAAAAACTGAAACATGTTATAATTAAAACATTCAATTTTTATCTTCATACAAATGAATTTAAAAGATCTTTCCAATCATAAATAAACAATGAATGAATTAAAATCATGTTTACTTCATTATATTGATTAACAGTAATGATGAAACTAGTGCTGTTATGCTGCTTTGATGAGACGGTTTTCATGTTGGTGGAAATAACAGCACTCTTTAAAATATTTTAGAATACAACATCTACATTTCTGTAGGTAATTACGCACCGTTATTACCTAAACATATACGTTTGCCTTCAAATAGCATATCTGAAGTGGCATTTCGACCAATGCGTTGCATTTTCATTTTCAGTGACTTTGAAACTGAGTCAATTACTCAGTTAATAAACACTTCATCCCATCCATCTGCATGGATCCCTAAACCTCTGCAATTGGCATTACATTTACCACTGCTTCTAACTCAGATGCTTTGACTGCCGTACCATTAGCATCTTTGAAGATAGTCTTATGATACAATATTAGAAATGGTGCATGCAAAAAATTGGTTATAATATGACCACTTAAATGTTGAATATTGGACAGTTCTGAATAGATGCATTATTGTAAAAGAATTGGACCTGGTTTAAACAATATAATAAGAAAAACAAAGTCAGGATCTATGCTGTTCACAGTTTTGTGAGCAATATATAACAGCAAATATATTATTCTTATCAAGGTGAAGAGAAGTGCCAAAATTAAAACATCAGATGCAATCGTAAACTTTGGTAAATATATATATCAAAACCACAGGTTTGTTTTTCCAAAACTTTGAAAAACTGTTCCCATTTGAACACAAACAACTAGTACAATTCCCACAAATCATAATGTTAATCAGTATTTTGCAAAATTTACTTTAATTCTGTGGTAAGATTGACACAACACATTTATATTACATGCATGATGTATCCAACAGTAAATTTGAATATGATAAAAAACAACATGATGTATAACTCATATTGCGGGAAACATTTGCTAGCAGATGCCTCTTATCCTAACCCAGCCTACTTATATCTTCCCATTTGCATCCAAAATTAGCTGTGTTTCATCAGAAAAAAATATGCTTAGACTTTCCGATTAAATCATACTATTATATATCATTTACAGGCTTGCTCTTAAAACTTTCATTTGAAATTGTTGTAATTATGGTAATTATTTTCAGCAAATCAATAACCCTTGTTCACGTCGAAAGAGTACTTAATATTCCACTACATATAATGAGATTTTGCAGCTTGTAAGTAGGTCATATGTACTTAGGACATTCGATTTAAGAATCCAGATCGTACATGCTAAATATTCCAATTATATAGGTTATCCGACTCATCACCTGCACATGACCTCACCTTTATTTATATTTTTCTGTAACACTTTAAATCCTATGCGTAATGTTGATTTCTGTTATTATGCTTTTGTTTTAAAATGTAATTATAATTCCCACCTCATCTGTTGCCTTCTCGGTGTTAGCTTCAAGGAACCCATCTCAGTATAATTCAAGCACATTAATGAGTGTCCCTGTATATTTCACTAACTTTTAAACTGAACCAACAGCCAATAATGAGTAGGTATCATTACTATAGTTTCCTCTACTATGAATGGTCATTTGTTATTAATTACATGTTTGAAGACTCATGCACATACATGAATTGTTCATATTGCAAACGCGGTTTTTCATGAAAATTTAATTTAAACATTACCTAATGTTTTGGGTATATCATTGTTCATCAAAACATGAAAGGAGCGCATTAAATCTGGTTTTGGCGTGCATAAAGGTCAACGTCGAAATAGAATTTAACCATTACCTAATGTTTTTAGGAAGCTTTAGGACAAACGGTACTAGTGGTATGGAAAAATGGGAACCAGCCTGGAAATGGGTGAACCTAAAATAGAATATATATGGGTTAGGCTGACCATGATTGGTTAATAATGTAAGTTATGTTATAGGAAAAGGAATCTTTAGAGAGCTTATCTTAGTTGTAAGTGTAAAAAGTAGAGACATTGTTTTATTGATGGAATTTCAGTCCTTTAACAGTCTTGAGTTTGGAGTACTCATTACTAAAATTAGTACCTGACCCTTTGCAGCGGAATTGAAAGCACATGTTTTAAACACATGCAGATCCAGAAAATGCAGCGGACAATATCCTTTCCTCTACACAGAAGCTGACGTCCAGGATTCATCTATACTGATAAATATAGGTTTGATCATGATCACTCAAAATTTTTAAGTTATTGAATTTTTAATATCATGGTGTTTGCATATGTTTACTATAGGAACTGAATTAGTACCGTGAGTCCTATAGTCAGCCATAGCAATATACAGTGTCTCCACATATGCAAGTGCAATCTACTTTGCTATAAATGCAATCACATGGTTCTATTTGTGGATAACAAGCAAACTTAATACATTTTGTAAACCACAGAGTGACTTTAGGTTGGATATTAAATGCGTATTCAGATATCTCAACTGTTGTGTAGATTTGACCATGTTTGGTGGAGTGTTTAGCACTTTGGTATATATCTAAGTGATGCATATATAAAATTGATACAATTTAAAAATGTGTAGAGTAATTACAGTAAGAATATGAAATTTCATTGTTGTGTTTTGAAACATAATGCTTCAGATATGATCACAGTGTTCGTTTCCTCCATGCTTAATGGTAAAGACCTCTCATGACTTTGTATTCCTCTACGTTCTTTCAGTGAATACTTGAAAGTTCATATTTTGCATTTTAATGGACTTATGTCTACCTTACTTTAGTTTTAAATTATATATCTTGGGGGATGTTAGGTAATTTTTGTCATTTAGATCTCTTTCTCTGTAACAATACATGTACATATAGATGGTCACCTTGACCTTTTACTCATTAATTACATAATATGACAAGGCTGATACTATATTTCAGCATTTAATTGAAGAGCGATAAATGATGATATTAAAAACGATGATTCTTATAAGACAGCTTTATTTTAATATTTTTTACTTTCTTAAATAAAGCTCAAATATTTAAATGTTGCCTGAAATGCATCATTGGTCTTTACGTGAAGATGAACTTGCAATATAATGTAATATTCACAAATGTAATCTTTGATAAGCAGGACTATGCACATTGCTTACTTATGAATTGAACTACTATTCCAATGGCTGTCAAGAAAATCAAGGGTGAATATAGGACACACGGTAATAATGGTATGGAAAAATGGGAACCAGCCTGGAAATGGGTGAACCTAAAATAGAGTATATATGGGTTAGGCTGACCAAGATTGGTTACTAATGTAAGTTATTTTGTAGTAAAAAGAATCTTTAAAGAGCTTATCCTAGTTGTAAGTGAAAAAATATGACACTGTATTATTGATGGAATTTCAGTCCTTTAACCGTCTTGAGTTTGGAACACTCATTACTAATATAAGCACCTGACTCTTTGGTGCGGAATTGAAAGCACATGATTCAAACACATGCAGGTTCAGAAAATACCGCGGCTCATGTCCTTTAATCTAAACAGAAGCTGACATCCAGGATTCATCTATACTGATAAATATAGGTTTGATCATAATCACTCAAACTTTTTTATGTTATTGAATTTTTAATATCATGGTGTTTGCATAGGTTTACTAAAGGAACTGAATTAGTACCGTGAGTCCTATAGACGGTACGGTCACCAAGGGATTTGGCTTTTTCCGATTAGAGTTGCAGTGCCTCTATCTGGAAGAAGCTGTTTCCTTGGGACAGTTTTCCTTGAGGCATTTCTTTTTCTTGGTGTGTATACTGGCTGTAGCAAGACCACTCTACTCCTTTTTATGTCTTTTGGGGAGAACGTTTTTGGCAACATGGGCATAAAGATCCTTATGTTAAGAGGGAACGAATGATCATACCACGTGTGTAACCAGTACCCCCAAGTTTCAAAATGTTTTGGTTTGTTTGCTTTGTTTTGTTGTTTTGGGGTGTTTTGGTAAGTTTGTTTTCTTCTTTGAGTATCGATTTTTGAATATCCCTGTTGTGGTAAGATCATGTTATGTTTACATAAAAGCGTTTACTTTGATGATGGACGTGTATGATGCCTTGAAATCAATGACTTATTCTCAAAGTAAACCGTCGTAAGACTTTCATGAGAGTGCATTCGAACAAATGTGCAGGAACTTGTGCATTGTTTCGCCACTGATGCAGTAGAGCGCACGAGGTACATATATCTTCTTGAAGATGATTTGAAATTTATATCACAATATTTGCAATATATTTTTGTAAGTTGCAGGTAACTCTTCGTTTTAAACCGGTTAAATCTCGTGTGCATTAAATCAAAGACCTTCAAGACATTTAGGTTTCATTTCATTTATAATTCTCGACCTTGCCCACAGGACAAGCAAAGGAATGATATTTGTAAATGCAAACATTTCGAATCATTTTTCATAAGATACTGTATAGTTTTGATTACCACCAAAAATAATTGCAATGTTAATGTATGTCACATTTTTATTATAAATGCATAACTTCTGTGAAAAAATGTGCCCCTGCCCTCCCACCCCTACTGTACTCAATTTCCATTTCATAGGTATGATTGTACAGAATTCGTTATAGCGCCTTCGTATTTTACCATCGATAACAGGATAATTTTATAACACTCGACTTTGCTTCTTTGTATTTTACCATCTCCATCGGTATGATTTTAAACCACTTTCCGTGGCTTTGTATTTTGCCACCCACAACAGCATTTTTTATGAGGTCTACATACTTTATCATCCACAACGGCAGTGCTACGACAGAAACCTACCAGTCATGAACGGCATAACTTGTCGGGAGATTCTATTCCCGACCTCGGAATGTGCAAGAGTAACATGATCTCCTATCTAAGGCCAGTGGTTTTGCCTTATTTCCGGTTTCCTTCACAAAAAATAGAAAATACTCCAACATCTGAGGCATCGAGAATGCATAATATAAGTTGTTGGGAAATCAATATAAAACAAATAAAGAATAAATCTGTACCCTATAGATTTGTTGTACCCATATCACACAATTTAAATTTTAGGTTGAAAACCTGAAACTTAAAGCAAAACCTTAATTTAACTAACGTATTTGCCTAATGAACTCAGCAAAATATACGAATTTGAGTCCCCAACATATATAAATGAGGGTATGTTAGGACCGTTCTACCATATCAGAGACCAGTCTAGGTGTGTACATAATAGATCTGTATATGTATGTCTGAACAGTCTAGTTCTTTAGTATCTAGGTGTCAATACATCAGTCGACCAGAATAATATACCATTCACAGTAGACACTTTGACCAGTAACATCTGCAGATAAATTAGTTAAGTTTAAAAGTAACATACATAATAGACATGGTTTGCACAATTAAATAGACTTGCAAATATAGTAATGTAGCCAATACCATAGTATGTTTTATTAGCAATGACAAAACTAAAACAAAACTAGTGTCTCGCGATATACAGTTACAATATAGGAATAATAAATACAAATTCATAATTAAACAGCGACCTCCCGCAAACGAGCAGGGACCTCTAACCACTAAGCCACCGGAGCGGTTTTTATTATCACTTGTAATGTATCGCATATAGTATTGTACAGCCACTTATTCTCACTCTTTATCTCTCTCACATCGCCATCATCAACATCATCATCAGTAAGTCAATGGTATAAAGTTTCAGCCATTCTCATTTCCGTTTTTGTTTCTATCAACAACATTATAAGTAGGACATCTCTCGTACCAGTATCATGTTTTCTCCATCATCATTCTGTTTCTTCTGTTATTGAAAATTCTTAGCACAAACACAAGATATATCCAGTAGCAGCCTCCGTAAAGGCTGTCAAATGCATTTCTAAATCTACCGGGTCTACCATCCATCTTCGTTGGTATCCTGTTGAATGCATATGCGTAGCATTTTTAATCTTCTTGCGATTCTGAAGCGTGAAACAACGCGAGGGTTTAAACTTGCACTCCTTGAGAGAACCTATTATACAGATAAGGTGATTTGGTGTTGACACATATGTACTCGCATCTTCTTGACAAAACGACAGACTATTGTTGTACAGCATAAAGACAATTATGCATATTGAGTCTCTATTTTCCGTTACCCTACCATAGTACATTGTAGGATATGGATGAACCATCCACCTTTTTATCCTTTTACAATTGTATCATCTAATTCGCAATGCTAGTTGCTTAAGAAAGGGTAACCGAGAAAAAAATTTAATTTGTAAATAAATTGCTACGTCAAATATATTAAACATCTATAAGAGAACTGCAGCTTACATGTACAGATTCAAAATTGGATATTTTCAAATATCCAATGCAGACCTTCCTTACCCGACCTCCCATCCCACTCCACATATTCACAGGTACTAGAAGCTTCCATATCTAGTGTGAGATATAGGAGATAGACGTCATATGAAACAGTTATGTAGTATATTATTCTCATACCAATTCAAGAACGGCCCTATAACAACTTATCCGTAGTTTATGACCCGCTCTTAATGAGCTTCCTTGTCCGAATCGATATGGAGATAAACAGAAACGACACTTTATAAGAGGAGGACATTATAAACGTAGGACTCAATACAAATGTCCAGCTAAAAAGGGAAGAATAGAACTTTACACAGCAGACTGTGTCATGCCTATATAATGAATTCATTAAGCATGTACTAAGTATACTTAGATGCCCTAACATAGCTTGCGAATGAACGTGTCAAGACAAATTATCTTCTCTTTCTCTATCTCTCTCTCACTCTCTCTCTCTCTTTATATATTATATATATATATATATATATATATATATATATATATATATATATATATATATATGGCGTATTAAGGCACATATTATAATATTATAATCTTAGTTAAATAAGAGGAATGTATCTTCCACTTCACTTTGCAATTTATAAGTTAGTATTTTGAATTCCATAACTAGGACTAAGAGGTGTCAAAATATGAAATAACGGGCAAGGGACGCAAACACCTTTTCAGTCTCTGAAACAGGTGGGAATTGTGAAAAAGGTCAAAGTAGACTATTTCAAAAAATGTCATAATATATACCCCAATGATGTGGAAGTACACAACGAAAAGAGCGAGAGAAGAATACATGCATGCTTGCATATGTACGTACCTACGGACGTACGTACCTACATACATGCATATACATACATGCATACATATATACATACATACAGACATACATACATACATGCATACATACATACATACATACATACATACATACATACATACATACATACATACATACATATATACATACATACATGTTATATGGGTGCGGTTGTAGAAGAAAATGACCATTTGTTGTACTTATATGGGTACATTTAATGGAAAGTTTCTGGTTGCTTCAAAAGCTCCAGCTCGTTGGATCTTTACATTGGTGGTTTCAGTCTCTGAGTCTATTGAATCAACGAAAATTGGAGTACGATGAAAAATGAAAGGACTTCTCAATGTTTGCATATTCTTACGTGATCAATTGCAATGCAGACAAATGCCAAGTATGTAGATAAAGGAGTATTATAGCCTGGAAATAGATTGCACTCAAGAAGCATATGAACTTATGATTTGATTGTTATATAGCTAAAGCCTGCCTAAGTAAATAAACTTTTCAAGTATAGTCAAGACAACAATGCAAGTAAATACACTTGTATATCATTAAGCCTTGAGGAAGCCCAAAAGTTGTTTGCCTGAGATTTAGAAACGTCATGTATGTACATTCAAACTTTCAGTCGACATGGATTTAAAGGAATGCGAGGGAATATTGCTTTTTTTGCCTCGATATAACATTGAACCTATTAACTGTTGTCGTGTATGGTTCTTCATATTGGGAGAGGGTTACTAAGTTAAATTTTGTTCAAGTTTGAAACTGGATTTTCTAACTAGACTTCTTTATTTTAAATCGTGTAACAGCAATTGAACAAATAATACAAAACATATATAAAAATTGAATAGGTCATATACATTTGAATATAAGTGTGAATATTACATTTCATATGTCTATCTGAAGTAATGTTATTATAATCTTGCTAGGATTTACATTTTTATAATGACTATGTCATCCAAACGCTAGTCAATGTGTCCCTGGATTGAGAAACTGCTTTAATATATTGTACAATTAGGGGATCTATGTATGGCTATGATAAAATATGCATATACAATTCGTTTTTCACTAGTGTGCAACAATAGTTCCGGAATCGTCGTTTAGACATATAGACTTAGAGAGAGATGGACAGAATCAAAGCAGTATGTCCTTTTCTGTGGTCAGTCAGGGTATAATTAGGTAATTGCTATGAAAATAGAAATATGTAACCATATAAAATGAATTTTAGCAGATTTTGGACTTTAAAGATAATTTTGCATTTGGAACTACCATATTATGCAAGGCAAGAGTGTTTGCTTTTACCGTATCCATCCTTTCCTACTCTTCTTGATGTGTGTGTTTGCTTTGCAGAAAATTAAAGAACATGATTATTCTTCTTTAATGTGCACCTTCTACAACTTAACATTGTCGAACTGGCATTGCACATATTTTGTACTGTGTTAACTCTTTGAAAGGATCTTTCCTAACTAGTACTCAAACACGAATAAGAAATAATTGTACTGATACATTTTACTGCTAATGGGTTGAAAGAAAAGACATACAGAATATTTTAGAGAGCGATGCGAAACATGCATTACTTTGCATTGTAATTTTGTAACATAGATGAGTCAATCCACCGGCTGGAATTTTCATTATTACATTGGGAAAATTTAGCTATAGCACCAAGTTTTGTTGCTAAAGTAGTTGATTTAAGAGATATGCCCCAAGAGTTATTTTTGTTCTACTTTACATTACAAATTCGGAAAAAAGAAGATGCCATTTTGTGTCTCAGGGGGTACGTCCAGAGAGAAAGAGAGGGAGAAAATGAAACAGGGTCTGTGTTTATGTGTGTGTTTGAGAGTTTGTTCATGCTGAGGGCAATGGCTGCAATTTGGGCCAGTTTTAGCAGCAAATTCTACAGGTATGGTTAATAGTTTCAAAAGTCCTACATAAGGCAGGCATTGAGTAAGAACAGAAACAAAGACCAATCTATTTGAATTTCGAAT
The DNA here is from genome assembly GCA_028554795.2 of Sinohyriopsis cumingii. Classification (NCBI taxonomy): domain Eukaryota; kingdom Metazoa; phylum Mollusca; class Bivalvia; order Unionida; family Unionidae; genus Sinohyriopsis; species Sinohyriopsis cumingii. Next base: position 167,549,553 of record CM068829.1, read on the forward strand.
AAACTATATATAGAATTAAAGGTGTATAACTCAATATTTTCCAACTTATTATGTAGCAGCAAAGTCTCCGGCCGGGAACTGCGCTATTGAACCCATCATTTCGCAATAATTTCGAAGTAATGATCCAGTTATGCGTCCATGGGAGAAGAGGGAGAAACGATAGTCTCTAGGACCAATGCAGATAGCACATATTATTTGTATTTGCGGCCTAAATAAGCATAATATGTTTTAATATGGATTAATGTATACACGGATAGCGTGCTTTTTTATGTGTATTAAAACAAATAAAGGATAAATAAACATATAGGAAATTAGAAAACTTTCAAAACTAAACCTATTTATTTAGTTGTAATTGCTATTTATTTGACCTATACTTTGCTCCTGCAATATTACGTATTAATACGTATACAGCAGATTGATGAAGCATTGTATTAATGGTGTATTCATTTCACGAATACATAAATTATAAAGGCAAGCATTGCATTCCTAACTTTGATTGATTTAATAAATCTTTCTAAAGTACTCTACATCATATCCAGGCACCACAGACTTTCAAACGATGATACAGATTACAGCGGTAAAAATGGTGTGATAGTATTAGGTACACGATAAAAAGGATAAGGCCAAGGCATCTTATGATTATCTATCTAGCTGGCTAACTATCTAACCGATTCACTCACCGACCATCCAGGTAGATGGCATAAGCTTATTCTTACACAAGAGATATCAACAGTCTCCCATATTTCGCCACACAAAACACAACCTCCATCGGATATTAGAGAATTGACCAATTCTCATGTCAATGAAACATTACCTTTTGAATGTACACCACATAGTTTATCAGATATTCAGATCTAGCGTCCATTCTCTAGCTTTATGTCACTGTATAACATATAGAACCGCTCCAGAATATATTATAATTATGAACAACCCTCGTTTTTAAAATTGAAATACCAATTATGTTACTATAGCTAACCTAGATGAATATTCTTTCCTCAGATAAAAACAGAAGAACAAAAGTAAACAGAGCACATGCATTTTTTTCGTCTAACCCTCAAGCCTTATGCAGGTAACAGATAAAAAAAATCGAATAATTTATAGGTGGTGACAAATAGCCTGATTATTTAAACGTGACACTCAAATGTTTGCTCCGTTGCAAACAAACGCAAATATCGATTGAACTAACAAGCTTTCGCTAGACTCGTATTGTGCGAAGAAGGAGGATTGGAGATAATGGCACAGATGGTGCCTCACAGATGGGACAGTGAACAAGCTCAATGATAGATCAAAAGCGTAGATACACCAAGGTAAGTATTATGTATATGTTTTAAAATACAAGCTATTTACAAATATATGTTTTTTATATTTCTCCATTACATTTAGACCTTATCCCTAAATAAATTGTCCTATTTGATTATTACGTTGGACCAGACGGCTGTCAGGGTTTTTAAAAAAGTCACTTGCCCGACTACCGTGATAAGCTCAGATTTGCAAACAAAAAGAAAGCGGACACATCCACAAAATTAAGAGCGGGATTATATATATATATATATATAGAGAGAGAGAGAGAGAGAGAGAGAGAGAGAGAGTTAATTTTAGCTCTCGGGATATGATTATGAGGTGAGATACACAGGAAACAAGTTTCAATAAATATAATTGGATTTGCTTAAAAATATACCATATTGTGTCTTATTGTTTTATTCATATTGGGATATTTACGCTTGGTTCAAACTAACACTTTCCAAGGGTAAATTACATTTTCAGTCAGCTTCTCCGGGGCCCACTGACTCTTATAAAGTCAATCCGTAATTGTGTAGTCATTAGACAGGTTGCTTGTTGTATGCTTATCGATTAATTGATAGCTTAGCTATCCCATGGATGTGTCCTAACTGCATATATGTATATATGAAAGTTACAGTGATAAAGTGATAATTTCTGCGATTAAGTTACGTACTGAACCAATCTAAACAAGAACTTACGTTTAACAAACAAAATGTATGCTTCCCAAGCTTCAGAAAATAGTGATTAATTATTCTTGGAGACACAAAGCGTATCATCTCCATTATAAGCGCACATTGCTTGAAAATGAGATGTTCTGAATTTGAAAATGAGGTCATCTTCTGTACGGCCTTTATAGTTCATAATGTAAAGTATTATTTATGTGATAATTTGACATGTTAATTCAATAATGCTTGTTATGTGATGTATTCATGTCTTTTGCGTCCGCTCGTGTGTTCGAATCTATTATCCATTTAAGTACAAACCCAAATAACAAGAAGGTTTACTTACATCAGGCTTATGCTGGTTGGTGTAATGCATGCATTCCAAACTTGCATGTGTTTTTAATCCACGTGACTAACAACGTCTGGATTAGATACGTCAACATTGTTATCTACTCTGCTTTGTTTAAGTTGGTACGGCGGTAAACCTGGTATTGATTATTTCAATTGATCTCGCTTAGCAAATTATGCAGAGTGATTTTCATAACTAGCCGTGATGTCAAAGATACAAATAAATTATTCATTATTCATGAAGAATGAGTGAGTGATCGCTCACATCGTTTCAAATTTCAGAGAATTAAGTGTTAGGATTGAATTCCATCATAGCCAGAGGAACAACGATGGTGTGAGATTAGATTTCCCTCACCCCAAATCTTTTACTATGGAATACTGGGGCTTTTGCGCATATCAGCAAGTTTCATTAAATTATATGCGCAGTGTTCACAGCTATAGCTCTACTAAAGAAATTTAACACTGATCAAGCTAATGCGGATGCCACCAGTAAAGTTTGTGTCAGAATGTCTTGCATTTTTATAGAAGAAAGAAAAGACACAAATGCCACATCAGGAGCGTGCAATGGCGAATATTGACAAAAAATAATGATTACTACGATTTAGTAAATTGGTGCTTAGGATTTACCACCATATTAAATAAGTCTCTTACAAATATGTGCATTGCTCTTAATGGGCATCAATCTCTAATGCAAAGATTGTGAAGACCGCCACACAACCTTCATATACTGAACTGGGCTTTTTCCTGTATAATAATAATAATAATAGTGAGAACTTTGTATAGCGCCTAATCTTTAGAAGCTCTGAGTGCTTTACAGCATTAGACAACACCTATAAGATAAAAAACATATAATGATACGATTACAAAACCAAACACCATGAAATTAGAAAACATTTTTAAACAAACATGCTGAGAATATTTAAGGTAGGAAACATAATTAGGTCGTTAAGTTTGTTCTTGCAGTCGACATAAGTGAGTTTCGAGAGCCCTCTTGAATGTGATCACTGTGTCTTTTGCCTAAGTTTAGTGGGCAATTGATTCCATGAGTATACGATTGTCAGAATAGGAGAGTAAGTATCGTAAGTATTTCCTGGTGTGTACACATGGGTGAGGTCGGATACGTATGTTGGACTAGAGTCCGACTGTGAAAAGTAGCACAGAGAACAAATTTTGTTTTTGATTCTGGATCGAATGGATATCCAGTGTAGGGTACAGAGCAGCGAGGAGGTGTGCTCTCATCGTGGTACTCTACGTATGATCCGAGCAGCTGTGTTTTGAACTTTTGAAGTTTCTGGAACAGATATTGAGATGAACCAGACTGGATTGAGTTACAATAGTCCAGTCTTGAAAGTACTAATGAATACACAAGTGTTTTAGTGGCATCAACTGAAGGATATTTGCGAATTTAGCTGATGCGTCTCAGCTCAAGATATGCTGCCTTGCATATGTTCATGACATGATGGTGCAATGTGAAAGTACTGTCCAGAGTAACACCTAGGTTTCGTACTGATTGTGTAAATTTAATGTTGGTGTTTCTGGTATTTATTCTTTAAGGTAAAGGATGTGAATGAGAATGTCTTTGTGTTGTGATCAGAATGGCCTCAGTTTTATCATCATTCATGTGCAGCTTGTTACATGTCATCCATGATTTCACATCAGAAATGCACAACTACTACACCTTGGATGGTAGTATCAACTTCAGTTGGCTGGCTAGATATGTATATTTGGGTGTCATCAGCGTACAATTGGTGAGATACTGGATGATGATCGATGACACTTGAGAGCGACTGAGTGTACAGAATGAAGAGCACAGGTCCAAGAACAGACCCCTGTGGAACACCACAACATAGATCAACTGGGCTGGAGTGTATTCCATTTGCAGATACAATTTGTGTCCTGTTGACCAAGTAGGACTTGAACCACAGTATGGCTGTATCATGAAAGCCAAATACATGCTGGAGACGATGAAGTAATATATCATGGTCTATTGTGTCAAATGCTGCAGACAAATCAATCAGGGTGAGGACTAGAATCTTTCCGCTATCCAACGCAGAGAGAATGCCATTAAGTACTTTTAGAAGAGTAGTTTCAGTGCTGTGGCAAGGGCGATATGCAGCTTGTACATTGCTAAAAAGACTGTTTGAATTCAGATGACATACAAGCTGGGATAGAACAACCTTTTCTAAGATGTTTGATATGAATGGGAGATTAGAAACTGGGCGGTAGTTTTTCAAATCGTTATGGTCTAGTGTTGGTTTCTTTAGCAGAGGTTTTACAATAGCAGTTTTGAAAAATGATGGGAATTCCCCTGATAAGAGAGAGGTATTAATAACATCAGTTAGTGAAGGCAATACTGGGTCTAAGCACTCAAGCAGCAGTGTTGTTGGAATTGGATCAAGTTCACATGACTTTCATCAGGATTGTACGTACGGAATCCATAGAGACAGGTTCAAATGCTGCTAATGGTTGCCGCTCAAATTCTGTATCCCAACTGTATGGTGACGACGAGTCAATTGAAATTGTGGTGTCAAGCTGATCTCTAACTGTTTGTACTTTGTCACGGAAGAAATTTGCAAACATGTCCGGAAGGTCGACTGGAGAGAAAATAGTTGGAAGTGGTTTAGATTTGTTCCTTGACATTAGCTCGTTAGTAATCTCGAAGAGTTCTTTGCAGCTGGAACTTTCCATGTTCTTATTAGTATAGTAGTCTGATTTTGCTGTATGGACTATATTTGTGCCATTGTTCTTAGCGGCGTCATAGATTTGCTTATGAATAGTGAGTCTGGTGGAAAGCCAAAGCCTCTCAACTTTACGGCTGTCTCTTTTAGCAATGTGAAGCTGGTCCCTAACACTGCTATGCCATGGAGAACACTTTTGAATTGATACTCTGCACTTGGTAGCTCGGGCATGTTTGTCAAGCAATGAAGGCAGGCAGTTGGCGAGTTGTTCTGTGGTAGGGGGTAAGCAAGTTGTTAGGTTAGCTTGGATGTCGTGCATTAGTTTGGTTCTATTTATCATACGGAGGTTTTTCTTAGTAGCAGATAAAGGTGGAGGGTTAGGGACTAATACGTCAAGATGGCATATAATGCAGAGGTGATCTGATGCAAGGTCATGGGATACCCGGGAGGACCGTAGATTGCTATCATCAGGTCTATGAAGAATCCAGTCTAAAATGTGACAATGTTAATGGGTCGGTTGGTTAATTGACTGTTTGAGGTTGAAAACATTAATGGAATCTATGAGTTTTGATGTATTTGGGTTTCCGAGACAGTCAAAGTGAAAGTTGAAATCTCCAAGAATAATCAGGTTGCCACCAACCGAATTTCCATAGACCAGGAGACTCGGAAACTGCTCCAAAAAGAGAGTCAGCCAGCTTGTTTTTCTGCTATAGAGGAAGGCGGTATAGGAAGCATTGCTTTATTTCTCATTGTATATATACATTTATAGTAGTTTTGCATTGTAAGTGAAGAATTATCTTCCATCATGTGAATCTATATTTAGGGTTTTTGTATCTTTCAATTATCAAATTGTCTTAAACTGTGTTAGTTCTTTATGATGGACTTTCGGATAAATTCTACATAGTCAAGTGAATCACTGTCAACACCGAGCACTGATATATTCCTGGTGCTACGAGTATATCTACTGTTCATAAGTTACCATAAAAAGACTTATTTAGATTTAGTATAGCGAATGATCGTGTAGTACATTGTTTCACATCACAATGGTATAACAATTTCCCCACACAAACAGTGAATTATTATTTCTAGTGGAAAACTAATCGCAAAATGTTTTCACGAATAATTAAGCCTTGGCTTCAGTTTCAATATCATTCCTTGAGTTACAAGAAATGGTCTACTTTTGATATATTTTCTTCTTGTTTTACGGCCAAAAGTTCCCAAAAAGAGAAATAAATATGTAATTGTAATCAAAGGAATAATGTCAGCTACATAATTTAATTTGATTTGTGGTTACTTAATAAATGCATTGTTCTGAGCCAGAGATACGTTTTTGGGGTCCGTGGGTGGGGAGGAATAGAGCGTCCGCAGGACCAATGAAAGTTGAATATATTCTTTATCATGTCCAGAAGTATATGAGTACATTTGTTATAGAAGACACCCATGCCTGACTAAAACAATGGTCTGTCAGTAAACGTGCTACAACACAAGAGGATATCATAGTATCTAAAATAAATCTATCAATTTCGAATCGGATTTTTAATACGTTTGTTGTTGTCTCCCATAACATATGACTTCTAATCCAAGTGTATCAGGTATGATTAAATATGCGTGGATCTCAATCGTTCTCAGTCAATGACCGAGGGGGTTATGTAAATGGAGGGAGGGTAGGTGAGCTTGGAGGTTATTGGCAGTTTATATTATGCCACTCGGCAGGACCTAGGAGTGCCAGGACTGTATATCGTATGTGCTTGCACATCATCGATTTCACTGATATGAGGATATGTTAAGGAGTGAATGTAGAACTTCAGAAAATGAAAATCGTTCAGAGAAAAGGTGTATCATGAGGATTACCTTTGAGAAACAAACATAATCTCTATATGCGTTAGGCTACAGAGTTGTAAAAAGGTTTGCACATATCAAAGAAACTACACTAAAAATAAAATGAGATTGATAAGTTGTCGACTCGTCACGTATGTACAACCAATTATTATTATGCATAACATGTGGCTTTACTTCTAAACATAAAACATATAAACTAAATATGTTTGCATGATAGTTAGAAACTTCATGTGTGTACATCCAATCATTCAATCGACATGGTTTTAAAGGAATACAAGGGAATCTCGCTCTTTTTGCCTCAATATAACATTGAACATATTAACTGTTGTCGTATTTGGTTCTTCATATTGGGAGAGCGTTAGTAAGTTAAATTTTGTTCAAGTTTGGAAATGGAATTCCGATTTGTGTATGACAATCATATATGCACGTTTTGGCCAGTAAAATAACGAAAATTAATAATACAGAGATTTTTGAAGCCTTGCTCTTATGTCATGAAAATATAATCAGGTCATCTACATATTCCTAAAAAAAAGCATATATAATTTCAAGTCTGACTCAAACGATTTTCGAATAATGCTGCTAACTAGACCTCTATCTTAAATTTTGTAACAGCAATTGAAAAAATAATACAAAAAAAATGTATGTAAATTGTATAGGTCATCCACATTTGAATCTAAGTGTGAATATTACATTTCTTATGTCTATCTGAAGTAAATTTAGTCTAATCTAGCCAGAATTTACATTTTTATAAAGACTATGTCTTCCAAATGCTAGACAATGTGTCCCAGGATTAATAAACTGCTTTAATGTCTTGTTAAATTGGGTTATCTATGCCTGGCCATGATAAAATATGCATATACAATTTGTTTTTCACTAGTGTCCAACACTAGTTCCGGGATCGTCGTTTAAACATATAGACTTAGAGAGAGATGGACAGAATCAAAGCAATATGTCCTTTTCTGTGTTCAGTCAGGGTATAATTAGGTAATTGCTATGAAAATAGAAATATGCAACCATATAAAATGATTTTTCGCAGATTTTGGACTTTAAAGATAATTTTGCATTTGACACTACCATATTATGCAAGGCAAGAGTGTTTGATTTTACCGTATCCATCCTTTTGTATTCTTCTTGCTGTGTGTGTTTGCGTAGTAGAAAACGAAGGAACACTCTTATTCTTCTAAACCTGCACTTCTACAACTTAACTTTGTCTAACTGTCATTGCTGTACATATCTTGTACTGAGTTAACTCTTTGAAAGGATCTTTCCTATGACTAGTACTCAAGCATTAATAAGAAATAATTATATCGATACACTTTTACTGCTAATGGGTTGAAAGAAAAGACATACAGGATATTGTAGAGAGTGATGCTAAAAATATATTATCTTCCATTGCAATTTTGTAACATTGTTACGTCAATCCAGCAGCAGGAAATTTCATTTTTACATTAGAAAAATGGCACACCGTGGATAATTCAGCTATGGCAACAAGTATCGTTGTTAATGTAGTTGATTTAAGAGATATGTTCCAAGATGTTATTTTTTATTCTTCTTTACATTACAAATTCGAAAAAAAAAACCTGTTTGTGACTCAGGGGGTACGTCCAGAGAGAAAGAGAAATGGAAACAGGGTCTGTGTTTATGTGTGTCTTTGATTGTCGGCTGAGGTGGTCGTTAATGACTGCCATTTGAGCCAGTTTAAGCAGCAAGATCTACATGGTTGGTTAATAGTCTCCAAAGTCCCACAGAAATCAAACATTAAGTAAGAATATAAACAAAGTCTAATGCTATTTGAATTTTTGAATATAGTGTATATAGAGGTAAGGTGTAGATCTCAATATTTTCCAACTTATGATGCAGGAGAAAAGTCTCAGACTGGGATAGACTTTGGCGCCAAAGGCTAGCTGCGCTTTTCAACCCGTCGTTTCGCAATAATTTCGAAGTAACGATCCAGTTATGCGTCCATGGGAGCAGAAGGAGAAATTATAGTCTCTAGGACCAATGCAGTTCGCACCTATTATTTGTATTTGCAGCCAAAATAGGTATAATATGTTTTATGATGGTTTAATGTATACACGGATAGCGTGCTTCTTATGCGTTTTAAAATAAATTAGGGACAAATAAAGAAATAGGAAATTAGAAAACTTTAAAAACGAAACATATATATTTGTTTGTAATTACTATTTATTTGTCCCATAATTTGCTCCTGCAATATTACGTATTAATACGAATACAGCTGATAGATGAAGCAGTGTACTAAAGGTGCATTAATTTCAATAATACATCGAGGAATATCCAGGGTCCACACTCTTCCGAGCGACCATACTGATTATACGGATAGAAATCGTGTGGTGGTATTAGGTACACAATAATTAGTGTAAGGCCAAGGCTTCTAATGATTATCAAACTAGCTGGCTAACTTTCTAACCCATTCACTCACCGACCATCCAGGTAGATGGCATAAGCTTATTCTTACACAAGGGATATCAACAGTATTCCATATCTCACAACCAAAATCACCACCTCCATCGGATATGAGAGAATCGACCAAATGTCATGTGAATAAAGCAATACCTTTTGAATGTACACTACATAGTTTATCAGATATTCAGGTCTTGGGTACATATTCTAGCTTTTGTCACTGTATGTCATATATGAACTCTCCAAAATATATTTTATTTATGAACAAGCCTCTATTTTAGTACTGATGACGTTTTCCATAGTTAACCTATATAAATAATTTTTCCTGGACAAAAACAGAACAAAAGTAAACAGAAGAGTCCAACCCTCAAGCCTTATGGATGTAACATTTTTTAAAAATCAAATAATTTATAGGTGGTAACAAATCACTATCCGATTCTTTAAACATGACACTCAAATGTTTGCACCGTTGCAAACAAACGCAAATAACGATCGAACTAACAAGCTTTCGCTATGTGAACGTTACAGGTACTAGCATTGTACTAGATGTGGTAAAGTGATAATTTCTGCGATGACGTTACTACTGAACCAATCTAAACAGGAACATACATTTAAGTACTGATTAATTATTCTTAGAGAAGCAAATTGTATCCTCTCCATTGTAAACGCACATTTGCTTGCAATTGATATGTTATGAACTTGAAAATGAGTTCATCTTCTGTACGGCCTTTATAGTTCATAATGTAAAGTATTATTTATGTGATAATTTGACATGTTAATTCAATAATGCTTGTTATGTGATGTACTCTTGTCTTTTGCGTCTGTTCGTGTGTTTCAATCTATTATCCATATAGGTACAGACCCAAATAACAAGGTTTGCTTACAGCATTGTTATGCTGGTTGTTGTAATGCATGCATTCCAAACTTACATGTGTTTTTAATCCACGTAACTAACAACGTCTGGATTAGATACGTCAGCATTGGTATCTACTCTGCTTTGTTTAAGATGGTAAGGCGATAAACCTGGCATTGATTATTTCAATTGATCTCGCTTAGCAAATTGTGTACAGTGAATTTCATAACAAGCCGTGATGTCAAAGATACAAATAAATGATCAATTATTTATGAAGAATTGGGGAATGATCGGTCACATCGTTTGAAACGTCAGGGTATTAAGTGTTTAGGTTGAATTCCATCAAACCCAGAGGACAAACGATAGTGTGTGATTAGATTTCCCTCACCCCAAATCTTTTACTGAGGAAAACTGGGGCTTTTCCGCATACCAGCAAGTTTCATTAGATTATGGTGTTCACAGCTTAGCTCTACTCAAGGAATTAACACTTATCAAGCTAATGCGGATGCCTCTAATAACGTTTGTATCAATGTCTTGCATTTTTTAGAATAAAGAAACCACACAAATGCCATATTAAAAGCGTGCAATGGCAAATATTGACAAAAATTAAAGATTACTACGATTTAGTAAATTGATGCTTAGGATTCCCAACCATATTAAAGAAGTCTCTTACAAATATGTGCATTGCTCTTAATGGGTATCAATCTCTGATGCAAAAATTGTGAATACCGCCAAACGCACCCCTCGTGTAATTAACTGGGCTTTTTCCTGTACGCAGCATTGCTTTATTTCTCATTGTATATATAAATTTATAGTAGTTTTGCATTGTAAATGAAGAATTATCTTCCATCACGTGAATCTATATTTCCGATATTTGTATATGTCAATGATGCATATGTCTTACACTGTTTAAGTTCTTTATGATGAACTTTCGGACAAATTCTACATAGTCTTAGAGAAACACAGTCAACACTGAACACCGATACATGCCTGTTGCTACTGTTCATAAGTTGCCATAAAAAGACTTATTTAGATTATAGCGAATGATCGTGTGGTACATTGTTTCGCATCACAATGTCATAACATATTACCCACAAAAGCACTGAATTATTTATTTCTAGTGGAAAACTAACCACAATGTTTTCACGAATAACTAAGCCATGGCGTTCAGTTTCAACAGCATTCCTTGTGTTATAAGAAATTGTCTATATTTGATTAATTTTGTTCTTGTTTTACAGTCAAACAGTCCCAAAAAGGGAAATTCATATGTAATTGGAATCAAGGTAATAATGTCAGCTACATAATTTAATTTTATTTGTGGTAGCTTAATAAACGCATTGTTCTGAGCCAGGGGTACGTTATTGGGGTCCGTGTGGGGTGAAATATAGATCCCGCAGGGCCAATGAAAGTTTAATACATTCTTTATCATGTCCAGAAGTATACGAATACATTTGTTATAGAAGACACCCATGCCTGACTAGAAAAAAAACGGTATGTCAGTAAACGTGCTACAACACGACAAGAGTTTATCATTGTACCTAAAATAAATCTTTATCAGTTTCGATTCTGATTTTTAAGACGTTTGTTGTTGTCTCCCATAACATATGACTTCTAATCCAAGTGTACCAGGCATGATTACATATGTGTGGATCTCAATAGTTCTCAATCAATTACCGAGGGTGTTATGTCAATGGTGGGAGGTTAGGTGAGCTTGGGGTTCAAAGGCAGTTTATATTATGCCACTCGGCAGGACCTAGGAGTGCCAGGACTATCATATGTGCTTGCATACTGATCGATTTTACTGATATGAGGATATGTTAAGGAGTGAATGTAGAACTTCAGGAAATGAAAATCTTTCAGAGAAAAGGTGTATCATAAGGATTCCCTTTGAGAAACAAACAATCTCTATATGAGTTAGGCTACCGAGTTGTAAAAATATTTGCACATATCAAAGAAACTACACTAAAAATAAAATGAGATGGATCAGTTTTCACGTCACTTGTGTACAACCAACAATTATTATGCATAATATGTGGTTTTACTTCTAAACATAAAACAAACTAAACAAAAACGTAGATGTATCTAGGTAATTGGAATTGAAAACTTTTATATTGGACTATGCTAATCCAACTGTCTAGATAACAAAGTAAAAATTGTCTAATATATTTCCCTTTTTTATTCTTTAAAGTGACTAAATACTATAGATTTCTTAATTGCTCGGAAGAAAACGATTGCGTCAGACGTGTCTGGATTAATAGGGTGTGACGGTATTTTTCATCAGGGACGTCGTATATCACGTATGTAACGTAATCGAGCTAACTCCCTTTGAGACGGAATTAGTATTTAAGAAAAAACACGTATGCAAGTGACAGTAAAAAAGATGTATTAATGATGAAGTAACATGACATCAAAATAAATAAAAAGGTATATAATATGGATCCAATGGAAAACTATGATGAAGAACAGATATACTTATTTGAAATATTCAATAATTATAAAATTGTCTCAGATAATTAATCACTAATGGCATTCCTAGTCAAACACTATAATGAAATTCTCATAGTCAAAACACTATGATCTTATAGTCAAACACTATAATGAAATTCTTATAATCAAACACTATAATGAAATTCTTATATATGTCCACTGTTTACTTGACATTTCACATGCCCTTTGACCCGCTCCCCGGCTCGGTCACTTCAACCATCCAGACTTCTCATGCACATGTACGTTGGCACTTTCCTGGAGGTTTTGCATCCCTATTGCTACGGCCTCTGGCTACACCTAGTCAGTCCGCACACAGTTATCCACACCTAGATACTCATACCTAGTTATCCACAACTAGTAATCCGCACCTAGTTGTCCACACCTAGTTGGCTGAATATGAAAAGAAACAACTTTCCAAATAGTCTGCTTTGTGTGTATCTAGATTAAAATATCTGTGCATTTCAAATGGATTAGCACTAACACACCTGAAATATTCCTTATGTACGACTATGACGTACGAATGGCATACAAAAAAATAGAAATATGATATACTAAAACTCTAATACATACGTAATACGTCTTCAATATTAGTTATAATAGCGACAAGATGACCTACCAACAGGAGTATTGAATATATGTTCAAATCCCTGTTAATAACCCGAATCGTACTATCTCTCGCTACCAAATTACACAAGCCATACACTCTTGATGAATTAAAACTATAAGTACGATAAAACAACGCAAACGTATAATACAACATTGAACGTGTTTTGCGAAACTGAACATAAATTAAAAAGAACGTTGATTAAAAATATAACTCACCCAACTCGTTGGCTCAAACTAAGATATATGTTGATCCCGACCCGACAGCTAAATACATAAAGAGCTTCCCTCTAATGGCTGTGTCAGTCAAGATCCCTAAGTAATATATATATAGTCGCGCGTGTTAACATATATTACACACGTGCCGCGCAAGCAATGAAGGCGTCACGCGATGCAAAGAAAAAGTATATTTACAAGAAACTATGGCGCGCGAAACATGTCAAATACTAGAATTTATGTTGGTCTAAATAAGCCATATCAGGTATTTCGTAACACCTATCAACGCAATAAAAGTTTAAGGATCATTTTAATTTTCAAATCTTAAAAACAGAGTAGAATGAAAGCGAACTTTATTTGCCAGTCAAGATAGCCATACGTTGAGAGAATAATCGCATAACATCAGATATTACAGTCATAAATTATTTCTCTTGGATAAAGTAACGTGTGTGCGATTTGGATTTTTAACGCAGCTTCAAAGGTTTTCAAGACATATCGGTACGATATTTTGCGTGTGGCAGTTTTAAGTGATGTCTAGCTCTGGGGCATAATGCCGCAGACATGTAGCGTCATGTCCCACCCAATCACATTATCTTAACACCAGGCCAACCAGTCCTAACGCTAACCTCTTAATGCTCAGAGCCATGCAAGGCAGCTGTTAATACCATTTTTATATGTCTTTAGAATGACTCGGCCAGGGTTCGAACCGGCTAACTTCCGCATCCGGTGTGGATGTTTTAACTACTTAGGCCACCGATACGGTCTCTTGGATAAAATGAGCAACTAACTAAAAAATTTAGTTATATTTAGACCTAAAAAAAACATTGGAAGTGTATGTATGTATGCTATGGCTGGATTGAGTCTGACATATCCGTCCGTTAGCTTTAGGAAACCCACTCAGCTTTTGAGGTAGACTGGCCAAGTCCAATCATCCGTTATGCACTCAAAACATGGTGAGATTTATGGCAAGCGATAGGGCCGATAAAATAAACGATGTACCACTCTCCCAAATTATACCAGTTTAATATGGTTTAAGACCGACATACATTAGTTTCCAATTTTAAACAAAATTAATAACAAACTTAAAAAGGAAGAAAATAGGAAACAAAATTAGTTTGAAAACCGCTGCAGATTTTTTGAAAGGTGTGGAAAATATGGAACATGGTTCAAAATATTTTTCGATTAAATTTTGGCTGAAGTGTTTAAATAATACCTACGTCTACAATGCGAAAGTAAATAAATGAAAGACTGAGGTAACATACACACATCCATCTATCCATCAATGAATATATCAGTAAATACATGTTGTTCGTCATTCGAGTTCGACGTTGAATCTGTAATTACTATCTTACGTGGTTTCTGTGAGTACGTGTGTGGGTAATCAGACTCCTCTGTGCCGTGAACTGTCTGTGGTTCACTTGATAGGAGATCGCTTGAGGTTGCTTGATCAATAGACGAAGTGTCGCAGTTCTGATATATACGCTGGTCTCGCTACTGCACTGCCTCTGCGATTATCCTCAGTTCAAAATATATACCTATGTCATAGATGAGGCACTGCTAGGTAGAACAATTGTGTCCGAGATATCTCCAGGACTCAGGTGCAGCGTTGAAGTATTTCAAGGAGGACGTGAGAGATTTGCTGAAGTGTTCTCCTTACCACCCTGAAATTACTTTCCCTTTTTTTCTGATATAGGAAGCGACTGTGACTTGCTGATGATGACTATCAAACTTTGGAAGAGCAAGAGGTCAAGACAGACAAGGATCAGATTTGAACTTAAACAAACTTAAATATCCATGCGTAACAGAAGTATCGGAAGTATCAGTAGGCGGCAAACTTTCAACACTCACAATTTGTTTGTACGAAAAATAAACCTAGATTCATTCACGCTAGCAATAGACACAACCAGCAAGATCCTTAGCTGGCATCAAAGGGAAAGAACCCAAAGGTCACAATAGATATCATCGACCTTAGATATGTGAATAGAAAACAGTGGAGGAAGCGAGAATACCTTGAAGGAGAAGCAAAAATTAACAACATGATTTAGAAGCGCTTAAAAAAAAGTTAAGAGGACCAATGCATGGAAGTCGAGAAGCACCTGAACCAGATTAACAGGAAAAAGGCATACCTGGTAGTGAAAGACTTGACCACAGATACAACGACAAGACTGGTAAGAGTTTCATAAACGATCAAGATGTGCATAACAGGTCGACGGAATACTGTTCAGAGCTTTATTACAGAGAGAATCATGGAGACCAAGATGCACAAAAATTACAAATGACCAAAACAGAGGCTGACCACACGATCCTTAGGAAAGATGCATAGGCTGCAATAAAGGCATTTAAGAAAGAGAAGTCAATTGGTATATAATATGCCAGCTGCATTTGTTCAAACAGGAGGAACCTCCATGACAGATGTCCTCACAACCATCTTCAAAAAATCTGGCAAACAGGAGAATGGCCCACCCATAGAACCAATATTTAATCAGCACTTTTTCTAAGAAGGGGTTTTGCAGTTGTGCCAGAACTACCAAGCAATCAACTTGACAGGCACCCAAGCAAGGTTATGCTTAAGAGCATCCTCAACAACTGAAACGCAAAACTAATCAGCACCACAGAAGACCTACATAGCAAGGCGATTAGTGCAGTTCTGGTTAATTGCAGCATAAGAGACTGGTTCAGAACCACAGTCGGAGTCAATCAAGGGTTCCCTCTCTCACCAACTATTTTCAACATATAGCTGGAAGGGATGTCCGATGAGTTGGAAAACAATGAAGGCAGCGCCAGTGTTGGGAGCAAAATAATAACCAAGCTGAATCTGGGCACAGTGACAAGCTTCAAATACCTAGATCATATCTCCTGTGATGAAGGCTGATGAAGGCTGAATACCAGTGGTTCTTACCAGTATTGCGCAGACAACAACTGCACTGGCTTGACTGAAGCCTATTAGGAAGGACAGCAATATTACGCTTGGGTCAAAGATCATGCCTACGCTCTCCCTTGATGTGTCCATATTGCTGAATACATGTTTGACTTGGACGTATACAGCAGAAATAGAGAGAGGTATACGTGAAATAAGAGGAGATGTTATCGAGGGACCATGGAAATCGCATACTAAGACCACATCTAAAAGGAAGTGATGTGCATTAGAATCCAAGCTGCAGACGGAGCATATGAAGATATGTTCATCACCGTAACAAAACGCAAACTGGGATTGTATTATCACGTATCACGCACATCTGGCTAATCAAAAACAATCATACATGACACAATGAAAGGAAAGAGAAAACAAGGCAGGCATGACAAGAGATGAGAGGATAACATCAAAGAGTGTACAGGCATCTACCATGGAAAGTCCCAAAGAGCACTGGAGAACAGAGCTAAATATGGAAAGATTGTCACAAAATCATCAGTGGCATTCCTATGACCAGCTATGTTACGAGTGAAATAAATGCAAAGAAGATAAGCATGTAATGTGTATTTATGTGTTGATGCTTAATAGTAAGCTTGTATAAAAGAGACTGCAATACTGATTAATAGTGTAACTTGCAACATAGTAATTGCCACAGTACAGCGGGCAAGCATGTACAGTGTTTTCAACTTACAGAAACAAGCGATACATTAGTTGCAAATTCCGACCCCACAACTACCAAATTCGCATTGGCTTGTTTAGGTACATTTGTCCAGACCTATTAGTGTTTATTTCAATATCCCAATTGGAACATTTACTGTTTATTGGGCAATCAAACAATGTTTCCTTCACTAATACAATTATCTGATTTTGATTTCAAATTGAACACTATAAAGGAAGCAGTTTGCACATATAGATTATAAAGGTCTAACCGTTCTTAGCCAATCACGATAGCTGACATATTTGCGTTTGAGACGTCCTCTCCATAGGCTGCATCTGACAGAGTTATAACGTTTCCGAAGAAAAGGTGTGTATTAGACACATGGAGTGTTTCCCTGTTTCCTAACTGTTAAAATATTCATCATATATTTCATTGTGTGAGTACATATCGCTTTAACATTCATTTATATCTATTTAAATTAATATTTTTTTCATATTTAATTTGTATATTTTTGTTCATATAGAATATATAACATTCCCTATAGTTACTCTCCCTCCATAAGTTTAAGTTACTAAACAAATGGATCACCTAATATTGCAAGCCTGATTTTGAATATATCGTCTGTATAAAACATTAAGACAGATAGTATTTCTGAAAGAGAAACTTAAATCAGTACAAATCTGTCGACAGTGCATTACAAGATCTCTATAAAGTATTCGGTGGCATCAAGACATATTGGATGAAGATCTTCAGTAAAAGAATTTTGACGATTTGTTTCTGCTAAAGCACAGGTAGACATGGCTCTCAGACTTTTGTAGAGAATCGTCTATGAGTGAAGGCAAACTGAGTTTAAATTAATTTATATTAGACCAAGATCACTAAATATACTAAGCAGACATGTAGGTGATACTGTCGTTGTCAGTTTGCTTACCAAATTTAGACAGGAAATAAAGGGAAGTACAATATGGGTGTTTGAGAAAAATTAAAATTTAATACCGCATAATCATATTGGCTGCTCAGGCAAGTAAGTATATACCTAGAGTTGCCAAACTGGGTCAAAGATTGATTAGTGTGCAAAATAAAGATCGTTCAGGTTTATTTTTTCTGTTGTGGGATCCGCGCAAAATCCCGCAGGAGATCAAGAAAATAGACCGTTAAAATACCGTTTTCATAAACACTTTCATTTGATAGGTGTCTAGTAAAATAAACCATCAGGACACTTAAAAATGTTGGTTTGTTTTAGATATCGTTTAATATGACTCATATTTCACTGACGTGATATTGACGATTAAAAGACGGAAAATAACATTAGTTTATAATTAAAGAAGTAAAAAGTATGGTTTTCATCACAGACAAACCGATGTCCTGAGCATATATCGTTGGAAAACAAACGCCTTTATTAATTACAAGCACCAAAGAAATTACCATAACACAGATATAGTGTGCAAAGAATGTTTGTTGCAGTCTGCATCAGTCGATCTTTTTCGATTACTCTTGTTTCATTTTTCATCCTTTTCTTTTTCTTCCAAACCTTTACTATTGACTCTTTAAATTCATGTCAACTTTTTTCAAGTTGTCTGCCAAGTTCAATTGTACGGGGATCTTTGTACAATATCATAATCTTGTGATGTATGAAGCAGTGGATCGCACAAACATGTGCACTATTTTTGTCATGGAAAACAGAAAGTTGTAGAAAGCGAATACGATAAATGTTAGACAATGCCCAAAGTAAGTTGATGACCCTGGTAAGCGAGGAAAGGTGTGGGCTGTGGGTAAATAATCTAGTACCACGTGAAGATGGTAATGAAATAAAAACTTATTTGCTGTTAAAAATATATGTGTTGTGATATAAAACATTGATATGATAACATACATGGGAACAAGTGGAATTATAATGTCTCGATTTTTGTCGCAGAGTAACTCTGATTTAATAACTCAGAAAAATGACCTATAGTTCCTTCGACTTTACTTCGTAAAATTATACATTTTGATACATATTGAACCGTTGTCATTTAAGCTTATAATAAACTGTTTCTTGCTTAGTTAAATTACAAATATTGCTTCTAAATTTCGATATGTCATTTTAACGTTTAAACCGTAAATCGCAGTAGGCGGTTATCTATGTGTGTATAATCGTTCTTTTAGATTAAACGTTGAATTATTGAATACTTCTACATTCTAGTCTTAAAGTTTAACCAGCCTTAACTATAGATACTCTTTTGCCTTTCTTAAAATGTTTCATTAGGAGACAATTAACCTTCCTCTTGTAAAAATGTGTCTTACTGAGTCTAATCAGCGTCCGAACACTTATTGTAATGCAGACATAGCATTGTCATTGATGTTACTACACTGTATGGACTTGCACCCCCACACACATGACATGAATGGTCTAAATGTTAACCCATAGGGGTAATGTCGACAGCTGTTTGTCTCCTGACTGACAGAGAGTTATCCAATCGCAGCATTCATCCAAATCAAATAGTACAAATACCCGGTCGTAAAACACTTCATATGGGAATCAACAGAGCTGTATGAATGCATATCAGCGACGGAATATTACATTCACAATTAGCAACATCTCTAGATTTAGTACAATTTCTGCGTCCAGAAAGCATCCCTTCATACGAATATCCAAGAAGTGGAATGATATTTCTTCTGCCTTATCCATTCTACATCAGTAGTGAATATGCATAGTGAATCGACACAATTTTTGGTGAAAACATCGTAAGCACTCTCTTTAAGATCAATGCATATGGCGCTTAAACAAATCGAGCTGACCGGACCAGAGTAAACTATATGATATCACAATGGATTTCCATCGGAGCTCCATTACTGGGACATGATGTTGTTATTGTTAAAGTTTATGTTAGTTTGGAAGGAGAGTTGCTTTTTAGGTTATCGACTCTATAGCAAATATATTTGTGAATGCAACTGGTTATTGAATTGTACAATTTTGCTTCAGCTTGAGTCTGCTACTATATTTTCACGACAAGGTTCGCAAAAGCTGGAAATGATTCACTGCGTTGAAGAAAGTTGTTATTAAATCATTTACCCATCTGATAGATTCAGTATAAGTTATGAAGTGATATAACATGTCACATTAACAATGACAACTCTTCTGACGTCATGCAATAGATTAAACATTTATTGCCACCTGCTTTTTTGTGATATCATCTGGCAAACAGACATTTATATTTATATATTTCTCTTTACTTATTCGTTGTCAATAACCATTTAACATAAATGTGTTTTGTATTATTAATATTGCATATCGTCTATTCTGAGATGGGATTACTGTCACGTAATACAGGATAAGGATTTCGGTGTTCCAGCTGGTTGGTTGGTTGGTTGATAATGTGGGCTTAACTCCAGTTTCAGAATAGGGTAGATTCTAAATGATGACTAGTATATTTTGTGGATGACGAACCCGAGAAGACCAAGCGACACACAGAAAGCTACTGGCAAGCTTTCCTACAAGCAACGTTGCCGAACCAAAACTCGAGTCCCCTCGGACAGAGGCCAAGTGTCCGTAATCTGTAAAAGCGAGGTCATTACACCACTCTGAATTTGTAAACCCTGTTCCACCTAGAATCTGTCTATGAATCTGTATATGTATCAATCTATGTACCTCTCTATCTATCAATGTATCTATATATATTCTACTCTGTACATATATATATATATATATATATATATATATATATATATATATAGTTCCCAATTCAATGTAAAACAACACACACATATACACAAACACACACACAATTTTATATATATATATATATATATATATATATATATATATATATATATATATATTCAGTTTAGTCTCCGTTAACATTACATCGTTTGAATCGTCTGTATCTTTCGACACTGAACACCTTCATATTTCATGCACGTGTACGACACGTGCGCCTAAAGATAGTATAGTATCTTAGGAACTACATTGCAAACAATGTACACATGTGGAGTAAAAGCTGTAGGTTTTGATTCACTAAATTTGTTTGTGAATGAATTAAATATGATGGTTCATCCATTTGAAAGCATATTGATAAAGTTAACGCTGTAGGCGATTTTACTGATTCAAAAATAAAGTTTTCAAACAATCATAAAAATGAATGTGATATTCGCAATGTCAGCATCAAATATGAGAGTCGCAGTAATTGTAAAGACCGTTTTGATCATTTAAACAGTTATTTAGAAAACATATTCGTATCTGTGCGCAAATAGAATGGTTCAGACTATGTCCACTACTCTCTATGGTCTATAAAATATAGGATATAAACGAATATTGAGGCCAAAAGATATCGCACATCTATCATAGACGTACAATTTTACACGTCTGTCAATATTCTAGATTCGAGGAAAAATGCAGATGAGGTTTTTGGTAGGAGACTAAGAGCATCAGAGCTTATAAGCCAAGACAACGAAAAAGTATTATTTCTGCTGGCTAAATGGACTGTCACACAACAGCTGCTATCCAAATTTCCCCGTGTAATTATTTTGATACAATGGTAGGCTAGCGATAGAAGACACAGTGTATGATACAGTTCATAGCTGGGGTCCTTAAAAGAGCGAGAAGCAAGTGACAGGGCATATGTATATGTTATCTTTAGTTTGTAATAAGAATGGTAATAAATATACTTACATTTAGTCATCTTGAATGTACTTTATTAGTTCCCAATGACACGTCCAGCAAATCCTGATACACAATGAAACTATACTGGACTTTCGAGTGCATTTCCAACTGAAACCTGAACTGAACTGACTCAATAATCCAGTCCATCATGGCCAGACAAGTAAAAGTGAGTTTTATCAACATAAAAAGAATCCATTCAAACCAAATGGAAAAGTTGTTGCAATGCGCATTCATCCACAATATTACTTTTTATTTCAGTTTTAAATAAACCCAAACGACCATTATTATTTAAGCTACTATCTAGCGCGCGACGAAGTTTAAAGGTCGCTGGTTGATGTTATGAGCGCATGAATATTGACTTTGTGTGCTGATGAATCTACGGTTGTGTATTTAATTTTTGAAAAGCATTAATTAAATCACTTTGTTTCTTGTAGTGTATTGTTTATGATAAAGATTTATGTAGATTAATAAATGCGTATGTAATATAATGATTACCGCATTTTCTATTGGAAAATATGAACTCTTTTTCTCGGATGAATACTTCACTCCTACAGTTCGTGCACCATCCATCCGAGGAAAAAAACTCTATCTTATTTTCCCATACAAAAGCAGTAACCTGTGGATATATATATATATATATATATATATATATATTTGCCTGCATGCGAGACGACCATATTATCCAATAACCCCCAAGCGTCTAAATTATCGTACATTTCTTTATTGGTCATTGTGTTATAGATGTCTTTTGCAGGGACAGTGAAAAGTATTTTCGTTGTTCCACTCAAGTGAATTATTATTATTTCTCTTGGAAATTCCAGTAATTCATTTTCTAGCATAAATAATATCTTATCACATCATGTGAAAGTATTTAGAGGCAATGTTCAATAATAAGAAACACTATGTTTCACTGTATATAATTTGTAATATATACTAATTAAATAATAAACAAAATAAAATAACTACTACAGAAATCTAACAAAGTGTATTCAAGGACATCTATAAAACACAAAAGTATTTTGTATCGAGTTATATCTTGTCTTTGTATTAGATCGAATAATATATGTCAGTTTTACAAGAAAGCTGGATTTATTTAATTGACAGCATTCTTTTGGTTGCTATGGTGGCATATGGACCTTCCCATCATAGACACACACGTCATAAATAGAACATAATTATCCTTAGTAAATCACAAACTTTCATGTTCATTTCCAACAGTATCAAGACTAAGCATGAGAGTATACGTACTTTTATTGGTCGCTGTGTCGCATTTTAAAAAGAGACTGCCATTTAGTGTTGTATTCAAATAGTAAGAACTGAATCGACATTTGTGATAATTCGCTGCTATCAGGAACAACCAAGAAAACGGGAGGTAATTCCGACGATCCTAAACTGGGTGACCGATATCATTGCTAATAATAAATATTATTAGATGAAATGCTTAAATAAGTGTTTATACAGCACAAAGATTGATGTAAAATATTTCCACGTCACAGATACCTTTATTGTTCACCCCATGCCCACTGATTACATATGATTTTAATGTCCCCCGCCTCCCCGTAGTAAACAATCATACAACTCGAATAGCTGGTGTATTAAAGGGATAAACCGATTGTTTAAATGTTAAACATGGTTTTAAAAAACCCAATGTTTGCTTAATAAATTCAAGTGACAGAAAGTTAAATATTTCTGAATTATTTTAATGAATATCGAAGACAAATAAATTGGTGTTAAATCCCATTTTATATACGTGAGACATTTGTGCACGGTTTCTCTTTACACTACAGCCATGGGCTCCATAAATAACGAACTTATCTCCTTTATAACCATTATAATGAAGATGATATTATGACACTAATCGATGCAAAACTTAATATTCTGTCATAATTGTTGTTGAAACTGTTTATTAATTTTTCTTTTACAGATCGGTACTGAAGATGACAGCAAATAATAAATATACTCTACTGCAAAAGTTACGAAACCTACAATGCTCGTTCAATTTACAAATAAACAACTTAACGCAAAGAAAAGCGAAAATATTTGTGATAAAGTTTAAATGTGAATATGAATGTGATGAATACGATCATCCGGAGGAGAAGAAAAGATACTACAATTTGATGACGTATCTGCATTACCGTCTTAGAAATGTAGAAGAAGCAAAACAATGTAACGAAATGGCTTTGAAAATTGATCCCGAAAGCATTGTCGCTCTTGGAAATCAGGCATGGATATTATATCGGGAGGATGGTAATTCTGAAGATTTGAAGAGCGTTGAGCAAATACTTCAACATGTTGATGTACTTTTTACAGATCAAGTAAAGCTTGCTGTAGCAAAGTCAGAAATGGCATATTCGTATGCTAGATTTGGCTTGTTGTATTACGCAAGGGCAGAATCTATCTACGAAAACGTTCTAAATGATGTCGAATGTTCAGATAAATTACCACTGTTTCTGTGGCAGTACGGTTGTGGATTAATAAAAAATCGATTGTTGCACAGAGATGTAATTCCTGATGATACAAGATATGAGGATACCATTAAATGTGCAGCTTCATTATTGTCTCAGGTAGCAAAACAAGATGAGAATATTCGATTCAAAGCTAGAGCCTGGGCTGAGTTAGGTAACCTAGCTACTTTGACGAAGGATGCCGGAAAACATATGGCCAAGTGTGGCCTAATAGAAGAAGCGACTGAGATGTTTTCCAAGGCAATGAAATTATTACAGGATAATAATATTTTGGACATCCCCGTGCTAGAGCAATATGCAAACCATTGCAATATACAAAACCAAACTGACTTGAGCAAAAACATACTATTCCAGACGATAAAAGTTAAAGAATCGCCAAGGGCTTTCACTTTACTTGCTAGGATACTGCACAATCAAATGAAGAAAAACCTAAAAGGAAAACCCATTCCCGATAATAATGAGAGTCAAGAAATCTTACAATTGTTCGATTCTGCTATTGCAGCTGGCTGTATTTCAGCAATGGGGGACAAGGGTAAGCTTCTAATGCAAATGCGGAAATATACGGAAGCAATAGAAGAATTTAAAAAAGTATACAGATCGCTTGAACTAACCGATCCACAACAAGAAGAATTGGACTGGAAAACAAAAATTGTGTGCGAAACATGTCATGCAAAGTGCCTTTATCGTTCGTCAACCGATGCTGAATCTATTACACAAGCTAAGAAATTACTTTGGTCGGCAATTGAACTGAGTTTTGATGTAAGAACGGAGAGTCATAAACGAAATGAACAACTGAAACATGCTGTATATGCAATGCTGGAACTGTTATCAAAAGAACGTAAGACTCCAGAGTCCATACTTGAAGAAATAATTATGAATGACTTGGTGGGCAAGAAGGACAGAGCAGACAAGTTACGTAGAGAAATTGAGAAAACGGAAATGAGTTCAGTACAACAGCCAGAAATGGCTCGAAGACTGATCAAAATGCGTCAGTTCAATGAAGGTCTTTTCCTATTGAACGAAATGTTGGTATCTAATACTTTGCCGGAAGAAATGAAAAAGTTTGCCATCGAAGCAAATATAGATGGAGCAACATATGCTCTGGAGAAAGGCGATGTTCTTTTAGCTAGAAGAAGATCTATGTTCGCATTTGACATCCGTTTTCCGAACGATAACAGATCCATTCCGCAAGAGCGGTTGCACGTATTCCTCCTTGCCAATGAACACAATCAAGAATTAGCACAGAGTGTACAAGAATGTATTACTAATTGGAGTAGCCTGGATACTACCACCTGTTTTGATGCAATGCCTGGAAGATTAAGATTCAGCAGCCTGGAGGAGAATATGCTTCAAAGTTCTGTACTTGCCATTCTCTTTGATGAAAATGATCTGAAGAACGATGATTTCGAATCCCGAGTTTTTCAAGTCTCTATGGAAATAGCTCAGTTAGTACAAATAAAGCATAAGACAGAGAAGTCTTTGATGGTTATCACTGCGTCTGATCTGAGTGTAATTCCAGATCGTTTGAGTTATGTACCTCATCTCCCGTTAGGCAAACTATTTCAAGAGGACAAGAAAAAGTGGTTGCATAAATTCTTTCAGCGGGCTTTATTAAATCAAGATTCTCCATAAACAATGATCACGGAAATCAGAAGAATAGAACTTAACCTATTCAGTTCACATTTAACTATAGACGTTTTTTTTTTTTTTTTGGCGTGGTAGAGAGTACAATTTATATTCACCTATTATTCACAAAAACGATCACAACAGCAATGGTCTTTGTCTAGTATCACACATCATGGTATTGTTATTTATATTCAAGAATGTGTTTGTTAGCTTTACAAAAAATTATTTCATTACATGCTATCGTAACATTGCATGCTGGACTTGACCTTCTCCAAAACTGAATACATCTCTGCTTGACCTGATTGACGTTTTTATATTTTTTATTTAATTTTATATCAACAACTAATACATAGCTAAATTATTCTCTATGTGTATTGGCTTAATATCAAGAACTTTATAAACAGAAGAAGTAAGTACATTTATTTGGGTCAGGATTTTTGGACTTTTGGAAGTGGAGTTTGACAGGTTGTCGTTTTGATTTTGTAAACATCAAGATCATTATGGAAGGTTACTTTCCATTAGGTAATTTTGTTTTTAGAAATGCTAATTATAACCTGAGATCAAGTAGAGACCTATTTAATCTTGTGATTGTGAGGACTTGGTCATAAGTGCTTTAACATCTAGTACTTTCAAGTTGTATTATATTGTGACCAGTTTGGGCTGAATTTTATTTTCTACAAATTAATGAATTGAAGTGATTATTGTCTCTGAAAGCACAAGAGTGCTTTGATAAAATTCATGGATAGTGACAGTCACTGGAATGTATAGTATACTCAAACCTGCAATTATATTTCTGTGATTCGACAAAAGACTGTTGACACATCAACACTTCCATAGGTACCACAGACACGTCTTATACTTCAGAATGGATATTGTCTCTGGACCTTTATTGAATTTTATTCAGGACTTTGTGTCTTTGATTCTTGGAATATTTTGGGATTTAATTCGCAAACTCGTAAGCTGTTTTTCTCGGTTTTAATTTGTATTTTAGGGAGATAAATATATTTGTTAAATTTTACAAAACTTGTTGGTTTTCTCACTTTCCTGTTAGACTTATTTCAAGAGCATAATCTCATAACAATATGCTTAAGCAATAATCTCACAATTTTACTTACATTATTAAAGCTTTAAAACGTGACTTCCTTGGTAAGCAATTTATATGAAATAATTTCATAAAAGCGCATTTAAAAACCAATTACTCAGTTCTTAATTTTAAAGATGTATAATTAAGAAAATACTATTCCTAAAAGATTCTGCTAGAGACTTTATTACGAAATGTCGTCCTCGCAAATTGAGAAATAGTTCAATGAATTAAATCGATCAATCTTAATTTAAGCGCAGATATCTAGCAACCTTTTGGAGATTTTTCACACTATTTCGAAAGCTATGTTATAATCCCATCAATGTCAGAAGACCGATGAAATATGTACTAATCTGGTTGCTATGATGCTTTAAATTGTTCTTAATTTATACTGAGCTATCGTTTATGTTTATCTTTATTTAAAATTCTTGATATATGTATATTTATTTATTAACAAAGTTTCAGTATTTACTAGATTTTATTATTTTAAAACAGTTAAAATATCTTTATTTTATATTCAAGCAGGAATTTTGATATATATTATAAATCTAAGTACAAAATGAAAGCGCAATATCACATCGTGCATATAATTCTTAGGAAACATGTGTGAACTCGGCTTTTTCTATTTCTATTTGATAAATTTAAAAAACATCTATTTAAATTACGTGTATTATGTAGTCTTTAAATTCATCTTCTCTGAAGTTTAGGATAAATATATTTTGCCTACTTAGATTGCTTGAATCGGCAATTTACATTTTGACAATACAAAGGAGATAATGAAAGAAAGAATGAATTTCTCTTGAAATACAGAATTCACTTAATTTAAACATTAGCTACTAAGTATTCATGTGTATTTGTGTGCATAACTCCATAGTCACAATGTTGTTTCATATTTTAATCTATCCCTATTTCAGTGTTTAAATATACTGTACCTAACTGGATATTATAAATCAATTTTGATTTTGATTTCAACTATTCAAAGCCAACACAGTTATACTCATATTTGTATTGCATTCTTTAAATAATCCTTTTTTCATAAACCTTTTGATAAAAGAACGGTTGGATTTATTCACGTTTAATGCTAGACCAAGATTTAGTCAGCCATGACTTACGACATCAGTCTTAGATCTTGAGGTGGTAAGAAATATAATTAATATTTCTGCATATTTTATTTCAATAAGGACGTGCAGTTGCTTTGATAAAATGCATTCTTCATTGCGAAGATAAATGTTTATGTTGATATGCATTGCTGACATAAATTGTATTTCTTGCTCTGTTCAATAATACATTAGAACTCAGTTTTGTGATCTGCTATTAATCGTGAAAGTTCATAAATTAATATGCAATATCTTAATGGTAAATTATTTTCATTGCTATGTTAAATTGTTTTGTTATGGTACTTTGTATATATATATATATATATATATATATATATATATATATATATATATATATATATATATATATATATATTTGTATTTTTGTATCGACGATCCCAGTTTTGAAAATTACGTTCGTACATTCAGTAAAATTGCGACATATTGGGCAGCATTGTTAGCTTGAAATGTTAAGAGGAAAACCATTGGAGGTCAGATAGGTCAAGAAAAGTTTGAATATAACAATGGTTTACTGTATCAGTAAAAGTTATAAGCTTTTCATTGAGTACAAATATTGACATCAAGACAAAAAAATCCAAACTAGCCATGTAAAATATACAGAATGGTTCGGAAGGTTAATTGTGTAATAATGATTTCAAAATTTCTTATATGAAAACGCTGTCATATCGGGCACTGTTATATATTTTTTGACGTGCGGGCTTGTTGTTGGCGTAAGAGCCTGATATTTTGCAATACTGCACATGATTGTATCAAATATACATGTAGGTCCTATCTGGATTAGACTGGCACGTATTCTACAAGAAACCACAAGTTTTGGTCATCTTACCCGGACTAGATTCATTATAATTAATTGTCGTCATTTCAGCTGCGAAGATTATGAGTCGAGTTTGTATTTTGAAAGTGATGCTTTTATCTTACAATTATGACATGCCCATGGAAATTCGTGATGCAAGAAGGATTATGGCACAATATAAACTCAAAAGCCCTGAGCGAATGTACAAATA
Organism: Sinohyriopsis cumingii; assembly: GCA_028554795.2. NCBI lineage: Eukaryota > Metazoa > Mollusca > Bivalvia > Unionida > Unionidae > Sinohyriopsis > Sinohyriopsis cumingii. Next base: position 167,578,443 of record CM068829.1, read on the forward strand.
GTTTCCTTTGTCAGACTAATTATGGATGGAAACATGGTAGTTGGCGAATTCCAGAAAGGAACAAGTAGTTGAAATTTGATCAACTACAGGTGTTTCATTATATCAAAAATGTAAACAACTGTAAAAATAAAGAAATCATTTCTCCACCATCAAATGAGACTGCTGAAACATGTCTTCAGCCGAACTAGTTTTCTGTATATAAAATTGATCCCATGGAAGAATGTCGTTGGGACAGTTTCTACATAGAGTTTTGATGTTGCATGTAGAATGTTACTCGATACCGTTTTGGTACCAAATCTATTCTTGCTTATATGGTGATTAGAGTGCTCAGAGAAGGTGAGACTGTGATGCGCATGACTAAATGTACAAGCGTTAATTACATGAAGGACAAATTGTCCTAAATGTATTCAACTTAAACATATATTCGAAACGCTTGAGATTTTACGCCTTATGTAAACATATCCTGATACATTTTCCGATTTTTGGGCAGAACATTTTTAACATTTAAATTTGTATTGAGCAGTAAATAAACGTAATCAATCGGCATTGCTTTGTTCATGTACAATTTGTATGTTACAGGTATGTTTTATAGTAAAGACGATGATGTATTGAATTGCATAGAAAGAGAATAAAACTGATTTTACATGAAACAATTCTGTAATTGGCTGTTACAAACGAGTATGTACCAGATGCAGAATTGTGCACACAGATGTACTAACTATTACGAGCTTCATGCAGAATTGTGCAGCTGTAGAGAACACCAATGATCGCCTTACCATAATGTTAGAATCACGTAAACAGACAGGCTTTCATATCATAAACTGGCGTATTGGGCGTGATCAAAGTTTAGGCATGCATACATTATTATTTTATAGAAGATAAGATTTTTGTATGCTATGCTTTTGCGTTTTAAACATTGTTTATTACAGAAAATAATTTTTATATTCATGAACCAACTATCTTGTATGATCATTGTCTAATTCATTTAACTCTTCAATTTGGTTATTTAGAAAATTATGTAGTTTCGCTTTTATTTAAAGCAAGGTTTCTTGATTATAAACGTTTTGGCTTTAATACCCGTGTACAAAACCTAAAAAAGAAACAAGTCCTCGACTTTAATTGATTTTACAAAGGCTTTTAATTATATTGTGAGAAAAAAATTGCGCATCAAGTTAGCGAAAATTTGATTGTCGATGAAATTCCGCAGATATTATAATCAGTGTTATCGTCTGTCCAATCGTGCGCAAAATATTAAAATCAACTTATTAATGCTTATAGAAGTATACCTTTTATAAAACTGCTGAATGTCTGTCCCTTGATATTTTTCTCCTTTCGTAAATGACATTGAAAGAGAATTAATGCACAATAATCGAGGTGGCTTAAATGTAAATTTATTTAAAGTTGTGATGTTGTATGTGGATGGTATTATTATTTGTGCAGAATTGCCCACTTGAATTATACGAAGGTTTATTTTTTTCGATTCGAGTACTGTGTTACTTTCAAAATGAAGATAAATGCATCTAGGTCATACATTTTAGCATTATGAAAGGTTGGTGGTTATCTTACATAGAACTCTCGCATTTTTAAGATATAAAACAATGAAGAAACTGAGTAGATGGTAAGTAAGCATTCTTATTTAGCAATCAGTTTTACATATGGGGAATCGTTTTCAATGAATCAATTATTTCTACAGGGGAAAGCTCAGAAAAGTGACTTTAAAATGAATAATGTCATAAATGTAGTTATCTTGCACCTAAACAATTATAGTTTAATGTGGCAAATTGATAGTTCCTCTTTCAGTTTATTGTAGTGAAGTTTATGGTTGCTTGTCATATAAAATTTGTTGAGCGAATTGATTTACAGGTGTATAAAAAGTTCCTGTGAGCCAAAGCACAAAAATGCTTGGAGTATGGAAACATGAGCACCCCGTATGTAATATCAATGAGCATTGTTCACGTTTCAAAAATATACAGGTTATTAAAAACAATATAAAAACTTGAATCTAAATTATTACCAACTTGTGAAATAATATTCCCAAATAAAGCTAGTTATGTAACATTCTAAGAAATCTGATTGTTTCCCTTGGTGTTTACTTGGTAGAACTTGAACAAAGTGTAGTTCAACAGAACGTGTTTGTATCAATATAGTTGCAGTGAGGGTGATTCCACCGTTTTGTTACGACTGAGGTATCTTTCGTGGCAATTGCGGGGGGGGGGGGGAGTGCGACCCATAGAAGAGCAGTTGGTACCACCCACACTGCTGTTTATTTGCACAGGAGTAAAATAATGGACAATACACAATCTGTGAGTAAAAACATTTTCACGAGTTTGGTATATTCAGTATTTTGGCGCAACAAAGGCAAAAGGCTTAATCACCCCCTACCCGTAAATGTAAACATTGTGATGGCTGAGGTCTTCGCACGATTGGTTTTGACAATTAATTTGCATGTAAATTAATAATGACTAATTAAACGTTACCTGTCCATTCCAGTACGGATGAATTGACTAGAGAATTAATCGAAAGATAACGGTATATAACTCTCAGAGATATCTTCAAACAATAATTATAAGAACGTCAGAAATAGGAGTTATTGCTGTCAGGGTCAGACAGGTGTTTGATCCCTTATCAACTAACCAAACAAATCGCGGCTGTAAAACCTAGGCAACACAAGAAACTCTTGCAACGCTAGCGACAGACAAGGCAAATATCAGAGCAATTACACAACAATTGTCAATGCAAACCATTGAAGTTCCTGAGTCAGTTGATCAAGCTTGTCGTTAGGGTAAAGGCTATCGGAAACATTGAGGAAGGTTATGAAATGGATAAAGATAGTCCAGTTACATTTGCCATTCGAGTATACAAAAAGACGTGAATTCCCTTTACCGAAAAATATTAGGGCTACCGAGGATCAATGGATTGACATGGTATATAAAGAATTTCGTGTAAGAGAATTGGTAGGTCATACAACACAGATTCAATCAAGTCAAACTAAACAGCCATTTACTTTCCCGCTGATGAAGAAACAATTTTCACGGAGGTGAAGGGGAGGGTGTAAGTATTGCTGCAAATATAATAGCAGGCAGGCGATCGTAGTTTTAAACAACAACAAATACAATAAACCGTCCAAACCGATGTCAGACGTCCCATTTATCATGGACTGCTAAAAGATGAATTCGTGCGCAATTATAAATATTATTCTTATTATGTACATCAACCAACGTATGTGGGCTTAAATACAGTTAGAATTCAAAGATACAATAAATATTTCTGGCCGGGGGGTGGGGGTGGAATTAAAGTTGAATTTGAATATACACGTAAAAGTAGTTGATAATCTAAACGCGGCAGGCAAACCAGTTAATTTTGAAAACAATGGAACAATGTTGCGACAGCGATACTCGCATTAGCAAGATATTGCTATCATTATGCACCTAGTGGTGGTCCATCAATGATCCTTGCGTAAGATGTTGTGGCTAAAGCAGACAAAAGAACTTGTCTTCGTTGAAGGCATAAAAAGCACGGCGGAGTAAACGCCGCCAACGTCGAAGAAGTTGTCGTCAACGCAAGCGCGGAGTTTAACGTGGCATTCGCAATACTCTGATCATAAATTAACTAGTCTGGAATTGACAGAACAGTAGCAAGCAGTAATTTTAAGGCAAATCCATACTCTAACGGAAACCAACAATAGTTTGCTTCAAAAATATTTATCTTATTTGCTCCAAAGACAATGTCTGAGTCAAACACGGAGTTCATTGTCTCAGCGCAAATACATCGGACACTTTATAACGTCGGCTCAAAAATGATTTGTGAAAATTTTCATTTTTAATATTATCGGTTTAAAATTAGGGACACCCATTCAGGGAGGATTGTGTTATAATTTTAATAAAGCTTACCTAAAATTTTACCTTACTGTAAGTTTCTAAATTTCAAAAATCGTGAAACTAAGAATGTGTCGAATTTAAAAAAGGAACAAATCGCATTGAGGTAGGTCAAGTTTACACACACGCGGTGGTTTCTCCGTTTAACATTGATCATGAGTAAGAGTAATATGAGTATAGAACGCCTCAGTGTGTAGTCGCAGATGCAAATTGCAGATATATTACTTTCATGTAAACGTGTTGTGCTGATATAATAATATTTAATCATATAAAAGATAGGATGAAATCATTTTAATGCAGAATGCAGAGTGATATATTCCTCAAGGAATTGGACAGTTTTAATCAGCAGCCTGTACAGCAATAGATGAAATAAGATATTTTTTATTTATGGACTCGATTGTGTAATGGATATGTTACCGAGTCAAACTTTATGCCATAACGTACTCTCTCTCTCTCTCTCTCTCTCTCTCTCTCTTCACCCCATCTTCCCTCTACTTAGTTTTAGATATATGCAGAGATCTTGGAAAGCAATACATTACGACAATTAACTTGCCTGTGTCTATTACGAACTTATATGGGCAAAAATCAAAACAAACCATTCATCTTTGATTCTTGTAGCAAGACATTTACTAATAATGGAGGTTTTATTATATTGTAGGAGAGAATGTGTACAAAAAGTTAATAAGAGCTAATTTCATGGTAAAATTCTGAATATATTAAAAATCAATGCCCTCACTTGCTAAATCTTGCTTGAAATATTTTAATCAACTTAATAATGCTTCTGTATAATATGTTTTGTGTGAAATAAGTTGAATGACTATCTCCACTGATATTTTTACTTTTACCTTTCTTAAATGACCTTTCAGAGGTATTAGTACGCAATGATTTTAGTGGCTTACATGTAAATTTATTGAAAAGTTGATGTTGCTGAAAATGGACAATTTTGTTATCTTGGTTTAGTCACCCGAGGAATTACTAATAGTTTTACGTATTATGTTCGGTTACTGTATTACTTTGAAAATGTGGATAAATATCGTGAATCCAAAAGATATTAGCTTTAGGATGGGTGGGTTGAGGTTTAGACTGCATATAAAAGTTTGGATTTTATAAATAATGGCGAAGTTCGAAGATAATAAATACATTTTATTATATATGAATCAATTTTACAAATGTTTAATTTTTTCGATGATACTTTTAAAAAGAAATAACTACCTATGCACATTTACTTTCGTTGCATCAAAACATGGAATAGATTTGTTTGACATATGTACAGTTACTATCTTTGATTATTGTAGTCATGTTAAGGGTTATTTACCATGCAAAATATGTTCAATTAATTCATTGACAGTTATGGAACAATTCGTGTGAGTCAAAAAGACTACACGATTCTACTTTGTCTATGACAATTTGGGCATCACTTTTATGATATGAATGATCTTTGTTCTAATTTCAAAATATTACGGATCAATGAAAACTTGCATATAAATTGCTACTAAATGATTTACCTCTGTCCCCAAATAAAGTAAGATGATTAATTTTAATAAGGGATCTTGAAGTTTTTCTTCACTGTTACAAGGTTTAGCTATAACACACTATTGGTCAACATAATGTGTTTGTATAACTTTGAAACAAAGACTGAACAAACACTTTATTCATAATTGATCTGATAGGTTTCAAAATGACAGTAGAGTATTATGATTTCAACGTATTTGAATTTCTTAATTTCAGTCGTACTGTAACATTTTGTGTGCGATTTAGATTTTGAGCGTATAATATAGTGTGTGTGTGTGTTTGTGTGTGTGTGTGTGTGTGTGTGTGTGATTTGGATTTTTAACGTAGCTTTAACAATGTTTCAGTCATATCGCTACGATGTCTGCTGTGTGGCAGTTTATACTGATGTCAAGCACTGGGGCATCATGCCGCAGACTTGTAGTATAATGTCCCACCCAGTCACATTATCCTAACACCAAGCCGACCAGTCCTAACACTAACCTCTTAATGCTAAGCGCCTTGCGAGGCAGCTGTTAGTACCATTTTTATGTCTTTGGTATGACTCGGCCGGGGATCAAACCCACGACCTCCCGCATTCGAGGCGTACTCTCTAACCACTAGGCCACCGGAGCGGTACTGCGGTACTGAAGTACTGTAATATAGTACTGTAAACAATGGTTTACATCCTTGGGAACAATTCAATGTATCTTCCTATTAAAAACTGAAACCATATAATGTACGAATAAGTGAGAGAAAACAGACTTTTGAACACTAAAGAAGATGAATAACATTTTGTTTGCGAATTTATTTATATTCTAATGAAAGAATAGTATATATTGATAAATATTATTGGGAGAGACGAAAAATGGTAAAGATTACTAAAGTTTACCACCTTTAAGAAAATGTCAAACTACTTATAAAAAGCATCTGTAATTAGAAATCCGAATGCGTTTGAAGTATATATATATATATATATATATATATATATATATATATATATATATATATATATATATATATATATATATATAAATGCACTATATATTTGAAACTTATGTGAATTCCTTCCCGGTGTAACGATTTAAAGGTGTGACAGAGCTTCAGATGTTGTAGATGGTACAAAACATATTTAAAAGACACGTGCGATTTACTGTGATGCTGTTAAACATATATGAATGTATATTTATGTATTGATGTGTGTAATATTAGTATACCTTCATAAATGTAGAAGTTACATCACTTCCATCACTTCGCGGTAGTGTCTTTTCAAATTAGTGCTTTTACAAATTAGTAATAATAATAATAATCGTTATTAATATTGTTATTTCCATTACTATTATGATTGTTATTATTATTAGTAATAATGTATTAATGTCTACCTTATCAGGTAATTGTATTAGAACTTTTTGTGATGTGACAGGATTTTACAGACGGTAGACACGAGCATAAAGTAGTAATTATATTGGCAAACATTTATTCACGTACTTTAAATTAAATACGCAACTCGTTCCAATGAATAAAATTCTTAAATCTTTTAGATTTGTTATATAGACTGCCATTTCCAATTAGATCAGTGGCTCAGCAACAATCACAGTATACAGCTAGCATATAGAGAATAGCTTGTGTCACATTTAATGTTCACAAACATTTATTATGATATCCAAACTTAAATTATGCTTCCTGTGTTTACTATAGTGCATGGAATTAAAATTTTTAACGTATTCTTTTTTTTTTTTTTTTTTTTTTTTTTGATGTATTATGGATACAATTATACTATCACTTTCATTCAGCTTTGAATTTGACAGAAAGAAAGTAAATGAACGGCTGGGTTGTATAGTAGTATTATGTTTGATAAGATGATGAAAATATACATCCACAAGCATACGCTTTACCAAAGCAAAAGTTTCGAAATGAAGACACATATAGCAAAGTTAGATATCACTCACTGGATCGGCAGGCAAGAATATAAAGTCTAAACTATAGAAGTACATAAATACGACAGAGACCGACTTTGTGTTTCATGCTGGGCATTTTCGTAACTTTGTATTGAACATGATTTATACGTAATGAACCAAAACGTACGTACGTATTTACAGCACAACGTAACTATCTGGACAAAGACGATTGCGTAAGGAACAAATGGAATAATTAAATATACCGCATTATAAAGAAAGTGGTTGAGACTGCAACCGCCCGAACACCAATGGTTTTTAATGAACCAAAAATATATATGTATTCGCAGCACAACAAAACTATTTTGACTATCAAGTAAACGATGTAAGACATGGAAGAATGAAAACATAGAGCAATATACAAAGCATTGATCCTGCAATGGCCATATGTAACGGCCTCATTTCTGAGCTAATATGAAAATACTCACACTAATACACGATAGCATATAACAAGTTTCTGTATAGGGAGGTGTGATAAGGTTCAGGTGGGACAATTCCTACAGGGAAAAGACAATACGTCTCAACCCTAAAAGGAAATTGACCCTACTAACGCCTAAATTTTTAGCAGAGAGAATCCCTCCGCGCGCAGACTATGATGAAGCATTGTGATTGGATGGGCTTAATACTTAATCCAAAACTTAAATAAAGTGGGTATTAACAGTGGTTTACACTCCAAAGCTGGCGGGAAATGTGGAACCAGTAACGCCTCCCATAAATATCCTTATTAAAGCATAAATAATTTTATGTGATGTGTTCTTACGCACACAGTACATTATGTCAAGGAGAAAAAAATTAAGTGTAACTACAGTTCAGTTCTGTAGTATTCATATTTGTGATGACATGGTGAAAAGTGAAATACGTACATACGCATACTGATTATGACAGCTATAGTTTGAAAAGGAAGACAGATACAGCAAATATAGCAATCACTCACTAGATCAGTCATGGAAGGCTATAGAGTCCAAAGTATGCAAAGACATAGCCCGTAGTTGTATTTGATGCTGTTCATCTACGTGGCTTTATACTGTACGTGTATGGAATGAAGTGAATGAAAAATGAACAATGTATTTAAGGGTAACATAACTATAAGGACAACGTCTATCAAGTAAACGTGCAAGCAAATGTAACAATTAAACATACCGCATAATAAAAAACCTTTCAAAGGCTGCAACCGCCATAAGCAGAAATCCAGTAATAGATGTTGTTGTATTCTTGGTTTCCCCCGAAAGGGGAAGAATTTGTGCATAAAATTGACAAATAGCCAACATCAGAAAAGGAGAAATTAACAAATGCTGATCAGGGTGAGCAAGGGTAAAGTGAATGGGTTTTGAGGTTCCATTGCTATTTTTCAGTCATATTTTGACCAACAATACATAATTGGCAAAATGGACAACTGGACGAAGCAATGAATAGAGGAACAAGAAGTCGCCTATATGATAAGAGTTTAACAAATGATTTTGTATCACGATGAAGAGTCAAATGGCATCTTATCTCCAGATGACAACAAGGAATATAATAGAGACCAGATGGCTTCCAAATGGAACCTTGTAGAATAGGGGCAATAGAGCGCCATAATATGTTCCGGTACTAAAGGTAACTGTATCTGTATGTACTTCAGGTGGAAAAGAAAACTTTTTAACAGATTCGCATTCTTCCTGTCTTCACTGTTGGTCTCCAGGAGCTGGTAGGGTACCCAGTCATACTCAACTGGCGGTCCAAATGGCAGTTAGGTGCAGATGAACCCGGATGGAACTCTATGCTATTCCAGCAAAGCACAGTCTATGCTCAGGCATTCAGGTCGGTGTAACCCACGAGACCTGAAAGAGAATGTAGCACAAAGGGCAGAATGACAATCTTTATGGTAGTGGAGGGAAGTATTACAAACCTGAGACCCATTTGCATCACCTTATGTACGACGTAAAATGCGTCTGAATTCCAGTAGCCTAATTTTCTTATTTTGTTGTCATTGAAACGTATCTGGCTGCATCAGACGCAGCTCCAATTGTGAAGCTAAGGGACTTAAAAAACAAATCGCTCTTTTAAGTTTTGTATTAAATTCTACTCTGAAAACAGGTTGCCTGCTGAGGTACATACAGAAGGGGTAGGTACGCTTATAAAGGAGCTATGGAACATGTGGCAGAATTGTATTCGATAGCAACATCCAATGTATGCCAGAGCAGTGGCTTAAGTGTTGGAAAAGTAATGTGAGAGAGATCCTTCTTAGGTAAAGTTACTTGAAATAATTGTATCAAATTATCATTTTCCTGTGCAGTTTTCTGCACCGTTATTTCTCCTATTTCTTCAGTAATTTCGTTATTTATTTGAGCAGTTTTCAAATTATTCCATACGTGCTTTTGTCCCTTAAACCCCACATCGAAACCATTTTGAGAGCTCGGAAGCTCGGAAGCATTGATTTGAGGCAGGACCAAAATATACGAGCCAATATTGGAGAAGGCACGAGATCAGTATCATCTACTGGTTGGTTTCTTGTTGTTTGGGCTTGTGTTCCGGGCTGGTTCGAATCGTTAGAAACGACAAATCTGGTTGTTAGGTCGCTGGGGTTGTAGTCTGTATGTTGATAGTATCTTAAAGGCTGGGCAACTGGCTTTGGACAGTGGATTAGTGAGCGACCTCCTACACTATTGAATTACTTGTACTAAAACGTGTCAGAAAATCTCGTACGACCATCCTTGTGGTATGTGAAGCAGACTCCTTTCAGATACTTTATGTACGCCATGCGCGAAACAATGCTTCGTGTGGAGTTGTTTAATCCGAAATTGAGCACAGACAACGTCTCGACCCCGGAAGGAAATTGGCTCTACTGACGCCAAAGTTTTTAGTGAAAAGAATCCATCAGCTCTCACCTAGCAGGAAAGCGTTGCAATTGGATGGGCACAATATGTGGTCCAGAATATAAAAATACTTTCCCTTAATAGCGGGTTACACGGCAAACTAGGGGGAATTTGAATTTGTCGCTCCAATGACACCTCCGATAATTGTCGTTTTGTGTGCGTATATTATATGGAGTTGTTTTATCCTAACTTGAGGACAGACATATTATATATTACATTAAGAGAAGACTCAAACATTGTTTAAAAGTATATTATTATATCCAAAGAGAGTGGGAGTGTGGTAAAACTAGCACTTGTATAATACCACCAGGTAGCAATTAATGTACAACTAAGGAATCTCATTATCCCGTCGGCAATTATGGGTTAAAATAATATATGTTATGGATATGGAAGTCCAAACAGATAAACATTGCTACTCTTAGCTGCTTTTTGTAACCTATCGAAAGCAAATACTTGAACGAGTATAACACAAACTATGAATCAAATGTTGTCCTCGTGCAGCCATTATCGTGTTAATGATGATGCCGAAAAGAACTTAATATTTTCTACTTGTATCAATCGCTGTTGAGAAAATAAGGACTAGTTTTATCTGCGGCTTGCTTTGTGAGAGTGGCGGGGAGCGAGTAGGAGGAATGAACATTTAAATGCTGAAGGCCATTACAAGTTGTTAAATGTGGAACTATTATGAAATTGAGCCTCGGTACAGTATTTCTGGTACGCTGTGTTCGAACACCAACTATTGCTAAACTTCTATATTTTGGAAACAAAAGACTGGTCTCGTACCTAGTATCAACCTCGTCCATCCAATTCTAGTGTTTCTGGTTGTCCATTGAATTTGTCTCACTTGTTTGCATGAATGCTATTTGAAAGTCCAAAAGATGTCGTTCACTCATCATCCCGTTCAATACGATTAATCTGTCAATACTGCCACATGTTTGTCAGGGTATGGGCAGAGAGTTAACGGTTTACTGAATTCCCTGTACGTACTTCCTTTGGTTTAAGCATCCATAAGCTGATCTGTCCATCAAGTATTGTCCATTCTTGCGTTCGCCCTAGGTCGATCCGGCCGTTGGATTAATTAATTAGACGGTGTTATTTATTCATAATTAGAGGCACAATTATTGTGGCGATTAAAGTAAATTGGTTTTTCCACTGAAACACCTCATAATTAGTGCTGATCATACCTGGCTGGATTGGCAATGCGACATACTAACAAATGAGCCGCCGCATTTACCGTTTAATAATGCATTAGTCTAAAGTACAGACTTATTTGTATCTTGTTTATTTTATTTTTTTGTTTTGCTTTGCCTTGATATTTTATTTGTAAAAGTCGGCAGTTGTCATCGGCAACAGTGGATAATAAGAAAACTCAAAGTGTGTTTCATACAGTTTTGATGAAAGTGAAATAAAGCCACATAAATATCCAATGCTTATAGGGCTATCTAATTGTCTATGCAGTTATCGCTGGCGAAATCATTAAAATAGTCAGCATGTTTCACCACTTTGAATTTATTACCTTGACTATTTCCTTCTAGGTTTGGAGAAATTACGTCTGGTGTTTTACGGCACATCGTGACATTGAAGGTTAGATCGTGCCAAATTAAGTAAAGAAGAGTGCTTTGCGAAAACACGCACCTCCACAGCCGTTCCGGGAAGACCTGATAGTGGTAATTGAACCCGCACTATGCTGGATATGAGTCCAACACTTTAGCCACTGAGCCATTGAGCTTACACTATAACCATTGGCCCTGTAATGCCTGTAATATTGTGAAATTACAAAGAAATACTTCACTGGTTCAAAGCCCTAACGTCCGGAAAGCAGTTACATTACTATCTCTGTTGATCCGCTTGTCTATTCGTTACCATATTTTTTAACGAAGGTGAGAAAAAGTAACGCAACTTGTTAAACATATCCAAGGGGAGAGTGTTTCTCCCACAAGAAATTGATAGAATTGTTCAAACTATGCTAGAACTGGGCAATGGGTGATTTAAATAAAGAGGCCGGTGGAGTGAATTCTTCTCTTAAATCTAGTTTCTGTCATTTCTTTAATAATTTCTTGTAGAAATGGTACATCCTCCCTATGCTACTGTTTTCAGATGTGTAGCAACATATATTCTACAGAACATCAAGGGTATTGTGTTAACTCGTGTATAGAACGTCCTTTCGGAAAATATCTGGTCGCTGATATGACGCGTTATGTGATAATAAACCTATACTGTTGGTCTTTGATCGCATGTATTATGTAAGCTAATTATCTTGCAAAAGACTTGTTTGACATATTGGTAACGTATACATTTCAGTGAAATAGTTTTTATTCAAAATACCTAACAATCATTTTAAAATGGTTATGGTCGTATGGTAGCTTGATTTAGGAAATATGAATAAAAAGGACTGATTTCCTGTCAGGAATATTTTCCGAGACAAATAGTTATTTATTAAGATGATATTATCCCACCAACATAAACATTATTTGACAGCAAGTGTTAATTTCATGCACGGAATATGAAGGCTAATCGTCAATAATTAATAACTATTCATTATACGCCTTGAAAAGCCATCTCTGCACATTGAATGACGTCGAACAATCAAATGAGTAATTCCTTTCCTAAGGGGTGGAAAAAGTCAGGGTAATAGAAGAATCACAATCATACGATGAACACAGGAGCCACGGAAGCTCAGATGGCAGAGGATCGGTAATTGTCATGGATCGCATGCTCGATACCTACCTAGACATTCCTGCATCCGCTGTTTCGACGTGCCATCGGAATCAGAGTGGGAATTTAGCTCCTATTTTCACTGCATAATATAGCCAACAACGTGCTGATGGTGTTTTTAAAACCCAGAAAATCAGCATGCAACATCAACAACAAAAGATGAGGAGGCAATATCTCAAAACTACCTGCAATTATATACGGATGGAAATATGACCTTCATACGAATCATAGTACAAAATAAAATTATTTTATTGTGTTTCAAAAAGAATATTTTCTTTATCTGCACAAAAAAAAAACGTTTTAGCAAAATACCAACACTATTTATTATTAGCCTCCCACCGTATGATTCATACGAGCACCACCCTTGTCATGATAATATTATTATTATTATTATTATTATTATTATCATTATTATTGTTATTATTATTATTATTATTATTATTATTATCATTATTATTATTGTCATCATCATTATTACTGGGTGTGTGAGGTCTGGGCCTGACATCCCGCTCGCCAAAGGAAAGTAAATCGTCTCTCACGGTCTCTCATTTTCAGGTATAGTGATTGAATATGGATTCTCCTGCAATACTGTGTCCACAACACCACCTTCTTGAGCCTGCTGGGTGGTACAACCGAGTGTCCGGCGGTATATCTGGATGGGCAGACTGGGTTCGTTAGCCTTGGCAGGAAGCCAGTCTAAGAAAAAGGAAAACTCTGACTCCAAACCCGGGCAGATGAAGCTTGTTAGCCTTGTCAGGCAGTTCGTCTAGGAGTAGGAAACTCTGATTCCGAACGCCCCAAGTCTCAGCCATTGGATGATAGCTCCACCGCCTTGTGGGTATCTTCGGGAGAAAGAAAGGCCACAGGAGTAAACCCAGACATAAAATCCGGAGTTGAGCCCCTAAGGCGGCTGGATGTCAACTGCGACTTCTTTTCGGCAGCTCGTGCATCCAAAGTGGTGTAAAATGTCATTGATAACATTCCTTTGGACCCCACCAACAAAGACGAGAGAGGTATCCTGACATCTTTTCAGCCCATGATCTCCATATTCCACGCCCAGGCTTGTACCCTGGAGAGGCCACTCAAGTTTCGCTCCTGAGTGCGAACACAAAACAGAAGCAGGCAGTATATGGGTTATACGTCCCACCCAATTGGAGTATGCAAGGGGCGCCACTGGTTAGCTTTGTCAGTGAGAGGGATCATCGCGTCCCACTGGCCGACTACAGCCTGTCTCAAGCCGAACATCTCCCAGTTAGTAAGGTGTTGGCCCGCCAACGTCTGCCTGCTCCAGTGGGTGCTTAGAGCTCAGTGTGTTAGTCAGCATAGCAAGCAGACGGAAATTTCGCACCAGAAAAAAGAAACAAGAAACGAACAAAACACGCTCCATCCCGTCCATTAGCATGCTGAAACATGCGCGCCATGTGCACAGGCATCTCTGACGAACTCAGGAAGATGGTCGACACCAGAAAGATGACCTTCATCGAGACAGCTCACAAGACTAAATGTCAGCATAGATATCCTCCAGGAAACCAGACTCGCCTTCAGCGGCTCCCTGGAGAAGCTGATGAGACCCGCCAGCACGGAGTGGGCTTAGCCATCAAAAACACCATCCTGGCTGCACTAAAGACGATACTCTATTCCTCCTCGACGACTTTCGTGCCAGATATGGGGCGGACCACGAGTCATAGCCTCCTACCTAGGACATCATGCCCAGTGCTAGAGCTTGGACCAATACTTCCCTAAAAATGATTAATTTCCTTTCCTTATTGTGAACCTACGCTTTTCGTGCTGATGAAACGAGTGCAAATTTCGTCTATATCGCGTCTGCGAATTATTAGTACCAGTTCCTCCTTACTATTAATTCAGTGTTTCATTCATCAACTGTGCTTTGTTGACCTGACACACGAATGTGACCGGTAACTCTTATGAAGTAGGTTTTGAATGCGTATTTACTGTCTTTATTCTCCCCCATGTACTTGCTTTCATGTAAATCATCTAGTTAATGCGATGATACAAAACATGTCTACTTTCAACTGAATGTAACAAGGTAACATAGCAACACTTATGCAAATAGCAGATCACAAGACAGCCAATGTTTAATTAGGTTTCACGGAAACGGTCGCAGACATCGCTTTGACGGTTAATTGCCATCTTTCAGATTTAAATCCAACGAGGTTATTTACGTTAATAATGATTGTGCCGACAACGAATTACACAATACAAAAATTAACAAATTTCCATTGACAAGACTTAAGCAGATATTACTAGCACTGTCACTGATCCATACTATCCTTCGAGTTCGCACTTTGGAACAATCTATAGCTGTATTCTTGTCGCAGTTGTAGAATATCAATATCATATATCGGTACTGAAATGTTGATACCTATTATTGCCTTAAAGGTTTGAAAAGCCTAGTGCCACGAAAGAATGACTTCTATACATTTTGTCTAGAATCTCAGCAATATTTAATTGATCACTCACATAGAAAGCCCATTGTAATGTAAGTTTGTGTACCCTGTCCAGATTGTTACGTCCTCTTTTGTTAGTGATAAATAATTAGAACTCAGCTAATAAAAAAGAAATAAACAAAATGAATACCATGTTAGTGAACTTCTCTTACCCTCAGTCTGATTTGGCTAACTATATAGCTCCATATTTGTAATTATCATTGTATATTTAATTTTCTTTTAAGCGTATTCATTATTATTCGTGTTATATATGTAGGTGAATAATTACAAGTTTGCCTTTCTGAATTGTTTTTTTCCGAAAAAGGCGGTCGAATGGTATATTTTTCTTATTACATTACGATGTTGTTGAAAAGTATTACCGTGTTGTTGATGTTTATTTTTTCCTTTCCAAATGCTTTTAAGAGACGAAGCATAAACATTTAAATTATGAATAAATTCTAATGATCTTACTTCTGATATTCCTTTTCCTAATGCTGCAAATATTAACTGTTGCTACGAAATGATTGTAAGGGTAATGTACCAATCTTTGCCTCTGTGTCATGTACATCGAGTACAGATATCATAACGTATACACTGTAACTCGTTTTAAATATTAAGAGTACATACAGTAACAACGAATATATTGTTACATGTGCACATGACCCTTAAATTTCCAAAATGTTATCACTATATATTAACTTTCTCCAGACATGTGATTTATATTTTTGTATAACTGATTAGCTGCGATCTCTGTCCTGGCACATGACCATCCTATCTGTACCAGGCAGTTATTCAAATGCACTATTGCGCACTGGACGACTTACGTCACCTCACATGACTCTTTTTGCATTTCTTTCATAGCAGTGCCACCCGAGATCCTATATAAACAGTGCAAGCAGCTAATGCAATAATTCTTCTAATTGCTGTGAAAAATGTAAGTAAGGTAAGACTTTAAACGTGCACGGTAGTAACATTTTCTTTTTAAACAATCTTAAAACAAATTTGATGAGCTTAAATTGCTAGATAACTTAAGCAGAGCTCAAAACGCTCTTATCCAAACAAAATATTGTCATCACAACTGACAAACTAACCAGAGATCAGATAAAATCCTGTACCAAGAGTTCATATATATATATATATATATATATATATATATATATATATATATATATATATATATAATTGTGGGTGTAAGTCACTTTTAATATTATTGGCCATATGCCATAGATATGGAAGTGAAGTGCCTTTCCCATGGCTACACCGTGACATAAGACCCTGCCTTGTCTCGGTGGATATTTGTGGCGGTTTGGGGGTGTTGATGCCATTTCTTAGCGCTAGTTAGGCTATACATTTCGGCCAGTATAACTAACGGAGGAACAATCTGAGAAAACCCCGATAAACAAATAAAGACGCATGGGAAGCAACATTCTCACATTGGCCGAGCCCAACAATCAAACCCACGCGGACTGAGGGAAGATGGCAGTGATCGCTTTATACCATTCTGCCACTAGGATTCCCTTCAGCATATATTACACCCGCGACCTTTGGATTACGAGTCGGACACTTTACCAACTGATTTACGCGGCTTCTACTTAGATATATACACCGATTATAATTGTTTCAACAAAGTACGCCATACACTCTTTATCACTCGTTGTCCAGTTTCCTAGATACAGTTGTATATATGGTAATACAATTTGATGTCTTTATTAACATTCAACACCTACCTTAATTGCCATAACAAGTAAATTTGTGACTGTAATAACTTAATTGTTCTGCTAAACTTGGTTATGTCTAGTTTTTGGATTACAGGCGAAGAAGAAACGACATCATTCAACATAATTTACTGTTGGTTCATTTTCTGCAGAGAACTTAAACGTTTCCTTTGGTTTGAATTTACATGTTCTGCAATATTTCACACACGTCCTCTCTTGTGATTTTTTTTAAAGTACACTTTCTATTCATGTCTCGAATTCAAGATGTTTTCACCCCTTATCTAGACACATGGTTAGATTAAAAGTGATTGGAATATCGCATATAGATACACGATAAATTTTGCGACAAACACCTTTCTCGTTCGCTTTTTCATGAACTTGAATTAAAACTTTAAACATCTAACTTTAATTATCAAAATGGCTTCTCTTTATATTATGTATATCAATATTGTGTGACTAACTTTAGTCCACGATTATTCATTGAAATGGTCATTTTGTAAACAACATATTACTGAGCTAATTTTTTTCTATGATTGTAGATTATATTTTAAGAGAACTGGCACTTGTAAGTAACCATGCTTACCTGTATCTGATTTCAGAACATTAATTTCCCCTTGGAAATTTAAGAACAATACCTGAGCTTGTTTACAACTTAGAAAATTAGGGAAATGAACAACTGGTCCTCATCCTGGTCCTCTTATTGTAACGTATATTCTATATCAAGGTTGTTTACTTCATAATTATGCATTCCTATCTTAATATCTGTTGTGGAATCGGTTGTTTAATTTGCGCTCAGTGATAGTTTGAATGTATTTAAATTATTCAATGTAATTACAAAGAACTCATCAACTTTTCGGACTAAATCGCTATTTTAGGATTATTCTGAGTTCATTTAAAGATATTCTGGGTTATATCACTGTGATACATCAAGACTTAGCACATCGACGCATTCCAGGTTATAGATACGTCAACACATTCAAGATTTAATTTTATTCGAAACACTACTAGAATTCATTGGGATCAATACTAATTTGGACTTGTGAAAATTTTATATTTAATACCCAATACTGTATATTTATAACAAAATGTTCACTCTATTCTAGGGACATAAATTATCTGTTGAATTTTAGAAACTTTCGTAGTTTCATTCTTTTCTGTTACTTAGTTTACGATCAATGATTCATACCAATTCACATATGTTGAAATCTGGTTCAGCAAATATAAAGTATAGTGTCATTAGTGGCAATATTAGTCAAATATTCAGAATGAACACATACATACACACAAACACGCGTATGCACACAGAAAAAAGTAAATTTTTAGATGTAATTTAAAGTTTCGCGTTTCCAATTAGCTGGTGTAGAACAACTGTGTGTCTCCCGAGGGCTAATTTTTAAGATCTATTGCGACATGTTGAGAAATAAACACTTCAGCATATTCTTCTATATCGCTGAATGCATGTTCTTCTATACTGTTGAATATGCTATTTCCATGAAATACAGCAACTATCGGATGTTTGGCAAGTAAAAACGTGATATTACAGAGATTCAGGACAGTATTGCAGGACAGCGGCTTTCACGTCAGGTCATTCCCGTGTTTTCAATTATATTAATAACAAAATCTTCAATTATATTAATAACAAAATCTGGTGTTCCACGTATGGACGTTGCCAACTGGAATGTTGACAATTATGTCAGACACTGTCTCTCGTCTCTGGTCGAATAGATCGATCCCAAGATGAAAGACAAAGGTAAATGTTTTTAAATCAAATAATTTAGCAAGATAAAAGGCAAACATTAATAGCTGCTCATTATTAACGTGTTTTTATCCTATGTATGAACAATGAAAATATATTGTAAATAAAAATGAATCAACGCAAGGAAATTTCTTGATTACAATGAGAAACAGAGAATAGATTTTGAAAATTAAGCAAATACAACAAGACCATAGGCCATGAAAATTAGTATTTATCGTGCCATCCTAAAAATGAGCAACGAAATAACACTCGGAATTGAAAAAACAAAGACCATAAAATTAATCAAGTTAAACCCCTATATAAAAGAAAATCTTATTGATTGCTCAACAAATTAAATCCAGAAATATAGCACAGTATTAATGTTCATCTTTCACATTCTGTGAGTACATATTCTGCAAACTCATTATAACACAAGTTTGTTCCAGAAAATAAAGCAATGCTATATTTCCAGGTAAATTTAGGTAGGTCTGTCAGAAACATTTGCACTTTTATTATTTTTTCACTTCTGGAGATGAAATAATGGCAACCAGTTTTCTGTCATGTTATGAAGCAGTCAAATTCCCCATGGTTACAAAATGTCGTAAAATGTATATTGACAATTTATGTTTTAATTAGGGATTTGGAAGAGACAGACATAGGATTATATAAGCAGTCGGAAATTACTGTTTGATAGATGATGCAATTTTTTTTAAAAAAATGAAATATAGAGGCCAGGGAAACAGGATAAAAAGGGAAATATACGTAACCCAGATGAAAAGTTTATTTTATAAAAGTCGAAAGAAAGCCAATGTCATACAATAAATCTCTAATGCGATGCATATCATATAATAAGATGCGGGACTCGATCAGGTGCTTAAGCGCCCAAGATTTCTCTGTATCTGGTATCCTAGTAGCTCATATCGTATATTACATATTTTAATTGAAAAGCAAATGAGAATACACACTGATTACTTTTCACAGATGAACATAAAAATATACTTTGTATGCGTCATTATTTCAATCGCTCTGAATAAATACAATAAATTATAAAATGACAGCACACCTAACTGCCCTACTCAATTTCTCTGAACCTGAAATCCTGGTAGGATTGCATGTTTTTTATTTTACTCAATATGTACAAGATATGAATGCTAACCATTTTTGTTTCAGGTGTGGCCCAGAAAAAATAGGAAAATTAAAACAACACACCTACCTATCAATGGCGTGTGAAATCCAATAGTGATAACATGCACACGACCACAATGATACACCTTGTCCAACAATACTACTTGCACATTATGTAAGAATGTATGCTATACTGTGCATTTAATTGTTGTGTTGATATTTCGTGTAAACTAGCCATAAGTTGCAATGTAAGGTCACAAGGCTTCACAGCATCACGAATAAATCAAACATATTTATATTATTGTTGATATTATTGTTGCCCTTGTTATTGCTCTTAACAGCAAATGTAATGGTCATTTTTTTAAAAGACATTATGTCTTAATGTAATTTCATCCAACAAGATCTATGACATTACTCATCAGTCTCGTAATTATGAGATTCTAATTAGGGTTTTAATATCACCAGTCGTGCAAACTTCAAGGCTAATTACATGTTCAAACATACTGTACTTTATATATTTGTTGTATTCCATGCCACTGTCAATGACTGATTATATTTGTTTGATATTTAATTTCAAAATACTTTAAACTTTATACAGTTATTACATAGTGAGAGCTAATATATCAAGAAACCATTTATAATGAGCACGTTTTCATTACTGTGAAAAACCAAAACTTATTTACATCTTTTTATACAAGATCCATATAACAAGCCATCTGCTGATAACCCCTACACATTGTCATTGGTCACTTTTATTGCACATCACATCCTCCTCTGATGATATAGAACAGACATTAGAAATCACAGAATCAGAACTCAGCTAGTCAGTGTTAGAGACATTTTACAATAATTAATGAGGAATCACTGATGTAAGCATCAACATTTTCTATTAAAAATAAAATAAAAACTCTTCATGAGGCATTCTGAAAGTTTGGTACAGATTTTACTGCACACAGCTAGACCTTAGAGTCAATAACCCAGTAAAAAAATAAAAAAAGATTACACAAGTTAATACTGAACTCAACCAAATACCATCACAGATCTGAACAATAGACTTTGGCAATGTGATTAGACAATTCTGATCAGAAATGTTTTACATATTTTAACACGTCTGAACTTGTCTGAACATGCACTACATCCCTATACATAAGAACATTTTACTAAAGCATTTCATGCATATATGTGGATTGAAATTTTACTTTCTGTTTATATGTGAAGTCTGTAACGTACTGAATTATAAAATTAAACAATGCAACAAATAACCACACATAAATAATAATTCATTCATTTTATGAACTTGCATAATAACACTTTTTCTGTACTTAAACTCTTCTCAACACGTAATGAACAAGAAGTGATAGCCCACAAAACAATGCATTCATGCTATTTTTTAAATTTTAAAAATTAAGTTTTGTTTCTGATACATCTGAACATATCAGATGAATTTAAGCAATTCAGAAAAGTAAATGGAAAAAAACAACCTTTGTACTAACTAGTTTAATTCAATAACTTTCTGACACGAGACAAAGAGACTGGCCATTTTCATAATAGCACTTGAGGGCATCCTATGAGAAGCTCTGGGTGACTACTGACCTGTTGCTTTTCAACCTCCATGTTTGGCCGACTTTGGAATGACCTGAGGAAAAAAATCTGGGCACCTCTTGAGTACGTCCAAAGTCAGTCCAGGATCCTACGATGGTCTAGGATGAGCCTCTCTGGCAAGTATGCAAAGTGGACCAATTCACAAAGTTCAGGAAATTAAAATAAACTTTCAACATGCTAGGTGTTTTGAATCTTGCTATGGGATGTGGGTCACCCTTAAAAACATAAACTGCTATAATGTGATCACCTTTGGGGCAGAATGGGAATATGATATTCATCCATATGAAAGCAAACATGAGAAATATTTTCACTTCAAAGTCAGGACAACTCTGAACCATATGCAAGTGTAACAAGGGCATTTGTTAATCGCAGGATTGAAAATAAGTACACTAAACACCCGACATGTACCAAATGGGATTTCAATATATTCTATTGTTAAGCACTACTAGAACATACTTTTATACACATTAAAATATATAAAGACATTTCAAAAGTTTCCCAATGCTTCTGATGGTAATAAACTCAATTTTGTGTATAAAAACCATCTATAGGACTATCAGCATTGCATGCAAAGACCAAACTATGACTGTCAGGTCCTGACACTGTAGAGTGCGTTATTTTGTCAATACCAGAGTAATCAATCAACGTAACTGGAACTTGCCTGAAAAGTAATTCTCATTAAAAATTCAACACAGGATATAAAATCCAAACGACAGCAGCTTAAAATAAAAAATTCAATGTGAATTTCAACACACACAAAAAACATCTAACAAAAATAACTTACAACTGCCATGCACAAAGAAATACTTGTACATTTTGTTGTTTAATGAAGTTAAGATCATTATAAAATAAATTCCTGGGATCATATATAATATTTACTGAATACACATTTTTAAAAACAGGAAGAAACTCATACAGGCACTGATTCAGGGGTCATAATGTGTATCAGTTTACATATGAAGTACTGTATATACTCACTTATACGTCAAGTCAAACTCTATAGACCTGGATCTGCCATCACATAATGTGCCAACAGATCTGAGTCTGTGCAGTTTGTTAAGAGTATTTGTAGAACAAACAACAAATACCCTGGTCTGCAGGTGCTTATGCAACTGCAGAGGAGGACCTTTGCTGCATGCAGGTTGACTCGACTTATAAGCAAATACAAATGGTACACAGCATATTGAAAAGAAGGTTATATTACAATGTGCATGTTATATGCAAAACAACATTGCAACAAGGCGTTTTATGTGCCTTATTAATCAATCCTGAGGAATCTTAAGATAAATGGCTGGCAATTCCAGAAATATCAAGTGCAATAGAAACTATTGTTATATCAGCTATATTTTTTGTAAGGACAGTAATATTCATGGTTCCTTATAATAGGGAAAGGCAATATATGTAAAGAACAATTGGAACCCGTAAATAAAATAAATGCTAAAAAATGCTTCAAAATAATTGCAGAACAATTATTTCATGAAAGTGATCTTTGTTAATAGTCCTGAAACATTCCAGAAACTGTTGATACTCTGAGCCATTTATTCAGAAGAGATGTTTTGTGTAAAAATGTTGGAACATCAACTGAATGAATAAACTTCTTCAAATAGTTTTGTTTCAGTTTGGTTTTGACTTATTCTAATAAATGATATAAAATCAAGTACTTTCATGCCTTGACAGAGTTGCAACAAAAATTCATCAAGATGCAAGGCAGCATGTTACTTATACAAGCCATTTTTAAAAACAGAGCGTTACAGATTTTGACATTTGCTGGAGTTACCTCTATGGAATAATGTTACACCTTATTTTTTTAAAAAGTGATTTGCAAAATATTTTAGGAAGAATTCTTGTCATTTTTAAATCACTCATGGCACAATGTGGCAACATACATAACTCAGGTCAAAGCATCATTTTTCCATAATATAAAAAAAAAATCAAATCTAAGAGCATTTCAACATTTAAAAACTTCAAGATTTTAAAACATTAAATTACTCATGCTTATAAACTCTTTCAAACATATGATGATGTTTTAGTCTGCACCTTTCCAATACTTGTACAAAGCAAATTAAGATACAGACTGCAAACAAATTAACTGCATGTTTTAAATGCATATCATAAGCTACACTGGCCACGTTTCCACCAGCTGTCATGAGATCTCTGACCACTGTTCCCTCACTAAGCTATATACCATTTCCATTGCTATATATATAGTAAAATATGTAGTGCCATAAATTAGCAAGTAGTCTGATTGATATATAATGTGCATAAAGGTAACATCTCATAATATTTTTCAGCCTCTATTGGAAAATCATTAAATATGACATGTGAGGGTCTCCCTTATCGGGCGTAATGCCTTTCTGTAGGCAAATCAGTCTCTCCCCAGCCTCCGCTATTCCTAGCTGGAATACAGTGTGGGAGAGGTGCAGTCAACATGCTGTACCTACATAGTGAATTATAGTTGGCTTTCATTTGATGACTTTTTTTTGTACCAAAGGTACACAAGAGGTAATGAACATCTTGTACCTATGTTTTATTAAAACAAATCAAGATTCATGAAACCAATGATCTTTCTGCAAGCAGATGGCCCCATCACACTGCATTGCTTTCAACATTCCATTTATCAACATCAACAAGCAGACAAATGATATTACATGAAAACATGGAGGTTTATCAACTTATATCAACTATGAAAAGAGAAGGCATTGTAACAACAACCTAAAATAATAAAAAAGAAATGTAACAGGAACAGGATATTCTATACACTATATACATAATCAATAATTTAAAAATACTTTCTGTGTACATTATATCTACATAATGAACTTATTTCATTACACTATGAATATATTTTTGCATACATGGAAAAGGATAGTTATTAGATATAAAGTATTTTTCTTATTCCTAATATACTTGCTTTCATTAGAACAATATATAAAACAAAATCAACCAGGAAGATAATGAATATTTATATCATTCGTATTGAAGGTGCAAAATGCAATGTACATCATGTACCTGTGTGACTACCAGTCTTGTGTACATTATCTGTCCCTCACTGATATGTTTGGAGACATTCAAGTCAAAGATGCACAATATACTTTATACAACAATTTATTTCTAGCAGCCAACATAATATGCAATCAGGGTATTTAGACACTACTGAACAAAGTCCATTTACTCATATCAATCATCAATCAATCAATCCTCTCTAAGCCATCTGGTGCTTCAGGCGACAGCAAGGGAGCACCATTTACTCATATAGGCCAGATAAAATGTCTCAGTATAGGTCTGACATAATTACTCAG
Organism: Sinohyriopsis cumingii; assembly: GCA_028554795.2. NCBI lineage: Eukaryota > Metazoa > Mollusca > Bivalvia > Unionida > Unionidae > Sinohyriopsis > Sinohyriopsis cumingii. Next base: position 167,603,251 of record CM068829.1, read on the forward strand.
TGTAGTCCCAATACAATCTCATTAAACCATTACTATAGCCAACTTTTGATCTTAAAATGCCTCGCTTTACATTCTGTTCATGATCTTGATGATTAAATATAGAAAAAGATTGGGTTTGTAGAAATATAAATTCTGTTTTTCTAAATCTGCAGGAATGCTGATTAAAAGTGTCATAACTATATACTGGGATTCAGAACAAAGACTACAGTTTACACAGACTGTTGGAAGAACTGTCTGTCACCTGACAGTCTTGTGATGTATGTTTCTTTATAGTAAATTCCACTTTGCTGTAGTTCACTGTAGCTAACATATTTGAGATAATCATGAAAACTACACTGTAGCCATAATTAATGTAAAGCTGATATTAAGTTCCATCAATGGAAAAATGCAGGTGCTGCATAAAAGTGGTTTAACCCTCCATCTTTGCCTGTGAATGTGCAATCAAAATGGTATGGTCAAGTTTAGTCTGGTTTTTCCGACTTTTATTTATCCATATATTTCTCTCCTATGATGCCATAATGGTATCCATTTCATAAGTCATTCATTAATAAAATCTTCCCCATTTGCAACACACAAGTCATTCAATATGAATTTTAAATATGTAATATGCACAGACTAATAAAAGCATTTAAAATAGATTCCTGGTCATCGATTCACATCAGCCACCCAAGAAAAAGGATCAATTTTTCTTTGTATGTGTGATACAGACTAGTCATGAGAAAAACGTGGGATTAACAGAATCCTTCCAATGCAATGGTGTAGTGTTAGTTACACTGTTCATTACTGACGTGGTATGGAAATTTACTGGGGGAGTTTCTAAGGATACCAAATGTATTATCCGACACAACATATAAATATATTTGCTTGAAATGAGTGAATAATGATTTATTTCACTGAGTGGATGAAAAACATCCATTAATCATTCTGAGCAATCAAATATTTCCTTTCACATTATTCTCAAACAACTAACAGAGTGATGCATCAGCTATCTTACTGTGCCTTGCACATGGTGTCAGCAGTTAATCATTTATGCTCTGCTCTATTAGATGCTCATTCACACCGAAAATATCAGTAGTACCATATTTCTCTGCTGTCCAAATGCAAGGTAAAACAGTACATACAAAAACTGAAGTAGATGGTATATCCACATTGTGGCATTTGAAACTAGATCATCTGCATATAAAGATGCCATACTAAAAATTAGACCATCTAAGCATCTAAAAATATTTCAACCATTCTAGTCACAGCATCATTGATGCAGCAGTGGAAAAATATATTAAATAAAATATTTTTACAAATTCCCAATTCTAAATAGGAAACTCTTTAAAATTGGTTTAATCCTTGGTATCAATAGGGCATTAGAAAATTAGTTTATATTCAAAAGGGATTTACATTTTTCAATACAGTATTTTTGTGTGGATTTTAATGGTGGTTTTAACACATTGTTGGCTATATCATGCCAAAGAAAGTGGACCTAAATGCCTTTTTCAATGACACAATGACACTGGCCCAAGTTGGTATCATACATGTGAACCTTGGAATATGCATATACCAAATGAGCTATGTGGTTCCCTAATTAAGATTTAGTTTACATCAAAGAATTCAGTGTGAACAAAGAGCCTTGTTTTGGAGTTGACAAAATTTGACATTTAAATACTAGAACCACAAAAAACATTGTTGACATTCATAATGTTTTATGCCTCAAGATGTAGCCTACTGCATCACCGAGACACTTGTGTTTGATATGCATACTTCCCATGACATTTCCACAATGGAATACTGTATCACACTGTTATACAAATATGAGAAAAAAAGAATCTTGCCCATGTGGTGAGCACAGGAAGTTCTAACTCTGAAGGATATGATTCCCAATTTTACTCCCCAAGATCTTAAATCTCCAAATGCTGTCCACATACATAATAGAGATTCTTTTTGTTGTTCATCATTTGCATCATATTTCTATGAAATAATTGCAAACAATAAGTCTATGTGTAAACTGCACAGTTAATACATGTGCATCATATGAAAGTCATAAAAAAACAAACAATTTTATCTACCACATGACTGAAAGCTAGGACTCCTTTTCCGTGAGTGGGATAATATCTATTTATGTTACAGCTGGGATAATTTGTTACTTTATATTGGCATTGTTGTTCCCAGTATTTGTGCACCTTGTAACCAAGATTCTTATATATAGTAAATTAAAAAGTCTATTCTAAATGAGAGTGCATGTGTGTTTACCTGATATTACTACTATGATATAACCTATAAACCTGCTCAGGAATTCACTGCAGATGGGGGGATATTTTGTGACAAAATGTAAATTAATAAATAATAATATGTTCACTTGATGTCATGAGTTGAATGAACAGCCTTGATCTTCATTAGCTAGTGTAAAATGGCATTTAACCCGACAAAAAAACCAGTGTATATGGCTGTAAAAAGGTCACAAGTAAAATGAACATAAATGACTCTCATTAGCTAGTGTAATATGGTATTTAATCTGACAGATCTGACTCTAGGGTGACACCATGAACTCGTAAGTAGAATGAATGAACATCAATGACCCTAGCGTAGTGTGGCATTTAATATAACAACAGATCTTGGTCTATGGTGTTCAACTAATGTTAAAACAAAATAAAAAAGCAATGCCCTTCATTAGCTGGTGTATTCTGGTATTCAGTATGACAACAAATCTTGGATTAAAAGTGTTATTTCCATGAGGTCATAACTAGAATTAAAGGTTCCAACCCTCTTTAGCTTGTATAGTTTGGCACTGATATAACCACATATCGTTATTATGGTCTACTGTGTTCCCCTCACGTCCTGAACAGAATGAACAGTTGTAACCTTCATTAACTGGCATATCAAGATTTTTAACAGGAGAACATACATGGGCCAGGTTATATGGTGATCCAGAGTTATAAGAATAATGAGTAACCTTGACCCCAATTAGCTGATGTACTTCTGTATTTAATTTCACAACATATTTAGGATACCAATCTCCTGAAGTCACTAGATGAATGTACAGGCCAAACTCGGATAGTGTTTTCATTTATGAGTAAATGCATTTCTACTAAAATATTTATGTGGATGAATGAGTCCACATGAATATTTTCCATAAAGAGTCCGCAGAGATATTTTCAAGTACAAAATTCAATAATCTATTATTGTGTACATTAATAAAATAAAGAAATAACCTTTATTCTGTATAACTACACTCAAATAAAAACTGAAACATGTTATAATTAAAACATTCAATTTTTATCTTCATGCAAATGAATTTAAAAGATCTCTCCCATCATAAATACTCAATAAATAAATTAAATGCATGCTGACTTCATTATGTTAATTAACAGTTTTGATGAAACTGGTGCTGTTATGCTGCTTTGATTAGAAAGTTTTCATGCTGGTGGAAATAAGGAAATAATAGCACTCTTTCTAACTTTATGAATAAAACATCTACATTTCTGTAGGTAATTCTGCACAATTATTACCAAAACATATACTTTTGCCTTCAAGTAGCAGACCTGAAGTGGCAGTTCTACCAATGCTTTGCGTTTTCATTTTCTGTGACTTTGCAACTGAGACAATTACTCAGTTAAGTTAATAAACACTTCATCCCATCTATCTGCATGGATCACTAAACCTCTGAAATTGGCATTACACTGATAACTGCTTTTGAAAACCTCAAATACTATGAATGTCCTACCATGAGCATCTTTGGATGCAAAGTCTTCTACAAATGAAGGCAGTCTTATGATACAAAATTAGCAATGGTGCATGCATAAGTTTGGCTATAATATAGCCACTTACATGTTCAATATTGGAACGTTCTGAATAGCTGTATTACTGTAAAAGGAATTGGACCTGGTTTAAACAATATAATAAGACAAAACAAAATCAGGATCTATGCTGCTCAGTTTTGTGAGCAATATATAACAGCAAATGTGTTATTCTGATCAAGTTGAAGAAAAGTGCCAAAATTAAAACATCAGATGTAATTATAAACTTTGGTAAATACATATATCCAAACCATGGGTTTAGTTTTTCCAAAACTTTGATTTTTTTCATTGTTGTTTTAGGGTTTAACTCCATTTTTCAGCACACAATATGCTATACATGGCGGCCAGTTTAATGGTGGAGGAAGAACCCAGGAAAACCCCGGAAAGAACCACCAACCCATGAGAAGCTACTGGCAACCTTTCTCACATACCCGCATTAGCTGAATCCGAGACTCGAACACACGCAGACAGAGGTGAGATGGCAGTGATCCATAACGGAGAGCACTTTAGACCACTCAGCCACTCAGGGCCCCCCAAAACTCTGAAAAGCTGTTCTCATTTAGACACAAATAACTACTACAATTCCCACAAATGATAATGTCAGTAAGTATTTTACAAAATTTACTACACTTCTGTGGAAAGATTGACAAAACACATTTATATTCTATGCATGATGTATCCAACAGTAAATTTTAATATGATAAAAATAGCATGATGTACAGCTCAAATTTAGGGAAAGATGTGCTTGCAGATGCCTACCATCCAAACCCAGCCTACTTACATCTTCCCATTTACATCCAAAATCATCTGTGCTTCATCAGCAAAAAATATGCATAGACTTTCAGGTTCAATCCTACTATTATATACAATTTACAGGCTTGTTCTTAAAAAAATTCATTTAAAACTTTTCTAATTATGGTAATTATTTTCAGCAAATTAATAACCTTTGTTCTCATCAGCAGAGTATTTAATATTCCACTACATATAACGAGATTTTGCAGCTTGTAAATAGATCATATCTATTTATGACATTTGATTTAAGAATCCAGATTGTACATGCTAAATCTTCCAATTCTATAGGTTATCCGACTCATCACCTGCACACGAGTTCACCTTCATTTCTATTTTTCTGTAACATTTGAAATCATATGCATGCTGTTGATTTCTGTTATTCTTCTTTTGTATTAAAATGTAATTAGAATTCCCTCCTCACTGCCTTCTTACTGTTAGCTTCAAGAAACTCATCTCAGTATAATTCAAGCAAAATAAATGAGTGCTCCTGTATATTTTACTAATTTTAAAACTGAACCAACAACCAATAATGAGTAGGCATCATGAATTGCCATTTGTTATTATTTGCATGTTTGAAGAATCATGCACAGAAATGAAGTGTTCATATTGCAAATGTGGTGTTTCATGAAAATTGAATTTAAGCATTAACTAATGTTTTTGTGATCAGGTTATGTCCAAATTTTTCCAAATCAATATTTAAACATAAATGCAAGTGCCAACTGGCTTACAAGAAAGTAAAGACGTCATAAATGTTCATTTTCTAAACTTCATGTTTTTACAAACTGTTAGGCATCTATGCTATTTTTAGGTCTGAACTGAAACACGAGAAAAAGATATATATATATATATATATATGCGTGTTTCATGAGTGTGTGCATGTATGTGTGTGTATCAATGTGTATGTATATGTATGTATGTGTGTGTGTGTGTAATTGATCATACAGCTATATATCATTATTTTGATTAAAAAATTTTTACATTTGAACCAAAGTTTCATTCTGAAAGGTCATCTGACATTAGGCACTCTTATTCCCAAAGAAAAGTTAAGATCTGTTATAAAACAATGGGGAAAAGAGATTGATATAAACATAGAGAGGAAATTTGAGGCTCAAAATTAATCTGCAAACCCTGTATTAAATTCTTTAGTGCATGACTAAAGTAATTGTATATGTTGACTACAGTACCCCAGTTGTACAATGACCAGATTAATTGTATATGCTGACTACAGTACCCTAGTTGTACGATGACCAGAGTAATTGTATATGTTGACTACAGTACCCCAGTTGTACAATGACCAGATTAAATCTCACGATCATGTCACATACATCTGGATCACTCTGAGATTGCTGCATTGCTTTATATTCCAACCCCAGTTGTACGATGACCAGAGTAATTGTATATCTTGACTACAGTACCCCAGTTGTACGATGACCAGATTAAATCTCACCATCATGTCACATACATCTGGATCACTCTGGGATTGCTGCATTGCTTTATATTCCAACCCCAGCTGTACGATGACCAGAGTAATTGTATATGTTGACTACAGTACCCCAGTTGTACGATGCCCAGAGTAATTGTATATGTTGACTACAGTACCCCAGTTGTACGATGACCAGATTAAATCTCACCATCATGTCACATACATCTGGATCACTCTGGGATTGCTTTATATTCCAAGCCATTAATACAATGTGTTTCAAAAATATATGCAGAAAATCAGCCAAGATAAGAAGCACATACTTTGGTGTCATTGGTGCACTATGTTGTTGTCACAAATTTAATCATAACAAAACTGAGGCAACAGTGACATTATGATTTTCCAAGATGGTGGCGTCCATTTTGAAAATGTCTTTTAACTTGATAGGACTAAAAGCAAAACTTGATGAAAACAATGTAATTCACAAAAAGACAATGAAGCAGTAGCTTTACTTTCACTGACTTTCTTGTCTGACTGGCTGTTATTTTTTTCATCACCCTGACCAATTATTGCAACTTTTCATGGCTCAAACAAAATATTACTACCAAAAGGTCCTCAGTGTATTTCCCGTGCCACAGAATGGTCAGATGGAAATCAGTGTTACACAAGATAAATACATAATATAAATAACATAAGTACAATTTCTTTCCAGTTTTGTCCTTTTGCAACTTCAAAAAAGGATTAAAAAATGTGTAGGACTTATTGAATAGATCATAATGTTTCACAGCAAAATTCACCATAACTGAGATAATCTTACAAATCTACACATGATACACTAGCGCAGCTCGGCAATAAGGCCTCTCAAGTAAGATTTGCACACCACAACAATTCAGAACAACTCCAACATCTAGTCTACGTTGATCATGGCTGTATATCGATGGTGCCATTACTTTAACACCATCAGGAATCCAGAATAGTAACAATAGTCTACTGCATGTTGCATTTTTATATCACTCTCTTGATTGATAAAACAGTATATACCCTGTTTCTGAGTTCTTCTGTAAATCAGATGTAAGACCATAAAAGTCCTCTATTGCACTTGCTTCAATTTTCTGGAAAAGAAGATGAAATAAAATGTTAATAATTGTTGCTTCTGATCCATTTAAAATTAAAAGGACAACAAGGTACTGGCTCTTTCTTGACTATCCAAAAACACGTCGACTATCAAATTATTTCTTCCTGAAACAAATAAATTCATAAATAAATTTTAAAATTTATTTTTGGATTAGAAAAAAACCTTTATACATACACATATACAATAAAAAAAATAATTTGCTTCTCTGTATGATAAACAAACAGTTGCACAGAGAAAACCATCTTTAATCAGTTTTTAAATAAAATTTTCTATTTTGGTAATAACTCAAAATAGTGTACTCATCTTAAGACCATTTTTATCTGGTTTTATTGTCTTTCTTGTATTATTTGTCTATTCTGCATATTACTCCATTCACTCAAACACATAATGGTTCAGGTTTTCTCTTGGCTTTTGTGTTAAGTGTATTTCTTTGTGAAAGTTGTTTCTTGCCGTAATTAAAATAAAAGTGATACATGAGATTTAAATATTAAAGTTTATTTACACAAAAATATAAACAATGTTTTGCTAAAGCAGCATTCCTAACTTTGAAAGTGTACCCACTTTTTTATCATTCAAATCAAGCGAGGAACAGGATAAGCAAAATGATTAATAACCAGGAGGTAATTTGAACATTAAAGTTCTTAACAAATGATCCTAGTTATTATTATGTTTGACATAGCAGTGCTACCAAATCATTTAATTTTTTATGTTTGTTATTCGTTAATCTCGTGCTCTCCCTCTCTCAGCTGGTCAGATGAACTGTCTGTTTCAACATCACATATCTAGATAGGGAGAGAGAATATCTGGATCCATAGAAGTGTGAAAGTAAAACTGACAGGTCATTCTTGATCAAATCACAAACACAGACACATATAATTTTAGATATTTAAACAATTTTAAAAGGTCTGTTTAACAATCATGTTTTTGTCATGTTTTGATTGGTCTTTTCCTCTCACTCCACAGATTTTCCACATATATTTTGCTTCAATGACAGCAAGAAAGAACAGTGAAAGTGGAAGAGATACTGTTGAAACTGTGTAACATGTTTTTTTTTTTATTTAGAAATTTTGATTAAATATTGAATACAATATGTTTCTTGTTATTTCCCATTTTATTAATGAATAATAACTGGATTATCAATGAATCTGGAGAATATAAGGCAAATATTTATTGTTTAAACCATAATTATATATGTATTCACACATCATGGGGGAAAAAAATCACAATTTTATATACCAGCAACATGTATTTGATATATCAAATTGCTTTATACCAACATTGCCAAGGACGTACAAGCCAATATCTGGATTTGACTGCAACAATCACGTTTTCATTTGTTCTTTTTTATACTGTTACAAAGGTCCATAGTTTAAGGTGGCTTCAGTAAGGCTTATTGTAAAATTATATGGGTTGACGGGTCTCTGTGACAGGATAGTTTTCCAATAAGAACCCAAACTTGTGCATAAATATCTCTCAGTAGAAAATGCTCACTAACCAATATATTTTACAAGATTCTGGATTGTTTAGACTCTTGACTATTATAAAAGTACCAATTTTTCACAAAGATAAATGCTGCAATATTTGACATGTTAACAGCCTTGACAATGAAGACTATGACAGTTCCACTACAACCATTTTCTAATGTAAGAAAGCCAAGCACCTGCTAATTTGAAGCATGTGATTTTGTGTCATGAGCTGATGTAAATACTTTTCAAATTTTCTCTTCAAATTACAATTATGAACAGATCTTGCTCAACCTAACCACCTCATTATATACGATGAATGCCTTCAACCACCTCTCACAATCTGGATGATCGTAATACAAACTAGAATGGAAATACTTTCTATTATAATAATATACTCACATCGACTATATCATCATCAAAGAGAATCCAAATATCTTCACTTTTAACAATACTGATGTAGTGACCCCTGTTGATGCTGCTCCCTATGTGGATAACCACAGCCACAAGGTCATACATTCTGTCTGGATTAAAGGCATCATCAGACTGAAACAGAAAAGCTTGGATATTAGAAGGATCAGACTGAGACAAAGAATTTACTCAAAACTTGAAGATCAAAACCTCCCTGAAGCTGTTAATAATTGCATAAACAGTTCTACTTTGGTTTGTTTACCCATACATATGCAACACTACTGCAAATTTTGAATGTTTTTTCGTGGAATTCTGGTTAAGAGTCTACAGTCTTTATGGTTCTATGAATTCTAAGCTTGGTCACTATGGCAAATTGTAATTAATTTTAAGCTTGGTCACTATCGAAAATTTTAATTAATTCTAAGCTTGGTTGCCATAGAATCAAGAATAATTTATGGCCTTAATGTCAATATTTGTAAAATAACTTTCTTTCTTTCACAAATATGTCAATAGAACAGTCTAGAATCATTCCACACTTCCCTGAACCTGATTAAAGCTCTATTTTATGTATAAAAATGGTATTATTTTATCATTAGGTTCTCAATATTGCACATATTTAACCAAGAATCATCCAGAAATAAAAAGTTTAATATGTCCTAATGCCTGAATATTGTAATGTAATGGCAAAGTAGTTACTTTGTTTCCTATGAATCAAGACTCTGCTTTCTCATTAGTAACTGGCTAATGACTAGACTACCATCAATTTTCAACCTGAGTGATCTACAAAACTGTATGATTTTTTTTTTTGTTATACCAGTTTTCTGACCTAGTCTCAAATTTATTGAGTAGGCTGTGGAATATATATCGGTGGGCTTGATTCTAATATTATTTACCTTTCTAAAATAATTGTTAAAATATGTCTGCCATATATACTCCAGTAAAATGCTACAAACATGATTACAAAGCACTAATGTCTGGTCAATTCCCATTTTATAAATGTTAATGAAAAATCACTGGAGAATGAACTATATGAGGCATATAAACATACATTTTATATGACCCTGTGGCCAATAGTGTATGAGGAACTGAAATAAACAAAAAATTTAAGGTCACATTGGCCATTTCAATTTTCTCCCAATGAATTTCACATATTCAAGCCACCTGCTCTCTGTGGTAAGACGGAAGTCACATGGTTCCTAACCAAATAATAATTTCTCCTATACATGCAAATTAAATTTTTATTTCATGAGGAAGGCATTTTTTACATAATGATATTCACTGGACTCAAGTCACACTGTCACCCAAAAGTGTCAGTATGTAAAATTCAAATGCATGGCCATCTTTTTCATTATTAAAGAGAAAGACAACTGAAACAATTCATTAATTGAATGGTAGCAGCAGTAGATGCATAGTCACAGCAGAAATGAGGGTTACCTTTTGTGATGGGTGGCAGATAATGTCTGAATTCTTTACTTTTGACATCTAACTTTAAAAAAACAGTTTATTAGTTGAGCTAAGTAAATTTTACTAAGAAAATACTTATTCAATCATATTAATATTGGAATTAGTTTCTGCTACATCCATATCCAGCCCTTCCCTACAGATGACAAGCATATGACTATCCATATATCATATAGACAATGTTATTGCTGTTGTAAATTACTGCCATTTTTCAGCACATGATATAACCTGAGAGAACCATGGGACGAACCACTAACCCACAGAAAGCTACTGGCAAGGTTTCCCACATACCCACATTGGCCAAGCCTAAGGCAAAAATACCATGTAAACAGAGGTGAGAGATGGCAAGGATCAATAAATGTCAATGCCTTAGACCACTCGGTCAACCAATGTCCTCTTTCATATGGATAAAGGGAAGTAGCTCTTACAAAACTACTTCCCCTGCTCCAGCTAAATGGCAACCAGTACCCAGACATAACCAGTTTCAGCTTGAGTGAAACATGTTACAGTACACTTGCATTTGTTGAGAAGGGTGGCAAGGACAGACAATGATGTGATTTGATAAGTATTTTCAGGGGAACATACATTACTAACAAATGTCTTTTCTCTGTCAGATACATTACCCAGTCACATTAACATTAGGACAATAGCGAAGGAGGAAGAAATGCTTCAGCATCCAACCTCTACCTGTCACCCTGTAAGAGCATGATGATTGCTCTACTTAAATGATGAGCTTATCTTAATGTGAGATTAATGCAACTGATGATTACATGTTTATACATGTGCAAGGGCAATCTAGCACCTTGTATTTGCCTTACATTAAAAGGTTTTCGAGGCAAATCCAGCAATGTCATACCCTGGTCTGAGGTTGCACAATCATGAATGGAGCATAGATGCTGTCTGAGCAGCTACAACGGACCAAACAACATTCAGCAATTTTCCTTTACAAGACCATGTCATGCAACATAACATGAAGAAAGCAGACTGGGTGATTCAGCCTATTGAATCAACTGGGTCTCAAAAGTGATATGTCTTGCTTTCCTTCTTAACATGCTGGAAAAGCCTTTTTAATTCTGCTGTGAACATTCTCCACACACCTATGATGGCATGTGAGGGTGTGTACCAGGACCTGCAACTTCATCTCTCTCAACAACTCAGTCAAGGAGTGTGTACGATTTGGATTTTTAATGTAGTTTTATCAATTTGTCATATTGCTACAATGTCTGCAGTGTGGCAGTTTATAGTATTGTCTAGCAGTAAGGCATCATGCCGCAAATAAGTAGCATGATGCCCTACCTAGTCACTTTATCCTGACAGCAGGCCGTTCAGCCTAACACTAACCTCTTAATGCTGAAAGCTTAGCGAGGCAGCTGTTGTACCATTTTTATAAGTCTTTGGTATGACTTCACAGGGTTTTAAACTGCAACCTCCTGCATTTGAAGTGGATGCTCTAACCACCAGGCCACCAGAGGAGTCCCAGTCAAGGAGAGAGAGAGAGAGGAGTTATTTATTGGTTGCCTATTTAAAATAGCCTGTTTAAAAAACAAAACCAAGTTGAAGTATTAGTATGACTGAGCTGTCACAACAGAACTGCATGTATTTCGGATCCAAGGACTGTACATGTAGCTCACACTTTACCCTGCAAGGAAAAGCTAGTGCTATCAGACAGCGAACCTTGTTTGATAACTGCTTCAGCTACAAGGAATTCTTGAACTTATGATGAGGTGAGCCACATTAAGACCCAGAATAAGATCCATTATGGGAACACAGAATAGGATCCATTATGGGAACACAGAATAGGATCCATTTTGGGAACAAGGTCAATGTCAAATCTGGACAAGTCAGCACGGTTCATTTTGTAGTCAATATCAACTCTTACATGATGTCTGAATGTGTCTGAGATCAAGGAATGGTATCTGTTGACTGTGACAAGGTTTAGCTTCTTCTTATGCTCAAAGAGGAAATCCAAAAGTTTAATATGAATAAAGTCACTTGGAAAAATGCAAATGTTGTACACTCAAGGTATATCAACAACTTAACTTACTGTGCCACTGAAAATAAATGTTGGATGGTCAAAAATAAATAAAAATGTATATGGATTCTTTGAAGGAAATTTTCACAATTGTAAGCTGAAGTTTAATCTGGTTACATCTATGATAGATGTACCAGTGCTCGGCTAGTGGAATGAATGGAGAAATCTACAAGGGCCACATTCCTTTGTCTACATAATTCAATATAGAAGGAAGGACTTTTTTATAGCCTTTTGTGTCAGGGCTGGATTTGGAAGAAAAAGAGTAATCCTAACCTTGAAGTGAGGTATCTGAAAGAGAAACAAATTCATCATATTTTGTTTGGGTCCAGATTCATTCAATATTTACAAAACTTTTCTTGAAAAAAATGGCAAATTTTTGGATCAACTGTTCAAGCTGTTGAGAAGTGAAACTGCAGCACCTGAGATGCCATTAAAGGTGCAGAGAAAATGTCCCTAACAGCCATCAAACACTCTTCCAACCAGTAAAGCAGGAGAGCAAGACATCCCCCAAGTACTTACTGCTTGGCTGAAGTGGGTGCCACGAGTCAGGCCTTTGAGAGCAATGTTTCAGTTTGAAACAGTAGATTCAGCTGGCTGGTATAATACAAAGACCAGTGATCTTAGTTTAAAGCATCAGTGAGAATTTAAATTATAGGGCTGATCAAATTGAGCGAGACAGTAATCTCATGTAGAACATAACTTCTGGTTAGACAACATATACATGTATTATATAATTGTGTTGAATTATACACAAAATTAAATCTGTTAATAATACTAATATGACTAATAATAATAATGATAATAATACTTGTATTCAATGCATGGCATTTTTTTAAAAACCAAGTTTTAAAGATGAACCTGCATAGAGGTCACCTGTTTACAAAAACCAGTTTAACTTTTGCCCCTGGATGGTTGCTGTTGACAGATTGGACTGCATATATCTAGATGGGCAGAGAGACTGATATAGCATAATACTACAAGACCACCTATATTTATCGCAAGTCTTAAAAACTATAAAGAAGCTCTAGAATGTTGGGCAGTTCAATATGAGATAGATACTTGTTAATCAATAATTATATGAAAGATACCTAAACTTCAAAAAATGAATAACACACAATTAATATGCATTTCCAGTCAAATCCAATGGTAAAGTTTTCTTTGATCAGGTCTTTAAAATGTGCTGGGTGATAAAATGTGCTAGCCATTGTTCCTAGTATCTTTTTCATTTTAATAATGGCCTCATCAACAAATATTTTGTTCTAAAGGTCTTCTATATGATGACACAATCAACACACAAATTAGTTAAAAAGCACACATTGCAAGGACTGATATAATGTCTATAGTAGGCCCTGGGGCAACTGCAACAGCTCAACTAAAAGCTTTTGATAAATTGAGATGAGCTTTGACAGAATCAACCAACTGCAGCAGATAATTAAAGGTACCATATGTCCAGTGTCTAACATGACAAGTCAGCAAATAGTCATTTTAGCTCATTTGTTGGTCATGTCTAGACTTCTGGGTTCTGGAATAAACATTATATATGTCAATATTATTTTATAATTATAATAATACTCACTGTGTTAAAAAGTCGTAGTTCTAAAGGAAACACAACCCTGTATGAAAGTTTGGTGAACCGCTTTAACTGTTCTGTATACTTAAACCTCTTTAAATGCAGAGCTAAGATCTGAGGCAGTTTTTTTACCCGCATCCTGCAATAGAAATTTAAAATTATTAAATACACAATGCAGTTTAAATGTTTTCTTCGCAACAAAGTCCATTTCAGAAGAAAATCTATGTATTTCAGGTCTGATATAATGTTCCTGTGAATAAAGTCTATCTTTATCTATAGTGCTAGTAAATTGACTTCTTCGCAGATAACAGGAAAAGTTAATATGTTCCTTAGCCAAGCTGCAAGATAGAAGAATAATGCTGTTGTTTATATTGCTTATTTATGTTTTTCTTTAATTTTCAACTGAAACTCGGACGAAGATTTAGGAAAACTGGGGATACACTTATGCATCGAGTGTGCAACTCAAACCATCAATGCTTACTTATAAGTCCAGTACAACAGCAAATTGACCACCCCCAGATCTGCCATCACATAAAAGCCTGACAGGTCTGCATCTCTGCAGTTTGTTAGGAGTGATCAGTAGAACAAACAACATAGACCCTAATCTTCAGGTGCAATATACTATGGCAGATCAGGGTCTATACTGTTTGCACCTGACCGTGTCTTATATAAGAGTATAGATGGTACCATTTCCATATTTATCTGTAACATCTTACTGCAAGATCAATGTTCATGACTTATAATGCTACAGGCATCTTCTATAGTGTCATTTAAGTTTACGTATACTAATTCAAAACTCTTGCATGGAAAGAAATGACTTCTAATTTAAATAATGTTCATTAATTGACTCTACATCAGACACATGTGCAAAATGAGAGGATTTATTCTTGTTCCTATCTTATAGTACCTGAGCTGACAAAAGCTATTTTCTAAAATTGTTGAGTAAATAAATGCAAAGAAGTGTATTTTTGAGGATTTTTAATGATGCAAACCAAAAACTAATGAGAAGATCCTTGAAGTCTAACAATGTGCCCAGTTTAATAATATTTTGTAATGAAGCACTGCCTCATTATAATTATGTAGCGAATTAAGACAAAGTAGTGAATTAAGACATAAAGTAGTGAATTAAGACATATAAAGTAGTGAATTAAGACACATAAAGTACACTATTCATCATAAATCTTTATCAGAGGCTCTGTGCAAGAACTCCACACTATACACAACACTACCTTTTCTGAGCCTCCTGCTTGCTACAGCAGACTTCACAGTAGTATTTGTGTTCTGCACAGAGGGTTTCAGTGCAACTAAATCCCCGCAGGCAGTGTGTGATTGATGTGTTCTGCTCTACATCTACAGACAGATCTAAGAAATCTTCATCTTTGCTACTCACCTGTGAAAATAAGAAAATTGTAATTTTATAGTAAGCCACAAAAATTAATCAGCCAGAATACCAGTTTTGAAGAGGAATATGCATGAAAAGAAGCACAAGTAGACCTGGGATCTAGCTGATATCAGTCTAACTGCCAAATGCAAGAGCAGTTGGCTATGTTATATAGATTAGTTGTTATTGTTGTTGTTGTGGGATTAACACTATTTTGCAGCACACAAAAGGCTATACATGGTGATCAGTATAACCGGTAAAGGAAAAACCCTGCAAAAATCCAATTTAGAATCAATGACCTATAGAAGAAATTCTTAAAATATATGGATTATTATGATTCTTTCCACCAAATTCAACTAAGCAGATTTTAAGAACAATCTTTCATTTTAAATTATTGGGGGTGGGAAAGGGTGGGCTATTTTCAAGAAGAAAGTATTTACCTGATGGTACATTAGCATTATTTTTAGAAACTTGAAATGCCTCAGTGCAAGGATGCTTTGTGTCAGATTGGGTCAATTCTTGTCAAGCAATTTTTAGGAAAAGTGATTTTTAATGTTTATTTCTTTCACTAAGAGTTCTCACAATATCTATAGTATATATGTCATTATGGTCATTTAGGTACATTTATTCAAATTAAAATAAATATAAATGGTTGTTCTAAAATTTAATACTGAATTAGTTTAACCAAAGTTTATTCAATCCTGACTGTTGAATACTCTGCACCTTAAATACCATCAATAGACTTCCAGATGAACATTATTGATCACTATGGACTTGAACAATAGTGGCCAGGTACTAAACTGGGTTAAAAAAAAAGAAAGAAAGAATGCCAGGTCTATCATAACAAATACCAGGGTAGTACAAATTTATTTCAACATGCACTGCTTTCATTGTGACACTACAGCATGTGGCATTCATTTAGGTTTGTACTGGGTCACACTTTTACGTTGATCTCACTCAAAAAATGTCTGCATAATTTAACACTGATTTTGCCATATGAACTTCTCAGAGCATGTAAATAATGACCTTCTAAAGGAATATGGATGCATGAGGATCCAAATAAAGTAAATAAATGCCATTTAAAGGTATGTGTGATCAAATTCTAGAACAAGTCACTCATTGTTGAAATAGTCGATTCTGAATGCCTACATGACCTGTGTGACTTTTACTATAGTTAAGACTTTACACATGTAAGCATTAACCATAAAAACCTATATATACTTTAGTAATGTTGCCATATTTGATCGTGAATATACATCATCTTTACAACATGAAAAACATATGCCAGTAAGCTTTTATCGAACCTAGTCACATTCTGTCCAGATATGTTTGTTGACAAATTCTACAAATATTGTTCTATTTATAGTACCTGCAGCCATATATGATAGTAGTTTGCATCACTTTTATAAACATGGAGGTTTTGACACTAAGATGCTGTCGAATTTGTAAAGAACAGTTCAAAGTGAGGTGAGACTGCCCCTCTGACTATCATCTGCTTAACAGTCAACTGGAAGAAAGGCTGACCAAGAAATTCGAGTAAGGGTGAAGCATTCTGTATAAATTTCTTAAAATTCTGCTCTTTGCCTACTTTTAAGAAGAACAGAAGACAGAACAGCAAAATTTGTATAAATTTGTAATTATTATTCTCTAGAATGATTTTGTCAAAATTGATCGAATTCTGCAAAGTAGTTTTCATCATGAAGTTGGGTTTATTTTTATTTTTTATTTTTAGCAGTTCTGGCCACATATGCTAGTGGATCAGCAACATTTGTTGTTGTTGTTATTGTTGTTCTAGGGTTTAACGCTATTTTTCAGCACAAGATAGGCTATACATGGCAGCCAGTAGTATAACTGGTGGAGTAAGAACCCTGGCAAACCCAGGGAAGAACCGACCCACGAGAAGCTACTGGCAGGCTTTCCCACGTACCCACGCTGCTAACCGAGCCTTGGACTCGAACCCACGCAGACAGAGGTGAGATGGCAGTGATTCGGAACAGTGAGCGCTTTAGACCACTCGGGCCCCGCAACATTTGTAAAACCTGAAAGCCCCTTATGTCAAGGTCCTTTCTGTTAAATTTGGTCAAATTCTGTCAAGCAGTTGTTGAGCAGAAGTCATCCAAAAGGTATTCTAATTTTGAGTAATTGCAGCCATATATCATGGCAGATTTGATTCATCTGTGGAATTTAAAAGCCCATTCAAGCATGGTACTTTGTGTCAAATTAAATGAAATTCTATTTAGCAGCTTTCAACAAGTTGTTTTAAGACTTTTCTATTTTAGTAAAGGCAGTCATATCTTATGTCAATTTGACATCATCTGTCTTTGAAAGGACTTTTTTACATGATGCTCTCTTCCCAATTTTGTTCAGTTTGGTTTGATTTTTAGATTTGTGGAGTTTAATGCCATTTTTCAGCACATGATAGGCTATGTATGGCACACAGTATATTTGGTGGAAGAAGAACCAGGGGAGAAACTGGGAGGAATCTGCATATATTTACAGTTTCTAAATACTAATTCCAAATATTTATATGCTTCAAAATTTCTCGTGTTTCTCCATAGATGCATGCTTGACAATGTCACCTCTTCCACTGTATTAATTTTAAAGACTTGGCAGCAAATCTTGCACTATGTGTAATAATGACTATTTGGTTGTCGTTGTTGTTGATATTGTTGGGTTTAATGCCATTTTTCAGCACAAGATAGGCTAAACTTGGTGGCCAGTATAAATGGTGAAGGAAGAACCTGGCAAAACCCCATAAAGAACCACCAAACCCATGAGAAGCTACTGGCAAGCATTCTCACAAACCCACATTGGTATAATCCGAGACTCAAACCCATGCAGACAGAGGTGAGATGGCAGTGATCCGTAACAGTGAGCACTTTAGACCACTTTGGGACCCAATGACTATTTGGAGAAGACACTATGACAGAAATTTTTTAACTGTTTTTCACAGAAAACATCTGCCAATAATTCAATTTGAACACCATTTTTAATGACTGACTTAAGTGCATGCACATTATTTGGGTGCTTTAGTACTTTCCATTAAATCTTTTCAAAAATCATAAACATCCAAAATTTGTGGTATGAAAGCCTGAAATCAGCATAAAGATCTAAGAAACCCAACAAATCAGACTTTGTAGAAATTGGAATTGACAGATATGTAATCAGAAACTGGAGTAAATCAGCAGCTGTGCAATAAAAATCAAAGAGTTTATTGTGTGGAATATAAAGGGAGTCCAACAATCAAAGGCTATAAATCTGCTAAAGTCTGATAAACACTGGATTAGAAATACAGCCTCCAGAGCTTTAAAATCAATCTGACGTTCATATATACTGATCTCACTCTTTACCAAATTTATCTGAGATCCCAGTGATATATGCAAATATTCCAAGTTTTATCAACACTGTATTTAAAAATGGTCCCATGACTGACAACAATCAATTGCTGACAGAAAGATAATACATGACAGATGCAAGACTATATATCCAGGTCAACTAAAACAACCAAACTAAAAATAGATATGATAGGACAAATCTTGATTTTAATTTTCCAAATGCATGAACATCCAATCTTCACTATACAAATGTAACTAATGTTCATGTACTTTTAAAGTAATGATATCTCCTGGTGTACCCAATCAAGAACAGATTGAACTTGAGGATAAATACAAAAGGTATTAATATAGGACTTAAAACTGTACAAGGAATTAGGGGCAAAATAGAAAAGTAAGACTTATATTTAAATCACCAGAAAAAAAATGTATGTGTCTTTGGAATTTTTGAAACTGTGAAAGGAGAATCATTTAGACTATGTTTTGTTGGTAAAAATTATGATCTACCTTTCTGTCAAGACAGGAAAACAGCAGGTGGTGGGTTCTTAGTTTATGTCAGTAAAGGTATTGAGGAAAAACAACATTAAGATCTAGAACTGAAAGAAATGAATGAAATCAAGTCTGGTTGGATCCAGAATTTTCCATAAAATTCCAAAACCTTTCTATATACAGGTGACCTAGAGTGTAAATTGGAATACACATTTCAAATTAGAAATCCCCTATTGAACCCTATTTAATTTATATTCTAACTGCAGTAATTGCTATATTGTTTGACAAATAATATTAAAAAAGAGGAAATTTTTAGCATATGGAAAGTGGAGCCCAGACTTCTTGATGCTGTAGGGTTTAATGCCATTTTTCAGCACATGATAGGCTATACATGGTGAGTAGTATTAATGGTGGAGGAAGAACCCAGGAAAACCCAGGAAAGAACCACCGACCCATGAGAAGCTACTGGCAAGCTTTCTCACATACCCACATTGGCCAAACCAGAGACTCAAACCATGCAGACAGAGGTGAAATGGCAGTGATCCGTAACGGTGAGCGCTTTAGACCACTCGGCAACTCAGGGACCCTTGAGCCTGGACTTGTGGAATTTTAGCCAGGGCTTGTATTTTTTTAAGTCACCAGCCCTGGGCATGTATCTAAAACAATTTTTCTTTGAGCACTGAACTTTATCATCTTTACATTATATATTTTATCTTTATGTACTTTATCTTATCTTTTACTTGGAATGGCTTATCTTCCAAAAGTTTAATACAATTTTTCATTTTCACAACATAACTTTTAACTGGTATCGTATAGCCATTGTTATGCTGATGCGAGTTAAATGCTAATAAATAATACCTAACATTTTTGTGTTAAGTGCTAAGGTGCCGTAAAGCACTACATACACATATCACTTAACAGTGGCTTGGGGAGATTGTTATATAGGTACCAGGACGAATTTCTTACCATACATGCTATTCGCATAGCCTATATATATATATATATATATATATATATATATATATATATATATATATATATATATCAGGGATCGTCCTGGGCTTCGCCAATGTCGCAAATTGCGATTTTTTTCCCTTATTGGCGACAAAAATATCCCATCTGGTGATTTTTTTAGCGACATACTTTTTGGTTATTTAATTTGTACTTACAATCATGGATTTGTACTGGATAAATTAAAAGGGAGAACGAAAGGAAGCCACAAACTTGACTAAGCAATGCATTGGAATCAATCTGTTACACAAACGATCCTTTGTTCTTATTGACGACCCCATCTTTACAGTGCATTGTTACATCATAATCTGATAATGCTGACATCTGGGCTGAGTACTGTATGCTGCGAAGGTCAATCATGCTACCGCACTATACCTACAACTGACCGACTCCTTAAGACGCGAATAGAACAGATACAATTAATTGTATGGCTAATCCTTCTGTGTTATTTTTTTTTTTTTTACATATACCAATACAATAGTTTTGCTGAACCTTTATAGAAAACTGATAACATCTGAAGTACCTACTGTGTATAAATACAAAGCAAATGGAAAAAATCTCAATCACAATTATATCTGTCACCAGTGCAGCATTTTACTCATTGATCTTTTCCTTTTGCCATCAATTCCGTGTTACGGCTGCAGAGACTTAAACTTCGCAAAAAGAAATAGCACCAAAAAAAAAACAGTTTTGCATAATTAATAATTATTTATTTCGCAAAATACAGGAGTGAGAGAATCCCTAAATTGGGTGTGAATTTATGCTTATATATACGGTCCAATATTGCCAGGTGTTGGCTCGTGTAAGTTTCATTCGTGGGAATGGAGATCCCATTTTGCTTGTCGAGAAAATTTATACAGCATTCAGTGATCATTCTTGGGATTTAGGAAGCAATTCACTACAAGCTTTGTGAAGCTAGCCATAAAAGGGTGGGGGGTGGGGTGGGGCTGCTGAGAGACCACTGGTGTCACCTGTCAGCACTGTAGACTGTGAACGTGGATTCAGTAAGATGAACCTCATAAAAACTGACATCAGAAATAAGCTCTGCATCTCATCTCTCGAGAATTTAATGAGAATCAGCATGTACAGATGTGAAAAATTAGACTTTGAAACTGCATTCAACAAGTGGGCAGTCCTAAAATCGCGACAGATCTTCATGTAACACTTTGTAACATTTTGTTAATGCTTGTTGTAATTAAAGTATTAACTAACCCATCTTTTGTAATTTTCATTGCCTGTTACATTAATAGACTAAAGTAACACTTGGAAAAATGTACACTACTTGTTTTGGCGACACTTTTTGAAAATTGGCGACAAAATATTGAGGTTGGCGATTTTTTTGGCGACAGCTTTTTAAAAGCCAGGACCATCCCTGTATATATATATATATATATATATATATATATATATATATATATATATATATATATATATATATACACTGCATAGCCTATATGATATAATAGACAGGAAAGACAATTTCTTTCCAAAAGGGCTGGATTAAAGAGATAATGGAGTTTATTTCCTAGTATTATTGTTAGTGAGTACTGTATTCAATGGAGAAACTCCAAAGACATACAAAAATTATAGCAGGCACCATCTGCATAATCTTCACAATCCTTAATACAAGGATTCTGTTGTAATTGTTGTGAAGTCATTTAAAGGTCTTCTATTTCACACACCAGTTGCTATATCTGACTGCAGATCAACAGCAAGTATTTTAAAACTAATAGGCCTTGATTCAAGAATGTTCCCTTATAGTATGGTGTAAGTTATACAATTTACTTTTGAAAAGGAATTAAAAATAGGAAATGTGGATAGATGATACTTCACACTGCATGATTCACAATGGCAATAAGATATACCCTAAGCTATCCTAGTCTTATGGTCATGTGAGCTAAATAAAAATCCATAAAAATCAGTATAACGAAACCATTGCATCAGTCAATCTAAATCCATGCAACAAATGAGAGAATGTGTCTGTCAAGTTAAAACTGCAAATCACGCATTCCCATACTTTTCCTTGATTCTGTACATTTTAAAAATAGTGAAAACCACTTACAGTTTCACAGTTGAGGCACCGTGTTTCATTTGTGAAAGTTCCCTGGAATAATTCTTCCACCCATGTTGGCTCTGGCTTAGAATGATTTTCACCATTCTTTGCTTTGTTCCCTTGTTTTTCAGCTGAAAAAAATAACAAAACTGTACTACTATTTTGCTGTTATTAAATGTTTTGTCAACTGCAAAACAAATCAAACATTAATAATATTAAATTCACTACACACTATCTGCCTCCACTACTCCATTCACAGTTTTAGTTTCTTATACAACATTAAGTTTCACAGCTATGATCTTAATTTGTTCAAGTACTGTCTGTAAATGTTGTGAATAAAGTTAGAAAAATGACTCTCTTGTCAAAAAAACAAAAGGAAGAAGTATTCTACAGAATGTTCATGGTGCCTATATGCCCCACCATAATGCCTGAAAAAAAAACCTAATTTGTAACTGAAAGATGACTGGACAAGGATAACACTAAATATCCTATGAATGTTATGCTTGGGAATAACAAGTGAAATATGCAATTACTCTACTCATAAATTATTCTCGAAAAACCAATGTTTACAATGAACCAAAGCTGCATGAATATTGAAAAATTATTTTAAAAATATAAATAAATGTGATTTTTGGCTTACATTTTAAATATCATTAAGAACATCGTATGTGCTTGGAGGGATTTAGATTTTTAATGTAGCTTAACAATTTTAGTCATATCGCTTCAATGTCTGCAGCATGGCAGTTTATAGTAGTGTCTATCAGTGGGGCATCATACCGCAGGCATGTAGCAAACCACCTGAGCAGATGACACATGCATTCAATAAAAGACACAAGTCTTAAATAAACTTAACTACCTAAAAACATTGGTAACTTTATTAAATTTGTTTAGTATTACTCCCATCATAAAAACATGGTTAATGCCTCAGAAAGGACAGGATGAACATACTCCCTGAAGAAAAAAACATGCTATCTAAACATGCCAAGAATGGACCTATCATTAGGGAAATATTGCAACTTTGGTCTTTTTGCAATGAGTCCTGTTAGAAAAAAGTGATTCACTGGTACATCCTATTATGATGTAACCCCAACTGAATATGACTTGCAAAAGCTGTCATACAAAACTTTAACACAGAATCTTAATGTTAACACTGCCACTACCAAAATATGAAACCCATGTCTCACAACGTGCTGAGGCAGGAAAGTCAACAAGAGTCCCTTGAAGAGACTGATGCTCCACAGGGCAAAATTCAGGACAAGACCATTTCTTCCTTTTTGTTGATGAGTATTGAAACCATCTCTGATATTCTTCAGCTATACAATATTTTAAAATTTATTGCTATGGAGGACATTCTGGATGTCAGATTGGCACCATTTCATTTACAATTAATCAGATATCAGCAGAAGTCTTTTGGTGAAAACCCTATGTCAATATCACCATCCACTCAAGAGAAGTGGCAGTATGATTTTCATGATGGCCATTATGGAAGCCATAATGCAGTGCTTACAAATCTGACAGCACTGTGCATGGGTTCCCTCTAATTTTAGATCAAGCCTGTCCTGTATTCTAAGTAAGTTGCCCATCAGGTTTGTCGAAAAAATTATAATTTGCCAGAGGAAACTTTGAAAAAGCTGATGAAATGTGTAAATGCATTTTCAAAATGTTGACACACCTGCCATAACATGGCATAATCTCAATCAGATCACCACTGTCCAATGTGAAACTGAGAACTGATTTTAATCAAATTGAAGCATGTCGTGTCATATGAAAAATACGATTTTTTACTCCCAAATTCCCATGACATGGTTGTGTTTCAAGAACACACAATTTCAGTATTCTTCAAAAAATAGAAGAAGAAAAAAAAACACCACTTTCAGTATATGCCCATTACATGTAGCATTTATAAATCGAAAACGACCATGACCGGAGCAAATGTAAAACTATCCCTTGGTCAGTTTAATTAGCTGCAATCAAATGGCAAAGAGGTTAGGTATAAACCACCATTGCACATTTTAACTGGATGTCAATAGCTGTGTAGATGTGTTTGAAGGCTGCATCAGGTGAGCCCACTGTGCTAATTTGCATAGGGAGGTTCAGGAAGTGGAACAACCCATTTTAGGCAAATCAAAGAGATGCTAGATGCACAAGAACAAAAAGTTATTACATATCATTGCCTTCAATAGGAATGTTTAAGCCATATGTATTATATTTTGACAAGTTTGTGAACAGCGGCAATGTTTCTTTGAAGTATCAGCAAGGCCCAATAAATATAAATTTCAGAACTCATGGCTGATGTTGTTTTACTTTGTGAAGCATGCCAGCAAAAAAAACGTCAACTTGGTTCTGACTAGGATTCACTCAGCGAATCCAGCTGAGAAGTTTGAATGTAGTGATGAACACTAATGACACTTGCATTACCTTCAAACCCCTCTGAACCCTATTGAATTTATATTCGACCTGTAGCTATTGCAACGTTGTGTGACAACACTGAAAAAGGGGAAATTTTGGGCATGTGGAAAGTGGAGTCTAAGCTTGTGGAATTTCAGTCAGAGTTTGTGGTATTTAAGTCACCAGCCCTGGTCATGTGCCTAAAAAATATTTTCTTTGAGCACTGCATAAAGGATGTCTTTGTTTTTGTGGGTGCTAAGCAAAGCAGCTGCAATTACCATTTTTGTAAGTCTTTGGTATAATTCAAACGGGGTTCAAAGATGTGGCCTCCCAAATCCAAGGCGTATGCTCTAACCACTTAGTGGCCTAATTGATAGTCAGCTTGCATCATTTTCAACTGGAACCAAACAGACACTGTAAGAATTCTTCTGATGAAAATACAATGTCAAGATGACATCCTATGTAGGAGGACCAGCAGTGGGATTTTCAAGATGGCCATCAGAGTGGCCATACTGGATGTCAAATTGGCACCATTTAAATTAAGGACCAACTAGACATCATTAGAAGTCTTCTGGAGATAGCACAGTGTTAAGATAACCAGTCATCTAGGAGGTCTGATTGGCACCATTTTCATTTATGACCAATTAGACATCATAAATGTCTTTTAGTGAAAACCTTTCTGATATGACAATTCATTTAGTAGTCATAAAATTTTTTTTAGATGACTACTGTGATGGCAATATTGGTTGTCTGAGTAACACCATTTTCATTTGGACCAACTAAGCAGCATAAAGTATTTTAGTAAAAACCCTATCTTGATATCACCATTTATTGAAGTGTAGTAAAAACAAGATTCTCAAAATGGCCACTGTGGCAGCCATATTGGATTTGCAAATGGCATAAATGAAAAGAACCATCAATATGACTATATTCAGGAGGAGTGCCAATAACACATTTTTAAGATGGCTCCTATGGTGGCCATGTTGGGTCTCAGATTGGCACCATTTTCATTTAAGACCAACTAGACATAATTAATCTGTCAGCGAAAACCCTGTGGTGATATGACCATTCATTCAGAAAAAGAAGCGACACAATTTTCAAGATCATATTATACATCAGGTTGGCACCAATGTCATTTATGACCAACTAGATCAATGTGTGTGTGTGTGTGTGCACATACAGTTTCACTGCAATCTAGTTGGGAGATGTATCAATAACATACTTATGCTAAGGATGGACTGACGACAAACCATCCCACAAGCTCTTATGGCTGATTACTAGTTGATATAAATATAGATTTGGTTTATGAGGTTGATTACTAGTTGAGACAACAACAACGGATTTGGTTAATGAGGTTGATTACTACTTGAGATAAATATGGATTTGGTTAATGAGGTTGATTACTAGTTGAGATAAATATGGATTTGGTTTATGAGGTTGATTACTAGTTGAAACAAATATGGATTTGGTTAATGAGGTTGATTACCAGTTGAGATAAATATGGATTTGCTTTATGAGGTTGATTACTAGTTGAGATAAAATACAGATTTGGTTTATGAGGTTGATTACCAGTTGAGATAAATATGGATTTGGTTTATGAGGTTGATTACTAGCTGAGATTAATATAGATTTGGTTTATGAGGTTGATTACTAGTTGAGATAAATATGGATTTGCTTTATGAGGTTGATTACTAGTTGAGACAAATATGGATTTGGTTAATGAGGTTGATTACTAGTTGAGATAAATATGGATTTGGTTTATTAGGTTATTACTAGTTGAGATAAATATGGATTTGCTTTATGAGGTTGATTACACTGGTCAACAGTGAAATCATTACTGACTTGAAAAGGCCCTAATCTGTAGTATTTTGGTGTGCCGAACACGAATATAACCGTGAAAAATTTGTATTGGCTCTTGTTTTGAAGATATTCATATACCTCATTTTCTATGTTTCACTGTGTAAATTTCTCCAGTAGGACTGCAGCAACATCCGGAATAATGATGTAACATTGCATAATACCATCATGCTCACATCATCCACAGTTGATTGCATCATTTTCTGATGCAATGCAATACTAATGCCATGCGGCTGCTGAAGTAAGTTGACGTCAGCAGTGTACTATACATGTGTAGGCCTATTATACTAATGCCAGGCGGCTGCTGAAGCTGACGTAAGCAGTGTACTATATAAAGCCCAATCAGATAGGTTCAGCATTTGAAATATTTTAGACGTTGTGCGAGACAGTTCAAGCTACTGTTACATAAAACTTATTATTTTATCCATTTACGTACAATAAAGAACAGTAATGCCTCGAAAGTGTGTTAATACCGCGGACAATGTTTGCTATATTTGTGGGGAAGTGACATTTGCCAACCAGAAGAAAAGTATCAATTCTCAAGTGAAGAAGGCATATCATCTTTACTTCGGATGCAAGGTTGGTGACCAAGACAAGCCTTGGGCTCCGCATATATGCTGTGCTACATGTACAACACAGCTTTCACAGTGGTTGAATTGCAAAAGGTCATCAATGCCGTTTGCAGTCCCAATGGTGTGGAGAGAGCCAAGCAACCACCTAAATGACTGTTACTTCTGCTTGGTTCCTCCTCTTTCCGGCGGAATAACGAAGCGAAAGAAGTCGAGAATAGTCTACCCAAACATTCCGTCTGCATTGAGACCAGTTCCACATGGTGAGGGACTTCCTATTCCAGAACCTCCAGCAGAATATTCTCTTGATTCATCTGACGAAGACAAAGGTGAGTCGACCTGTTCTTCTCCTGGTCCATCAGCATGCAGTGATCCAGATTTTCACTGTGGTGCATCATCAACCCCACACAGAATAACACAGGAAGAACTAAATGACCTGATTCGTGATTTGGACTTATCAAAGAACAAGGCAGAATTGCTAGGATCAAGACTCCAACAATGGAATCTTCTAGAAGAAGATGTCACAATTACTGCATATCGAAAGCGCCACCAGCAATTGGAGCCTTTCTTCAGAAAGGAAAGTAATCTGATATTCTGTTCCGATATTGAGGGCCTCATGAATGCTTTAAAAATCACTCATGACCCACAAGAATGGAGACTATTTGTGGACTCTTCGAAACTGAGTATCAAGGCTGTGCTTTTGCACAATGGAAACATTCTTCCATCTATTCCAGTAGCGTATGCTGTCCACATGAAAGAGACATACGATAACTTAAGGCAGCTACTGAATTCCATTGAGTATAACAAGTACAGCTGGCACCTCTGTGGTGATTTGAAGGTAGTTGCCCTTTTAATGGGACTGCAGCAAGGATATACAAAATACATGTGTTTCTTATGCGAGTGGGATAGCCGAGCAAGGGAAATGCACTACATGAGGAAGGAATGGACTCACAGGCAGAATGTAGCCATTGGAGAGAAGAATATCCAACACCCAGCTCTGGTTGAGGCTCAGAAAATCTTGCTACCACCCCTTCACATCAAACTAGGTTTGATGAAGAACTTCGTGAAAGCCATTGACCGGACTTTGCCAGCATTCCGATACCTGCATGAAAAATTCCCTCGACTCAGCGAAGCAAAGATTAAAGAGGGAGTTTTTGTGGGTCCTCAGATTCGAGAGCTTTTCAAAGATGACCGGTTCAACAACTTGCTGGAAGGTGACGCGAAACAAGCATGGAATGCTTTTCGCCTAGTTTCTACAAACTTCCTCGGAAATGTTAGGGCAGAAAACTATAAGGAACTAGTAGAAGACATGTTGATGAAGTATAAGAAACTTGGCTGCAATATGTCTCTAAAGATTCACTTCCTTCATTCCCATTTGGATTTCTTTCCTAGCAACTGTGGTATTGTTAGTGATGAACACGGCGAACGTTTTCATCAAGATATCGCAACAATGGAACAAAGATACCAGGGAAAATGGTCCACTACAATGCTGGCTGACTACTGCTGGACACTCCTCAGAGATGCTCCCGAACAGCTGTACAAGAGACAGGTGAAGAAATCTAAGATGTAGTCAATGACTTGATTTTTTATAGGTAGGCTATTACAGTTGACCTTTTACTATTGGAATGCATTTCGTTATGTAAACATTAATTTCTTGCAGATTACAAAAAAACTAGAGCCAATTTTGCAATTTGACTGTCATATTCGTGTTCAGCACATAAAAATTGATAAGAATTGACTAATTTTATTTCAGTAACATGACTTTTGTAAAAATTTGTTGTCCAGTGTTACTAGATGAGATAAATATGGATTTGGTTAATGGGTTGATTACTAGTTGAGATAAATATGGATTTGCTTTATGAATATGAACAAGACAGCTTACCTTGCAATAATTCTGCAACTCGATTCAGAAGGTAGTTGAGGAATTCATGTGCATCCTGTTGCATATAGTTGTCAAATAATTCTGCAAAAGAAATGTTCGTCATATGCATTAATGAAAATGAGATTCTCTTTCAATAAAAGTGAATGGACTGACCTCATGGCGAATTGCTAATGATACAGGGAGTAAAGCTTGAGCTATTATTCAATTATTATTTACTAAAATGATGAACATCCTGTATTGTCAATGGCTGATTAACCATGGGCTTTAACCCTAATGTACACAACCCATCAAGATTCGATTATTTACCTGTTCACTTCCAAAAACTATTTAATTTCACCTGAAACTACCTGTGCAATGCCAACAAGAGTGAAATCAGTTGTTTACAAAGTGGCAATACATAGGCTGGCCAAACAATCCAAGTTGTCTCGATTTTCCAACTCACCAATGTCTGTCACACAAGGGTGATACATGGGATGTTACACTTTTGGATGGTGTTTGTGTGGAGTGAAGACATTCAATATTTACTCCAGTTATGCAATTTAAAAAATCTACAGGAATTATTTTTACTTGTGATGTAGACTTGAGTTCAGTTATCTATATAAAAAGTAAACTAGTTAAATTTACATGTCAATTTAGAAAACATCTTTTGCAAGATTGCATCGATGTAATTAAATTTTCTACAAAACAGGTTGTAGCAAATGATGATATAGTGTTTAGTAAACTATGTGTTTAGTTCAATTAGGTCTGGTTTTCAAACTCCTTCATAAAAGTATAGTTATGTTGATGGTCTGGCCTGAACCATTTTCATCTAAAACCAATGAAATACTGCAAGAAATGTTTTAGTCAAAACCCCATGCCAACTCCACCTATCATGTAAGAGTAACGACATTAAGGTTTTTAAATGGTCATTTTTGTGACATGCTGGCAGTGAAATAGACACAATTTTCATTAAGAACTAGCAACAAACTGCAATACTATTTTAGTGAAAAACCCCATGTTTATATAACCACCTGTTCACCAGAAGCCTTCCAAAGATTTCCAGTAATAAGATCAAGTGGCTAAATGGTAGTTTAAATCATTTTAATATATGAACAGATATATGAAATAAGAAAGATTTTCATAAAAATAATGTCTAAAGGACCATCCATAGCAGTTACAAGTTTTATTTTCATTTTGGGAGGTCACATTGGAAACACTTCCATTTAGAACCAATCATATATAGTGAAAATGTTTTAGACAAAACTCCATGTCACTGTGACCATCCTTTCAAGAAAATTTCAAGACGGCCAACACTAACCAGCATCACCTTTATTTAGGACCAACCTGGTATAATACAAATTTTTTGTTGTTGAAAACTCCATGCTGACATGACTATCTGTTCATCAGAAGAAGCTATAACAAAATCTCCATGCTGACTACAAAGGCAGCCATACTGGAAGTTTGTGTGGCATTATTTTGACTTAAGTATTTCAGTGAAAGCATCATGTTGCTACGATTACTAATTCAGATGAAGCAGAGAAAACAAGATTTACAAGATCAACACCATGGCCATGAAATTGGATGTCAGATTAGCACCAGGTCATTTAGGACCACCAAGATTTACAAGATCAACACAATGGCCATGAGACTGGACGTCAGATCAGCACCAAGTCATTTAGGACCAACAAGATTTACAATATCAACCCCATGGTCATGAGATTGGATGTCAGATTAACACCAACAAGATTTACAAGATCAACACAATGGCCATGAGATTGGATGTCAGATCAGCACCAAGTCATTTAGGACCAACAAGATTTACAAGATCAACCCCATGGTCATGAGATTGGATGTCAGATTAGCAACAAGTCATTTAGGACCAACAAGATTTACAAGATCAACACAATGGCCATGAGATTGGATGTCAGATCAGCACCAAGTCATTTAGGACCAACAAGATTTACAAGATCAACCCCATGGTCATAAGATTGGATGTCAGATTAGCACCAAAGTCATTTAGGACCAACAAGATTTACAAGATCAACACAATGGCCATGAGATTGGATGTCAGATCAGCACCAAGTCATTTAGGACCAACAATATTTACAAGATCAACCCCATGGTCATAAGATTGGATGTCAGATTAGCACCAAAGTCATTTAGGACCAACAAGATTTACAAGATCAACACAATGGCCATGAGATTGGATGTCAGATCAGCACCAAGTCATTTAGGACCAACAAGATTTACAAGATCAACCCCATGGTCATAAGATTGGATGTCAGATTAGCACCAAAGTCATTTAGGACCAACAAGATTTACAAGATCAACCCCATGGTCATAAGATTGGATGTCAGATCAGCTCCAAGTCATTTAGGACCAACAAGATTTACAAGATCAACACCATGGCCATAAGATTGGATGTCAGATCAGCACCAAGTCATTTCGGACCAACAAGACCTCAATACTTGTATTTCAGTGAAAATAACACGGCCATATGATAATCCATTCAGAATTAATAACGATAGCAAATTTTTCAAGATGGCCAAATTTTGTATGTCAGATTGGCAACATTTGGATCTATTATCAAACTAAACATCGTAAGAGGTCTACTGTTGAAAACCCCATATCAATATGAGCATCCAACTAGGAGAAATGGAATTAGAACAATTATTCAGACTGCGAATACGACAACCATACTGGATGCTTAAAAAAAATGACATTATCATTTAAAACAAATTGTATATCATAAAACGACTTACAGTGAAAGTTCTATGCCAATATGACTATCCATTATGGAAAAGTTGTGATAACAAAATATTGAAGATGGCTGCCATATTCGTCAGACTGGAACATTTTAACTTAGGATCAACTACACATTATAAGACATCTCAGTGAAAACCTCATGTCAAAATGACCATCCATTTTGAAGGAGCTATAATAAGATTTTCAAGATGGGAATTGTAACTGTGGTAGCCATATTGGATGTCCCAAGGCACCGTTTTCATTTAATACCAACCAGACATTGTAAGTACTTCAGTGAAAACCAAAACAATATGACCATCTATTTAGGAGGATGTACAGTTTGCATTATCACCACTTTAGTGACCATACTGAATGTTAGGTCAGCACCATTTTCACTTACTGCCATTGGAAATCACAAGTCTTTCAGTGAAAACCCGAAGCTGAAATGTCCATCAATTGTAAAAATGTTGCATTAAGATTTCCAAGATGATCACCATATCATATACTGAATGCGCATCATATTTATTTATTATTCTGGACAAACAGGGCATTGGAATGAACATGTGTATAAAGTTTCTTGCCATAACAAACTTGTGGTAACAGAAATATTATGAACATCAGACTATAGGCCTACTTTTCTGGTCTATGACCAATATGCTAAAAGTTTAATCTATGGTAAAATTCTATTTTTATAAAAGTATGAAACAAGGCTACTTAAAACAGCACTTTGTGGTATTACTGCTTTATCAGTCAAGTCTATGCTTTACTACATATCAAAGCTCACCATATTCTTTCCGTAGCCTTGTAACAAATCTTTTGGGTGCCAATGTTCCAACTTTCTTCTTCTGTGTAGCGATACTGTAGAAAAGATCTGCTAGACATGTAAGCAGTGTTTCTTTTTTTTGATTCTTCTGTTGTTGTTTGTATTGTAACACCTTTTCTCGGAATGGTCTACAGAAATACAGTGCCTGAAGGACTGAATTACAGTAGCAAGTGTTTCCAAACTGAAACAGAATTACAAGGCAATCAGATACAATTCAGTTACGAACAATTAAACAGCGATCATAAAGAACAGTGAACAAAAAGAACTTTTATTATTTTATTACAGTTAAGCCTGTATATAAATGTTACATGTATCATATTGGACAAATACAGTATTCGCAGTAGAACATGATTTGAGCAACCTCTGCAAAATCATCATACACATTTAAAGTTTATTATTAATGCATCGATGTGAATGACCATATGCTAAATGCAACCAACAGCCAGGACCTTTTGGCAAATATGTACTTCAACACTGCCATGATAGACTATATAACACATCTGATATAAACAGCAAAATTTAATTCTTTGTAATCCTGACTATGGATTAAGTTTGCAGGCAGTGTACAAATCCTGATTGTGGATTAAGTTTGCAGGCAGTGTAAAAATCCTGATTGTGGATTAAGTTTGCAGGCAGTGTACAAACTGTTCCAAATGAAGAAGCTGAGTCTGGCTATCAGTTTCTTTAAATGTGTATGGTATACATGCATGCTTAAGACGGTAAACCAAACTAAAGATCTTGCTATACCATGCCACTGTAGTGTCATAGTCATATAGGACCCTATTATGATTAATCATTCCAACTAAGAAAAATGAGATTAGATGAAGCTGGGATTCAGACAGAGGAAAAAGTGATGCACATAAAGATGGAGAATGAAGAGACAAGGACAGAGTAAGTCTTACATTCACTAATCCAAAGTAATGTTCATTTGCTGGCAGCTGTACAGATCCAATCTCTTTCTCCAACTGAGATGGATTGTTACCCTGCAAAAGTAGATCAACTGGAATTCTGACACTTATAAAATCAAAATTATTAACTTGATGTGTTCAACTTACTGCTTCAATCAATTTCTTATTCCAAACAGAATCAAATTAAGCCACAAGCAAAGAGAGATGTTTTCAAGTTCTGGTGACCTACATTTCAGTTAGCTGGAATGAGGTGGATGCCAGGAATGCCAAAATAATGACCTTCCAAAGGAATATGGATTCATATAAATCCAAATGAAGTGAATACTTGCCACTAAAGTTATATAGAATCAGATTCTAGAAAATGACACCCATTACTGAAAGAGTCGGTGCTGAATGCCTACATGTCCGGTGTGACTTGTATTATAGACATTCTGGTAAATGCCTATTACCCCAGATATAAAATTACAATTCATGCTTTAAATAAATTGCTTAACATGGGCTTCTTATGCTCCATGCTGGTCTCCCTAAACAAAGTAATGTATAGAAATGGGCAGTAATGGACAATAATGGGCCATAATGGAGATGAAGATACTGTAAGAGAAATTCCAGGAATGAAATAAATTAATGGAACTAGTTTTATAAGATTTATATATAAACCTGTTATATATTTATACTCTTACATTACTCCGTTTCATAATTTCTTCTGCTCCACACTTCTTTACAGGGTTAGTAGCATATTTCTTTCAAAATTTTCAAGGTTTATCAAAGTTCAAAATCATGTTTTTCAAGGTGCATTCTTACATTAATTTTAAAGGATACATAAATGAACTATATGTAAACACAATACTTACTATTACTTCATACAACGAACATTTCTTGCAAATTTATTTCTTTAAAAAAACATGAAGTCAAGATTATGTACTTTTAAATCATTCCCATTAATACTCAACATCCTACATCTGGGCACTAGAATAATGTACAGTCACTGAACTATGTTCATTTTACTCTGTCTACACTAAACTATTTACAAAGTTCAAAATATTTTAGAGTGAATTTTTCAGTTCCTGTAGCTTGTCATCACACTGTTTTACAAGAGCTCCAAGTTCAGCAATTTTGTCCGTAACACTTTCCCTCAAACTATTTGATGTCATGACAAAGGAAATTTTCCTATGGATCTCTGCTTTCAATACATAATCAGCAAAAGCTGTCACTGTCTCAATGTCTTTTTGAGTACCTGCCTTTCTTCTTCACCCACCCCCATAAAACAAAAAAAGTAACAAAGATTTGTTTTTTTGTATTATCACTTATTTAAAAACAGTGCATGGATATTTTCAACTACTTTATATTAGATATATTAATATTTCTCTCAGCTTAGCTGTAGTCGATATTTTTAGATTTATTCATTTCATTGCATTTACTGTCTGTCCTATATCCACTCAATCAAATTATAGAATCAGAACGAACTAATTTCATAATTAAGACTATATACAGTTACTATTTTAAAACTTGAATCTCTCTGTTCATATACTTCTTTCATCAAAAATGTTCATGTTGAAGGCTTCTTGTTTTGCCTTTATGAGAGATTGATTGGTTTTTTTTCCAGCTGCATGTGACCGTAGAGCACTCTCCCATTGCATGCAAATGAATTTCCTTCTGGCACAATTGTCATTTTGCAAAGTTCTCTGAGAAAGATCTCGTACTCTAAACTTTATATTTTTCTTCCTCTAGCCACCGAGGCTGGAATCGACAGACAGCCATTTTGAAGCACACAAATTATTCAAATTTAAACCTCAGCCACATTTGGGCTTCGTGCAATTGTTAGTCCAAAATGTACAACTGCGCAGTGACCAGTTGCAGAAATTTCCCTGCTGGCACAAAGTTAGCAAGAGATCTTTTTTTCTTTCTTTCTATTTAAATCTGTAAAACAAAAACTATTTATTAACTCCTTTCAATTTCAAGCAAGTCAAGGCTTTTCAAGGTACCCAGACAATATTTTGAATTTTCAAGGTGTTTTCAAGGCCTTGAGGGACAAAATCAATTTTGAAGGCTTTTCAAGGTCCCCTACGAACCCTGTCTTAATCTTTTCTTTCTTACATCTTTTAGTGTTTCCTCTTGTCAGGCTATCATCTTTTCTTCTTGTACCTATACCCCATTTTATAACAGCTCAAAATCTAGCTGTCTGAAGCCTTTATACAGAGGAAACAACTTATGTAGAAAAAAGAACTGTAAGACAAGTTGACAAGAACAAAACTTCTGCTCAAAGTTATTTTGCATTTGGTAATCAATCTTGCTCATATGGATTTCCAACAGAAAATGGCCATCATGTTTTTTAATGCAGACTAATTAATGAACAAGAAATGAATTTTATCGCAGATTATCAGTAATACTGATTCTGATACACTTTTATTTAGCAGTGAACTTTATACTGCATCCTAAACACACAAAAATTTGCTACAAAAGAAATGCAGTAATTTTGCTACAAAATTTACTACAAAAGAAATGCAGTAATTTAACAGAAAAAGATTCAGACACATGTTCACTCTTTGATCAATCAACTGTGATTTAAAATTTTACATTAAAGACCACATGATTCACTATCCATCTGATTAATAATTCTTTTATCCCTCTTGCTTAATTATACGTATGTATGTAAGCTGTCTTGACGTTTTCCAGACCTCGTGCCTATTAATTATCTATGATTAAAAAGGAGTAAAACTTTTAAATTGACAAACTTATATCCTGTCTTTTTGCTTTGTATACACACATGATCTTATTGGCAATAAAATACGTAGAACAAAACAAAAGATTTAAGTTGGCATTTGTGAATGGTATTTACTAATCTACCTTAGCAAATAATAACATGGAATTGCATTGCTATGGAACTTAACATATTTATCACTGTATTTCTGTCTCCATTTAAGAGACTCCATTTAAGTGTTCATTTTTCAAAATTTTTATCAAAAGTAGTTAGCTGATTTCTATTTTAAGACTAATGGCTAAAACTTTTCAACTACATAACCAGCTAAAACTAAAAGAATGTGCTTTTATGAAATTCAGCAATCACACCTGTTGCATGTGTTTGATGTCCACTTTAACTGCACACAGAATCCAGTAAGCTGAGTAGGCAGTGTCATGTATGACCAAACACAATTATCGTTTAATGACATACTTTGATACATAACGGTCAATGAATATAATAGACTCTGAATAGAGGTATGAACAATATGGTTTGTTATAGACTTGAATTGATATATGAACAATAGCATTTGTTACAAACTTTCTCTAATGAATAAACATAAAAGAAAAAATATAACTACAAAACTACAAGACTAAAACTGAACTGAAACAATCGTGCTGCATGTGCAAGATGCAGAGAGCTTTTAGATTTAGAGAAATATTTCAAAACAAGAAGAGCTGAAACCATAGAAGGCTCATTCCTGGAATGCATTTATAAAGAGAGCACCCAAGAAATAGATCTATCAGGAATTTCCTAGGAAAGAAGACCTACATTGGTATCAGTAATGAACGCTATTAAATGGGCAGACAAAGACTTTACTAAATTAACTGATGGGCTAAATATAAAGGAAACAACAGACTATAATTTAAGACCATTGGGAAACCAGCTGATAATTTTGTATGGAGAAATGTATATTGGAGGAGAAAAAGCAGTGATAAAAGAACCATCAATAATATTAGAATTATTATGGAAAATCAAAACAAAAAAAAAGACTGAAGAACTACACCCATCAGACTTGCCGTTACAAATACCCCTGCAGGCAACTACTGAAAAGTTTGAAAACAGTTCCAACTAAGTCACAAATGCCTGAATTGACACATATCCCTATAATCCAATTAAAAAAGGGATAAGGATTCTGGAAATAGAAAAAGCAGAACTGAAGAATATGAAGCCAGTCTTCTTCTTACCGGGGTTTCCAGTAAAATCCTGGTATAAGGGATGCATATACCATCGAAAATGCAGGATTTGCGGAATGACAGGACACATGAAGATAAAATGCCCAATGACTTCAGAGAAAGAAGAACAAACTTCTGTCAAAAAAACGATGATTTTTTCCCACCCAAAAGAGACAAACAGAGGAAAAAGAGAAACCAATACAGCTATCAAACTAAAGAAAGGAAAAAGTACAATAACAGCAACAACAAAAGCAAAAAGAACAACTCAAAAAACTAAAGCCAAGTCATTAGAGCAAAATGGGAATTAACAACACCACCATTTACAACAACAGCAACAAGAAAATCAAGGAAGAGAACAACAAAACACTAAACAAATGAAAGGTCAAGAACTACAGCAACAACAACAAAAATAACAACAGAGAGAGAAAAGAAAGGGAAATGGAACCCAAAGATAAAACAAAAACAAGGCAAATTTATGGAGAGATCGGAGAATGAAGACAGTGGAGAGAAGAAAAAGAAATGGAAAGAGGAAGAACAAAATAGAAAAAACTACTACCACCTACATTACGATGAAGACCTAGAAGAGACAGTCTATGACAGACAAGAGATCACCTACACTTCTGGATTTGTAATAAAATGAAAAAATTATGGAAAAAATAAACAAAAATTACAATAATAACAACAACAAAAATTCCTAATAAAGAAAAAACACCCCTTCCAACTTTAAATTTAAAAACTATAACACCTTTGGGTAACAATAACAAATCTTAAAAAAAGACATCGCAAAATTGTATAACCATAAAAAAGGGGAGGGCAGGCATCCTAACTGGTCTGAAAAGATCAAACAGGGAATACCCCCCAAAAAAAAAATGTTAGTGATTTTTAATGTAAATAATTGGACTCGAGATGAAAAGAATCAGAAGTTTCGAATATATATATATATATATATATATATATATATATATATATATATATATATATATTCACTGTGTTAAAATTCTCAATTTTGTGTTCATTTGGTTATCTTGGATATTATCAGAATGGTAAAAGGAAAGAGCAAGAAAGTTTCTTTGCAGTGACTATAAGAAAGCTTGTGAGTCTGGCTCTTTTATGTGAGGTATGTCTTCTTTTGGATTGCTTATATATTGTTAAGTTACTATTTTACAATCTTTAATTTTTATCATTATTATTATATTATCCCTGCAATTTCTTTAAGCTGTCAGTACAACCTTTCATCTGAATATGCAAACCTTATGTTACGAGTTTAACATGAAACAGTATCTATATAAAATTTAAAATTTCTTAAAAAATGTATAAATTTTTGCCATTTAAAATAAACGCACTGCTTTCTTAATATGCCATCAAATATGAAAAGTAAATATGAAAGAAGCAGTTAGAAAATAAATAATAAATAACATATTCAAACATATATATGTCCTGTTTTTGTAATGTTATCAATTGTAAAAAATAATTAACTGTACATTTATTAAATTCAGTTAAACTTGGTAAAGTCGATATTTTTCAATATAAATTGCATTTTATCATTAGTTTTATTATCAGATTGATTAATGTATATTACTAATTGCAAAATGGTGTATTTAAATTAACATTTTATCTTTCCATCTTATAATTCAGTCTTTGATAAGAAAATTTGACCAAGTCAAAGTTATTAATTGCCGATTGCATACCAGTACCTATATTGAAAATAGTCAATGTAATGTAATAATATAAATAAAAGTAAGAAAATGTACCGAATGTCATAACATTTTGGGTGATGAATTCCATTACCTCGATAATACAAGTTCTCTCTCTCTTTCATAATGGTATTCATACAGCTCAGCAAATTGATTGTCAGAAGATTCGTAATTTGCATAGAATTAAATGATATATTAGGTATTTTAAAGTATTAACCCTTTACATCACAGAGTGTATGGCTTTTTAGCCCTCCGATACACATGTAGCTAAGTTACCCAGTACAGGGCGCTATAAATATAACACGTTACCTATTCGACTCCATCCACATAGGCCTGCCTGGTTACTGTTAAGCAATGTAGTGTATGTTATGTTTAACAACAATTTTAACCATTTTACATACTTGGTACACATTTATTATGTATGGAAAAATTTAAGAGTAAAGTCTGATCATTATAGCTGTGTAATTATTTTTCACGGACGAATTTTTATGTGCTTTAAAATCTTGAGAGAACTTGTTCACTGTCAAGTCAGTGAATCCGAGTGACCAACTGTAGCTGCCATTTCTCATACTCGAAATTTACAAGTTCTTAGTCTGCGTCTATAACACTAAGTCATCTGAATTTGATAATTTATAAAAACTAATTGCTACCTACATCAATATCAGAGCCATTACCTAAGTTATTGAAGCTTTCATAGTTGTGATTCTAATCATGAAAAGTATTGAATGAAATCGGCAACCTCCATTTTGGAGAAAGGAGAATAAAACCCTGTTACTTTAAATGGCAGGTTTCTTCCAGAGCATAAACAGCGACCACATGATCTGATGCAATGGTCATTCACAGCAAAGAATGAAGTATCTAATAGGGGGTTTTCTCTGAAGGTGGTGCTACGAAAACCTGCTAAAATTGGCCAATGTTTACAGCAGATGTCAAAATGCGCTTCCATGCGGATGGAGCAGAAACGTCAAAAGGCGCTTCCATGCGAATGGAGAAGAAACGTCCAAAGGTGCTTCTATGTGAATGGAGTAGAGACGTCCAAAGGCGCTTGCATGAGGTAAAGGGTTAATGTATCATGCTGTGTCTGTACGTGTTCTAGATCATACATGTAATCACTCAAGTGTTTGTTTTTTATAATGTC
Organism: Sinohyriopsis cumingii; assembly: GCA_028554795.2. Taxonomy (NCBI): domain Eukaryota; kingdom Metazoa; phylum Mollusca; class Bivalvia; order Unionida; family Unionidae; genus Sinohyriopsis; species Sinohyriopsis cumingii. Next base: position 167,643,481 of record CM068829.1, read on the forward strand.
GGTAATAAGTTCCCTACAACTAATGTTGAAATGTTGTTTTCAATCTAGGCATTAAAAGAAACATATTTTATCCATCTTATATTGTTTTATATTTAAACTCCAAAAAAAGACTGGCTGCAAATATTACAAGAAAATGTTATCCATCTTCTCATTTATTCTTCATGTGTATCTACATTACATTTTTTTCAACATACTCAATTCTTTTAATTGCCAACTTGAATGATTTCTTTTTCTATTTATGTCAAATCTAATACAATTTGATATACCTAGATTAGATACCCCCAACAGAGAGTCTCCTATTTTTTTCGGCCCATCTTTTCTATATGGCAAATCTGATTTTGAAACTTAGAATACTTTCTTCTCACAAATGCCTGGCATCTCACAGATGAAGAAATATAAAACTTGATTGTCGACTCAAATGATGAACTGCGATATGTAAAAGTTTAAAGTGATCATTCCCTGGAGTGACACATTGTTTGTACATTTCACTTGAAGAAAAATGTCACTGATTATTTAAAAAATAATATCGGTTTCAACATTCAAGACAGACAGTCATTTGTAAACGTCCTTTTCATTGACAAATGAATTTCACAGACTGATAATTCTTATGTTATAGAAGCAAGAATAAAACATGCAACAAGTGCCATTTCGGAAAATGCATTGGGTTTCTAGACATACTTCGAAAAACGAATGTTACCAATTCTGAATGATCATGTTAACTTTCCTGCGAGGCCAACAAATGTGGACGCCAATGGACAAATAATAATGCAGAGTCTGCCAATAATATGAAGACTGGAACCAAATGGAAGCAAAACAATATATCAGTTCTCGTAGACGTAAATACAATCGATTGTCAGTTCCCAGTATAAATACGCTAAAAGATCATTGATTGGAATAGGCAATTTCAAGCTGGCATCCGATTATATGCACTACAAAGTTTATATTCTTTATTATTATTTTTTAAAATCTAATAAATGAATTACAATACAGCAGTGCCTTCAAAATGTTTACATAACGAATGCTTGTCGCTACTTTCAATATTACTCCGATACCTATAGTATAGTGCAGAAAAGAAAAGGTGTGCATTAACACAGCCGATCAGTAAGGCTAAATTGAAATGAGAAATTTTCCATTATGAATGAAGCGTTTGCATGTGTATAAGTCTTGAATAATTAATGTACCATTTTGGTGAATAACCAAAATACTCAGCGCAGAGTAACCATCGTCGTTTTTAACGCCATATTTGTGTGACAGTTTCAGACTGGTTTACAATCTCATCTGTATATAAAGTTAATACCGTACCGGAATATAAACCCGGTCGTAAGACAATTCTGTAAGCGTACACGGCACACGAAAAGAAATATGCATGGAATAAATGACCAAGAAAATAAGTATAATTAAAAACTGTTACTTGCAAATATACTTCAGGTAGTAGAATGAACAAAGGACGGTTCATTCTGGAAACGATAAAGCTTTGGATAGGTAATTGATATTCATGTCGGTATGCGGAGAGCTCGCCCCATGGAGAACTCGCCCTATGAGAACTCACCCCAACGTATCTGGAGAAGCAGCCCCAGAGTAGTTGGAGAAGTCGCCCCAATTGGTTGGAGAAGTCACCCTAAAACTTGTCACCCCAGATAACATTTTTATAACAGAATTAAATCATCTTTTACGTGATTCATATTTAGATTTATATATATATACGCGATCACAAAAGAGATATTAACTAGTAATCATAAAAAGCAATATCATAGTAATATTTCTAAGGACGAAATTAGGTCTTTATATTATCTAATGAATGACGACAGTATAGTGATTAAAAAGGATGACAAATCAAACACTATTATTATTATTAATCAAAAAGATTATGTTAAAGAAGTTAAACGTCAATTAAATGATGAAAATTGCTACAAACATATTATCGAAGACCCGTCAATAGAAATTAAATTTAAAAAAATCAACATGCATTAATGACATTGCTAAAAATAATAATTCCGTATATGAGGAATTTGATACTTTCCCTCTTAACATAAATACATCTCAATTCTACATATTACCCAAAACTCATAAAATTCCTGACCATAATTGACCTTTAAATTTTCCAGGACGACCCATTATATCAGGTTGTAATTCATGTACTGAAAACCTATCCATATTTATTGATAGTGTTTTACAACCTTTACTGAAATCACTTCCTTCATACATTAAAGATACAACTACTTTCATTAAAATAATCCTGGTATCATTAAATGTAACATCACTATATACCAACATTCCGCATGCAGATAACATACTATTTAGTGAAGATATTTGTAAAATAATAAAACATATCTTGGAAAATAATTATTTTCAATTTATTAATACAAATTACATACAAATAATGGTTACGTCAGTGGGTATTAATATGGCTCCTTCATACTCTTCCCTTTTCATGGGTAAATTAGAAAAGGATTTTCTTCAAAACGAAAAGTTTAACCCATCTCTTTGGTTCAGATTTTTAGATGACATATGTATGATCTGGAAGCATTCAACTGAAGAACTGTAAAAAATTATTGATCGCCTAAATCATTTTCACCCGACGATTCAGTTTACTTATATTGCATCTAGTACGCATGCTTCATTTTTAGATGTAAATGTAATAAAAATATTGATAAGACTATCTCTATAAATATTCATATCAAGAAAACTAATATCCACCAATATATGGAATATTCTTCATGTCATCCCATATAAAAACTGTATACCATATAGCCAGTCCAAAAGATACAGACGCATTATTTCAGATGAATGTCAATTACAAAATCCTTTGAATAAATTGCAAACATATTTACAAAACAGAAATTATTCTACACATGGAAAAGTTGAAAAACTGAAAATTTTATAGATTTAATAAGTTATTAAGTTGAAGAATAACAACAACAAATAAAGGCTTAACAAGCATATGGCGACATCTCAAAATTACTATATATGATCCTTGGGGCGACTTCTCCAGGCGAAATGGGGCGACTTCTCCGACCACCATGGAGCGACTTATCCTGACACCTGAGTAGGAAGGTGGGGCACTATACGTACAATGGAAATTAGCATTACGGAGACCCCTGGGTGAATATACGTACAATGGAAATTTAACATGGCGAAAAATCGTGGGTTAATATACGTACAAGGGGAATTAACATGGGAAAAAATTGTGGGCCGATATACGTACAAGGGGAATTTAACATGGGAATAGAGTTTGGGGGTTGTTTAGGGACAAAGGGGAATTGAATATGGGATTTTTTTTTTTTTTAAATTTTTTTTAAAAAAAGGGGTAGGCAATGGAAAGGCTATCTCTTTTCGAGAAATATGGCTGGCCCTGAAAAGGGCCTTTGGGTTTATGTTAATATTAATATTAACATAGATGGCATCTGTCACATCTTCTTCTTCTTCTTAAACTCCTTCTAACTGCCGGTCCATACACAAGTACCCTCTTGAGACATCCTTGTCTTTCTATGTAAACTCTCCTCATCCATTGACTAGTATCTGTCCTATCAACAACAGTCCACTTGGACCTAACATACATGAGCATGTCCGTCCTAAACATCATGGAAGACACAAGGGTGGATGACTCAACTGTGGTCCACATCTTGAAGCGACGAGAATAGGTGAACCAATGCAGTGAACTGCGCTTATTTATAGGTACAGGAAGGATTGAAACGGATTGAATTCATTCACCAATCCGAACACGCGTTACAAAATTCAGTCAGCTCGCATCCAATCCGAAGAGAGCAGTCTGTGACGTCACGTGGTCTATATAGATTCGTTAGCGCTTGTGAGCAGTCAATCTATGCGACAGTGATTCAACATGACGGAAACTCAGAAAACGATCCATTGGGGTGCACCAGCAGGGGAGACTGCCCAAGGGAACCCGGACTTACTTTCAGAAGAGGTACATTGGGATTTTGTGGATTTTCTTACCTCGCAAGAATTTGTTCCGGAACCTTCGTTACCTTCTTCATTACCGCAAGTGGAGAATTTTAGACAGAGACAGAAAGAAGAATTGGAGAAATTTATGCAACGACAAAAGGAAGCGGAACAAGCTTTTCTCCTACAGCAACAGCAACAGCAACAAGAAGAGGTAAGAAAAAAAACAACAGCAACAACAGCAAGAAGAAGTAGCAGCAAAGAAACAAGAGGGTGAAAATCAAATGGCTACGGTACTGTTGGACATTTTAGCGGAGTTAAGAAGTCTGAAACAAATGTATCAGACTTCTTTATCACGACCGAAGAGAATACGACCTTCCCGAGCTAAACACGCCAACCCTGTGACTAAGCTTGTCCTACCACCCTTAGTGATTTCAACCCAATCATCAGAAGTAGGCCTTGGCCGTGGCAAAGGCTTAAGGCAGTTAAAGTTGATTGGTTAAACTCCCTCCTACACCATAAAGAAAAAAGGCCCTTTTCAGGGCCACCCACATTTCTCGAAAAGAAATACAATTTCAATTTGCCAATAACTCAAAAATAAACCCCACCCATTTTACCCTTATAGTACGTGTCTGTGTATGAGTGCTTGAGTTTAGCTTCTTATTTTAAAATCAAAACTCAAAGACACTTACCTTATATCATTCATGTATTCTTTTATCCATTTTTTACAATCCAATTCACAATTCACCACAGAACACTTTAAAAAGTTCGTACACTTCTTCTTTCTCATTATTTAGTCTCTCTGTTTTTTGAATTTCTTCACCGTTTTTTCCTCATTTTCTTCCCTTCTTCTTTTCTTCTCCTGTTTCTTTGCCTCTTTTAAATAGAATTGTCTTCTTTCTTCCTCTTTTTCCTCTGAAGAATCCCTCTCTTCTTCTGAAGAATCCTTCTTTTCTTCTGACTCCTCTTGTTTCTTTTTTGGGCAATCTGGAGACCAATGTCCTTTTTCTTTACAATAATAACAGGTATCTTGACTTTTGTCTTTTTTAGCCCCTGTTTTTTTTCTTTTTTGACGGTCTGGACACTCTGAAGACCAATGCCCTTTCTTCTGACAGATACAGCAAGTATCTTGACTTTTATCTCGAAAGGAAGGAGAGTAGTCCGTCGGTTGGTCTGAAGAGAATTTTCTAATGACCCCTCGCAAAGCTCTGACGAAACGTTCCATCTGGGTAGTTTCTTCCATCGTTGTGCTCGGCTTGAGAGTGAAATGAATAGTGAAAGGACAAGACACACACCCTTTTTATATACGCTGGTTTGCCAAAACTATAAATTAGTCTATGGTGTTTAAACTTGAGTCATTTGACGTTTTGCACTCAAGATGAAACGATCCCATTCATTCGAGAAGAAAGAAGAAGAAGAAGAAAGTAAGAGGCAGAAACGTGATCTATCGCCTCGTACCAGGGCTGAAATCTTGGCACAAATTCATGCCAGTGATTTTGAAGAGGACATGAGTGAACCAGAATTTGAAACCTCTAAACCAAGTTCGTCACCCTTAGTCAACCCTGAAAAATACTATTCCATTCGAGAGACGGAAAAGCGCTCCTCTAGAAAATTTAGAACCACGGCTTACACCTACACGGTGAAGTTTAAAGATTTCAAGGCCGACGTACCCTTGGAGAAAGCAGAAGGGTTCATCACCGAGATGTGGGATTCTTTGCTCACCGCACTCAAGCGACAATGTCAACCCAAAGAAGACGATCGCTTGACACTATCCATAGATCACGACGGTTTGAAATCCCCTGTTTGGATCGAGTTTAGCAGACCTGCAGAACTAACCCCTTCCAAAATCATGGACAAGATTCAACACGTACAACAATCTAATGACCAGTTTGACATCACCGATGGTAAAGCCACACTGAAAATGGCCCACGTCTCTCTTCCTCAAGGGACAGGATGCAAAAAGATGTTATTGGTGAACGAGCTTCGCAGCATTAAGCGTAGTCTTGTCCAAATTCACAATCCTCATGACCAGATGTGTTTAGCCCGTGCCATCGTGGTGGGACGAACCTATGCCAACAAGAACGACACGACAGAATGGAAAAGAACCTGGAACACTATTCAACGATCCGATCGAGCCAAACAACGAAACGAAGCAGAACTCCTGTTGCAACAAGCTGGCCTGTCCAAAGACACACCCTGTGGCATTCCTGAGATGCAAAAATTGCAAGATGCCCTAGCTCCACGCTACACCTTGAAAGTGCACCCTCAAGAAATGCGCGGGTCTCTGTTGTTTCGAGGGCAGGATTTTAAGGACGGAAAATACATTCACCTTTATTATCACGATGACCATTTCGATACCATTACCAGTATCACCGGATTCCTGGGATACAGTTATTATTGTGAGAAATGTGATTATGGTTATAACAATCGAGAGCAACACAAGCATTGTGGATTGAAATGCCCAGGATGTTTGGCCTCTCCACCCTGTCTGAGCGAAGAACCAGTGCCTTGTTCAACTTGTCTGCGCACGTTTGTCAGCCCTACCTGTTACCAACAACATCTGAAAACGCAAGGTTCACAGAAGAAATGTGCTTGTCAACTCCTGAGATTGTGCCCTACGTGTGAACAAGTCATATGTACCAATGCTGCCAAGGCACACGTATGTCGAGGAAAGAAAAAATGTCACATTTGTCACCACATCGTGGACTTGGAACACGAATGTTACGTGCAAAAATACCAACCCCCACCAGAGAAAGAGGACGGTCACAAGAAGAAAGGCAATTTCATCTTTTTCGATTTCGAATGCATGCAAGAGACTGGCATTCACATCCCTAATTTCTGCGTGGCTCATCGAGCGTGCGAGAAGTGCATTCAAGAACCTATCTTCAGTCATTGCCCTCACTGCAGCAAGATTCCTGGAGGACGTGAAAAAATCTTTCGGGGACCAAACACGTTAGACGATTTGGCCCAATGGGTCTTAGACCCCATCGACAAGACGTGGAGCCAAGAGGACATCGAACGTTACGGAGATTGTCATCGTCATGCCACGGTGATGGCTCACAATTTCTCCGGATACGATGGACAGTTTCTTTTGAGGTACTATGCGGAACAAGGCACCGAGCGTCCTAAAGTGACTTTGAACGGAGCCAAAATCATTTTCATGCAAGTGGGACAATAACAGTTTAAAGATTCGATGAGTTACTTGGCCATGCCTTTGAGTCAAATGCCTAAAACGTTTGGAATGACAGAAATGGCTAAAGGGTACTTTCCAAATTTTTTCAATACGGAAGCCAATCAACATGCCGTTCTACCCCATTTACCTGAGGCTCACTATTACGACCCGGACAACATGCGTACCGAACAACGAGAAGCTTTCTACGCTTGGTACCAGGCTCATGCCTCTGACCCCTTCGACTTTCAGGAAGAAATGTTAAAGTATTGTCGTTCCGACGTGGACATTTTACGACGTTGCTGTGGAAAATTTCGAGAACTGTTCATGGAACACGGAGGGGTCGATCCTTTGAAAGAAGCTTGCACCATTGCCAAAGCGTGTTCCTTAGTGTACCGCCAACGATTCATGCCTGAAAACACCGTGGCTGTCATCAGTCCTCAAACGACCCACTATGTCAAGCGTCAATACTCGGTCAAAGCCCTACCTTGGTTACATTACTTGTGCGACAAGGAAGACAAATGGATTCAGCATGCCCGCAACGGAGGAGGCGAAAAGACCATCGGAACGTATTCGGTAGATGGCTGGGACTTAGAAAACCCCAAGATCGTGTACGAGTTTAACGGTTGCTTATTTCACGGATGTCCCGTCTGTTACCCTGACCGTGACACTAAAAATCAGTTTTTGCAACGAACCATGGAAGACTTGTACCAGGACACTTGTCAGCGACGCCTAAAGTTAGAACAGGAAGGATACCAAGTGGTGGAAATGTGGGAAGACGAGTACGATCACCGTTTGAAAACCGATCCCGAGTTTAAACGCCTCGTGGAAAGTTACCAGTTCATGGACCTGCTGAACCCGAGGGATAGTTTGTACGGAGGAAGGACCAATGCCACCTGTTTGCTGTACCAAGCCGACGAAGAGAAAGGAGAAGAAATCAAATACTTGGACGTGTGTTCGCTGTATCCCTACGTGTGGAAATATTGTCGCTTTCCTGCAGGGCACCCGCAATTGTTCACGGAACACATCGACCTGAAAAACATTCGACAATACGAAGGCTTGATCAAGTGTAAAGTTTTGCCTCCCACGAACCTATACCATCCCGTCTTACCTCACCATTGTCAAGGCAAACTGATGTTTCCCTTGTGCCGTACTTGTGCCGAGACGTGCAACCAGGACCAACCTTGCCATCACAGCCAGGAAGAACGTGCCTTGACGGGAACCTGGGTCAGCGTGGAATTGTTCAAAGCTCTGGACATGGGATACCAACTGTTAGAAGTGTACGAAATTTGCCACTTTCCCAAGACACAACAGTACCACAAGGGTGACCCTACTCAGAAAGGCATTTTCGCCGACAACGTGGATGCTTTTTGAAACTGAAACAAGAAGCCAGCGGCTATCCTTCCTGGTGTCACACTCCCGAAGACCAAATACAATTCAAAGAGAAATACTACGCACAAGAAGGCATCTCTTTAGACCACATCGAAAAAAACGAAGGCAGGCGATCGTTTGTCAAAGTGATGTTAAATTGCTTGTGGAGTAAAATGGCACAACGACCGTGTTTACCCAAGACGGAATATTTGACAGAACCTTCCCGCTACTTCCAGATGATTCACGACAAAACCAAATACATGAAACACGTGGACGTCGTTCGAGAGGATTTGATCTTGGTCAATTACGAAGAAGATCTGGACTTTGTACAAGACGACCCTTTTGGAAATGTCATCATTGCGGCTTACGTGACAGCTCATGCTCGCTTAAAATTGTACGAAGCTTTAGAACTGTTGGAAGAACGCGTCCTGTACTTTGACACGGACAGTTGCATTTACATCCATCACCCGATTCAACAGCACCCTGACATCGAAGGAGACCGTTTAGGAGCCTGGACAGCCGAGCATCCCGACGACAAGATTCTAAGTTTCGTCAGTGGTGGTCCCAAAAATTACGGCTACGAATACCGGGACAAACAAGGAGAAGTGCACACGACGTGCAAAGTGAAAGGACTGACTCTGAATCATCGTACCAGTCGAGTGGTCAACTTTGGGGTATTGAAAGAAGCCTTGCAATCGGGAGAGGATGGAAACTTTAAAGTGACCACCTATCAACCGAACAAGATTGTACGTTTACCCACTCACCACATCGTCAGTCGACCCTTGGAAAAAGTCTATCAAATTGTATACCAGAAGCGAGTGCGACTTCCCAATCACTTCACCTTACCTTACGGTCACGTCGGTATTGGTCTGTATATAAAAAGGAACCCTAGGCAAGATCGATAGTTCATTGTTCATTGAAGTAACTTACCATGTCGTTGACGAAGAAGAAACCAGATTGGTTAGGAGTCAAATGTTGGACATCACCGAGACCAGGGTTTTGAGGCTTGGACACAAGAGGTGGCCCAGTGTGCACGAGAGTTATTCAAGGAAAAAAGTTACTTTTCAACCTGTGTTAGTGACGGTGCCAGAAGAACCCGTCACCCAGGACAGGACTGTCGTGGACAGGCCTGAAAGACCCTTTCGGGAGGACACTTGTGTGACCTTACCCCTACTATAGAACTGGTTAGAACTTTACCCAAAACATGTTGTACAGACATTTGTGTTTATTCCACGTTCATGGTTATCATGTGCCTTTTATTCTTGTACTTAAGCCTTTGGCTTTTATGCATTTTTGTCTTTCGTATTCATGTTTGAAACATTCAATAAACGTGTTCTGAAAAAGTATATAAACTCTTGTCTTGTTTGTTTTTCGTGTCACAAGTGACATTTCTCACACTATTGCTACCTCTGCTGTCTCTGCTCCCTCTTCCTCTACTGTCAAAGTCATCGACGAACACTTAGATCGTGCCAGTTGGGAGGCTTTGTATCTTCGCCATCCCTTTAACATGCTCATTGCTGGACCTAGCGGTTCAGGCAAAACCGAATTCGTCAAACGTTTGATCGAACATAAACATCATTTGATCGATCGACCCCCTCAACGAATCGTGTGGTGTTACAAAGAGTGGCAATCGGCGTACAGCCTCTTGCGAGAAAGTCAAGGCGATTCCATCGTGTTTGTGGAAGGCATTCCTAAAGAAGACGACGGCATCGTCTCTGACTCCCGTCTAACCCATTTGGTCATTATCGACGACATGTTAGGAGAAGACGAAGAAGAAATTAAACTGTGGTTCACGCGCAAAGGGCATCACCGTAATGCCAGTGTCGTTTACATCACTCAAAATTTGTTTCAACAAAGTAAAGCCCATCGCACCATCAGTCTCAATGCGCATTACGTGGTCTTGTTTAAAAGCCCTCGAGATAAATCGCAAGTGCAAGTCTTAGCCAAACAGTTAGGAACGCCTTGGCTGACTCAGGCGTACGACGATGCCACTCAAACGCCACACGCCTATTTACTCGTCGATTTGAAACCTACGACTCCCGAGGATTTGCGATTTCGTACCCACTTGTTTCACCACTGGTGCCAAGACGGAGGGCCTGTCCTGTACACGTCTCCGTCCTCGACTTCATTTCACTCCCCATAAAAAAATCTTTAAAAACCTCAGACCCTTTCTCGTCTGTCTCACTCTCAGTGCGAACATGACGTCCCTTCAGTCGCATCTTCCCGTCAAATTGATTCGTGCCTTGTATGGCATCAGTCGACAAAAAGATCCACAAACACGAGCTCGTGTCTTAGAAGCTAGTCTCAAAGAAGTCTTACGATGGTTCACGGTGACGGCACGTCAATTACTCCAAGGAATCATTCAGATTCCTCATCAAACCAAACGCTTTTTCGATCGAAACAAAGTCGCTTTGGTCCAACTGGCCGATCCCCGCATCGACACTCAAACCAAAAAACAAATCATTTTGAAACCTGGAGGGATCGGTACTCTAGGAGGGGTCATCATTCGCTCACTCTTAAGATGGGATCCTAATGCACAGAAAGTTATACCCAAGACAAAAGTCGAACGAAGCCCCAAGAAGAAAAAGACCAGGTCCCCAAGGAGAACTTCTCCAGTGGCAGGACCCTCCTCTGACCAGACACCACCACCACCCCGGAAAAAGAAAAGAAGCCCCCAGAAAAAGAAAAGTCCACAGAAAACTAGTCGCAAGAGAGGCACTTCGGCCAGGACGCAACCTTACACTCGCAAACCACGACCTGCCACGGCGGTGACTGCGTCTCCGGCAGCTTCACGTTTGTCCACTTCTCCGTTAATGACACCCAGAACTGAAGAGTACTTGGAGACGTTGATCACACCAAGAACTTCTCCGTTGATGACCCCCAAAAGAACTTCCCCAGTGGCAGGACCTTCCAATTTAGTGGCAGTGGCTGCTGCTCACAAAGTACCTTCTCCCAAAATCAAAGTTCAAGAAAGATCGGGCATGTTACAAAGTTTACTGGATTTGTCCAAGCAAGAACTGGCTCGATTTAGTCCGTTACGTACCCCTGCACGACGTGTCATGCCTGTCCTCAAACTAATACGACGTCAAGACAATCAGTGGCGACGCGTTCCAGTATAAAAAAGGCCTGTGACCAAGTCGGGTATCAGTGTTTTTTGGTGCTCCTGAAGACTCAAAGATGTCACCCTCCAGAAAACCCCAAGGAAAGAAAAGGAAAGGACTGCCACCACGTTTAGCCAAACATGGGGACATGTTATCTGTCCTGTCCAAAGCTTCTCCACCCCTACGAAAAAAACTCATTCAAACAGCCTCCAAAGAGGTCATCGATACCGTGTGCGAATGTTGTTTGAACGTTTTGAAAGGCACGATCCCTTTGTCCAAACACCAGAAACAATGCTTAGGCAAACATCGCCACGTTCTTCGCCAAATGGTTCAAAAGAAAATTCCCATTCGTCAAAAAAAGAAGATGTTAGTGCAACGTGAAGGTATTTTACCTCTCTTGTTAGGCCCCATACTGAAAGGAGTCTTGGGAACCATGTTGGGAGGACTGGTGGGAGCAAGATAAAAAGGCCACGGAAGTTCCAAGATCTCAGAATCGACCCCTGACAACCCCATGGAAGGACGAAAACTAGCTTTAGTGCCTTACAAACGATGGATGGAATACCATCGGTGGCAAGAACAACACACCCCGCATTTACCTCCCAATCCCAATTTGAGCGAGATGTCTCAGTTACAACACGAATTGCAGTCCTTGATGGATCGCCAAGATTTGTCCGAAACAGAAAAATCGCAAAAGTACGGTCAACTCTTGCAACGATTGCAACTCTTTCGCCAGAAAGCTTTAGACGAAACAGCTCTACCCACTCTGAAAGATTTTAAGACCTTGATGAAAAGTCCAGCACCAGTACCAGTACCAGTACCAGTACTACCAGTACCCGTGACCAAGACAGAAAAAGGAGAAGAAGAGGAAGGGTTTCAAACTCCACCAGAAAAAGTACGCAAGTTAACAACACCACCTACCTCCAGAATTGGATGGATTAAAAAGATCATGGCCACCCCTTCTTCCTCACAAGAGAAAAAGAAAGTGAAGACAGAAGTGAAGACAGAAGTGAAACAAGAACCGATATCCTCCGCTCAGACATCCTTCTCCTCTTCGACACCTATTGCTGGCCGCACACGCAAAGCATTGCAATCCAAGAAAATACCCCAAGAGAAAAAGAGTAGCATCCTCCAAGAGTGGGTGTCTTATTAACACACCAACCAACACAAAAAAATGGAAGAAGTCTTAGCCAGCATTTACTACGATCCCTCCCATCCTGCAGGTTACGCAGGAGTTCAAAAATTGTATCGTGCTGCCAAAACGCGACTGAAAAGTCTCCGTTTACCTCAAGTGCAACGATGGTTACAAGAACAAGCTACCTATACTTTACACAAACCCATTCGACGCAAGTTTGCCAGAAGTCGCACCCGAGTGGAAGGCATCGATCATCAATGGCAAGCCGATTTAGCCGATGTCTCTCATTTGGCCAGCTACAATCGTGGCTACAAATATTTGTTTTGTGTCATCGACGTCTTTTCCAAATTTGCCTGGGTCGTGCCCTTGACTTCCAAATCGAGCAGCGAGTTAGTGCGAGCCCTGCAACGGGTGTTGAAACAAAGCGGTCGTCACCCTCTTCGATGGCAAACGGACAAAGGCACCGAATTTCTGAACCAAGCTTTCCAAAAAGAATTAAAGAAACGTGACATTCATTTTTTTACCACCGAGAATCCCGAAACCAAAGCCAGCATCGTGGAACGTTTTCAACGCACTTTGAAAGAACGCATGTGGAAATATTTTACGCATCACCACACTCTGAAGTACATCGACATCTTACCGCACCTGGTGCAAGCGTACAACCAATCTTACCATCGAAGCATCGGACGTGCCCCGCAAGACGTGACTCCCGACAACGAAGTGTTGGTGTTTGAGCGTCTGTTTGGTACGTCCCCGACGAGGGCTGTCCCCGAGAAAAGTGGAATGTTGGCCGTAGGAGATTGGGTGCGCATTGGCAAAACCAAACGCACTTTCGACAAAGGTTACTTACCTAACTGGACGACCGAATTGTTTCGCGTCACTGGACGAGTGCATGGCCGTCATCCTGCCGTCTATAAATTGGAAGACATGAACGGAGAAGTGCTCAAAGGAACGTTTTATTTGCCCGAGTTACAACGTGTCACCAAAAAAGAAGACGACGTGTACGACATCGAAAGCATTCTCGAACGCAGAACCCGTAAAGTGGGCAAACGACGTGTCAAAGAAGTCAAAGTACGTTGGAAATGATATCCACCCAGTTTTGATTCTTGGATCGACGCTTCGCAAGTCATCGACTATAAAAAGAAGTGACCATCATGCCCTTTCACACAGCAGACGCAGCTACGTCGACCACTCCTTCTTCACCTAGTTCTTCTATGCAAGATTTACAAAAACAACCCTTGTGGGTGTGGTGTGGAGAACGTGTGCCTAAAACGCAAATCGTCTTTTTCTGCCAAATCTTCGTGGTGTATTGTGTCATCGGGGCAGCCATTGCCAATTTGAGTTTGCAACAAGGAGACAAACAATTGTGGACCATTTTATTGAGCAGTTGCATCGGTTACCTGCTTCCCAATCCCTCCCTGAAATTCTCCTCGAACGGGAACCCCGGGAACCTTGTATCCAGTGTCAGTGCCAGTCACCACTTCAACCACAATCAGAACCCCATTTTAGACGGAGACACGCCTCTGACGTCCACTAACCCCTCGGACAGCCACAGAACTCTGGAATTATGAGTCACCAAAGCCAATTTTACTTAACTTTACCCAGTGACAGTTCCATGGAGGTGTTTCCCAAGAACACGTTGTGCTGTTACACGGCCAAATTACCTCAGGCCATCCAGTTAGATCACGAAGCCCATTGGGAAGTGGCTTTAGTAGAAATGATTCACCCGACCCAAGTCCTCAATGTCCTTCCCAATCAAAATTTTTTTGATGTGGAAGTTCATGACGAGCAAATGCAACAGTGGATGGATAGCAATGTCAAATATGCCAAGAAAACCCGTACACAAAATCAAAAGTACACCACCTATCACTTGTTCATTCCCCCAGGCTATTATTTCAGTGGTCAACATTTGGTCAGCACCATAGCCTCCAGGTTTAATGTCGTGTTTCTGAAAGCTTTGGAGCATGTCAACAAAAGTGTCACCATGGAGTACCACAAAGCAGCTCGTCGCTTCTTGATGAAATTTGAACGAAGTAAAATCATGTCCATTTTATTTTGTCCTGAATTGTTTGACATGTTGGGCGGAGACATGGACATGAGAAAGACCATGCTCAAGAAAAACGAATTACCCATCGTTTACGACAACGAGTCTTTTAGCAAGTTATTTCGTGCCCCGGTAGAACTGAACCAAAGACTGAATTTGATGTTCGTGTACTCCGATGTGGTGGAGTACAACGTGGTGGGACACACCTCCGTACCGTTACTGCGTGTCATTCCTTTCAAAGTGGATTCTGCCACGAACACTGACGAGGAAGGTGGAAACACTTACCACGTCCACCGCGAATTTGTACATCCTCACTATTTGCCTGTCAGTAAGTCGTATTTGGACACGGTCAACATTGCTATAAAAGGAGATTTGGGACAAAATATTCCATTCACCAAAGGAAAAGTCACGGTGAAACTCCATTTTCGAAAACGGTTCTCTCACGACTCGTAAGTAAGTCATGTATCCAGTGTACCGAGGTGTTGCTCGACAGCGAGGACACGGCTTAGGAGATATGTTAAAATCGGCCTTTCGTTCGGTGGCTCCGGTGTTGAAACCGATGGTGACACGCGGATTGCACGCCTTGAAAGATGCGGCACTTACGCAAGGCAAAGAATTTCTCCAAAATGTCATCATCGACAAACAAAACCCTAAAGAAGCCTTCATGAGGGCAGGCAAAAATGTCTTGCTGCAAACGGGCAAAGACATTTTAGGCCAACGAGAAACACCTATAAATGCCCTGCACGCTACCGAGTCAGGCATTCAGCAAGGACAAGGCAGAAAGAGACGACGAAGAAAACACCCTTTCACCAGACTTCAAGCGAGAAAGGCCAAGAAAAGAAGAACCGTTCGAGACTTAGACGTTTTCGATTATTGAGAAAAGAGGCCAAAAAAAATGATGCACCGAGAATCTTGCGCTTGTTCCAAGACGGAACTGGATCTGTTTGCCATGCCCCCCACCATGATGACGATGCAAGAATCCCAGTGGGTGGAATTTCACCCCGTCTCCTCACTGACTGATTCCGCTCCCATCGAGTTTGAAATCAAAGGACAGCCCGAAGATTACATCGATCTGAATAGCAGTTACTTGTACCTGAAAGTCAAAATTCTAGATAAGACTGGAGGTGCTATAGACGATGAAGCAGTAGCTCCCGTCAACAATTTCATGCATTCCTTGTTCAGTGGAGTGGACTTGTACTTGAATAACAAACTGGTCAGTAGCAGCATGGATACTTACCCTTATCGTGCCTACCTGGAAAATCTCTTGACGTACGGAATAGATGCCAAGAACACTCATCTCAATGCCTGTGTGGTATGGGAAGCTGACGAACCTACCAAGTTTGAAATATTGGAAACTGATGAAAAGAAAGACAACAATGATGGATTTGTAGAACGAAGAAAGAGAATCACGGGAGCCGACACAAGTTTAGAACTGATGGATCGTTTGCATTTGGACATGTGGTTGCAAGAAAAGTATTTGCTGAACGGGGTGGATGTCCGCCTGAGACTGAATCGTAGCAGTGCCGCTTTCCATTTGATGGCTGATAGTGACGGTTACAAAACCAAAATCCTAGAAGCCAGACTCTACGTACGCCTTGTGGAAGTGTTACCTAAAGTGGGAAACGACATCAGTCATACGTTGAGCAGAACGACCGCCAAGTATCCCATACGACGCGTGGAAGTGAAAACCTTCACCATTCCCAAGGGACAGCGATCCATGATGGAAGATCATCTGTTCCAAGGACAGTTACCCAAACGTTTGATCGTTGGTATCGTCGAGAATACTGCCTTCAACGGAGCTGCCGAAAAAAATCCTTTCTACTTTCAACACTTTGGCGTGTCCAAAATCGAAGTCAGTCGCGATGGCAAGACCTTGTGTACCCGACCTTTCGAACCTGACTTTACCAAGAAGAATTACTTGAGATCGTACATGTCCCTGTACGAAGCCACCGGACAGTTAGGAACCAATACCAGTCACGGTATTACGTACGAGGATTATTCAGGAGGCTACGCTTTGTGGGCTTTCGATTTCACTCCAGACCAAGGCAGCGACGAGGGACATTTCCACCCTATAAAATCCGGCCAGATTCGTGTGGAAATTCAGTTTAAAGTCCGAGACCCTGATGAAACGGTGAACGTCATCCTGTATGCAGAATTCGATAATACCATAGAAATCAACAGTTTGAGAGAAGTCATCCTAGATTACTAGAAACCATGGAAGACTGTTATCCCTCTTTACCTAGTGGAGAAACTTTTAGTGTTGGATTATTGTTAAAAAATGTTAGAGTTGTTGTTGTTTAGTGTTAAGTGATTTTTGAATAAAAAATGTTGTGTTTTGAAAAAATTGTTTGATGTTATATTGTTGGATTATTGTTAAAAATGTTAGAGTTGTTGTTTAGTGTTAAGTGATTTTTGAATAAAAAATGTTGTGTTTTGAAAAAATGCCTTTGTCTTTTGTTTAGCTATAAGAATGTTGGATTGATGCTCTTTCATTTCTTACTATCCCTCTCATGACACTCATTGAACGTTGCGACTCGAAAACCGTGGGGATGTTTTCCTTCACGTCCGCGCTTTGACTTTAAGAACCGGAGTTGTTTCCAGTCTAACCATCCATTGTCGACTCATCCTCCTACGAAGATGTGCTCCAAACTAGCTAAGCTCAACGAAGCCTACGTGAATTTGCATAGGGTCAGACACAGTCTGATACCGAAGCCAGAAGAAATAGAGAATGTGAGAATGTTAAAAATCACTGAAGACCTGATAGAAGAGCTCTTCAGAGAAGAAATGAACAGGGAAAAAGAAGAATGGACAGAGAAGTACAGACTTCAGAGACAGCAGCAACAGCAGCAACAACAACAACAGCAGCAGCAACCTGAAGCTGACAGAGGCTTTGTCGATTGTCGTATCGACACCAAAGAGTTCTTCTTCTCTTTTCGAAGAAGCAGACCTATCGCCAGAAAGTCTATCCTCAGAGGACATCGCATTCTTAGAAACTAAAAAAGAATGCCATAGCAAACAAAAAAAAACAGCCCTTTTCAGGGCTACCCAATACTCTAGAAAAGAAATAACAATCCATTTGCCAATGTGTGTAGGTAGAGTAGTGTGAATATAAACACTAACTCTTTTTTTAAAAAAATGTGAGGGTATGTGTTTGTGTGTTTGTGTTTGTAAGTGGTTAAGTAAGTTGGTATGGATAGTA
The DNA here is from genome assembly GCA_028554795.2 of Sinohyriopsis cumingii. Lineage (NCBI taxonomy): Eukaryota > Metazoa > Mollusca > Bivalvia > Unionida > Unionidae > Sinohyriopsis > Sinohyriopsis cumingii. The sequence continues at coordinate 167,661,397 of CM068829.1, forward strand.
GGTTAAAATGATGTCTTTTTTTTTTTTGGTGTTTGAGGTGTAAATTTGGGGTTAGATTGGATTGCTTTGCGTATGTGGATAGTCTATTGAAGTGATTTATAAAAAAAATTTAAAATAGTGATGGGTAGCATAAAAAAGTGAGTGAGTGTTTCTTTTAGGTCGGCGCGTTGTTGTTTTTTGGTTATGATCTAGGTAAGATCAATTTTATGTTTTAGGGGGATGTTTTCCATCACGTCCGCGCTTTCACTATAAATTGAAACTCGCTGGGCAGTCTAGCTACCCTTGTTGATAGATCAACACAAGAATAAATAGCAGAATAAGCAAACTTCTTGAACTCCAGATACATCTGGAATATGTCAGGCGCCTGTTAAATGAACTGGCCGCGGAGGCTATAGTAGAAGAGGAAAGAATGAAGAACGAAGAGGAGGAGAGAAGACAGAGGGAAGAGGAGGAAAAGAAACTAGAAGAGAGGATGTCGTACAATATTCCCGAAACAGAGGATTGGGGTGTTGAAGCGAATCATCCTCCCTCTGCGCTCCCCAGAAGAAAGGTGAAAGGAGACTGGGGAAGAAGATGCGTGTGTGGCGCCAGGCCAGGAAGGTACAACCATTAGATAGGTGCATCTGGAGTTCAAAAAAAAAACAGCCCTTTTAAGGGCTACCCAATACTCTAGAAAAGAAATAACTATCGATTTGCCAATGTGTGTGTGTGTGTGTGTGTGTGTGTGTGTGTGTGTGTAGGTAGAGTAGTGTGATTATAAACACTAACTCTTTTTTCATAGTGCGAGGGTATGTGTTTGTGTGTTTGTGTTTGTAACTGCTCACGTACGATTGTGTGGATAGTAGATTATGGATTTTGTTTATTGTTTCTTAGCGTATGTGGAGAGTATAGTTTGGGTTTTGTAAGCGCTCACGTACGATTGTGTGGATAGTAGATTATGGATTTTGTTTATTGTTTCTTAGCGTATGTGGAGAGTATAGTTTGGGTTTTGTAAGCGCTCACGTAGGATTGTGTGGATAGTAGATTATGGATTTTGTTAATTGTTTCTTAGCGTATGTGGAGAGTATAGTTAGGGTTTTATTATATGAAATGAAAAAGTAGGGGGATGTTTTCCTTCACGTCCGCGCTTTTCGTATAAGAACCCACAGTATTCGTCGTTCAAACCATTCTGCAAAGAATAAAAAAACAAGATGGCTTCTAACCAAATGGACAAAATGGAAAAATTGCAAAACTTCCTCGACAATTATGGAATGATAGAGCAAATGTTATTTAACCTAAACGAGGATCACTATTCTTATAGTCCCCATCGAGTGAAGATGGAGATAAACAATTTACGAAAAATGAAGGTAATCATCAGTGATCTGTTGAAATAAATAAAGGAGGAGAAGGAGGATGAAGAGGAAAGGATAAGGATGAGAGCATGGAATGAAAAAATTGAAAAAGAAGAAGAAAATGAAAAGAGGAAGAAAGAAGAGGAGGAAGAGAAGAAGAAAGAAGAGCAGGAGAAAAAAAAGAAAGAAAAGAAGAGAAAGAGTGTTGGAGATAAAATAAGAACTTGGTGGAGAAAAAGAAGAAACTAGAAGCAGAAGAAGAAGAAGAAGAAAACCCAAAGGCCCTTTTCAGGGCCAGCCATATTTCTCGAAAAGAGATAGCCTTTCCATTGCCTACCCCTTTTTAAAAAAAAAATTTAAAAAAAAAATCCCATATTCAATTCCCCTTTGTCCCTAAACAACCCCCAAACTCTATTCCCATGTTAAATTCCCCTTGTACGTATATCGGCCCACAATTTTTTCCCATGTTAATTCCCCTTGTACGTATATTAACCCACGATTTTTCGCCATGTTAAATTTCCATTGTACGTATATTCACCCAGGGGTCTCCGTAATGCTAATTTCCATTGTACGTATAGTGCCCCACCTTACTACTCACCTGGGATGAGTTCTCCCAAGGCGAGTTCTCCATGGGGCGAGTTCTCCCAGGGCGATTTCTCCATATGGCGAGTTCTCCGCTATCTATTCATGTCTGGTGCAAGAGTATGTAAAATGAAGAAGAAGAAGAAGAAGAAGAAGAAGAAGAAGAAGAAGAAGAAGAAGAAGAAGAAGAAGAAGAAGAAGAAGAAGAAGAAGAAAATCAATCAAGTTAAAAAAAAAAGACTTTCGTCATTGATCGACAATTTTGATATTGAAATATGTCAAAACAAAATTGTCGTGTAGTCAAGTTAATATTCTATGCTATTTTTTTTAAAGGTATTCGTAAAACTTTAACTTATCATTCCAATTAGCTGAGAGCATCTGTAACACTGTGATTAGCGTGGTGGATGCAGGACCGAAATGGTGCGGGTACGAATTCTACCACAGCCCAGCTTGGATCTGTACCTCCGTTGTTCTTGTAACCATTGTAGCACATTTGGCAAACCATTAACTTCTGAGTTTGGTTTTAATATCACGATGCAGTTTGAACTCGTATGTAACAGCAGCGTGTGAAGGACTGTACTAAAAAGCTACCTGAAAGTGTACCTATGTTTAGAGATGTATACGTCTGTTGTTTCTCCTCAATAAGTCACTCACTGCTCCATAGTACTCTTGCATTCGTGTGGTGTAGGTTTGGGTGATGATTGACGTCCCCGACGAGCAATCGGGGTACTTGTTGTGAAGCGGTAGTTTTCTTCTTGATGTTTTGTTTCATACTTCATCCCTTCTGTCGTTTTGCTGAAAAAGGTGTCGACATCATCTTTTTGACACAGCTTGACGAAGTTTGAAACACTTCATCTAGAGTGTCTTCTCATTCGTCCATCAATGTCGCTGAGTCTGTCTTAGTGACTTTAGTTCGCTTATCATAGTCGTCTTGAAATCTCTCAGTTCAGGTTTAGTTGTTTAGTCTAGAGCTTTCCGGTAAAAGAGTTGATTGTAATTCATGTTGTAACTGTGACATCTGGGTGAAATTTCGATTCGAAGGTAAATGAGGTATACGGAGTTGCATCCCTCTTATATATAACTAAAGTGAGCTTTTGTCTTTCTATAAGATTCGAAAGTACAAGTGTGAAGTCTTTCAAGAAACTGGTGTCCTTTTTATCTTCTTTTTTCTTCCGTCGTATCTCATGACTCCTCCTTAAAGTGGTCCATCAATCGGTCCTAACAAAGGAGCAACCACCTTCAATATGGCTCCTACCAGTAAGGATAGAAATCCTCCTCGCTGAACCAGCATTTGTTTCTTTTGACGAAGAACGTTCCGATGTTTTCCTACTCGTTTCTATATCCCGAATAGAGGTAACGTTCCTTTCAGACATTCAAACAACTTACGCACGGTATTTCTTTGGGTGCCCTTGGAATGCTTTGTTTTCTCATTGAAGGACTGGAATTAGTCAGTTTAGCTATACAAGGTAGGAGTCTCTTACTTTTTGCTTTTTGGAGGAAAATTGCGTTTTGGGACGACGAGGTCGGTGGTGTGCACTTCTTCTTGGTGACATCTTTTGTATCAGGAGCACCACCATTCTTCTTTTGCAATCTTTGGAGGGACATGGTTTTTTTAATTTGTTTTAGTTTCGGCATTATGATCCCATTTTAAAATAGAACAAATAATGACACTTTCTAAGGGCCACTTCCACCAGATTTCAAAATGAGTTGTGTCTCTTTTATTTGCATATCAATTCTTAGATCTGCCACTTGTGACAACGTTACTATCTGTTATTCAAAATAAAAAAGTTTGGTCTGTTGAGGTACTTTAATGATACCTTGATTTTTCGCGACTGATGCCATACAGACAACGAATCAATTTGGCATGAGGGTGACATCGAATGAAGGTCATGTTTGGTACTGTTTGAAAGAAATGACATGCATGATGTTTTATATCTCTTTTTCTATTCTTCAGATATACGTCAACGGTGGGGTCCGTAAAAGACAAGATATCCATGGTGAAACAAATTACGTACGAAATATCAAATAATCTAGAGCGATGGGTTTTAAATCGATGCATATATATGTGCATGACGTGTTTGAAGGGCATCGTCATGCACATAATTCAGCCAAGGTGTCCCTAAATGTTTGACGGATACTTGCACTTGAGATTTGTCCATTGGACTTTTAAACAAATGGACATTGAGACTGATAGTGCGATGTTCTTATTTTTGTTGAAATAAATTTTGATTACTGCAAATGATACTAGTATTAATGTCATGACCTTTTCGAGTAAAATAAAGGTTAGTTTCTTCTTCGTCTTTTCCTAACAAGTTTTCGAATATGACAGGATGTGGGTGACTAAAGTCAAACAGGATCCTTTCGTCTTTGCGAGGAATGGCTTTAGAAAACGAATTGGATTCTCCTTGACTTTCTTAAAGTAATGAGTAAGCCGATTGCCAATATTGTAGCACCACACGTTACGCTGGGACTGGACAATCCAGTAACTTTGATTTCTGTGCAATCAAACGTTTGACAATTTCGGTTTTGCCTGAACCACTTGGTCCGACAATCAATATTTTAAATGATGGCGAAGATATGGTGCCTCACAACTTTGTCAAACTTTTCGTCAATTGTTTTGAGAACAGCTGATGATGAAGAGGAGGAAGATGCAGTCATAACTATGATGTTCAGAATTCTGAGATTACCATCTGCGTTATAAGACACTTTATTCACTTGATACACGTTTAATGTTTGTTCAAAAAGTATGCATTTAGCTGTTCACGAAAACACTTCAGGCTCTGTACACACGGATCCGTACATTAATGAGACACAAAATAAAATCACCATAGCTGTGTGAGGGGGCAAATTTCTGTCGATCTATGTGGAACACATTAGTTTGAGACCAGAGAACAATTAATTAGATTTATGGAGACAGGCGCTTGTTAAATCGCTATACTGCAAGAATTTCTAAATGTCTGGTCAGAGACGGTAGTGAGGCTACTTACGCTTTTGTTTATATAGCAGCCAGACGGACTATTAGGGATACGGTTAATCTTTGATTTCATAGTGGAACTGTCAAAAATTGAAAATTTCCATAAACCGTTAGTCGCAATCTAGAAGGTCAAACTGACCCCAGATATGGCGCCTGGTTATAAAAGGCGGTAAATGCATTTAATCCTGATTGGTTACGCTAGATAAGGGGCGTGTTTCCCACACTAAAGTTTTAAATATCACCACATCGAAAAAATCTAATTAGTATAAGCTTTGCTGCAAGAGTAGACGTACGTGGACTCCGAGAGAAATTTGAAAGATATTCTCTCTTATAAAACACTTGTCCAAGGGACCGGAGGTCTGAAGGTTCAACGGTCACAATTTTGGGGTAAGAGCGAGAAAACGTTGAAAGCACGGGTATGTGCGTCAAAATTTCCTAAGATTCGTTTATGCCAATATAATGTTTTGCTTTAATTATTTGTTTATATGTGCATGAATTTAGTTTGTTTAAATTTGTAAATCAATTATCTTGATATGAGTATAACTGTGTTCACTTTATATATATATATATATATATATATATATATATATATATATATATATATATATATATATATATATATATATATATATATGAATACGTACAATAATCTTCTTTATATAAGATTGTCGAATTGTTTTAATAGTTTCTGTATAACCTTTATATAAGTTGACGAATTGTTTGAATGTGTCGTCTTGTTTGTATAGAAATTGGGTATTCTAAGAATGCATGTATAACCTTTATTGATATGAGTTACGGGAATCAGTTTGAATTCACGGATCTTAAATGATTTCATGTATGATAAAGACCTGAATATGTGTATTCGCTAAAATAGCGTAATTACGACCTGTAATGAAGTTCATTGATTCATTTGTGTAATGGAGACGAGAGCTGAACCATCATAGCCATTAGGAAGTACATTAATTTTATGAAACTAGGATTGTTTTGGTCTGCCATGCTTGACCCGACCAAATACCCTTTGGTACCTATTTGAATGTCGATAGTAAGAGCTGATAACGAGGAGGGGAGGAATGATCTATTCCTAATAGGATAGACGACGGAAAATTTAGGTCTTTTTTTGTTTATTTCAAAAGGGGAAAATAGCTCTTCGGACGTATCCTCAGATGTACATGTACCTACGCACTGATGCAATCAATTAGCTGTGTATCTACATGCTTACATAACCACCTACCCACACAAAGAAAGAGGACTGAAGGGAGGCGAATCAGTAGAAAGGTTGGAGATGAGAAAGTTAAGGAAGGAAAGAAGGGGCGAAAGGACAGAAAACAGCTACAGTGAAATTGGAGGGAACCAGAGCTAAGCAGGTTATGCAATTGTACAAGGTAACGATTTCGATTGTTCACTCGATTATGATGACTAATTCTATCAGTAAAAGAGATCGGCTATTTTTATAAATATATTTGTGTTTTTGAAATTCGGTGAAAGATTAATACCACAGAAGTGTATCTTCCTAATGTATTGTATTATCTCCATTGTTTATGTAATTGGTTCAGTTTTGTTTCTTTTCGTACGAGGGCTCGTGTCATTCTGTTCTATATATCTGCTCAGCTCTCTGTTTATTCCATGTATAAGTTTACTCGATCCGGGCAATAACATCGAGGACGATAGTAGTGAATGGGGATACCGTAGGGACTATAGGGCATACCATTAAAAATATCCTTGGGTCAAGATAGGGACAATGTAAATTTAACATGGGAGAAATGGCTGGGTCAGTATAGGGACAAGGGGAATTGAACATGGGAAAAATGGCTGGGTCAATATGGGGACAAGCGGAATTGAACATGGGAAAAAAATCTTGGGCAAGTTGAGCCTCAAGGGAAATGGAACAGGGTCGGGACCCTATTTTAATATGGTCCCGACCTGATGGGTCTCTATTTCTTTTTTAATTTTTTATTGGAGTGGCCCTGAAAAGGGCCTTTGGGTTTATGTTAATGTATCCCTTAACATAAAGGGCACCGCATTGGTCTTCTTGTCCTTAGGCTACGTCTCACTGTAGGACCATACATTAACACTCTTTTGAGACATCCTTGACGTTCTAAATAGATCCTACGTATCCATAGACTCGTGTCTGTCCTATGGATAACTGCCCAGTTGGATCGGACATACATGGGTATGTCCGTCCGGAACATTATTGAAGACACAAACGTGGAAGATTGTACGTCGGTCCACATCTTGAGGCGCCGAGAAAGGTGAATCAATGCAGTGAACTGCGCTTATTTATAGGCAGAGAAAGGATTGAAACGGATTGAGTTCATTGACCAATCCAAATACGCGTTACAAAATTCAGTCAGCTCGCACTCAATCCGAAGAGAGCAGTCTGTGACGTCAGTGGTCTATATAGATTTGCTAGCGACTGTGCGCAGTCAATTCATGCGACAGTAATTCAACATGACGGAAACTCAGAAAACGATCAATTGGGGTGCACCAGCAGTGGAGACCACCAAAGGGAACCCGGACTTACTTTCAGAAGAGGTAAATTGGGATTTTGTGGATTTTCTTACCTCGCAAGAATTTGTTCCGGAACCTTCGTCACCTTCTTCATTACCGCACGTGGAAAATTTTAGACAGAGACAGAAAGAAGAATTGGAGAAATTTAGACAACAGCAAAAGGAAGCGGAACAAGCTTTTCTCCTACAGCAACAACAGCAAGAAGAAGAGGTAAGAAAAAAACAGCAACAAGAAGAAGCAGCAGCAAAGAAACAAGGGTGTGAAAATCAAACGGTCACGGTACTGTTAGACATTTTAGCGGAGTTAAGAAGTCTGAAACAAATGTATCAGACTTCTTTATTACGACCGAAGAGAATACGACCTTCCCGACCTAAACACTCCAACCCTGTGACTAAGCTTACCGTGCCACCCTTAGTGATTTCAACCAAATCATCATCATCATCATCAACAACAGTACGCAGTCCAGAAGTAGGCCTTGGAAGCGGCAAAGGCTTAAGGCAGTTAAAGTTGATTGCTTAAACTCACTACTACACCAAGAAAAAGGCCCTTTTCAGGGCCACCCACGTCTCTCGAAAAGAGATAGACTTTCAATTGCCAATAACTGAAGAAAAAAACGAAAAAAAAAAAAAAATTTACCCCTATAGTACGTGTCTGTGTATGAGTGCGTGAGTGTACGTTCTCATTTTAAAATCAAAACCCAAAGACACTTACCTTTCTATACCTAATTTATTCTTTTATAAATATTTACAATCCAATTCACAATTCACCACAAATCACTTAAAAAAGTTCATCTACTTCTTCTGTCTCATTGTTCACTCTCTCTGTTTTTTGAATTTCTTCACCGTCACAGTCTTTTCCTCCTCTTCCTCCTCACTTTCTTCCCTTCTTCTTTTCTTCTCCTGTTTCTTTTTCTTTGCCTCTTGTAAATAGAATTGTCTTCTTTCTTCCTCTTCTTCGTCTGAAGAATCCCTCTCTTCTTCCTCTGAAGAATCCCTCTTTTCTTCTGACTCCTCTTGTTTCTTTTTTGGGCGATCTGGAGACCAATGTCCTTTTTCTTGACAATAATAACAGGTATCTTGACTTTTGTCTTTTTTAGCCCCTTTTTTTCTCTTTTGACGGTCTGGACTCTCTGAAGACCAATGCCCTTTCTTCTGACAGATAAAGCAAGTATCTTGACTTTTATCTCGTAAAGAAGGAGAGTAGTCCGAAGGCTGGTCTGAAGAAAATTTTCTAATGACCCCTCGCAAAGCTCTGATGAAACGTTCGATCTGCGTAGTCTCTTCCATCGTTCTACTCGGTTTGAGAGTGAAATTAATAGTGAAAGGACAAGACACACACCCTTTCATATACGCTGGTATGCCATGACTATGAATTAGTCCATGGTGTTTAAACTTTAGTCATTTGACGTTTTGCTACAAGATGAAACGACTGAGTCATTTCGATAAGAAAGAACAAGAAAGTAAGAGGCAGAAACGTGATCTATCGCCTCGTACCAGAGCTGAAGTCTTGGCACAAATTCATGCCAGTGATTTTGAAGAGGACATGAGTGAACCAGAATCCAAACCCTCTAAACAAAGTTCACCACCCTTAGTCAACCCTGAAAACTACTATTTCATTCGAGAGACAGAAAAGCGCTCCTCTAGAAAATTTAGAACCACGGCTTACACCTACACGGTGAAGTTTAAAGATTTCAAGTCCGACGTACCGTTGGAGAAAGCAGAAGGGTTCATCACTGGGGTGTGGGATTCTTTGCTCACCACACTCAAGCTACAATGTCAAGCCAAAGAAGACGATCGCTTGAGACTTTCCATACAACACGACGGTTTGAAATCCCCTGTTTGGATCGAGTTTAGTAGCCCTGCAGAATTGACCCCTTCCAAAGTCATGGAAAAAATTCAACACGTACAACAATCCAATGACCAGTTTGACATCACCGACGGAAAAGCCACACTGGTTATGACCCACGTGTCTCCTCCTCAAGGGACTGGGCTCAAAAAGATGTTATTGGTGAATGACCTTCGCAGCATTAAGCGTAGCCTCGTCTAAATTCACAACCCTCAAGACCAGATGTGTTTAGCCAGGGCTATTGTGGTGGGACGAACCTATGTCAACAAAAACGACACGGTAGAATGGAAAAGAGCCTGGGAGAATGTTCGAAAATCGGATCGAACCAAACAACGAAGTGAAGCAGAACTCCTGTTGCAACAAGCTGACTTGCCCAAAGACACACCCTGTGTCATTCCTGAAATGCAAAAATTGCAAGATGTCCTAGCTCCACGCTACACCTTGAAAATGCACCCTGAAGAAATGCGTGGGCCTCTGCTGTTTCGAGGGAAAGACTTTAAGGATGGAAAATACATTCGCGTCTATCATCACGATGACCATTTTGATACCATTACCAGTATCACCGGATTCCTGGGATACGGTTATTATTGTGAGAAATGTGACTATGGCTATAACAATCGAGAGCAACACAAGCATTGTGGATCGAAATGCTCAGGATGTTTGGCCTCTCCACCCTGTCTGAGCGAAGGACAAGAACCAGTGCATTGTTTCACTTGTCTGCGCACGTTTGTCAGCCCTGCCTGTTACCAACAGCATTTGAAGACGCAAGGTTCACAGAAGAAATGAGCTTGACAACTGCTGAGATTGTACCCTACGTGTGGACAAGGCATACGTACCAATAGTACCAAGGCACACGTATGTTTAGGAAAGAAAAAATGTCACATTTGTCATCACATCGTGGACTTGGAACACTATTGCTACGTGCAAAAATACCAACCACAACCAGAGAAAGAGGATGGAAACAAGAAGAAATGCAATTTCATCTTTTTCGATTTCGAATGCATGCAAGAAACCGGTATTCACATTCCTAATTTCTGCGTGGCTCATCGAGTGTGCGAAAAGTGCATTCAAGAACCTATCGTGAGTCATTGCCCTTATTGCAGCAAGATTCCTGGAGGACGTGAAAAAATCTTTCGAGGACCGAACACGCTAGCCGATTTCGCTCGATGGGTCTTAGACCCCATCGACAAGACGTGGAGCCAAGAGGACATCGAAAGTTACGGAGATTGTCATTGCCAAGCCATGGTGATGGCTCACAATTTCTCCGGATACGATGGACAGTTTCTTTTGAGGTACTATACGGAACATGGCACCGAACGTCCTAAAGTGACTTTGAACGGAGCCAAAATCATTTTCATGCAAGTGGGACAAGTGCAGTTTAAAAATTCGATGAGTTACTTGGCCATGCCTTTGAGTCGAATGCCTAAAACGTTTGGACTGACAGAAACGGCTAAAGGTTATTTTCCTCACTTTTTCAATACGGAAGCCAATCAACATGCCGTTCTACCCCATTTGCCCGAGGCTCACTATTACGAACCCGACAACATGCGTACCGAACAACGAGAAGCTTTCTACGCTTGGTACCAGGCTCACGTCTCCGACCCTTTCGACTTTCAGGAAGAAATGCTAAAGTATTGTCGTTCCGACGTGGACATTTTACGACGTTGCTGTGGAAAATTTCGAGAACTGTTCATGGAACACGGAGGGGTCGATCCTTTGAAAGAAGCTTGCACCATTGCCAAAGCGTGTTCCTTAGTGTACCGCCAACGATTCATGCCTGAAAACACCGTGGCTGTCATCAGTCCTCAAACGACCAACTATGTCAAACGTCAATACTCGGTCAAAGCCCTACGCTGGTTACGTTATTTGTGCGACAAGAAAGACAAGTGGATTCAGCATGCCCGCAACGGAGGAGGAGAAAAGACCATCGGAACGCATTCGGTCGATGGCTGGGACTTAGAAAACCCCCAAGATCGTGTACGAGTTTAACGGCTGCTTATTTCACGGATGTCCCGTCTGTTACCCTGACCGCGGCACTAAAAATCAGTTTTTACAACGAACCATGGAAGACTTGTACCAGGCCACTTGTCAGCGACGCCTAAAGTTAGAACAGGAAGGATACCAAGTGGTGGAAATGTGGGAACACGAATACGATCACCGTTTGAAAACCGATCCCGAGTTTAAACGCCTCGTGGAAAGTTACCAGTTCATGGACCCCCTGAACCCGAGGGATAGTTTGTACGGTTGAAGGACCAATGCCACCTGTTTGCTGTACCAAGCCGACAAAGAGAAAGGTGAAGAAATCAAATACTTGGACGTGTGTTCGCTGTATCCCTACGTGTGCAAATATTGTCGCTTTCCTGCAGGGCACCCACAATTGTTCACGGAACACATCGACCTGAAAAACATTCGACAATACGAAGGCTTGATCAAGTGCAAAGTTTTGTCTCCCACGGACTTGTACCATCCCGTCTTACCTCACCATTGTCAAGGCAAACTGATGTTTCCTTTGTGTCGTACTTGTGCCGAAACGTGCAACCAAGATCAACCTTGTCATCACACCCAGGAAGAACGGGCCTTGACGGGGACGTGGGTCAGGGTAGAATTGTTCAAAGCTTTGGACATGGGATACCAACTGTTAGAAGTGTAAGAACTTTGTCACTTTCCCAAGACAGAACAATACCACAAGGGTGACCCCACGCAGAAAGGCATTTTCGCAGACTACGTGAATGCCTTTTTGAAACTGAAGCAAGAAGCCAGCGGCTATTCTTCCTGGTGTCACACTCCCCAAGACCAAAAGAGAAATACCGGGCACAAGAAGGCATCACTTTAGATCACATCGAGAAAAACGAAGACAGGCGATCGTTTGCCAAAGTGATGTTAAATTACTTGTGGGGCAAAATGGCACAACGACCGTGTTTACCCAAGACGAAATATTTGACCGAACCTTCCTGCTACTTCCAGATGATTCACGACAAAACCAAATTCATGAAACACGTAGACGTCATTCGCGAAAATTTGGTCTTAGTGAATTACGAAGAAGATCTGGACTTTGTACAAGACGACCCTTTTGGAAATGTAATCATTGCGGCTTACGTGACAGCTCATGCTCGCTTAAAATTGTACGAAGCTTTAGAACTGTTAGGGGAACGCGTCCTGTACTTTGACACGGACAGTTGCATTTACATCCAGCACTCGAGTCAACAGCACCCTGACATCGAAGGAGACCGTTTAGGAGCCTGGACAGACGAGCATCCCGACGACAAGATTCTAAGTTTCGTCAGTGGCGGTCAAAAAAATTACGGCTACGAATACCGGGACAAAGAAGAAGAAGTGCACACGACGTGTAAAGTGATAGGATTGACTCTGAATTATCGTACCAGTCGTGTGGTCAACTTTGGGGTATTGAAAGAAGCCTTGCAGTCTAGAGAAGATGAACACTTTAAAGTGATCACCTATCAGCCCAACAAGATTGTACGTTTACCCACTCACCACATCGTCAGTCGACCCTTGAAAAAAGTCTATCAAATCGTGTACCAGAAGCGAGTGCGACTTCGCAATTATTTCACCTTGCCGTATGGACACGTCGGTATTGGTCTGTATATAAAAAGGAACCCTAGGCAAGATCGATAGTTCATTGTGACTACCAAGACCAAGCGAACAAGATGAATACTTTCAGAGAAACACAAAACAAGTTCAGACAGGCACAATTCAAGTTTGGGGCTTCTGAAGTGGAATGCGATTGTGAGCCTTGCGATGGGAACGATGCTGTACGCTGTTACCTTAGCGATACCGTAAAGCATGATGGGATCTTTAGTGTCACTACCCCTATCATCGAAAGTGATGCTGTGCGTGTCAAACTTGAGGGATGCGAAAGCGACGCCGTTCGTCCTCTTGGACACTTTACTAGGTTTCGTTTTAAAGGTGGATGTCCACCTTCACGTCTACCTCCCTACGGATGTCATCCAGCCCTGAGGAAACTCCTGTCCATGTTACCCAACCCTCATCGAAACGAACCTGTGAATATTCGTTTCCTGTGCGTTTGTCGGAATACTGCGACTTTGAAAATCGTCTTCAATCGTTCAAAGGAAAATGGCCGAAGTATCTGGGAGGACCGACCCCCGAAGAATTAGCCAGAGCTGGATTTTTCTACTTGGGCGAAGGGGATAAGGTCAAGTGCTTCAGTTGCGGTGTGTCACTTCACCACTGGGAACCACAAGATTCGACCTACGTAGAACATGCTCGATGGTCACCGAATTGTCATTACTTGCCCTTAGGGGGACAGAGAGATTGAAGTAACTTACCATGTTGTTGAAGAAGAAGAAAACAAATTGGTTAGGAATCAAATGTTGGACATCACCGAGACCAGTATTTAAACTTCATTTCAAAAACGATATTGAATCATTACCTAAAGAACTGCAAGAGAAGATTTACAAGGAAGTTTGCCAGGGACTTGCCAGAGTGAAATCTCATTGGGTAACTGTAGAACTTTTGTACCGAGAAATTCACAAGAGGAAAGTGAAAAAAGTTAATCACTGTGTTAGATTTCTCTGGGTCAAGTGTGCATTCGTCCTATTATATTACTCTAGACCGTTTACATCAAAAGAGTTCAATGAGATTCTTGGACGTTACCCTGAATGGCCATGGCCAGAAATTACTCACTATGTGGATTACTTTTGCTCTAGGAGAAGATTGTGAATTGTACGGACTGACCTATTCATGGATGCTTTGCTAGAGAACATTCGTGCTTTGCCTGTGGAGTTGAGAGAACGCATTTACCGAGAGCTGGTCAAAATACAAGTCAAACGTAAAGAACAATTGCATCCGTTACGTCACCGGTGTTTGAACCACTGGTACCTGAATGCTATACAAGGACTGATTCAGTTGAAAGTGTTCCATTGGACAGACATTGATCAACGACCCCCTAGTTTTAAAAAGGATTGGTTTACTACTGATGATTCTATTTACTACATTGTAAACTTACTGCATCGAAATCCAGAGGAAGAGTAAACGAATTACCAACATCTTTTACGCAATATCAACTTAGTGAAAGAGGAAACTTCTGAAAGAATTGTAATGTGTAAATTAGTGACTAAACGATTTAAATTCGACACTGAAGTAAAACCATGTCTGTGCAAACGGTACATTGCTTGTGTCAGAAAGAGGATTTAGTATGACCTATTCATGGATACTTTACAAGAGAACATTCGTACTTTGCCTGTGGAGTTGAGAGAAAGCATTTACCGAGAGCTGGTCAAAATACAAGTCAAACGTAAAGAACAATTGAATCCGTTACGTCACCAGATCTTTAACCACTGCTACTTGAATGGTATAAGAGGACTGATTCGTCAGAAATTGTTTCAGAGGTCAGACCATGTTCATCACTTTCAGTTAGTGAATGAACTAAATGTTCGTAATTTTGGTTACTTCGAGATTCACCTAGAGCAACGTATTGAGGAAGACGAGTTAAAGGATTACCAACATATTTTACGTGGAATCTGCTAAGCGGAAGACGAACCATCTAGACAAACTCTGAAGTGTAGGTTACAGTATGCAAGATTTAGATTCCCTACTGGAGAACGAAGATGTCTAGTTAGAAAGTACCTTTATTGCTTCCGAAATAAAGAGACTATAAAATCAGGAATCCATGCCACGGCTTATGTCACAAGTGATTGAACAGATTCCGTGGAAGGAACTCAATGACCATATTCAAACCGTGAATCATTACCATCAATTATTACAAGAACTGTATCCATTCAATTTGGGTCGACGCTAAGTGTGTGTCTTAGTGACTCGTTTTCTGGGATTTCATTTACCAACCGATTCCTTGTGGACTCTTTACGATCAGTACTTACCACCCAAATGGCCTTAAATGGTCACGAAAGACTCCTTTTGCTCAAAGCCTTGCGTTTTCATCTGGATACTTCTCGACCTCAACAGGAAAAAAAGATTCGTCAACTTTTAGCTACCGAAGACGTGTATGACGATGTGTGTGTAGCTTGTGACTTACACCACCACTGGACAGATGTTCGTGATGGAAAAAGGGGGGTTTTGAGGCTTGGACCCAAAAAGTGGCCCAGTATGCACAAGAGTTGTTCAAGGAAAAAAATTACTTTTCAACCTGTATTAGTGACAGTGCCAGAAGAACCCGTCACCGAGAACAACCACTCGCTTCAGGACAGGACTGTCATGGACATTCCTGAAAGGTCATTCCGGGAGGACACTTGTGTGACAATACCTCGTGTAGAGACTGTAAGAACATTACACACAGTCCCTAGGACATCTTGGTTACCCAAAACATGTTGTACAGAGACTTGTTTATATTCCACTTTCATCGTTTTGATGTGTTTTTTATTCCTGTACATAACTATTTGGCTTTTATGTATTTTTGTCTTTCGTGTTGTTCCTATTTGAAACATTCAATAAACGTGTCCTGAAAAAAGTATATAAACTCTCGTCTTGTTTGTTTTCGTGTCACAAGTGACATTCTTCCTAACACTATGGCTACCTCTGCTGTCTCTGCTCCCTCTTCCTCCACTGTCAAAGTCATCGACGAACACTTAGATCGTGCCAGTTGAGAGGCTTTGTATCTTCGCCATCCTTTTAACATGCTCATTGCTGGACCTAGCGGTTCAGGCAAAACCGAATTCGTCAAACGTTTGATCGAACATAAACATCATTTGATCGATCGTCCACCTCAGCGCATCGTGTGGAGTTACAAAGAGTGGTAATCGGCGTAGAGCCTCTTGCGAGAAAGTCAAGGCAATTCCATCGTGTATGTGGAAGGCATTCCTAAAGAAGACGACGGCATCGTCTCTGACTCCCGTCAAACCCATTTGTTCATTTTCGACGACATGTTAGGAAAAGACGAAGAAGAAATTAAACTGTGGTTCACGTGCAAAGGACATCACCGTAATGCCAGTGTCGTTTACATCACCCAAAATTTGTTTCAACAAAGTAAAGCCCATCGCACCATCAGTCTCAATGCGCATTACGTGGTCTTGTTTAAAAGCCCTCGAGATAAATCGCAAGTGCAAGTCTTAGCCAAACATTTAGGAACGCCTTGGCTGACTCAGGCGTACGACGATGCCACTCAAACTCCACACGCCTATTTACTCGTCGATTTGAAACCTACGACCCCCGATGATTTGCGATTTCGTACCCACTTGTTTCACCACTGGGGCCAAGACGGAGGGCCTGTCCTGTACACGTCTCCGACCTCGACTTAATTTCGCTCAACAAAAAAATCTATAAAAACCTCAGACACTTTTCGTCTGTCTCACTCAGTTTGAACATGACGTCCCTTCAATCACATCTTCCCGTCAAATTGATTCGTGCCTTGTATGGCATCAGTCGAGAAAAAAATCCACAAATACGGGCTCGTGTCTTAGAAGATAGTCTCAGAGAAGTCTTACGATGGTTCACGGTGACAGCACGTCAATTACTACAAGGGATCATTCAGATTCCTCATCAAACCAAACGCTGTTTTGATCGAAACAAAGTCGCTTTGACCCAACTGGCCGATCCCCGCATCGACACTCAAACCAAAAAACAAATCATTTTGAAACCTGGAGGGATCGGTACTCTAGGAGGGGTCATCATTCGCTCTCTCTTAAGATGGGATCCTAATGCTCCCAAACTTCTCCCCAAGAAAAAAGTCAAACGAAGCTCCAAGAAGAAGAAAAAGAGCCACGGTGCCAAGGCCAAGTCCCCAAGGAGACCCGTGTCTCCAAGAACTTCTCCAGTGGCGGGACCCTCCTCTTACCAGACACCACCCCGGAAAAAGAAAAGAAGCCCCCAGAAAAAGAAACAGAAAAAGTCCCCAGAAAAAGAAAAGTCCACAGAAGAAAACTAGTCGCAAGAGAGGCACTTCGGCCAGAACGCAACCTTACACTCGCAAACCACGACCTGCAAAGGCAGTGACCGCGTCTCCGGTAACCTCAGGTTCATTCACTTCCCCGTTGATGTCACCAACAACTGAAGAGTACTTGGAGACGTTGATCACACCAAGAACATCTCCGTTGATGACCCCAAGAACTTCCCCAGTGGCAAGTCCCTCCAATTTAGCGGCAGTGGCCACTGCTCACAAAGAACCTTCTCCCAAAATCAAAGTTCAAGAGAGATCGGGCATGTTACAAAGTTTACTGGATTTGTCCAAGCAAGAACTGGCTCGATTAAGTCCGTTACGTACCCCTGCACGACGTGTCATGCCTGTCCTGAAGTTGATACGCCGTAAAGACAACCAGTGGCGACGCGTTCCAGTATAAAAAAGGCCTGTGACCAAGTAGGGGTATCAGTGTTTTTGGTGCTGAAGACTCAAAGATGTCACCCTCCAGAAAACGTCCCTCTTCTAAACAACCACAAGGAAAGAAAAGGAAAGGACTACCTCCTCGTTTAGTCAAACATGGGGACATGTTATCTGTCCTGTCCAAAGCTTATCCACCACTACGAAAAAACTCATTCAATCGGCCTCCAAAGAGGTCATCGATACCGTGTGCGAATGTTGTTTGAACGTCTTGAAAGGCACGATCCCTTTGTCCAAACACCAGAAGCAATGCTTAGTCAAACATCGTCACGTTCTTCGCCAAATGGTTCAAAAGAAAATTCCCATTCGTCAAAAGAAGAAGATGTTGGTCCAACGTGGAGGCATTTTACCCCTCTTGTTAGGTCCATTGCTGAAAGGAGTCTTGGGAACCATGTTGGGAGGACTGGTGGGAGCAAGATAAAAAGGCCATTGGAAGTCCCAAGATCTCAGAATCGACCCCTGACAACCCCATGGAAGGACAAAAACTAGCTTTAGTACCTTACAAACGATGGATGGAATACCATCGTTGGCAAGAACAACGCACCCCGCATTTACCTCCCAATCCCAATTTGAGCGAGATGTCCCAGTTACAACACGAATTGCAGTCCTTGATGGATCGCCAAGATTTGTCCGAAACAGAAAAATCACAAAAGTACGGTCAACTCTTGCAACGACTGCAACTCTTTCACCAGAAAGCTTTAGACGAAACAGCTCTAACCACTCTGAAAGATTTTAAGACCGTGATGAAAAGTCCAGCACCACCATCACTACCACCACCACTACTACCATCCCCAGGGGTCACCAGAGATGCTACCCCACGAAGACCTGAGGAAGAAGAGATGCGAGAAGTGTTTCAAACACCGTCACCAGCTCCCATTTCAAGAAAGATTGCAGCATCCGTGTTGACCCCGTCCCTCACACCCCAACGAGAAGAAATGAAAGCTCGGGTTAAAAAGATGATATCCACTCCTCCTTCGACAGAAGTGAAAAAGAAAGAAGGGAAACCAGAAGTGAAAAAAAAAAAGAAGACCAAACCATTCCATTGCCACCTCCACCACCACTACCTTCGTTTTCTACTCCCGTAGCCCATCGGACACGTAAATCCGTTTCCAAACCACCCTTTCGTCCCACCCAAAGTAGTATCACCGAAGAGTGGGTGACTTATTAACACACAAAAAAATGGAAAAGGTGTTAGACAGCATTTACTACGATCCCTCCCATCCTGCAGGTTACGCAGGAGTTCAAAAATTGTATCGTGCTGCCAAAACTCGACTGAAAAGTCTCCGTTTACCTCAGGTGCAACGATGGTTACAAGAACAAGCTACCTACACTTTACACAAACCCATTCGACGCAAGTTTTCCAGAAGTCGCATCCGAGTGGAAGGCATCGATCATCAATGGCAAGCCGATTTAGCCGATGTCTCTCATTTGGCCAGCTACAATCGTGGCTACAAATATTTGTTTTGTGTCATCGACGTCTTTTCCAAATTTGCCTGGGTCGTGCCCTTGACTTCCAAATCGAGCAGCGAGTTAGTGCGAGCCCTGCAACGAGTGTTGAAACAAAGCGGTCGTCGCCCTCTTCGATGGCAAACGGACAAAGGTACCGAATTTCTGAACCAAGCTTTCCAAAAAGAATTAAAGAAACGTGACATTCATTTTTTTACCACCGAGAATCCCGAAACCAAAGCCAGCATCGTGGAACGTTTTCAACGCACTTTGAAAGAACGCATGTGGAAATATTTTACGCATCACCACACTCTGAAGTACATCGACATCTTACCGCACCTTGTGCAAGCGTACAACCAATCTTACCGTCGACGCATCGGACGTGCCCCGCAAGACGTGGCTCCCGACAACGAAGTGCTGGTGTTTGAGCGTCTGTTTGGTACGTCCCCGACGAGGGCTGTCCCCAAGAAAAGTGGAGTGTTGGACGTAGGAGATTGGGTGCGCATTGGCAAAACCAAACGCACTTTCGACGAAGGTTACTTACCTAACTGGACGACCGAATTGTTTCGTGTCACTGGACGAGTGCATGGCCGTCATCCTGCCGTCTATAAATTGGAAGACATGAACGGAGAAGTGCTCAAAGGAACGTTTTATTTGCCCGAGTTACAACGTGTCACCAAAAAAGAAGACGACGTGTACGACATCAAAAGCATTCTCGAACGCAGAACCCGTAAAGTGGGCAAACGACGTGTCAAAGAAGTCAAAGTACGTTGGAAATGATATCCACCCAGTTTTGATTCTTGGATCGACGCTTCGCAAGCCATCGACTATAAAAAGAAGTGACCATCATGCCCTTTCATACAGACGCAGCTACGTCGACCACTCCTTCACCCAGTTCTTCTCTGCAAGATTTACAAAAACAACCTTTGTGGGTGTGGTGCGGAGAACGTGTGCCTAAAACGCAAATCGTCTTTTTCTGCCAAATCTTCGTGGTGTATTGTGTCATCGGGGCAGCCATTGCCAATTTGAGTTTGCAACAAGGAGACAAACAACTGTGGACCATTTTATTGAGCAGTTGAATCGGTTACCTGCTTCCCAATCCCTCCCTGAAATTCTCCTCGAACGGGAACAACGGGCACCTTGTGTCCAGTACCAGTGCCAGTCACCACTCCAATAACAACAACAACCCCATTTTAGGCGGAGACACGCCTCTGACGTCCAGTAACCCCTCGGACAGCCACAGAACTCTGGAATTATGAGTCACCAAAACCACTCTTACTTAACCTTACCCAGTGACAGTTCCATGGAGGTGTTTCCCAACAACACGTTGCGCTGTTACACGCCAAATTACCTCAGGCCATCCCATTAGATCACGAAGCCCATTGGGAAGTGGCTTTAGTAGAAATCATTCACCCAACCCAAGTCCTCAATGTCCTTCCCAATCAAAAGTTTTTTGATGTGGAAGTTCATGACGAGCAAATCCAACAGTACTTGGATACCCATGTCAAATATGATAAGAAAACCCCTGGCACAAAAACTCAAAAGTCGACCATCTATCACTTGTTCATTCCTCCAGGCTATTATTTTAGTGGTCAACATTTGGTGAGCACCATAGACTCCAGGTTTAATGTCGTGTTTCTGAAAGCTTTGGAAAGTGTCAAAAAAAGTGTCAACATGGAATACCACAAAGCAGCTCGTCGCTTCTTGATGAAATTTGACGGGGGTAAAATCATGTCTTTCTTATTTTGTCCTGAATTCTTTGACATATTGGGCGGAGACATGAACATGAGAATGACCATGATCAAGAAAAACGAATCACCAGTCATTTCCGACAACGATTCTTTTAGCAAGTTATTTCGTGCCCCGGTAGAACTGAACCAAGGACTGAATTTGATATTTGTGTACTCCGATGTGGTGGAGTACAACGTGGTGGGACACACCTTTGTGCCGTTACTGCGTGTCATTCCTTTCAAAGTGGATTCTGCCACGAACGCTGACAAGGAAGGTGGAAAAACTTACCACGTTCACCGCGAATTTGTACATCCTCACTATTTGCCTGTCAGTAAGTCTTATTTGGACACGGTCAACATTGCTATTAAAGGAGATCTGGGACAAAATATTCCATTCACCAAAGGAAAAGTCACGGTGAAACTCCATTTTCGAAAACGGTTCTTTCACGACTCGTAAGTCATGTATCCAGTGTACCGAGGGGTTGCTCGACAGCGAGGACAGGGTTTATTAGATATGTTTAAATCGGCCTTTCGTTCGGTGGCCCCAGTCTTGAAACCGATGGTGACACGCGGATTGCACGCCTTGAAAGATGCGGCATTGACGCAAGGCAAAGAATTTCTCCAAAATGTCATTATCGACAAACAAAACCCTAAAGAAGCCTTCATGAGGGCAGGCAAAAATGTCTTGCTGCAAACGGGCAAAGACGTTTTGGGCCGACGAGAAACACCTATAAATGCCCTGCACGCTACCGGGTCAGGCATTCAGCAAGGACAAGGCAGAAAGAAACGACGAAGAAAACACCCTTTCACCAGACTTCACACTTCTAAAGCTAGAAAGACAAAGAAAAGAAGAACCGTTCGAGACTTAGACGTTTTCGATTATTAAAGTATTGAGACACAGAAAAAAATGATGCACCGAGAATCTTGCGCTTGTTCCAAGTCGGAACTGGATCTGTTTGCCATGCCCCCCACCATGATGACCATGCAAGAATCCCAGTGGGTGGAATTTCACCCCGTCTCCTCTTTGACAGCCTCAGCTCCCATCGAGTTTTAAATCAATGGACAGCCCGAAGATTACATCGATCTGAATAGCAGTTACTTGTACCTGAAAGTCAAAGTTGTCGATGAGGACAATTTGCCCCTAGATGGTGATGAGGTAATAGCTCCCGTCAACAATTTCATGCATTCCTTGTTCAGCGGAGTGGACTTGTACTTGAATAACAAACTAGTCAGTAGCAGCATGGATACTTACCCTTATCGAGCGTACCTGGAAAATCTCTTGACGTACGGAATAGACGCCAAGAACACTCATCTCAATGCCTGTGTAGTATGGGAAGCTGACGATGCAGGCCAGTTTGAAGATTTCGAAATTAATGCAAGAAAAGTACACAATGCGGGATTTGTAGAACGAAGAGACAAAATCAAAGACGGACAGAGTTTAGAACTGATGGATCGTTTGCATTTGGACATGTGGTTGCAAGAGAAATTTTTGCTGAATGGGGTGAATGTTCGCCTGAGACTGAATCGTAGCAGTGCCGCTTTCCATTTGATAGGTACTACTGCTTGCAAAACTGTCATCGAGGAAGCCAGGGTCTACGTACGACGCGTGGAAGTGTTACCTAAAGTGGGAAACGACATCAGTCAGACGTTGAGCAGAACGACCACTAAGTATCCGATACGACGCGTGGAAGTGAAAACCTTCACCATTCCTAAGGGGCAACGATCCATGATCGAAGATCATCTGTTCCAAGGACAGTTACCCAAACGTTTGATCATTGGTATCGTCGAGAATGCAGCCTTCAACGGAGCTTTGGCAAAAAATCCTTTCCACTTTGAACATTATAACGTGTCCAAGATCGAAGTCAGTCGCGATGGCAAGACCTTGTGTACCCGACCTTTCGAACCTAACTTTGACAAGAAGAATTACTTGAGATCGTACTTGTCCCTGTACGAAGCCACGGGACAGTTAGAAACCAACACCAGTCACGGTATTTCGTACGACGAGTATGCAGGAGGCTATGCTTTGTGGGCTTTTGATTTCACTCCAGACCAAGGCAGCGACGAGGGACATTTCCACCCTATAAAATCCGGCCAGATTCTTGTGGAAATTCAGTTTACTACAAATCTACCAGAGACGGTGAACGTCATCCTGTATGCAGAATTTGATAATACGATAGAAATCAACAGTTTGAGAGAAGTCATTCTAGATTATTAGAAGCTATGGAAGACTGTTATCCCTCTTTGCCTAGTGGAGAAACTTTAGTCATGAAATATGAGGAGACTGTGGAAGAAGAAGAAGAAGAATCCCAAGACAAAGACGAAGAAGTTATCATGATGAAGTCAAGATGGCCAGAACAAGAAGCCCATTTAGTCTCCTGTTTTGCTACATTCCTGGCAGATATAATGAAAGAATTGATCAAGGAAGAGTGCTATGGATGTCACAACGATCATCCCAGTCAAATTCAACACGACAAATGTCTGATGTTGAGTCAAGAAGAAAAATTGGACGAATATCTAAACAAAGCTTGGGGTCACATCGAGATAGAATTCGTGTTGAACGAGTGGTATAAAGGCTTGGATAAACATTCTTCTCCTCCATTAACGTCTCTGGAGCGCTGTCGCATCGAATCTCTCTTGGACCAGAGTAAGAAGTCGGAGCCAAACGCCTTTTACTTGTCAGACATTTTCAAGCAAAAAGTCAGGATCGAATTGATCACTTATCATTACCTGTAAAGAAGAAGAAAAAAAACACACAAATCAATGGATACCTGGGAACTTTATTACCTTTTGAACCACAGTTCGTACACGGATTCTTGGAATCCTGTCGTCTGTGCTAAAGATGAACTCCCTCATCGCAAACCTCAAGATCATCTAGCTTATGTGATCAACACGGACGACAGTCATCTCCCAGGAACCCACTGGGTAGCCGTCTACTTTCCTCAAGAAGGATGTGTGGAATATTTCGATTCGTACGGATTGCCCCCTTTGGAAGACGATATCATTGACTTTATGAGAAGAAATGCTCAGACCACCCGATTCAATAATGTGAAATTACAAGGCACAGATTCCTTGGTGTGTGGACAATATTGTGTGTATTTTCTGCATCATCGCAGCCTGGGTTATTCCTTAGAACATTTAGTGACTCATTTTGATCCTCGTTCTTCTTCTAGAAACGATGTGAAAGTATATCAATGGTTTTGTGACCATTATGCTTATCTTTTGTCTCAAGCTAGGAAACGTAGTGTCCATCAATGGCCTAATGACTTCCAACAGTGGAAATTACAATTTCATTCACAAAGTTGTCAACCCTGTTTAAAGTAGAGTGTTAATTGAAATAAAATGTTTGTAATTTGAAAAAAAATGTTTAATGTTATATTGTTGAATTATTATTAAAAATGTTATAGTTGTTTGTTAGTATTAAGTGATTTTGAATAAAAAATGTTGTGTTTTGAAGAAAAAATGCCTTTGTGGTTTGTTTGACTATAGAAATCTTGATTCATGCTCTTTGACTTCTTATTATCCCTCTGATGACACTCATTGAAAGTTGCGGTTCGAAAACCGTGGAGGGATGTTTTCCTTCGCGTCCGCGCTTTGACTTTAAAGCCGGTGCAGCCTCCAGTCTAACCATCCATTGTCGACTCATCCTCCTACGAAGATGTGCTCCAAACTAGCTAAGCTAAACGAAGCCTACGTGAATTTGCATAGGGTCAGACACAGTTTGATACCGAAGCCAGAAGAGATAGAGAATGTGAGAATGTTAAAATTCACTGAAGACCTGATAGAAGAGCTATTCAGAGAAGAAGTGAACAGGGAGAAAGAAGAATGGACAGAGAAGTACAGACTTAGAAACAGCAGAGAGAGCAGCAACAGCAACAACAGCAGCAGCAGCAGCAGGAACCTGAACCTGACAGAGGCTTTGTCGATTGTCGTATCGACACCAAAGAGTTCTTCTTCTCCTTCCGAAGAAGCAGACCTATCGTCAGAAAGTCAATCATCAGAGGACGTCGCATTCTTAGAAACTAAAAGATCGCCCTAGCTTCAACTTCACACAAGCCAAAAAAAAAAAAAAAAATAAAAATAAAAAATAAAAAAAAAAAACAGCCCTTTTCAGGGCTACCCAATACTCTAGAAAAGAAATAACAATCGATTTGCCAATGTGTGTATGTAGAGTAGTGTGAATATAAACACTAACTCTTTTCTGGTGTGATTGTATGTGTTTGTGTGGATAGTAGATAATGATCATGATTTTTGCTGTTTGACGTGCGTGGAGAGTAGATTTGGGGTTTGATTTGACTGTTTAGAGTTAGTGGATAGTATATTATTTGTTTTATGAAATTTTTTAGAATAGTAATGGGTAGTATAAAAAAGTAAGTGAGTGTTTCTTTTAGGTCCGCGAGTTGTTTGGTCATAATCTAGGTAATATAACTTTTGTTTTAGGGGGATATTTTCCTTCACGTCCGTGCTTTCACTATAAATTAACAAAATCGCTTGACAGTCTAGCTACCTAATTTGATTGATCAAGAGAATGAACACCAGACTAGCAAAACTGCTTGAACTTCATGTACACCTGGAATATGCCAGGCGTATAGTGAATGAGCTGGCTGCAGAGGCCATAGTAGAAGAGGGAAGAATGAAAGAGGAGGAGAGAAGAAACAAAGAAGAGGAGGAGAGAAGAAACAAAGTAGAGGAGGAGAGAAGAAGCAAAGAAGAGGAAGAAAAGGAGAGAGGAAATTTCAGAATCCCAGAGACAGAAGATTGGGATTCTGAAGCCACTTATCCCGCCTCTGCTCTCCCCCAAAAAAGAGTGAAAGGAGACTGGGGAAGAAGATGTGTGTGTGGTGCCAGGCCTGGAAGGTGCCATCATTAACCAGGTGTCATGGAGTTCAAAAAACAAACAGCCCTTTTCAGGGCTACCCAATACTCTAGAAAAGAAATAGTAATCGATTTGCCAATGTGTGTATGTAGAGTAGTGTGAATATAAACACTGACTCTTTTTTTTCCTAGTGTGAGTGTATGAGTTTATGTATATAATTGTGTGTTTATAAGCGCTAGCATAGGTTAGTGTGGATAGTAGATTACTGGGATTTGATTTTAATGTTTTGCGTGTATGGATGGTAGATTTGGGGTTAGTTTATTGCTGGTTAGCGTATGTGGATAGTAGATAATATGAAATGAGAAAAGTAGGGGATGTTTTCCTTCACGTCCGCGCGTTTTAAGTGATGCTCTAGGTAATATAACTTTTGGGCTTTAGGGGGATGTTTTCCATCACGTCCGCGCTTTTCGTATAAGCATCCACAGTGTTAGTCATTCGCACCCTTCTAAGGAATAAAGACAAGGAAGATGGTGGCTATAACAGAATTGTTTAACCAGTTGAAGGATATTTGGTATTGAATGGTGGATGGAGCCTATGTAGTGGAAAGGATTGAACGTGAATGGAAGCATGAAGTTACCAGGGATTTTGTCAGAAGGCAAGTGACAAACCTGAAATTAGCTATGGATCTGGTGAAAGAGATGATAGAAGAAGAAGTAAAATGACTAAGATGCTTTATAAATCCAGAGTATGTAAAGATTGGTCACTTGAAAGAAGCCATGGATAATGTGCTAGAAGTAAAGTGTTTTTTGGAAGACATAATGGAATGGACAGAGTGGTCATTTGTCAAAAAAGGCCTGGACCAGCTTAAGAAATCGGAAGAACTAATGAGAAAAGTAATGGAGGAAGAAGTAAAGAAGATTAAAGAGAGATGGAATAAAGAAAGAAAAGATCAGGAAAACAAAAAGAAACAGGCAGATTTTGAGAGGCTCAGTCAGAATTGGATCAAAGTCCAGGAAAAGTTTAGAGCCTTGGGCCATCCAGACTGGATGTCAGAGGAGAATAAGAAGAAGAAGAAGAAGGGAATAATGGAAAAAGTGAGGACTTGGTGGAAGAAGTGGAGGAGTTAGAAGAAGAAGAAGAAGAAGAAGAAGAAACCCAAAGGCCCTTTTCAGGGCCACTCCAATCTCTCGAAAAGAGATAGACTTTCAATTGCCCAGCCCTATTTTTTTCGAGTTTTTGATCCAGCTTGGAGTCTGTAGTGCGTCCCTCACTCGGTTACACTGAAATGTTGGTCTCGGAACTTTTCCCTTTTTATACTGGGGCTTAGCGTGTCCTAACGGTAGAGTGTTTTGGTCTGGAAGTCACACTCATTTCTGGTGGGCATTGTGATAAACGTTTTCTACAGGGCGACATACAATTTGGTGGTTTTGTAAGCGTACGATTTTGTGTGGATCAAATGTTTTCATGCGAAAGTCTTGATCTCGTCTGGACTGTAAGGCTTCATTCAAGGCATCATAGTTCACCACTTGACTCGATCGATAGATGAGTTTCAGACCTTGCAGTTTGCATTTGGTATGGACTTCTCTCTGTCGGTCTCAGTATTGGTATCCATAAATTTCGGGACCGCTGAAAGCAAAACTGATGATATTGTCTTCTGGATATTCGTCCGTCCATGCGCTTAAACGGCCACCTTCGATGTTTGGTTGATTGCTATGAGGGCGCTGGATGTGCATACAACTGTCGGTGTCAAAAGTAAAAAAAAATCGACCTCCAAAAAATTCACAAAATCGTACAATTTTAATCGAGCATTGGCAGTCACGTACGCTGCAATGATAACATGTCCATTAAATGTAAGGGGTGCAAACTTTGTGGCTTCTTTGTAATTTACCAAGATCAAATCTTCACGGACGCTTTCCGCATGTTTTATGAGTTTTCTTTTGTCGTTCACCAATTGAAAGTAGCGACTTGGATCTACCAAGTTTTCCATCGTGGTAAATATTGTACGCTGCTCCATTTCTGTCTATAAACAGTTTAAGATGACTTTGGCAAACGATCCTCTTCCTGTGTTCTTTTCAATGTGGTTTTTCGTGTAAACTGAACTAATCATATCCTAATATATTTAATGTGTCTTTTTCTATTACAACAAACCGAAATAAATGTGGTTTTTATTTTATTTTTTAAATCTGTTCGTGGTAATTTGAATGATTAATAAAGATTATTGATAGGTTAGACTGGGAGAGATTCTTGACCCAGTTTTCATAGCTTGAAGAGCTACACGCAGCCCCAGTTTATTGATGTCATGAATTTAGTCAGTTTGGAGTATTTAAAAAATTCTGAAATGGAAACCAAACTTCGAAAGTGTGATTAACACAATGTTAATGGTGTCCGATTCGTTTATTTCTTTTATTTCTCAGTATATCGTAACACGTTTCATGTATTATTAACAAAAGGTGTGTTTTTGGTTAGTATCGGACTTCCATTAGATGAAGTCACATGACGTTCCTCCCTTTATATTATTTTCTAAAGCCATATTTTCCTTCATTCAGATTGCCAGATGGGCCAGTCCGAAACTGGTTTTGATGAAAGTGTCTAGTGTATTATTGAGGATGGTCTGGTAGACCAAAAATCACTGCTGCATTCGGGCAGCGCAGCCAAGGACGAGGTTTTAACTTTAGATGTAGCTGGTGTGTAAACCAGTCTACGTCACAGCCACATTTAGAAAATTACATATTAAAACAAAACTATTAAATACAATTTGAAAATAGTATTAAAATATATTAATGAAAATATGGATGTTTAAAAAGTTATTTCTCCGAGTTATTTTTTATTTTTGTAATGCGCATGCACGGCCTTTCATTTCCGGCCGGTCATCGACAAGGTGTGTGATATTACAACCACGTGAAAATTAAATATTATAGGCTTTCTCCAGAAACGTGGAACTTCCAACAGTTCGTCAGAACATTATAAAAATAATTTTGAATCATATTTAGCATCGTATTTTTTTATTTATGCAGGTGTTCAACGTAAATCTTCAACACCCAGTGTCACACGTGCATGGCCAGGAGACTTGTCTTCGTTTTTCTCATAATTTAGTCCTCCCTCATATGGTCACATTCTTTCCTCTGATCGGTTCCATTCTATATTAGATAGTGGGACAGTTATGTTGGGGGGGGGGGGGGAGGGAGAAAAGCGCATTCCCTATTAAACGGTTGAAACTGCGCTGTAGTGCAGTATAGTTGTTGCTTTATGCGGGGTCTTTTATAGTCCTACAATGTAAGACGTATCACATGTTATTTACTTTTAGTCCCATTGACTTAGTTCCCAAATTACGGCCTTGTATTGCGTGTTTCGATGTTGGTTGACATCGGAACGAGAGGTCAAAGTTTCAGGAATATATCTCGCACTTTGCAGCCCATATCGACGTTTTCCGCAAATTGATGTATAATTAATATATTTACTGTGCTGTTTTTATCCTGGTGAAATCAAAATCTGCCACTAGCAAATCGACGCATTTTCATGTTCCATTGACATAAATTTTAATTTGTTGAGATGCAACGGTAGTTGAGGTATGCCAATGTTCATGTAGGTTCATTAGCTTCGATGTCGTAGCCTCAACTTGATTGTTGTGGTTGAGGCTATGAACCGATCCCGTATCATGTAGTGGAGCAAAAACAATCACTAAAGTCAGAAAACAAACAGTGTATAAATTTAGTATGCAAGTATAATCATGTTGTGAAAGAAGTTTGGCCTGTTTTGAATTTATTAAGCTCTAACACGATAAAATATATTGGCATGGTTACACTAACCTCACCCTGCCCGCTATGATAGATAATGTGAGACTCTCGCCGTGACCCCTTTTCTACATGAGGCTTGCCAGACCATAGTTGGATATTCTACGCTATGGTATTATCAATCAAGTGGTAAATAATGGCATCTTGTTGGAATTTCAAAGTTGCCTATAAACCGTATTTACTTTTATGCTTAATGTGCAGAATTTCTGACTCAAACCACACCATATTTTTATGTCTACCAGTGGACAATTTTTAATGTGTTAAAGACCATGAAGTAACACATTTGATCCCTATATTACCTACAACTCAATAAAACATCCCACACTTGTCGTAAACTATTCAGATTACAACCATAAAGTGATCAGTTAACAGCTTGTACATAACCACAATGCTACTTTCATGTACTGTGACTAGAATTTCTTCATGTTATTTGAGGTGGGAGTAAATACATGCCAAAGGAGGCAGTGGATTGAAATTGCTGCTCCCATGTACATGAGAAATAGTCTGAAGGACGCTAACTTTAGCAGTTATTACACTAGTAAAAATGAATTTTGCCTTAGTCAATACTAATTTATGAACAAGCAATAAATTAAAAATTAATGAAAAATAACTAGTTAATAGTGATGCTGTATTGGAACTCTCTGCAGGGTTTCAGGATGTTCAGGACTATTTACTCATGAAAATATGTAGTCCTCAGCCTCTTTCTGTCCGCCTTGTATGTGGGAGGTCGTGGGTTTGATCCCTGGCTGGTTCATACCAAACAAAGACTTAACAAAAATGGTACTAACAGCTGCCTCGCTTGGCGCTCGGCATTAAGAGGCTAGTGTCAGGATAATGTGACTGGGTGGGACATCATGCTACATGTCTGCTTCATGATGCCCCTGTGCTAGACATCAGTATAAACTGTAACACTGCAGAGGTCGTAGTGATATGAATGAAACATTGTTAAAGCTATATTAAAAATCTAAGTCACACACACATCACACTGCTGTTCACTATTTGCAAACTAGTGTATCAAATCAATTACTGTCTTTATTTTGGTCTGTTCTTTGGCTTAGCAAAAGTATCTATAATACTATAGCTTATAGGTATTATATGTGAAATGTCCTTAATTATAGGAAAATTAAGAGTCTTTGAACAAGTAAAATCACCTGAAATTAATAATTTGGATTAAATGAAAAAAATACAGCAACAATGTTGATTTTAATTTTTTGTGATTAAAAATAAGGAAAGAAGGATGACCAAGCACACTTGCATAATTCTTTACACATCGTTAACAGAATTGGCAAACTATTTACCCTTTGACCTCCCTGAACCTGATCTGTTTGTCCTTTCCTGTTGAAACTAAAATTCTGAGCGATATCTCAGAAATAATTGTGGTGAGTTTCATGTTCCTGTCTAACTTCTTTAACATTGGTTGCTATGGTAAGAAATTGCAAGGTACCTCTAATTTTACCTCACTTTTCACCACTATAGCATGGGGGGGGTAGACTTCATCCACGATCAACTTCTGATTCACTGAAGGTGTTTTAACAAAACTTTTGACTGTTGTATATTCTGACTTTATTGTTTTGTGTATTCATTTGAAGGTCACAACTAGGGATGATGTAAACTAGTGAATTTATTCTTGTACAGACTCGCTTTTTAAGCTACAGATATTTTGATGAAACTTGACCAAGCTCCACACCTTAACATACAGAAATCAAGTTCCTAACTCAAAGGTCAAGGTCATGAGTAGGGAAGAAGTTAAGAGATAATATCATCTGCCATTTGGCTACTTGTGGGGGGGGGGATTTACATTTTCTTGTAGAATTGTGACAATTAAGTTAATCTGTGAATGAATAAATTAAATTTTGATAGAATTAATATAAGCTAGACAAATTTCTCTATTGAGGTCTGTCAGTTTTGTTGCAAAAAGTTGACTAAAGTTGCATGTTTTTTCTTTTTCTTCTTTCAGTTTAGTTCAAGATGACGAACACAAAAGGTTACCGTCGTGGTACTCGGTACATGTTTTCTAGGAGATTCCGAAAACATGGTGTCATCCCACTGTCAACTTACATGAAGGTGTATAAACGTGGAGATATAGTAGATATCAAGGTAAAGTATATAGTTAAATACAAGACTCTGCTTAGCCTATCTGCTTTCCCATCCCTGATTAATATTAAATTAACTGCTTCAGAATTCTGGACTTTTTCTTCAAAATTACATATATAATGCTAATCTTTGATGCATTGCAAAAATTATAACAATGTAAATTAAAGTGTACAAGTTTTGCCTTTTGTACAGTTTTTGTGCTTGGGTGAACAGGTAGCTAGGTGATTGAGCATGACTGCACAGGTGGTTAAGAACCTGACCAGTTTTTATGACTGAAAAATTTATTGTATTTCATGATGGATCAGATTGTATTATGTTATAATGTTGTCTGTCCTTCTGACTGGCTGGCCATCAATCTGTTAACTGTTTCTTGTACACATACAAACATTTTGTATATAGTACATACCTTACCTGGCATGTGAGATGAGGAAGAAGGCTATCGATTTGGAGTTAAAGGTCTAGATGACATTAATAAATACTACATTCTCAATGGTCAGAAAAAACAAGTAGCCAAATAGCCAGCCTGTCTTCATCAACCCTGGAAGCTATTCTTGTTAGCAAATTTGGAACCCAAGGACAAATAAATGATGAACTTTTGCAGAAATGCAAATCTGCAACATACAATGGACTGAAGTAACAAATGCGAACATTTTTATGATGATATATAGACCTAACTCTTGTACCTCCTGATCAGGAAATGGAACATGCACCAGGGACTTGAGAAGAATGAGAGCCCTTTTAAAGGATTTCAACACTATTACAGTAGCCCCTATTGTCTCTAATAGTTTTGAAATCACACTTTAGATAGGCCATCTTGAGGCTTGCTTGTCTCTGTTTGCATTGCTGTGCTCTGAAGCACCAAACCAAACTAAAATCTTTAGTCACTACTAAACGTAAATCAGCCTTTTATGCTAAACAGTCTTCGTTTATTTTGAACGCTGTCTGAATTAGAACTTGTATCTTTATATCGATCTTGAATGCTTTATTTCTTCAGAATTAGATTTGTACCCCAATAGTTTGTGGTGTTGCACTTCCACACTTTATACATTGGGGCTATACCCAAAACAAATGTGCTTTTAGCACTTTTGGGGAATACATATAAGTGCTAGCATATGTCAACACAGACAATGATGTTAGATCATGTTATTACAATCCAAGGCATTTTCGAAGAATACATAACATGAATAAATGCCTTCAAGGAGGGAAAAGTTAAAGTAAAATTATAAACAAAAACTTAATTCCAACCATTTAAATTAGAGTAACATGGACATGTCCATCAGTTTATCCATTGGTATTACATCCTTAGTACATGTACATGGCACATGTGAAATAATGTCTACCAATTTTTTTTCCCCTGGATATAAACTTTTAGAGCTGTCTGTTATACATTTTCTTAATCTTAGTTTGCAGAAAATGTTGTCAAAACATTGTTTAATGAATTCACTGATATTTGCTTTTAATATTTTCTGATTTATTATAAGTATTCTGTTATTTCAACAGGGCAATGGAGCAGTCCAGAAAGGTATGCCTCACAAAAGCTACCATGGAAAGACTGGTAGAGTATTCAACGTCACTCAGCATGCAGTGGGAGTAATTGTGAACAAGAGGGTTGGGTAAGTAGAAGGGATCCTACCTGAGTACTCATTTTGTCTGCAGTTTATTGAACAGGTTGAAATAAATTTTAATTGGCAGTTGAAGATGAAAATTATTCCAGAAGTAGGAGTCCATGTTTATTAGCTCGCCTTGCCAAACTAGAAGCATCTCGACCCTTGTCACAAAAGTATGCCATTGTGACCCATATTTCATGCACCACCAACAAAATTTGTGCCTTAGGGGTGTTTCTCAAGCTTCATTTTCAAGCTAGAATCGTCCTAGAAGAAACTAGATGATCTATGTTAGTACCATACCCTTGTAGCTAAGGTCATTGTTTCATGTATTTCACTTTGTACTAGCTTTGGCTAAGTTTTTGCATTACTTTTAACCATATAGCTTTTTTCGATGTCTGTACATAATTATATCCAAATTCATTCAACTTGTTAATGCCAAAGTGATGAAACGGCATGATTGTATGCGTTTTTGTTAAAACACTCTTAAAACAAAGATGGTCACTATTGTATTTCAGTTTACTGGTGCATATTAAGATTTTGTTTAGCTCAAGACCGGTTATTTTTTACAGTGCATCCACCTTCATAGCTGCCAACCCTCACGAATTTGGTGTGAATTTCACGACTTTTTCAGCGATTCACGGATTCACGCCACAATCCAAAAATTCACGAATTCTCCAATCCTCAATTATTTTAAATCTTTAATAAAATAACCGATTTCCCGTTAAGCGCTAGTCGTGATATTCGCAGTTGCCGAAACGGTCCGGTACTGCTGGTCGCGATATTAGTAGATCTGCAGCTGATTAGTACAGTTGGCCCGGTAGCAAGCATTTTAGCCTATTTTAATCTATATGAAGAAGAATAGTTTTACAAATGCTTTTGAGAGAAACTGGGGCCTAACCGGAATTTTGCTCCGCGCATGCGTCACCAACACTGATTTGAGTTACGGCTCAGCATCTCGTGTACGATTTAGAAAATGTCTTCACCACCAAGAAAAAAAGTGAAGTTTAATTTGGAATATATCAAAAATTGGCCGTGCATTCTGCCATTAAACATTGATATTCATCATGCTTTTTGCACTCAGTGTGCCGTCGCAGAGATGATGTGAGAAAGTACGTCGGTTGCAAAAAAACACGAAGTTGGGAAAATTAAAAATTAGCAGATTTCAGCTCCGGAATATTTTAAACAATTGGCAGAAGAAATGCAGGCTACCAACGCTGACGCATTATTTGTGAGTTTTCTTGTCGAACACAATCTACCTTTATCAGCTGGAGACCATGCTAAACATTTGTTCTGACAAATGTTGCCGGACTCAAAAATCGATTCCAAATTTTCCTGTGGAAGGACCAAAAGTGCTGCAACTCCTGTGCATTCCTCACAGAACAGTGACAGCGAAAGTGTATTTTGTCTGGTGAGGAAAAATAAGACTTTAGGGCCTCCTTAGCTGCAGAAAATTTGTCAGTAATTTTAGTCGCCAAGATCAACCAGCCGGCAAGAAGTCTGAACTGTTTAGAAAACAAATTTACGATCAAGCAGTTGAGGAAGTTCAAGTCTGCCACAGTATCATGTCTTGATAAATAAATCTTTCTGCATATATGTAGTGTTTTAGTTTTATATTGCGAACTTGATATAGTGTAGTATTGACGGTCAGAGTGGATGGAGTTATTGTCATGGTATTTTTCACGAATTCTTGTCCAAATTCACGACTTTTTATCCCTATTTTCACTAATTGTGAGCCTGGAAGGTTGGCAGCTATGCACCTTAATGAGTATTAGAATCCTCATCCTAAAAGTAGGTTAGAGTGACTAATCCTTAATGCTTCACTGACCATTTACATTGGGGGGGGGGTCTGTTTATGCTTGGAAAGAAAAATAGATGAATGGTTACATCTCTCTTGGTACAATGCTCTTGCACAAAACGTCACCATAACCTATATTTCTCATTTTCATGGAATAAGTCAGGTTTTGTGTTTAGCTTGTGACCACACAGGTTTTATGCATTGTTGTTTTGTTGAAACCTGATGAGGAATTTCAGTACTAAGTCATTATGATGGATATTTTACAGTCACTGCCTTTGGTCGAAGTTTGTGTTTTCATTTAATTTCTTAGACACTGTTCCTGCAGGAATAATGAAATCCATCATTACTTCCACACCGATAAGACAACAGAAGCTTATCATGTCCTGTAGTTCATCATTTAATGACTTTGGCTAACTAGTTTCATTTAGCTTGAGACCACACAAGTTTTTGTTATTCTGTATGTATACAATTTGTCCTAGAATAGTGGTGCTTTGTGATGGGATGCATCTTGACAAGTTTTGCATTCTTTTTGTAAAGAAAGGCCTCCCTGATCTATTTCTATTTCATCCTTCATGATTTTTGAAATTTGGTTTTTGAAGTTCATTTTTGGCACTGTTTTTAGGTCTGGTGGTGAAACTTTAATTGGATACACCTCTGTTAATTCTGCGCACTTATAAAAAATGTCCCTTGTTTTGCATTTTATGCTTTACTAACATGAATTAAGTATTTGTGTTTACAACTACATAGATTCTTCTATGCTGTATACATCTGAGGCCAAACAAAAAATGGGTGTTTCCATTTGACCGATGGTCACTGTTTCTCGTTGCTGATTCAAGCACTTTTTTTCCCACCCTCACACCACCCATGGTGAAAATTAAAACTCACATTAAATATATATATCCATGTTGATTTTGGGGGGAATGGGACAACACAGGGGAGTGCTGGATTATGTCTTGACATGCAGTTAGACAAATTCTAGTTTCACTTATATATGGGACATGACCTTAATGAAAACTGCTCATTTATGACTTTCAGTTAAGCATTTTGCTACCTCATGTTTGAAACCTAAATTGCTTTATAATTTCAGAAATCGCATCATTGCAAAAAGAGTTAATCTTCGGATAGAACACGTGAAACACTCCAACTGCAGACTTGAATTTTTAAAGCGCGTTGAGGAGAATGACCAGAAAATGAAGGAAGCGAAGGCAAAGAAAACAAAAGTCAATCTCAAGAGACAGGTATTTTGCAAACTTGGTCTTAAATAATATCAATTCATTTTATTATCTGGGCGCTAAAAAAATTTATTTCAACATCAGCAATTGTTTTCCAAAT
This sequence comes from Sinohyriopsis cumingii, assembly GCA_028554795.2. Lineage (NCBI taxonomy): Eukaryota > Metazoa > Mollusca > Bivalvia > Unionida > Unionidae > Sinohyriopsis > Sinohyriopsis cumingii. The sequence continues at coordinate 167,697,550 of CM068829.1, forward strand.
CGGTGAAATTTTGGCCAACTTTAAATAGAAACCGATATAAACTTATCAGTTGTTTATCTATAAATAATTTGGTGGTTTTTTTTGTTTGTTGTTTTTTTTTTTCTTCTTGAGAATAAATATGAAACTATTCAAGGTATCTCTTTTTTAAAAAAATAGTTACACATATTGGGATATTGGTCCAGTCTGCCTTTTGTTCACAATTCTATACTTTCAGTATTTTTTGTTTTTATTCCTTTTCTATTGATCCATTATCCACATGTTCACACACACACGCTGTTCTCTCACATTAATACAAGTTGTTCACCATCTACAACTACCAAACTTTGTGGATAGCTTGTACTTGGGTAATGAAGAACCCTATAGATTTTGGGGTCAAAAATCATTACAGAGATAGAAAGAAGCAAACGTTTTCTGCACCATAACATTTGTGTTACTTTAGTGAATGGCTTACTCTTGCAACAGTGAAGAAGCCTTTACATTTTTTATTGCTATTCCTTTTGACTGGAAAGTCATGTTGACATTGGATTTTAGATGGTAACATTTTCTTATGTCTGGTTGGTCCCAAATAAAAATTGTGTCGACTGCCCTCCATTGATGCTGGTATAATGGCCATTATGAAAATCTTGTCACTATTCATCCTAGATGGATGGTCATATTGACATAAGGTTTTCACTGCTAGGCATCTGATATCTTGCATGGCCACTATGGCTGCAATCTAGAAAATCTTTGTTAATTCTGTTCATCCTGAATGGAAAGTTATCTTGACCTGGAATTTCTGCCAGTTGACACAATATTATGTCTAGTTTGTTTGAAATTATTCTGATACCAATTGATCACCAGTATGACTGCCATGGTTATACTGATAACAATTGATCACCAGTATGACTGCCATGGTGTCCATTTTAAAAATCTTGTTATCGCTACTCCCTTCGAATGAATGGCAATACTGAACAGGGTTTTGAAGACTTCTCCTTGGTCCCGAATGAAAATGATGCCACTCTTGTGTTCAGTAGACTGTCAAAGCAGCACGTCTGAAGCTTTCGCTGTTGCTAAAAAAATATAAATTATGGTTTCAACACTTGGGAGTCAAAATGAAGATATAGTCTGATCTTGAATGCCTGGAAATTCTGTTTGGCCAGTGGAGTGTAAGTTCCATTGAGAGATCGTTTGTAAGTTCCATTGAGAGATCGTTTATAAGTTCCATTGAGAGATAGTTTGTACGTTCCATTGAGAGATCATTTGTAAGTTCGATTGAGAGATCGTTTGTAAGTTCCATTGAGAGAGATAGTTTGTAAGTTCCATTGAGAGATCGTTTGTAAGTTCCATTGAGAGATCGTTATTAACGTGCTACTGTATCAGTAGTCAATGATTACACAGAAGTTATCAGTATAGATAGTCTGCCATTGTTATTGATTTCATTGTAAGTCTTCCATTGTTATTGATTTCATTGTAACCTGTGTTATGTTCTTTGTTTTCTTTCTGTTTTCAGCCCCAGGGGCCCCGTGCAGGGCACTTTGTCAGGACCAGGTACAACAAGCCACAGTTTATGCAGCCTATTCCATATGAGTTTATCGCATAAAAGTGATTGACACTGAATAAAACCTTTTGAAGAATACATGTTTTTGCTTTTATATTATTTTGCACAAAGAAGCATGCAGATTCATGTTTCCCTTTACTCTCACTTGTGCATCAGTTGTCAATCAAGTCATCAAATCGCTGATTCAGAAATTTGAAACTTTGGCAAAGATTATGTTAGAACAAAAAATCTTAATTTGGAGCAGAGATATCCAAGAGGCAATTTGTACATTTAACAACCATAAAGAATAGTTTCCCAGCTTGTTCAAGTTGCATGAGCCAGCTATGCATGTGTCCTTTCAGACAGACAGCTGTTCAAGGGGTTCTAAGCACAGAACAATATTCATGCACAGATAAGAAACAGATTAAACTTAAAAACAGTCCGCAGAATAATGCTTATACGAGTAGAGAAGACATCATTTGAACATTCTTATTTTGGTAGAGCTTTAACAGAATTAAGAAGGCATAAAGACAGATACTTGAGTGCTAAGTAAATATTAAACAAACATTGTTTTCTCTGCAATATCTTTTTCTTTTCCCTACTTCCCCATTATTGTGATGACAAAGGAAGAGCTCCCCCATTTGATAACATCCTGGCAGCATCTCTGAAATCCCACTTGTAAAAAAATTGGACCCATCAACCCTTAGAATTTGACATGCTGAAAGGACCTGTAAATTACAGGCCTATGGACTAGTAGCCAAAGATACAAAATCGTAATTGTTGCAGGCAAATTGGATATTGGTATGTCTGGAGTTTGTCAGGATCAGGATATTTGTTCAGTGGAGTTGGTTTTAGAACAAGACCATGTACTTTAATGCAGTGTTTGACACAAACAACCAATTTTGCCATTTTTGAACGGTTATAATGAAACTTTGTAATAATTGAAGATGCACACATTTACAAATCACTCTGCACCCTTGCAAGTTTTAAAAATAATTATTTCCCTTTATGCCTTTTAGAGTAATGCAGTATTATTAGCTTCTTTTTTTACTTGTAGCATGGCATATTCTCATTTGTGCAACTAGCCATTAGTTTTCCTTGGATCACTGTGAAACTTTGTTAATATGGTTATCAGCTGAAGATGTACACACAGATGAATTTGTTCCCATGTTAATTTTTTTGATTTATTACCCTTGTATCTTAATGCAATACATTCTCTTTTTGTGAATAATCGTGCAGTGTTTGAAGGATTTTCATGTATCCATTTATCATTATGGTCATCACCTGAAGATGCAGATATCGAAGAAACACTTTGCTTTTTAGCAATTTTTGCAGGACTTGCCGTCTGGTAGCTTAATGCAGCATATGACAGTCTTGTGAACACAACTGATGCCCTGGTTTTTTTTAACTATTGCCTGAAAAGTTGGTAGATATTATGGTCATCACTTAAAGGTCGACATGAAAACTAACTTTGCTCTCTCGATTTTTATTAGAATTACTGCCCCTTTTTTTGCCTTGTTCAATAATAAAAATTGGTAAATATTATTATCACCTGGATATTGCATATTGACAAGCCACTTTGATCATGCAAATTATGTTGGAATTATTGCCCATTTTGTCATGCTGAGCATGCCGTAGGTGGCGCAATACAGTTTCGTATTTTGCATGAGGGTTAGAATTTTAAAGAAAAAGTCTTCCCTGGTTTCTTCACTGATTATACTGGCTGTTTAAAAAAAAACTTGTATATCTTGGGTATTGTTCCAAGAACCTTTAATTCCCTATATTTTTGGTGTAGGATTAATGGGTGTAATATGGGTTATAGAGTATTCAACTTGGTGTTGCATCAGATGTGCACCTTTTAAAAAAAACTGCTAGCTCCACTTGGTCATTTTCACTTCCTGTACGTCAGAGGTAAATTGTAATTTAAAAAAATGGGAGCCAATAACTTTACAATTTATATATTTGGTAATTCGTCCATTGCACTTTCAGATTGTCTAGTTGCTCAGTATGTGACACAATAAATGTGGAACATAGCACTTGTCATTGTTTCATTTGAGTGTACAATTATAAGAATTTGAAGAGGCATATTGCTATTTTTCTTCACTAACCTTAGACGAAATGTTATAAATTGTACATATCCAAGCAACCACTCGCTTTAAATACCGTTCTATAGTCAACTTTGTTGTCGAATATTTGTTGGCTTGATTTTTAAAATTGGTATCAAAATTTAATTTTGCATTAAACTTTAATTTTCTAGATGTTAAATGTTTATTTAGAATTCATTTTACCAATGTTTTTATATGTCAAGCATATTTGCTGAAATAATTTATGTTATGTTACAATTAAGCTTTTTTATTGCATTTAAATACAGTTTATTAGGAGAAATAAGTAGAAAAAAAAAACAAGCATATACCCTGGTCTGCATGTGTATTATACCATGACAGATCAGGATTTTGTTGTTTGCAATTTGACTCGACTCGTAAAGAAATAAGGATGGTAAGTTTTACTTGTGGCCACCATTACAGAGAATGATGGAAACTCATTTCAACAAGATTTATTTTTTACTTCACTGAAGTCATGAGAAGAAATGTTTGAAATATCTTTTTAGGAAAGTCCAAGAAAAAGGGGAGATTTCCATTAAGATATATGAACATAAACGGGGACAAAGTCAATAAAAGATGTATATATATCTGCACTTTTATTTCTTGATAGAAGCTGCAGTGAGTAAATGTTCAGCATACTGGATTTATGACCAGGAAGGTTGCAGGTTTGAATCTTACCATTGGATCAGCCTAGCTTGCCTACCATTTGTACCAGGGTAAAGCACTTGGATTTCAATCCCTATATTGCTTATCTCGGTCTGGTTGTCTTGGATCAACACATGATAGGTTATTGATGGTATCATATGGTATGGAGTACTTTAATGATGTCGTAATGTTCAACATGGTGCAAGTGATTGCAATTAGGGCATGTTGGTGATATGGAATAAAAAATCATTTTTGTTTCCTTTTCTCTTTGAGGAACATTATCATGAGGAAAAACAACACATAAACGGTGGTACACAGACAAGTAAATCCCAGTCTTAGAGTTGTATTTTTGTCTTTTGCTTGACAGCCTTGCAAAAGAAAATAATGTAAACATTTTGGTAAAATCTGTTTTACTGTCAGCTTTGGCATTTATACTAAAAGCTTCAGAGCGAAGAACCAGGATGTGTTTGCTCGCCGTGAGACGCTGAATCAAACTTTTATCATTTCGTGCACTGGTAGAAGGGAGGCAACACATGCATGTTTGTGAATTTAACAAGAGTTGCCTTACTTAGACAAATTTTTCCCCAAAACGAATTCAGTTATTTTTTCTTCGTATAGTGAAAGTGCTAATGTAAACCCATTTCATTATTTTTATCAATTATGCAGAAATTCGAGTTCAGTGGGGAATCGTCGCTGCAGGTATTCGCGTGACAGGTTTCTGAAATCGGCTCAAAACGTAGCATATACGGTATATTTATAGTCCTGTTCACACTACGGACCGCCTTACATAGATGTAGTTATTTCATTGTCGGGCATGAAAACAAAACGGCTGACGTGCCAGTCGCACTCGTATTGTATAATTTTCTTAAAATAACAAAAGCAAGGTACCAAAACAGCAGTGATAATTTATTTTTCAAAGAATGTTTGCACCGACTGGTATTTCAAAAATAACGAATAACGCCAAATTTCCAATTTGATACCTTTATCGAAGGTCTGTTCACTCCATCCAGTGAGCCACTAAGAAGACTTGAAAGAGGCACAAATTTGATAAATTGTTATATCAAGTTTCCAATCAAAAGGGCCGAGTACCTTCATAGGTTATCGTTGAGATAATAGATTATTCTATGTAAATGAGCCCCCGAGTGGTCTAAAGCGCTCTCCGTTACGGATCACTGCCATCTCACCTCTGCCTGCGTGGGTTCGAGTCTCGGATTCGGCCAATGTGGGTAAGTCAGAAAGCTTGCCAGTAGCTTCTTGAGGGTCGGTGGTTCTTTCCGGGGATTTTTCGGGTTCTTCCTCCACCATTAATACTGGCCGCCATGTATAGCCTATCATGTGCTGAAAAATGGCGTTAAACCCTATAACAACAAAAATCTACACAAATGTTTTCGAAGTACTCACTTGCGCACTGTGCTATGATATTATCAAAGGGTGGGGGCGAAATCAGACTGGTGGGTTTAAATACCAGCAGAATTGGGTACAACTGCCCATTACATTCGGCCTTGACCTTTTCTATTGCCGTGCAAACTAGACTTAAAAGTGTAATTTAACCTTTAAATATATATATCCCAATTAATACGAAGACGTTTAACATGAAATTCACATACTCCATGGATAATTCCAGTATAATTCAGTTAACAACCAAAAAAAGTTGAGAATTGTGTAACCAGGTGTGAAACTGAAAAGTGATTAACCACAAAGAGTATTATGTGTGAACAAGCAATGCTAATATACAAGAGTTAAAATAAATGAAAAGGATGTTTGGTTATTTTACACTTGAGACCTACACTTCAAAATATTTAGGAATTACACTGCTTGAAAAACATTTTTCAGAACAGTGCTTAATACAATATGCCTTCTTTACATACTTCCTGTTCTTGGGTATGCTTCTGAGGAATGGGTTTATGTTCCGCAGCAGATACAGAGGAACTCCCGAAACTACAACAGTAAGAATACTTGCCGGCTTGCCTATGTATGCTGGTAGCGAATTTTTATATTATGAAACTATAAAATCCACATTATGGTAGACAATTAAAAACGTGCGTCGAGTCTCGGATTCGGCTAATGTGGGTATGTGAGAAAGCTTGCCAGTAGCTTCTCGTGGGTCGGTGGTTCTTTCCCGGGTTTTCCCGGGTTCTTCCTCCACCATTAATACTGGCCGCCATGTATAGCCAATCGCGTGCTGAAAAATGGCGTTAAACCCAACAACAACAACAACAACAATAAAAACATGTGCGAGCATTTTATAAAATCAAAGGGTTACCAATGGGCAATATCGTGGATATTTTTTTAGCCCAGAGAGGAATTTTGTTGCCAGTACTTCTTCAGGTTGTAATAATATTATACTAGCCCTTTTATTTGATTAGCAAAGAAAAGAATACAATATTTTTTGATATTTCAAGCCTAAAAGGCCACCGTTCCGATTAAACAAGAAAAGTCTTAAGTGCAGAAAGGACTGGTGGGATATTTCATTGAAAACTTAGAAAAATGCTTGCTTCTAGGGTGAAGTAAACAAAATATATATACTATGGCTGTAATATTTGAAGAAGAAAAATAAACGAAGTGTATAGAGGAATCATCGAATTGTTGGCATTATGTCATCGTCATTGTATGTAGACTGTGATAGAAAGAGACAGCAATGACAGTCATAGTAAGATTCTTTTCCACGAAGCACTGCCGTATCAGCCCAGTATGGAAAGTTAAGAGCATGAAAAATATAGTGTCCTTGGGAGAAACACAAGAACAAGGTTCTGGAGCCGAGTGCAATATTCTTGTGGTTCTTCTCGCCCTAGCGCCAATAACCTTATTCGATATCTGTTACGAGCTCGTTCGTAGAACATGCCTAACGTTGGTGTGTAATATTCTTGTTCTGAGGCCAATGTTAGGGCGAGCACAATCGCGAACATCTGAGAACATGTTCTTAGCAATTGGGCGAGAATCTCAAACAGATATCCCAAGGACGGCCGTAAACACTAGTATTGCATCACAGCCAGATTTCCTCAAAAAAAAAATCTTTAAACGATTTTAGTAAATAAGATATGGCACTACCTCAAACGGAAATTAATGATTTTGTATAGCGAAAGTTCAGCCCAGATAGCAATAATTAATATATATATATATATATATATATATATATATATATATATATATATATATATATATATATACGCACACACACATAATGCTGTCGGGCATTTCTGTGTACCTAAGGTTTCCGTCTCCAATACTGAAGCATACCGATGTCCGATTGATGAAAATAAACAACTACACTGCTTACCATTTGAAAAGAGGCAATTGCCACCAGAATATTCTGTTCAAAATAATATTAATTTTTGACACACCGGATACCACCCCCAGCGTTTTCTTGGCTCGCGATAAGTCGGCCTATTCTTCTGTGCACAGCTTTGAAAATATGTAATGTTTAACCATCCGGCTATAGAAATGGAACATATTACTTTGGACTGTTTCTGTCAGCAGTTCAGTCGAGTAATTTTTTATCTAGTTTTACCAAATGCAACGTAACAATGTAAATAAATGGCAAGAGATATTAAGCAAGCTAAACCGATCTTGTAATACAAATCGTAAAGTTCACCATTTTATAAAAATAAAAAAGCTATTTTGCGGAAGAGAAACAACAATGAATAGGATGTAATGTGCTTACAGCGTGTTATTTATGGGGAAAAATTACTAAAGAATTTAGAAATAGACTATGCCGGGGAATTTCTTGAGAAACCCGTTCTAGCGGAAAGTTGACACGTTGGATAGCAGACGATTTTGTATGTGTGGGACAACTTCTTGCAAAATTGGAAACTTTGATTAGGATGCAGAATTATTTTAAGGTACACATTTCTATCTTTTAAATAATGTATTTATTTGTATGATTCTAAAAGACACAAAGCATAAACCGGATTTTCAGGATTACAGGTTCAAGAATGTCGTGGAGTGGGTCTTCATGTTGGCATTTAGAAATCACATTTTCAAATGCATTTCGAGTCGTAATGTGATATATTTTTATATACTTCATGAATATTACTATTCGTAATTAAAGTAAGATCGTTCTTTTTAATGCAAAATGGATTTTTGACCCACATTTACACGAGATCCAGTGTTTACAAAAATTACGTGTCGTTGCGCAGAATTACCCGACGCGCAGACATGGGTATATATATATATATATATATATATATATATATATATATATATATATATATATATATATGCGGAAGTTGGCTCCTGCTGCGCGCAATCAATTACGCAATAAGTTTCATTAAATGACCTATTAAACGTCATAACGTGTCCCTCGGTCAATCTGATTTATGTCCTGAAAATACGGAGAGAACAGGACCAACAATGACCTCCCAATAATAGTTTCTTTTTTAATAATAGGATTTTGCACTCAATTGACCTTAAAATGTGTTGCCATTAATAGACAATACAATACGGTCTTTGTCATTAATCCCATGAAAATTCGATCAAGAAGGGATCCTTGCATCTGCTAAAACTGTCCACAAAAACAATAATTTGGTTTGGATATTCTGCAACTTTATTTACTGTAAATTTCTATTCATAATGCTAATGCGGCTTTCTGCGGCATAAAATTGTCTAACATTTAAAAAAAGAGACCGAAACACAGCTTGTTGCTCTAATTGCAGCGTTCGTTTTAAATGCTGTCATTTGGTGCGCAGGGTGTGAATATAGCTATTGGACCATTCACTGCATTCAGCAAGACAGTTTGAATAAGAAATCAAGGAAGGGTGTAACCTGCAGTATTATTTGCTGTTGTTGTTGTTGTTGTTGTGGGGTTTAACGCCATTTTGCAGCACATGATAGGCTATACATGGCGGCCAGTATTAATGGTGGAGGAAGAACCAGAGAAAACCCCGGAAAGAACCACCGACCCACGAGAAGCTGCTGGCAAGCTTTCTCACATACCCACATTGGCTGAATCTTAGACTCGAACCGCCGCAGACAGAGGTGAGATGGCAGTGATCCGTAACGAAGAGCGCTTTAGACCACTCGTATTATTTGCTGTAATTATTCCAACAATGATTACAGAATTATACTCACACCTCCGTCGTGAGCTGTATATTTATATCCTCCGTCGCTGGTTTACCCTCAATCGCTGATTTTCCACAGGAATTGGTATGAAGTGTGTGTTACCGATCTGCCAAGTTGACGTCACTGGATGACATAATTGGAAAAGTTGAAGCAAGAAATTAAAACAATTCAATAACTTCTTTGAGTTTCGCAGATTTTTTCAGAATATTGTTTTAGAAAGTTTAAGCAAAATTTGATATCCATTCAAAAAAAGACAAAATTAATAGGTTTCTATTAATATAAGCACATATCTCCCTGTTCAACGCTAAATTAGCCATGTAGTTATTCATTGACCAGTCATGTTGCTATATTACATAGCATGTGAAAGAGCTCAATTAGCTATCTCCATTTTTTGGATTAATGGTAAGTCATTGTTGTAAGAAAGCAAAATTTTTTTTTTTAAATTTAAAGTTGGGTTGTGTTATTGTCATCTGTTTTGCGATACGATGTGATACAGTGGTATCAGTATGATACGCATTCCGGTACTATCGACGCTCATACTCTCCAACTTGAATAAAATGAACAATTTGTTTTTTTTTTACTTGTATTTTCCAAACTATTTTTTTTAAATTAATCGCAACATTTGCAACATCAAGAAAAGGTACAATTTGACAATTTGATATTATTAATTATTATTATTATTATTATTATTATTATTATTATTATTATGAGTAGTAGTAGCAGTAGTAGTGGTAATAGGAGGACCACCATCGGATAGGCAAGGTCCTTTAGCTATCGAGACTAAACAAAATAGAGAATTTTCATTTTCTATTTCGATTGGAAACCGTTTATTAACTTTTCCTTTCCACAAAGGAGTGTATTTCGTGATCGGGGATACGGATTTATTTAGAATTGGGAAACAGGATAGTATAGCGCCGGTGTCACGTTTGCTCAGCTCGAGTTACTAAGTTTTGTATAAACTAAGGTATTATTATAAGCCTTGGTTTGATGTCGAAACATTGCCGCAGGCTAGAGTTAATCTCTTACGCAAGGTTACCGTAACCAGAGAGAAGACCCGACATCTTGGATCGGCACATGCGTTAGATAGCGCGACTTCCCACCTGTGTGTTATAGCTTTGTCCTAAGATCAGATGAACCCACGAGGAAACGGGGCGTGTTTTAGATCCATCCCCCATGTGGACAGACAGCGAGAAGGACATTGTCCGTTAACTTGGATTGAATTGGGTCAAAACGACACCCAATCGGAATTGTGATAACAATTTCGAACCGAATTATTACTTCTAACTAGCAAGCGAAAATTGAGTCTCGCCCAGGAAAATTGCTGAGCAACGTATGGTTACTGCGAGGAACTCGTAATTTGGCGGTAAAACGTAAAGAGAAGATTCTAAGGAAAGACAACACTTCGTAAAGGTCAGTCAGTTATTTGCTCGATTTTTGCAGAATATTTCGACATAGTAATTGTAATTATGTGTAATATGCATACTTAATTACTATGAACGTTTAGTACGTAGAATTACCTTTGTAGTGTTTCATTTACATGCGTATTTGAGAAACTAGCTTGATTATTATGTGCAGAATTATGTAGATTGTTAGCTTGTGGTCAGAATTAGTTTTGTAATTCACTATTAGGTTACTTCTTAGTAAACTAGGGCATTTATTCATGTGACATGTTAAATTTTGAACATGCTTCAATTGTGAATTTCGAAAATGGTTGAAGTGTGTAAGATTAGTTAATATGGATGCATGGATACATCAGAGCATGGATATTTGAATATGTGTGTACTTTGTATGAGTTGTAATGTAAAGAAATGCGTCTGATTGTTGTGATATTGTTGGTATAATGGCATTAGGAATATGTACTGATGTGACGCAATTTATTTATGTATGTATGAGAAGTAATTGATACCGTTCTTTTATTACGATGATGTTTTACCATACAAGAAGGTATGAGTATTTCGATGTGAATGAATGAGTGACCGAAGAAATTTAATAGACGTTATCTGATGATAGGCTGAGTATAGTGTGAGGTGAGAGGGCTTAGGAAAATATTGTACCGTCCTTGTGTTTTCACTGGAAGCTTTTTGGGGGACAGAACTTCCGGTTCAGTTGAGTCCCGAGTCTTAAAAAAGGGAGACGGAAGTGAGACTAGCAGAGCAGTCGGAGTCGACAAGTCTAGTCGGCGGAGAAAGTCGAGGAGGAAGAGGAAAAGGAGTCGATGAGGAGAAATTAGAGAAGGAGAAGGAGTATAGAGAAGTCGAGGAGGTGAAGGAATTTGGAGAAAGTCGGGAGGAAGGGGAGAAATAATTGGATTAATAGGTGATAGGAATACACATATTAATAGAATACAAGGAAACGATGAAAGCTATCTCACACTACTAATCAAATGATGCAATATGCGATCACAGGATCGAGTGGAAGGAGAGTACTTGGGAAATTTTAATCATTTGATTATCGAATTGTCATTAAATAGTTATTCGTTGAATTTCACTTTTTCTGTATATTCAATCATTTAACGGTCAGCATTGCTGACTGGGGGTTCAGAGCTTTACATCTATCTTTCACTAATTAAACTTCCAACCAGAATCGAACCTGTTCGGGACTTCTATAATAATTTAAATAAAATTGTGCAGGGGAAAATTTCTGGAGATCTGTGAAGTACACATTAACTTGGGCCAGAGAACAATTAATTAGATTTATGGGGACAGGCGCGTTTCAAATCGCCATACTGTCATGATCGGTAATGTCTTTTCGAGGGGTGAATTTTATTCTTAATTAAGCATTCGTTTGTTTAGCCAACAGAAGACTGGTGAAGACAAAAGCTAACTTCGATTCCATAGTGTAAATGTCATAACTGAAAGTTCGCAGAACACTGTTACTCAAACTACGAGGTCAAGTTGACCACAAGTTTGGCGCTTCTGGAAAAAGGCGGCAGATATATTTGATTCTTATTGGTTACGCTAAATAAGTGGCGTGTTTCCCACACAAAATTTCCTAGTTTTAATATCGGCACATCGAAATTTTAATCAGTCTAAGATTTTCTGCAAGATAAAACAAGTGTAAGAATACTCCGAGGGTAAATTTGGGAGAAATTCTCTCGCAAGACTGTTGTCTAAGAGGACTGCGTTCGAGGAAAACCGACGAACAAATTTGGCGGTAGAAGCGAGGAACGTTGAAAGCTCAAATGTATTTGTGACAATTCCATGTAATTTGTTGATGCCCATATATATAATGCTTTGCTGAATTTATTTACTTATATTTGCATGAATCTGTTTGCTACATTCGTATATCAGTTTGCTTTATGAAGTATAACTGTGTTTAGTGTATGCATAGGAAGTCGTACATTAATTTTCTTTAGATAAGTTTGACGAATTGTTTGAATTTGTCGTCTTGTTTGCATAAGAATTGGGATCTAAGGATTTCATGCATTACATTAGTTAATATGAGGTACGAGACTCCGTATGAATTCACCGAATTTAGAAGATTTCACGTATGATTAAGGTTGAGTGTGTGGTGACTGAAATGACGTAGTAAAGCATATAATGTATTTCATTCATTCACTTGTGTAAATTGAGGCTGGCTTGGAACCGTTATGCCTCGTGTGGTGTTAATGCGTGATGAATTAGCCAATAAACTAACTAGGGTCATTACAGGACATGTGGAGCCGACTGATAGCCTTAGCATCTGTTTAGCACCGATAGTAAGATCTGATAACGAGAGGAGGATAATGCAAGCCCCTGTTATCATAAACAATAGAAAATTTAGGTTGTCTCTATTTATATTTTTAAGAGGGAGAAAATAGCTCCTGCGACGTATTGTCTCTGATACGTATTCTGAAACGTATCCTGCGATGTATTATCTCTGAGACGTATAATGTGACGTATTAACTCTGAGACGTGTCCTGTGACTTTTTAACTCTGAGACGTATCCTGCGAGGTATTATCTCTGAGACGTATTCTGATACGTATCCTGTGACGTATTATCTCTAAGACGTATTCCGAGACGTATTGTGAGAGATATTATCCTGAGATCCAGGTATCTGTGAATCTACGTGCTACGCACAGAGTTGAGGACCGAAAGAGACAAGACAGATGGGAGTCGAAGGAACAGCTATAGTGGAAGTGGAGTGAACCGGAGAAGCAGGTTATGCAATTGTACAAGGCACTGACTTCGATTGTTCACTCGATCATATGATAAACTAAATCTACCAGTAAAACAGATCGGCTACTTTATTTAAATATATTTGTGTTTTGTAATTCGGTGAAAGTTTTATTTCTAGAAGCAGAGTATGTTCCTGATATAATAAATTCTCACAGTTGTTTTATGAAATTGATTAAATTGTTAGTAGTGAAGGGGGGCACTTTACCGTCAATGGGAATTAGCATTAAAAACACCTCTGGGCAAGATTACCGTCAAGGGAAATTTAACATGGAGAAAAATCGTGGGTAAGATTACCGTCAAGGGAAATTAACATGGAGAAAAAAAATCGTGGGGCAGTTTAGCGTCAAAGGAAATTAAACAGGGTGGGCCTTTATAGCGTCAAGGGCCTTCACTAAAGTGGGCCTTTATAGCGTCAAGGGGAATTGAACATGGGATTTTTTTAATATTTTTTTAAAAAAAATTAAAATATAAAAAAAGGGGTAGGCAATGGAAAGGCTATCTCTTTTCGAGAAATATGGCTGGCCCTGAAAAGGGCCTTTGGGTTTTCTTCTTCTTCTGCTTCTAATTTCTTCTTTTCCTCCACCAACTTCTTATTTTCTCACCTACACTCTTTTTCTTCTTTTTTTTCTCCCCCTCTTCTTTCTTCTCTTCCTCCTCCTCTTCTTTCTTCCTCTTCTCATTTTCTTCTTCTTTTTCAATTTTTTCATTCCATGCTCTCATCCTTGTCCTTTCCTCTTCATCCTCCTTCTCCTCCTTTATTTCCTTCATCACACCACTTATCATATCCTTTGCTTTTCTTAAATTATTAATTTCCATTTTTACTCTATACGGACTATAAGAATAGTGATCTTCATTGAGTCGTACGAGCATTTGTTCTATCATTCCCAAATTGTCAAGGACGTCTTGCAATGTTTGAAATTTATCTAGGTGGTTCGAAGCCATCTTCTCTGTAGAATGGTTTGAACGACGAATACTGTGGGTTCTTATACTTAAAGCGCGTACGTGAAGGAAAACATCCCCCTAAAACATAAAATTGATCTTACCTAGATCATGACCAAACAACGCGCGGACGTGAAGGAAAACATCCCCACTTTTCTCATTTCATATAATATAACCCAAACTATACTCTCCACATACGCTAAGAAACAATAAAGAAACCCATAATCTACTATTCACACTAACTTACTTTATTAGTTACAAACACAAACACAAACACACAAACACATACACTTCCACTATTAATAAAGAGTTAGTGTTTATATTCACACTACTCTACCTACACACATTGGCAAATCGATCGTTATTTCTTTTCTAGAGTATTGGGTAGCCCTGAAAAGGGCTGTTTTTTGTTTGGAACTTCATGGACACCTGGTTAATGGTGGCACCTTCCAGGCCTGGCGCCACATACACATCTTATCCCCCAGTTACTTTTTACCTTTTGGGGGGAGAGAGCAGAGGCAGGATATGTCGCTTCAGAATCCCAATTTTCGCTCTCTGGGATTCTGAAATTTCTTCTCTCCTTTTCCTCCTCCTCTTCTTTGTTTCTTCTTTCCTCTTTATATCTTCTTTCTTCTTCTTCTTTATATCTTCTCTCCTCCTCTTCTTTGTTTCTTCTTTCCTCCTCTCTTATCCTTCCCTCCTCGACAATGGCTTCCGCGGCCAGTTCATTTAATATGCGCCTGGCATATTCCAGATGCACATGAAGTTCCAACAGTTTCTCCAGTTTCGTGTTCATTTTTTGGTGTTGATCAATCAACAAGGGTAGCTGGACTGCCGAACGAGTTTCAATTTATACTGAAAGCGCGGACGTGAAGGAAAACATCCCCCTAATAACATAAAATTGATCTTACCTAGATCATAACCAAAAAAACAACGCGCGGACCTAAAAGAAACACTCACTCACTTTTTTATGCTACCCATCACTATTTTAAATTTTTTTTATAAATCACTTCAATAGACTATCCACATACGCAAAGCAATCCAATCTAACTCCAAATATACACCTCAAACACCAAAAAAAGACATCATTTTAATCTACTATCCATACCAACTTACTTAAGCACTTACTAACACAAACACACAAACACATACCCTCACTATTTTTTAAAGCAAGAGTTAGTGTTTATTTTCACACTACTCTACCTACACACATTGGCAAATTGATCGTTATTTCTTTTCTAGAGTATTGGGTAGCCCTGAAAAGGGCTGTTTTTTTTTTTGTTTGCTATGGCATTCTTTTTTTAGTTTCTAAGAATGCGATGTCCTCTGAGGATAGACTTTCTGGCAATAGGTCTGCTTCTTCGGAAAGAGAAGAAGAACTCTTTGGTGTCGATACGACAATCGACAAAGCCTCTGTCAGCTTCAGGTTGCTGCTGTTGTTGCTGCTGTTGCTGCTGTCTCTGAAGTCTGTACTTCTCTGTCCATTCTTCTTTCTCCCTGTTCATTTCTTCTCTGAAGAGCTCTTCTATCAGGTCTTCAATGATTTTTAACATTCTCACATTCTCTATTTCTTCTGGCTTCGGTATCAGACTGTGTCTGACCCTATGCAAATTCACGTAGGCTTCGTTGAGCTTAGCTAGCTTGGAACACATCTTCTTAGGAGGATGAGTCGACAATGGATGGTTAGACTGGAAACAAACCGGTTCTTAAAGTCAAAGCGCGGACGTGAAGGAAAACATCCCCCCACACGGTTTTCGAGCCGCAGCGTTTAGTGAGTGTCATGAGAGGGATAGTAAGAAATGAAAGAGCACCAATCCAACATTCTTATAGCTAAACAAAAGACAAAGGCATTTTTTCAAAACACAACATTTTTTATTCAAAAATCACTTAACACTAAACAACAACTCTAACATTTTTAACAATAATCTAACACTATAACATAAAACAATCTTTTTAAATACAATCTACTTTGAACAGGGTTGACAACGTTGTGAATGAAATTGTGATTTCCATTGTTGGAAATCATTAGGCCATTGACTGACACTACGTTTCCTAGCTTGAGACAAAAGATAAGCATAATGGTCACAAAACCATCGATCTACTTTCACATCATTTCTAGCAGAAGAACGAGGATCAAAATGAGTCACTAAATGTTCTAAGGAATAGCCCAGGCTGCGATGATGCAGAAAATACACACAGTACTGTCCACACACCAAGGAATCTGTGCCTTGTAATTTCACGTTATTGAATCGGGTGGTTTGAGCATTTCTTCTCATAAAGTCGATGATATCGTCTTCCAAAGGGGGCAATCCGTACGAATCGAAATATTCCACACATCCTTCTTGAGGAAAGTAGACGGCTACCCAGTGGGTTCCTGGAAGATGACTGTCGTCCGTGTTGATCACGTAAGCTTGATGGTCTTTAGGTTTGCGATGAGGGAGTTCATCTTTAGCACAGACGACAGGATTCCAAGAAGACGTATACGAACTGTGGTTCAAAAGGTAATAAAGTTCCCAGGTATCCATTGATTTGTGTGTGTTTTTTTCTTCTTCACAGGTAATAATAAGTCGTCAATTCGATCCTGACTTTTTGCTTGAAAATGTCTGACGAATAAACGGTTATTCGTTCTGTTTCCTCACTCTGATTCAGGAGAGCTTCGATACGATGGATCTCTTGAGTGGTTAATGGTGGACAAGAATGTTCACGCAAGTCTTTATACCACTGGTGCAACACGTCTTTGTCCGAGATGAGACTCCAAGCTTCGTCCAGATACTCGTCCAATTTTTCTTCTTGACTTAACATTAGGCATTTATCGTGTTGAATTTGACTGGGATGATCGTTTTGACATCCGTAACAATTTTTCTTGATCAATTCTGTCATTTTGTCGACCAAGTGTTTGGCAAAACAGGAGACTAAATGGGCTTCTTGTTCTGGCCATCTTGACTTCATCATGATCACGTCTTCTTTTTCCACAGTTTCCTCACATTCTATCTCCAAAGTTTCTCCACTAGGTAAAGAGGGATAACAGTCTTCCATGACTTCTAGTAATCTAGAATGACTTCTCTCAAACTGTTGATTTCTATGGTATTATCGAATTCTGCATACAGGATGACGTTCACCGTCTCTGGTAGAGGACTCGAAAACTGAATTTCCACACGAATCTGGCCAGATTTTATAGGGTGGAAATGTCCCTCGTCGCTGCCTTGGTCTGGAGTGAAATCGAAAGCCCACAAAGCATAGCCTCCTGCATAATCTTCGTACGTAATACCGTGACTGATGTTGGTTCCTAACTGTCCGGTGGCTTCGTACAGGGATAAGTACCATCTCAAGTAATTTTTGTTGTCAAAGTCAGGTTCGAAAGGTCTGGTACACAAGGTTTTGCCATCGCGACTGACTTCGATTTTCTTCACCTTGAAGTGTTGAAAGTTGAAAGGATTTTTACCGATAGCTCCGTTGAAGGCTTCATTTTCGACGATACCAAGGATTAAACGCTTGGGTAGCTGTCCTTGGAACAGATGATCTTCGATCATGGAATGATGTCCAACGGGAATGGTGAACGTTTTCACTTCCACGCGTCGTATGGGATACTTGGCGGTCGTTCTGCTCAACGTTTGACTGATGTCGTTTCCCACTTTAGGTAACACTTCCACACGGCGTACGTAGAGTTTGGCTTCTTGGATTTTGGTTTTGTAATCGTCTTCATTAGCCAATAAATGGAAAGCGGTACTGCTCCGATTCAGTCTCAGGCGAACATTCACTCCGTTTAGCAAATATTTCTCTTGCAACCACATGTCCAAATGCAAACGGTCCATCAGTTCTAAACTTTTGTTGGGTCCTTTGATTCTGTCTCTTCGTTCTATAAATCCATCATTGTTTTTTTTTTGGCTGATGCATCAGTTTCGAATATTTCAAACTCGCCTGCTTCGTCAGCTTCCCATAGCACACAGGCATTGAGATGAGTGTTCTTGGCGTCTATTTCGTACGTCAAGAGATTTTCCAGGTAGGCACGGTAAGGGTAAGTATCCATGCTGCTGCTGACCAGTTTGTTATTCAAGTACAAGTCCACTCCACTGAACAAGGAATGCATGAAATTGTTGACGGGAGCTACCGCTTCAGTGTCTATATCACCTCCTGTCTTATCTACAACTTTGACTTTCAGGTACAAGTAACTGCTATTCAGATCGATGTAATCTTCGGGCTGTCCTTTGATTTCAAACTCGATGGGAGCGGAATCGGTCAGTGAGGAAACTGGGTGAAATTCCACCCCTTGGGATTCTTGCATCGTCATCATGGTAGGGGGCATGGCAAACAGATCCAGTTCCGTCTTGGAACAGGCGCAAGACTCTCGGTGCATCATTTTTTTTCTGTGTTTCAATAATCGAAAACGTCTAAGTCTCGAACGGTTCTTCTTTTCTTGGCCTTTCTCGCTTGAGGTCTGGTGAAAGGGTGTTTTCTTCTTCGTCGTCTCTTTCTGCCTTGTCCTTGCTGAATGCCTGACTCGGTAGCGTGCAGGGCATTTATAGGTGTGTCTCGTCGACCTAAAATGTCTTTATCCGTTTGCAGCAAGACATTTTTGCCTGCCCTCATAAAGGCTTCTTTAGGGTTTTGTTTGTCGATGATGACATTTTGGAGAAATTCTTTGCCTTGCGTCAGTGCCGCATCTTTCAAGGCGTGCAATCCGCGTGTCACCATCGGTTTCAAGACTGGGGCCACCGAACGAAAGGCCGATTTTAACATGTCTCCTAAGCCGTGTCCTCGCTGTCGTGCAACCCCTCGGTACACTGGATACATGACTTACTTACGAGTCGTGAGAAAACCGTTTTCGAAAATGGAGTTTCACCGTGACTTTTCCTTTGGTGAATGGAATATTTTGTCCTAAATCTCCTTTTATAGTAATGTTGACCGTGTCCAAATACGACTTGCTGACAGGTAAATAGTGAGGATGGACAAATTCGCGGTGGACGTGGTAAGTGTTTCCACCTTCCTCGTCAGCGTTTGCGGCAGAATCCACTTTGAAAGGAATGACACGCAGTAACGGCACGGAGGTGTGTCCCACCACGTTGTATTCCACCACATCAGAGTACACAAACATCAAATTCAGTCCTTGGTTCAGTTCTACCGGGGTACGAAAATACTTGGCAAAAGTCTCGTTGTCAGAAATGACTGGTAATTCGGGTTTTTGTTCTACTTTCTTCCTCAGCTCCATGTCACCGCCCAACATGTCAAACAATTCAGGACAAAATAAGAAAGACATGATTTTGGGCCCCTCAGGAAATTTTATCAGGAAGCGACGAGCTGTTTTGTGGTACTCCAGGGTGACACTTTTTTTGACACTTTCCAAAGCTTTCAGAAACACACCATTAAGCCTGGTGGCTATGGTGCTGACCAAATGTTGACCACTAAAATAATAGCCTGGGGGAATGAACAAGTGATAGGTGGTCCACTTTAGATTTTGTGTGCTACGGGTTTTCTTGTCATATTTGCTATTGGTATCCATCCACTGTTGCACTTGCTCGTCATGAACTTCCACATCAAATTTATTTTGATTGGGAAGGACACTGAGGACTTGGGTCGGGTGAATCATTTCTACCAAAGCCACTTCCCAATGGGCTTCGTGATCTAAGGGGATGGCCTGAGGTAATTTGGCCGTGTAACAGCACAACGTGTTGTGGGGAAACACCTCCATGGAGCTGTCACTGGGTAAGGTTAAGTAAAATTGGTTTTCGTGACTCATAATTCCAGAGTTCTGTGGCTGTCCGAGGGGATATTACTGGACGTCAGAGGCGTGTCTCCGCCCAAAATGGGGTTCTGATTGTGGTTGGACTGGTGACTGACACTGGCACTGGACACAAGGTTCCCGGGGTTCCCGTTCGAGGAGAATTTCAGGGAAGGATTAGGAAGCAGGTAACCGATGCAACTGCTCAATAAAATGGTCCACAATTGTTTGTCTCCTTGTTGCAAACTCAAATTGGCGATGGCTGCCCCGATGACACAATACACCACAAAGATTTGGCAGAAAAAGACGATTTGCGTTTTAGGCACACGTTCTCCACACCACACCCACAAGGGTTGTTTTTGTAAATCTTGCACAGAAGAACTAGGTGAAGAAGGAGTGGTCGGCGTAGCTGCGTCTGCTGTGTGAAAGGGCATGATGGTCACTTCTTCTTTTTATAGTCGATGACTTGCGAAGCGTCGATCCAAGAATCAAAACTGGGTGGATATCCTTTCCAACGTACTTTGACTTCTTTGACACGTCGTTTGCCCACTTTACGGGTTCTGCGTTCGAGAATGCTTTCGATGTCGTACACGTCGTCTTCTTTTTTGGTGACACGTTGTAACTCGGGTAAATAAAACGTTCCTTTGAGTACTTCTCCGTTCATGTCTTCCAATTTATAGACGGTAGGATGACGACCATGCACTCGTCCAGTGACGCGAAACAATTCGGTCGTCCAGTTAGGTAAGTAACCTTTGTCGAAAGTGCGTTTGGTTTTGCCAATGCGCACCCAATCTCCTACGGTCAACTCTCCACTTTTCTTGGGACAGCCCTCGTCGGGGACGTACCAAACAGACGCTCAAACACCAGCACTTCGTTGTCGGGAGTCACGTCTTGCGGGGCACGTCCGATGCTTCGAATGTAAGATTGGTTGTACGCTTGCACCAGGTGCGGTAAGATGTCGATGTACTTCAGAGTGTGGTGATGCGTAAAATATTTCCACATGCGTTCTTTCAAAGTACGTTGAAAACGTTCCACGATGCTGGCTTTGGTTTCGGGATTCTCGGTGGTAAAAAAATGAATGTCACGTTTCTTTAATTCTTTTTGGAAAGCTTGGTTCAGAAATTCGGTGCCTTTGTCCGTTTGCCATCGAAGAGGGTAACGACCGCTTTGTTTCAACACCCGTTGTAGGGCTCGCACTAACTCGCTGCTCTATTTGGAAGTCAAGGGCACGACCCAGGCAAATTTGGAAAAGACGTCGATGACACAAAACAAATATTTGTAGCCACGATTGTAGCTGGCCAAATGAGAGACATCGGCTAAATCGGCTTGCCATTGATGATCGATGCCTTCCACTCGGGTGCGACTTCTGGCAAACTTGCGTCGAATGGGTTTGTGTAAAGTGTAGGTAGCTTGTTCTTGTAACCATCGTTGCACTTGAGGTAAACGGAGACTTTTCAGTCGAGTTTTGGCAGCACGATACAATTTTTGAACTCCTGCGTAACCTGCAGGATGCGAGGGATCGTAGTAAATGCTGGCTAAGACTTTTTCCATTTTTGTGTTTGCGTGTTAATAAGGCACCCACTCTTGGAAGAGGCTACTCTTTTTCTCTTGGGGTATTTTCTTGGATTGCAAGGCTTTGCGTGTGCGACCGGCAATAGGTGTTGAAGAGGAGGATGTCTGAACGGGGGATATCGGTTCTTGTTTCAATTCTGTCTTCACTTCTGTCTTCACTTTCTTTTTCTCTTGTGATGAAGAAGGGGTGGTCATCATCTTTTTAATCCATCCAGTTCTGGAGGTAGGTGGTGTTGTTAACTTGCGTACTTTTTCTGGTGGAGTTTGAAACCCTTCTTCTTCTTCTTCTTTTCCTTTTTCTGTCTTGACCACTGGTACTGGTACTGGTACTGGTGATGGTGCTGGACTTTTCATCAAGGTCTTAAAATCTTTCAAAGTGGGTAGAGCTGTTTCGTCTAAAGCTTTCTGGTGAAAGAGTTGCAGTCGTTGCAAGAGTTGACCGTACTTTTGCGATTTTTCTGTTTCGGACAAATCTTGGCGATCCATCAAGGACTGCAATTCGTGTTGTAACTGGGACATCTCGCTCAAATGGGGATTGGGAGGTAAATGCGGGCTGCGTTGTTCTTGCCACCGATGGTATTCCATCCATCGTTTGTAAGGCACTAAAGCTAGTTTTCGTCCTTCCATGGGGTTGTCAGGGGTCGATTCTGAGATCTCGGGACTTCCGAGGGCCTTTTAATCTTGCTCCCACCAGTCCTCCCAACATGGTTCCCAAGACTCCTTTCAGTATGGGACCTTACAAGAGAGGTAAAATGCCTCCACGTTGGACCAACATCTTCTTTTTTTGACGAATGGGAATTTTTTTCGAACCATTTGGCGAAGAACGTGACGATGCTTGCTTAAGCATTGTTTCTGGTGTTTGGACAAAGGGATCGTGCCTTTCAAAACGTTCAAACAACATTCGCACACGGTATCGATGACCTCTTTGGAGGCCGTTTGAATGAGTTTTTTTCGTAGGGGTGGAGAAGCTTTGGACAGGACAGATAACAGGTCCCCATGTTTGGCTAAACGTGGTGGCAGTCCTTTCCTTTTCTTTCCTTGGGGTTTTCTGGAGGGTGACATCTTTGAGTCTTTAGGAGCACCTAAAAACACTGATACCCTACTCGGTCACAGGCCTTTTTTATACTGGAACGCGTCGCCACTGATTGTCTTTACGGCGTATCAGTTTGAGGACAGGCATGACACGTCGTGCAGGGGTACGTAACGGACTAAATCGAGCCAGTTCTTGCTTGGACAAATCCAGTAAACTTTGTAACATGCCCGATCTTTCATGGACTTTGATTTTGGGAGAAGGTACTTTGTGAGCAGCAGCCACTGCCACTAAATTGGAGGGTCCTGCCACTGGGGAAGTTCTTTTGGGGGTCATCAACGGAGAAGTTCTTGGTGTGATCAACGTCTCCAAGTACTCTTCAGTTCCTGGTGACATCAACGGAGAAGTGGATAAACGTGAGGCTGCCGGAGACGCAGTCACCGCTGTGGCAGGTCGTGGTTTGCGAGTGTAAGGTTGCGTCCTGGCCGAAGTGCCTCTCTTGCGACTAGTTTTCTTCTGTGGACTTTTCTTTTTCTTGGGGCTTCTTTTCTTTTTCCGGGGTGGTGTCTGGTAAGAGGAGGGTCCCGCCACTGGAGAAGTTCTTCTCTTTGGGGTCTTTTTCTTTTTCTTCTTGGGGCTTCGTTGGACTTTTGTCTTGGGGATAACTTTGGGGGCATTAGGATCCCATCTTAAGAGTGAGCGAATGATGACCCCTCCTAGAGTACCGCTCCCTCCAGGTTTCAAAATGATTTGTTTTTTGGTTTGAGTGTCGATGCGGGGATCGGCCAGTTGGACCAAAGCGACTTTGTTTCGATCGAAAAAGCGTTTGGTTTGATGAGGAATCTGAATGATTCCTTGGAGTATTTGACGTGCCGTCACCGTGAACCATCGTAAGACTTCTTTGAGACTAGCTTCTAAGACACGAGCTCGTGTTTGTGGATCTTTTTCTCGACTGATGCCATACAAGGCACGAATCAATTTGACGGGAAGATGCGACTGAAGGGACGTCATGTTCGCACTGAGAGTGAGACAGACGAAAAAGGGTCTGAGGTTTTTATAGATTTTTTTTTTGGGGAGTGAAATGAAGTCGAGGACGGAGACGTGTACAGGACAGGCCCTCCGTCTTGGCACCAGTGGTGAAACAAGTGGGTACGAAATCGCAAATCCTCGGGGGTGGTAGGTTTCAAATCGACGAGTAAATAGGCGTGTGGCGTTTGAGTGGCATCGTCGTACGCCTGAGTCAGCCAAGGTGTTCCTAACTGTTTGGCTAAGACTTGCACTTGCGATTTATCTCGAGGGCTTTTAAACAAGACCACGTAATGCGCATTGAGACTGATGGTGCGATGGGCTTTACTTTGTTGAAACAAATTTTGGGTGATCTAAATGACACTGGCATTACGGTGATGCCCTTTGCGCGTGAACCACAATTTAATTTCTTCTTCGTCTTCTCCTAACATGTCGTCGAAAATGACCAAATTTGTTTGACGGGAGTCAGAGACGATGCCGTCGTCTTCTTTAGGAATGCCTTCCACAAACACGATGGAATCGCCTTGACTTTCTCGCAAGAGGCTGTACGCCGATTGCCACTCTTTGTAACACCACACGATCCGTTGAAAGGGCCGATCGATCAAATGATGTTTATGTTCGATCAAACGTTTGACGAATTCGGTTTTGCCTGAACCGCTAGGTCCAGCAATGAGCATGTTAAAGGGATGGCGAAGATACAAAGCCTCCCAACTGGCACTATCTAAGTGTTCGTCGATGACTTTGACAGTAGAGGAAGAGGGAGCAGAGACAGCAGAGGTAGCCATAGTGTGAGAAATGTCACTTGTGACACGAAAACAAACAAGACAAGAGTTTATATACTTTTTCAGAACACGTTTATTGAATTTTTTTTCAAACATGAATACGAAAAACAAAAATACATAAAAGCCAAAGGCTTAAGTACAAGGATAAAAGGCACATGATAACTATGAACGTGGAATAAACACAAGTGTCTGAACAACAACATGTTTTGGGTAATGTTCTAACCAGTTCTATAGTAGGGGGTAAGGTCACACAAGTATCCTCCCGAAAGGGTCTTTCAGGCCTGTCCACGACAGTCCTGTCCTGGGTGACGGGTTCTTCTGGCACCGTCACTAACACGGGTTGAAAAGTAACTTTTTTCCTTGAACAACTCTCGTGCATACTGGGCCACTTCTTGGGTCCAAGCCTCAAAACCCCATTCTTTCCAGGCACGGACATCTGTCCAATGGGGATGTAAGTCACAAGCTACACACACATCGTCATACACGTCTTGGGTAGCTAAAAGTTGACGAATCTTTTTTTCCTGTTGAGGTCGAGAAGTATCCAGATGAAACCGCAAGGCTTTGAGCAAAAGGAGTTTTTCGTGACCATTTAAGGCCATTGAGGTGGTAAGTACTGATCGTAAAGAGTCCACAAAGAATCAGCTGGTAAACGAAATCCCAGAAAACAAGTCACTAAGACACACACCACTTGTCGTCCCAAACTGAATGGATACAGTTCTTGTAATAATCGATGGTAATGATCCACAGTTTGAATATGGTCATTGAGTTCCTTCCACGGAATCTGTTGGATTACATACGACATAAGTCGTGGCATAGCAGCCTGTTTTTATAGTCTCTTTGTTTCGAAAAGAAAACACGTACTTTCTAGCCAGTGATCTTCGTTCTCCAGTTGGGAATGTAAATCTTGCATACTGTAACCGAAACGTCAGAGTTCGATTAGAAGTATTCTTCCGCTAAGTAGATTCCACGTAACAAATGTTGGTAATCCTTTACCTCGTCTTCCTCAAGGGGTTGCTCTAGGTGAATCTCGAAGTAACCAAAATGATCAAAACGTGAATCATCGGGGGCCTGGAAGTATTGAACAAGGTCTGATCATTGAAACAATTTCTGACGAATCAGTTCTCTTATACCATTCAGGTACCAGTGGTTAAAGATCTGGTGACGTAACGGATGCAATTGTTCTTTACGTTTCACTTGTATTTTCACCAGCTCTCGGTAAATCCTTTCTCTCAACTCCTCAGGCAAGCCCGAAATGTTCTCTTGTAAAGTATCCATAAGTATATACACTGTTTTTGGAATCGTTGGGTGATGGCCAATAGCCTCGTTTACTTTTGTGCCTAATGTAATATCCACTCATAATCAGTCTTCTTGTACTTTGGAACATAGCATAATTTAAAACCGGACGAATCACTTTGAGTTTGCGTTTCACTTGTATTTTGATCAGTTCTCGATAAATGCGTTCTCTCAACTCCACAGGCAAAGCACGAATGTTCTCTAGCAAAGTATCCATGAATAGGTCATACTAAATCCTCTTTGGTCTGACACAAGAAATGTACTCTTTGCACAAACATGGTTTTACTTCAGTGTCGAATTTAAATCGTTGAGTCACTAATCTACACATTACAATTCGTTCAGAAGTTTCCTCTTTCACTAAGTTGACATTGTGTTCAAGATGTTGGTAATTCGTTAACTCTTCCTCTGGAATTCGATGCAGTACGTTTACAATGATGTAGGTAGAATCGTCCATACCAAACCAATCCTTTTTAAAACTAGAGGATCGTTGATCAATGTCTGTCCGATGGAACACTTTCAATTGAATCAATCCTTGTATAGCCTTCAGGTACCAGTGGTTCAAACACCGGTGACGTAACGGATGCAATTGTTCTTTACGTTTCACTTGTATTTTAACCAGTTCTCGATAAATGCGTTCTCTCAACTCCACAGGCAAAGCACGAATGTTCTCTTGTAAAGTATCCATGAACAGATTATTATGGTAAGAAGTTACTTCAATGTCTCGGTCCCACTAAGGGTAAGCAATGACAATTCGGTGACCATCGAGCATGTTCTACGTAGGCCGAATCTTGCGGTTCCCAGTGGTGAAGTGACACACCGCAACTGAAGCACTTGACTTTATCTCCTTCGCCCAAGTAGAAAAATCCGGCTCTGGCTAATTCTTCGGGGGTCGGTCCTCCCAGATACTTAGGCCATTTTCCTTTGAACGATTGAAGACGATTTTCAAAGTCGCAGTATTCCGACAAACGCACAGGAAACGAATATTCGTCTTTCACAGGTTCGTTTCGATGAGGGTTGGGTGACATGGGTAGGAGTTTGCTCAGGGCTGGATGACATCCGTAGGGGGGTAGACGTGAAGGTGAACATTCCCCTTTAAAACGAAACCCAGTAAAATGTCCAAGAAGACGAGCGGCATCACTTTCGCATCCCACAGGTTTGACACGCACAGCATCACTTTCCATGATAGGGGTAGGGACACTAAAGTTCCCATGATGCTTTACGCCATCGCTCAGGTCACAAGGTACAGCATCGTACCCATCGCAAGGCTCACAATCGCATTCCACTTCTGAAGCCTCACACTTGAATTGTGCCTTTCTAAACAACTTGTTTTGTGTTTCTCTGAAAGTATTCATCTTGTTCGCTCGGTCTTGGTAGTCCCAATGAACTATCGATCTTGCCTAGGGTTCCTTTTTTATATACAGACCAATACCGACGTGACCGTACGGCAACGTAAAGTGATTGGGAAGTCTCACTCGCTTCTGGTACACGATTTGATAGACTTTTTCCAAGGGTCGACTGACGATGTGGTGAGTGGGTAAACGTACAATCTTGTTGGGTTGATAGGTGGTCACTTTAAAGTTTCCACCTCTCCCGATTGCAAGGCTTCTTTCAATACCCCAAAGTTGACAACTCGACTGGTACGATAATTCAGAGTCAGTCCTTTCACTTTGCACGTCGTGTGCACTTCTCCTTGTTTGTCCCGGTATTCGTAGCCGTAATTTTTGGGACCGCCACTGACGAAACTTAGAATCTTGTCGTCGGGATGCTCGTCTGTCCAGGCTCCTAAACGGTCTCCTTCGATGTCAGGGTGCTGTTGAATCGGGTGATGGATGTAAATGCAACTGTCCGTGTCAAAGTACAGGACGCGTTCTCCTAACAGTTCTAAAGCTTCGTACAATTTTAAGCGAGCATGGGCTGTCACGTAAGCCGCAATGATGACATTTCCAAAAGGGTCGTCTTGTACAAAGTCTAAATCTTCTTCGTAATTGACCAAGATCAAATTCTCTCGAACGACGTCCACGTGTTTCGTGTATTTGGTTTTGTCGTGAATCATCTGGAAGTAGCGGGAAGGTTCTGTCAAATATTCCGTCTTGGGTAAACACGGTCGTTGTGCCATTTTACCCCACAAGCAATTTAACATCACTTTGGCAAACGATCGCCTGCCTTCGTTTTTTTCGATGTGGTCTAAAGTGATGCCTTCTTGTTCATAGTATTTCTCTTTGAATTGTATTTGGTCTTCGGGAGTGTGACACCAGGACGGATAGCCGCTGGCTTCTTGCTTCAGTTTCAAAAAGGCATCCACGTAGTCAGCGAAAATACCTTTCTGACTGGGATCACCCTTGTGGTACTGTTGTGTCTTGGGAAAGTGGCAAATTTCGTACACTTCTAACAGTTGGTATCCCATGTCCAGAGCTTTGAACAATTCTACGCTGACCCAGGTTCCCGTCGAAGCCCGTTCTTCCTGGCTGTGCTGACAAGGTTGGTCTTGGTTGCACGTTTCGGCACAAGTACGGCACAAGGGAAACATCAGTTTGCCTTGACAATGGTGAGGTAAGACGGGATGGTATAGGTTCGTGGGAGGCAAAACTTTGCACTTGATCAAGCCTTCGTATTGTCGAATGTTGACCAGGTCGATGTGTTCCGTCAGCAATTGCGGGTGCCCTACAGGAAAGCGACAATATTTGCACACGTAGGGATACAGCGAACACACGTCCAAGTATTTGATTTCTTCTCCTCTCTCTTCGTCGGCTTGGTACAGCAAACAGGTGGCATTGGTCCTTCAACCGTACAAACTATCCCTCGGGTTCAGCGGGTCCATGAACTGGTAACTTTCCACGAGGCATTGAAACTCGGGATCGGTTTTCATACGGTGATCGTACTCGTGTTCCCACATTTCCACCACTTGGTATCCTTGCTGTTCTAACTTTAGGCGCCGCTGACAAGTGTCCTGGTACAAGTCTTCCATGGTTCGTTGCAAAAACTGATTTTTAGTGCCACGGTCAGGGTAACAGACGGGACATCCGTGAAATAAGCAACCGTTAAACTCGTACACGATCTTGGGGTTTTCTAAGTCCCAGCCATCGACCGAATACGTTCCGATGGTCTTTTCGCCCCCTCCGTTGCGGGCATGTTGAATCCACTTGTCTTCCTTGTCGCACAAGTAATGTAACCAACGTAGGGCTTTGACCGAGTATTGACGTTTGACATAGTTGGTCGTTTGAGGACTGATGACAGCCACGGTGTTTTCAGGCATGAATCGTTGGCGGTACACTAAGGAACACGCTTTGGCAATGGTGCAAGCTTCTTTCAAAGGATCGACCCCTCCGTGTTCCATGAACAGTTCTCGAAATTTTCCACAGCAACGCCGTAAAATGTCCACGTCGGAACGACAATACTTTAGCATTTCTTCCTGAAAGTCGAAAGGGTCCGAAGCGTGAGCCTGGTACCAAGCGTAGAAAGCTTCTCGTTGTTCGGTACGCATGTTGTCGGGGGTCGTAATAGTGAGCCTCAGGTAAATGGGGTAGAACGGCGTGTTGATTGGCTTCCGTATTGAAAAAGTGTGGAAAGTACCCTTTAGCCATTTCTGTCATTCCAAACGTTTTAGGCATTCGACTCAAAGGCATGGCCAAGTAACTCATCGAATCTTTAAACTGTACTTGTCCCACTTGCATGAAAATGATTTTGGCTCCGTTCAAAGTCACTTTAGGACGCTCGGTGCCTTGTTCCGTATAGTATCTCAAAAGAAACTGTCCATCGTATCCGGAGAAATTGTGAGCCATCACCGTGGCATGACGATGACAATCTCCGTAACGTTCGATGTCCTCTTGGCTCCACGTCTTGTCGACGGGGTCTAAGACCCATTGGGCAAAATCGGCTAGCGTGTTCGGCCCCCGAAAGATTTTTTCACGCCCTCCAGGAATCTTGCTGCAGTGAGGGCAATGACTGAAGATAGGTTCTTGAATGCACTTCTCACACGCTCGATGAGCCACGCAGAAATTAGGAATGTGAATGCCAGTCTCTTGCATGCATTCGAAATCGGAAAAGATGAAATTGCCTTTCTTCTTGTGACCGTCCTCTTTCTCTGGTGGGGGTTGATATTTTTGCACGTAACATTGGTGTTCCAAGTCCACGATGTGGTGACAAATGTGACATTTTTTCTTTCCTGAACATACGTGTGCCTTGGTATTATTGGTACGTATGACTTGTTCACACGTAGAGCACAATCTCAGCAGTTGACAAGCGCATTTCTTCTGTGAACCTTGCGTCTTCAAATGTTGTTGGTAACAGGTAGGGCTGACAAACGTGCGCAGACAAGTTGAACAAGGCACTGGTTCTTCGCTCAGACAGGGTGAAGAGGCCAAACATCCTGTGCATTTCGATCCACAATGCTTGTGTTGCTCTCGATTGTTATAACCATGGTCACATTTCTCACAGTAATAACTGTATCCCAGGAATCCAGTGATAGTGGTAATCGTATCGAAATGGTCATCGTGATAATAGACATGAATGTATTTTCCGTCCTTAAAGTCTTGCCCTCGAAACAATAGAGGTCCGCGCACTTCTTGAGGGTGCACTTTCAAGGTGTATCGTGGAGCTAGGACGTCTTGCAATTTTTGCATCTCAGGAATGCCACAGGGTGTGTCTTTGGACAGGCCAGCTTGTTGCAACAGGAGTTCTGCTTCGTTTCGTTGTTTGGCTCGGTCCGATTGTTGAATAGTGTTCCAGGTTCTTTTCCATTCTGCCGTGTCGTTCTTGTTGGCATAGGTTCGTCCCACCACGATGGCACGGGCTAAACACATCTGGTCATGAGGGTTGCGAATTCGGACGAGACTCTTTTTGGTGTTGCGAAGGTCGTCCACCAATAACATCTTTTTGCGTCCAGTCCCTTGAGGAGGAGAGACGTGGGTCATGTCCAGTGTGGCTTTACCATCGGTGATGTCAAACTGGTCATTGGATTGTTGCACGTGTTGAATCTTGTCCGTGACTTTGGAAGCAGTCAATTCTGCAGGGATGCTAAACTCGATCCAAACAGGGGATTTCAAACCGTCGTGTTGTATGGAAAGTCTCAAGCGGTCGTCTTCTTTGGGTTGACATTGTCGCTTGAGTGCAGTGAGCAAAGAATCCCACACCCCAGTGATGAACACTTCTGCTTTCTCTAACGGCACTTCAGCCTTGAAATCTTTAAACTTCACCGTGTATTTGTAAGCCGTGGTTCTAAATTTTCTAGAGGAGCGCTTTTCCGTCTCTCGAATGGAATAGTACTTTTCAGGGTTAACTAAGGGTGGTGAACTTGGTTTAGAGGGTTCTGATTCTGGTTCACTCATGTCCTCTTCAAAATCACTGGCATGAATTTGTGCCAAGATTTCAGCCCTGGTACGAGGCGATAGATCACGTTTCTGCCTCTTACTTTCTTCTTCTTCTTTCTTCTCGAATGAATTAGATCGTTTCATCTTGAAAGCAAAAAGTCAAATGACTCAAGTTCAAACACCATGAGCTACTTTATAGTCATAGCAGACCAGCGTATATAAAAGGGTGTGTGTCTTGTCCTTTCACTATTCATTTCACTCTCAAGCCGAGCACAACGATGGAAGAGACTAACCAGATGGAACGTTTCGTCAGAGCTTTGCGAGGGGTCATTAGAAAATTCTCTTCAGACCAGCCTACGGACTACTCTCCTTCCTTTCGAGATAAAAGTCAAGATACTTGCTATATCTGTCAGAAGAAAGGGCATTGGTCTTCAGAGTGTCCAGACCGTCAAAAAAGAACAAAAACAGGGACTAAAAAAGACAAAAGTCAAGATACCTGTTATTATTGTAAAGAAAAAGGACATTGGTCTCCAGATTGCCCAAAAAAGAAACAAGAGGAGTCAGAAGAAAAGAGGGATTCTTCAGAAGAAGAGAGGGATTCTTCGGAAGAAGAGAGGGTTTCTTCAGAGGAAGAAGAGGAAGAAAGAAGACAATTCTATTTACAAGAGGCAAAGAAACAGGAGAAGAAAAGAAGAAGGGAAGAAAATGAGGAAAAGACGGTGAAGAAATTTAAAAAACAGAGAGACTAAACAAGGAGAAAGAAGAAGTCAATGAACTTTTTATTAAAGTATTGTGTTGTGAATTGTGAATTGGATTGTAAAAAATGGATAAAAGAATAAATTAATGATATAAGGTAAGTGTCTTTGAGTTTTGATTTTAAAATAAGAACGTACACTCACGCACTCATACACAGACACGTACTATAAGGGTAAAATGGGTGGTTTTTTTTGAGTTATTGGCAAATTGAAATTGTATTTCTTTTCGAGAAATGTGGGTAGCCCTGAAAAGGGCTTTTTTCTTCATGGTGAAGGGGTGAGTTTAAGCAATCAACTTTAACTGCCTTAAGCCTTTGCCACGGCCAAGGCCTACTTCTGGACTGCGTAATGTTGATGATGATAATGATTGGGTTGAAATCACTAAGGGTGGTACGGTAGGCTTAGTCACAGGGTTGACGTGTTTAGCTCGGGAAGGTCGTATTCTCTTCGGTCGTAATAAAGAAGTCTGATACATTTGTTTCAGACTTCTTAACTCCGCTAAAATGTCCAACAGTACCGTGACCGTTTGATTTTCACCCTCTTGTTTCTTTGCTGCTACTTCTTCTTGCTGTTGCTGCTGTTGTTTTTTTTTTACCTCTTCTTCTTGCTGTTGCTGTAGGAGAAAAGCTTGTTCCGCTTCCTTTTGTCGTTGTATAAATTTCTCCAATTCTTCTTTCTGTCTCTGTCTAAAATTCTCCACTTGCGGTAATGAAGAAGGTAACGCAGGTTCCGGAACAAATTCTTGCGAGGAGAGAAAATCCACAAAATCCCAATTCACCTCTTCTGAAAGTAAGTCCGGGTTCCCTTGGGCAGTCTCCCCTGTTGGTGCAGCCCAATGGATCGTTTTCTGAGTTTCCGTCATGTTGAATCACTGTCGCATAGATTGACTGCACACAAGCGCTAGCGAATCTATATAGACCAACAGACGTCACAGACTGCTCTCTTCGGATTGGATGCGGGCTGACTGAATTGTGTAACGCGTGTTCGGATTGGTGAATGAACTCAATCCGTTTCAATCCTACCTGTACCTATAAATAAGCGCAGTTCACTGCATTGATTCACCTCTTCTCGTCGCTTCAAGATGTGGACCACAGTTGAGTCATCCACCCTTGTGTCTTCCATGATGTTTCGGACAGACTTGCTCATGTATGTCCGATCCAAGTGGACCGTTGTCCACAGGACAAACACCAGCCTGTGGATACGTAGGATCTACGTTGAAAGACAAGCATGCCTAAAAAGAGTGCTGGTTGACGGACCAACAGTGAGACGCAACCTAAGGACAAGAAGAAGACCAATACGGTGCCCTTTATGTTAATGAATACATTAACATAAACCCAAAGGCCCTTTTCAGGGCCAACCATATTTCTCGAAAAGAGATAGCCTTTCCATTGCCTACCCCTTTTTTTATTTTTTAATTTTTTTTAAAAAAATATTAAAAAATCCCATGTTCAATTCCCCTTGACGCTATAAAGGCCCACTTTAGTGAAGGCCCTTGACGCTATAAAGGCCCACCCTGTTTAATTTCCTTTGACGCTAAACTGCCCCACGATTTTTTTTCCTCCATGTTAATTTCCCTTGACGGTAATCTTACCCACGATTTTTCTCCATGTTAAATTTCCCTTGACGATAATCTTGTCCAGGGGTGTTTTTAATGCTAATTCCCATTGACGGTAAAGTGCCCCCCTTCACTACTATTGTTGTTACCATGTACAGGGCTCGTGTTGGTCTGTTTTATATCTCTGCTCAGATATCTATCTATTCTACCTATCAGTTTCACCACTTATATTTATATTTACTCTTACCGGGCAATAAAATCGAGGGTGGCCAACCTCTAAATATCGAGAACCATATTAAGCGCACACCTTGAAAGAAGGTACAATCCGCCAACCCACAAACCTCTTGCAAGAAGAGGCGACTTTGTGTGAGGTTTCTACAAAGTGGACCGTGGGTCGCTTACAAAACTATTGGGAGCACCCTACCCCAACCATAATAACACACCTACCACAGTGGCGGCATAACAGTCCGTCATGCCACAGCCCGCCTTTCAATCAAGCTGTACATTTCGAAAAATACAAAACAATTGTCGTGTTATATTTCATTTTGCAGCCAATTCACGTGTAAAAAATCGATGCAACTTTCATACAAATTCGTGTCTTTTCTTTCCTGGCACAGCAAATATTTATCTTTTCTTGTTGCCGTAGCATACAGTTTAGTGAAGGCAATTACCTTTCTTGTTCAGTCGTCTCCATATTAGTGAAGAAAAACAACCTTTCCTGTTGAAGGAGCACAGTTTTAGTGAAACAAAACTGATTCTAGTGTTGCAGTAACACCGAAGCATGAGAGTGAAAACATGACTGTAAATGTGTTTCAAGACAGTCTGCTAAAATTAAAGCATGTGAAAAACAAAACTGTATCAGAAATTTCTGGAGAAACCTAACCGAAAGAGATTTACATCTAAACCCACCAACTACTACAAAACTAAACGTTTTGGAGATTATGTCTTCCCATGTATTGTTGATAAGTAATCTGGAGTTAAACAAAATACTTGAAAATTTTACTATCTGTCTGTAAAAGTGCTTATCACATAAAGGCAAAGCGGAGGGCTTAAACACACTATGCCTACCAACATACGTATATACTATCAAGCAAGAAAGCTAATTGGTTTTAATTTTTTTTATGGAAGACGTAAGCATGTACAAACATAAAACGCATAGACCGACAATGACTGAATAACATCTCTTAAAAACAGAGATGTTATTCGAAACTTTTTCTTTGCCATTAAAACATTATTGCTTTAAACATTTAACGAATAGTGATAACTACTACTTGTATACCTTTTAGTGAATAAGACATTTGTCCTACTTTATCTACTTTTCATACTTACCAGGAAGTGTATGTAGCAAATTGGTACCAGATTTATGGTTGGAAATATATGTGTGACTGGCTTTTATGCTTAAACCTAAGAGATTGCTGAGTTTGCTAAAGACATTGTATTACGACTAAATGGTCTTAATGTAAGTAGCAGAAAGAAGCGATGCCCACAAATTGTTTAAAATCAAACATGCAGTTTAATTCCCTGGTATACGAAGTGAAAATGTAAAAGGATCTTACAGCATTGTGAATTAAATTCCAAATAATCTGAATTGTTATATCAAAGTCCAAGAGTATATAATATTCCGATTATATTCAATGTCTTGAATGTGCTGGTGTACCAATAGTTCAGTCAAAGATGAATTTGTCGAAAATTTGTTCGATGCATTATGTAGGACAAATGTGATAGAAAATAAATCACATGTTCGATGTATCATGCAAAGCAAAGTAAATAGACTGAAGAAACTGATTTTAAATTAACTAGTGGTCCGGAATTCTCATACATTACCTACTGCCTGACATTACGATTTATCCTTATCAGTTTCCGTGACTAGACTTTTGGCATATCTCTTCTTTATATTTATACACCTACAGTCCCTCAATACTTTAACCACTAACAAAGCTGTCAATATATCCACCTTCCTCTGAAAAAGGACAGTAACTAGTAAAGCAATACATAAAAAATAGCTATTTGTAAATTTTGCCAGATCATTGAATTTTATATCATAAGATACAAAACATTCAGACAAAAATTATTACTTTTCCCATGTTTTTACAATAGTACGCTGATGCAAAAAAAGAACCCTTGTACTTTTCTGTAAATAATAATGTAATCATCCGTCTTTCTTTCTAAGAATAGATTTTTAAATATTATTTTTTAAATATCTGTTTGTAACAAAAGACTAATAAAATCTCTCCGACTTAAACATACATGTTTTACTGACTGTCTTGAGTTTGGCAATTGACTGTCACACAATGGCTGCTGTCTCACCACACACGATAAGCCCACGATGTGTCCGTGTGTCCATCAAGCTACTAACATTATGATGAGATATTGACAAATATAGTTACTTCTGTGGGAAATGAAATTCATTATTAATAGAATACAGTCGCGATTGCACTCCACACCTTACCTGATCTGAAGCAAATGTTTTGTTTAACTCTAATATATATTAGACAGAGTTGTTTATTACGACACGAACTTTTTGCAACTGTAATTATTGCCATTGTTATTCTCCAAGCACCGACGACTCTCTAAGAGACGCGGAAGGAGACAAACGTAAAGATACCTATTATCTTTGTCAAGAAAAAGACGTTGATCATCAGTGTTACAAAAAGTGAAAAAAGAAGATATTTGAGGCAGAAGACGAAGAGACAAAAGAAGAACCCATATCGTTGAAGAGATTCAAAAACATAGACGGTTAAAGAAGAAAAACAATGGACAATTGCTGTGTTTTTTGAAAAAATAAAATAAAATGGAATATATCCCCCCCCCCCAAGAGTAAGATCATTCGGTTAAGATTGTCACTGTACGCAAATGTTTGCAGACATCATATAGTTTTTCGCGATAAGATTATTACATGCAGATTCCTCCTTTAAGCACAGTCCTATTTAAGATATATGGAAATTAAGCAGACCAGAAGCAAACGCTTACCCTGAAATTAAGTCAGATTATGACGGAATATACCGGCCTTATACAAGTTGTAGCGGAGATGTTGAAGGTAGTACTGATTTTCAGCTTAGGAGGATATAGTACGTATATTATAAAGGAAGGCAATTAAGTGTCTTATAGAAAGGGATAGGTAGGTTTTGAAACTTCATTTATAAGAGGAATCATAGTGGGTTATGATGGCGTTAGTTTTATTTAGAAGAAATAGCTAACTGGTGGATAGTAGATTAGGGATTAGTGGAAAGTATATAACTAGTTTTGTGGATAGTCGGTACCTGATTGGCGGATAACAGATCACTGGTTGATGGATAGTAGATAATAGGTCGGTGGATATTAAATAATTGTTTCTTGTATAGCATGTAAATGGATGATGGATACGAGATAAATGCGGTTTTGATAGTATTTACTTGGCTGGTGGATACTGAATAAGTGGTTGGTGAATAGTAGATACACGAGTTTTGATTGTTTATAATTGGTTGGTGGATAGTTTATAACTGGATGTTGATGGTAAATAATTGGGTAATGGAGAATAGATAACTTGCTTTTGATAGTAGATAATTGGTCAATGAATAGTAAGTCGCTTGTGCTGGATATTATACAACTAGATGGTGGGTAGTAGATAATTGGGTATTGATATGCAAAGATTATGAGGGTGATATGTTTGTTTCAGTGATGGCAGTAGATAACTGCGTGTTGGATAGTAGATAATTAATTGTTGGATATTACATAACTGGTAGTTGGATTGTAGGTAACCGGGTGTTAATGGTAAATAGAAAGTTGATAGTAGATAATTATGTGATGGATAGCAGAAAATGGTTGTTGGATAGTAGATAACTGGTTAGTATGATATTATATATTTATTTATTAGATTGAATATAACTGGGTGCTAGATAGTAGATAACTTGCTGGTTTATATTGGATCACTGGATGTTGATAGGTAACTGGGCGATGTATATTAGATAACTGATTGCTGGATAGCAGATAATTGGCTGATTGACAGTAGGCAACTGGTTGGTAGATGGAGTAATATACGAATGGGTGCTGATAGCTACTTTGTTTTCACCCTAAATTATTGGTCTGTGGATGGTATGTAACTGGATGCTGAATATTAGGCAAATGATTGGATGATAAGGGGAGATAAAGACGTTGGTTTTGTTATGAAGCAAAGCAAAATATGGCATTTAATTTAATTTAGAGGGCAGACAAACTTCCATTATCCCGGTTGACAAACCTTAGCCTAATACATTTCCCTTTAAACTGGACCAACATATTGCAAAAATTAAAAAATAAAAACAAATACTGTGTGAAAAGCATGTAGTGTATGTCGATCAAGTGCAGAGTGTCGCCTCATCCTACACTACAAAAAAAAAACCCACATACATTTCAACATAGCTGCCTCATATAAAATTTCCCATTTGTTCCCATAATCGTTCCATCTTTGTCCCTGTAAACGTTCAACCATTAATTGTCGCATGTTAATTTTCCGTTGTCCCTATAAACGTTCGACGTTATTGAACACGGAACTACTCTGTAGCATTTCATTTTGAGAGCACGCACACTCACATCTCATCTCCTGCTAACCATGTTACACTGCTACGCAAACAGACAGACTCACCTGACATCATATGGTATTTCCGATCGAAAGCAGATGAAAGAAACAAACAACATATGCAGCAATTGCACTGAAAAATATTATAGATAAAACCCTGAATGAACCATATAGGAAATAACCATTGAGGATGCACACATACTTCTGTCAGGCGAATTCAAATTCCAATTCATTTTACATCTTACGATAAGGAATCAAAAGAAATAGAAGAGGATTTCAAAGAAATTGAGGGTACGGAAAAAAGATGTACATAGCGAGACTTATTTCGTATCGATTATGCCACTGCAAGCTGGAATCATCGCGAGAACAAAATGATAAAAGCAACATGGCAGAATCTAGAGCATGCTTGCGAAATAAAGTTTAACAAAAACTATTGTTTCCGTAAAATGAGATTGTATATTTTTATATGAAACTATTAAATTTAAAAGATGTAGTTAAAACAATTGTATATTGTGCCCGGCTCTAAGTAGCTTATAACAATGTCAGTTACCAAGGCACCCGCTCCCTAATAATAATAATAAAAAAAAACATTAAAGCTACTTGTATATGAATATGTGATTGACATACTTTAACATAAAAAAAAAGATTAGCCCTTTCACAGTCGTCTGCCGTAAGAGTGTGCAAATGATATGCAAAATTGTGCAAATGATATACAAGACTGTACAAATGATATACAAGATAGTACAAATGATATGCAGGATAGTACAAGTGATATGCAGGATTGTACAAATGATATACAAGGTTGTACAAATTCTATACAAGACTGTGAGAATGATATACAAGATTGTGCAAATAATATGCAAAATTATGCAAATGATATGCAAGATGGTACAAATGATATGCAAGAAGGGTTTACCTCCTCTAATTGGTTAGTGGTAAAGAGTCCCTATCTTCATTTTGCACTAAAGGTTGCTATTGTTTTTAAAGTCTTTATCTATCTATCAAACCTTGCTCGTTAGTAATAACTTTCTTATACGAGGAATATATATTTCAGTTTCGGTTACCATCGTATGTCAATCATACGGAATCTGCCCTGCATAATCTGCAATATATTTAACATATTTTCCTGTTCTGTGGTAAATGTGAGACTCACTGCCAACCAATTAAAGCTGAAAGCAGAAAAAAGCAAAAGGCACTATATATATATATATATATATATATATATATACACACATACATATACATATATATATATATATATATATATATATATATATATATATATAGATAGATAGATAGATAGATATATTGTCGTCTGAGGTACTGGTGATAAAGGTCCATCCCTAATTATGCCCTCCTTAGCAGGTGAGAAAGTTCTAATATAATAAAACGGTTGCTAACGGTCAGTGCCAATCTTCTTAAACTGTTTGTTCTTTGAAGTGTTGCTACAAGTACTTGCTAGTCCAGAATGTGTGTACGGATATGCTTGTTTATGCCATGGAATGTTAGCCGTCAGGCAAATTCATTGTGAATTTTAAAGTGACAGCAGAATATGCCTACAGAATTATCACTGTCAGTGATGTAATCGTTATTGGTATTTATGTTTGCTTGATTTCGACGTAAAGTTGAGTTTGTTAAGTAGATATTGTACAGTGTGAAAAATCTGCCCCAAAATTTTGTTGTGTTGAAATCCTGGAGTAAATAGTTTTCTTTGCTATCTTTGCTATAAGTACAACTACCTTTTCTAAAACAGAGCAACATTATCTTGTGTATTGAAACATATCAAGCCTGCATTGCCCTTTTCTTTCTTTTTAATATTGTAACTCAAGTTCGTTATAATAATCCAGGATAACAAGGGCCGGTTACTCCACAATGTTCTGAATAATTGTTACTTAATGTATTATATGTTACATTGATCTTTCATATCTAATTTAAAAACTATTATGTTGTCACAAAAATGGTTTAGTAGTAGGTTCAACTTCGTACAATCTGCTCCTTCTGTTGAACTTTAATTACTGTGTCATTTTCCAAAGGTAATCACAAATTATAGATAAAATGTATTATTTTGCATGTACATATTTTAATGTCTTCAAATTTTACGTTCTATTCTTTAAACCTTCAGTTGGAATCATTTATTTATAATAAAACATTTTTGTTGGTATTATTTAAACGTTAATTGTCATCGGTGAACATTCCCGATAGCACAGAATATTAATTTCGTTAAGAACCCTATCAATATTTTTCTAAACTATGCTGCTTATATATATATATATATATATATATATATATATATATATATATATATATATATATATATATATATATATATATATTAGTAGTGACGGGGATATGAGGGATGATCTTCCTGAATCATTCTGATTCTTATTGGACAACCTCTACACTGCTTCTTCAATGAGTAACCACTACACTGCTTCTTAATGACATAGGCTATAGCAGTTTTATCATCTCCATTTATTTGAAGAATTAAAATTCAAAATAGGCACGATAGTAGTTTTGGAGTAGTTAGATGAAGAGAATGCTATGAAAATGTCTTAACGCAGTCATTTTTTTAATACTCTTACTGTTTTAAATTTCACCGCGCGCTAGCACACACACACACACACACACACACACACACACACTTTACCTACTGTTTTCAGACACTATTTAGAAAAGAACAACACAATAACTCTATTCACGCATATATGAAACTTGTGTATGTGTTCGTGAAATAAAATCGTAGTTGACCGGCACATATGACAATGAACGATAAAAAAAATCAACAAAAAAAAAAAAATCAGTAGACCGTATACAAACAATGACATAAGTTAATTTCATTTTCTTTTAATCTTACTGAGAATTCCGACTTAAATCGAGATCTAAATCTCCTTGAACTAAAAAAAAAAAAAAATGCAGAGAAAAATGTATTGGACAGTCCTTTAATCCATCCGACTCCACCATTTTCAAAAAGGAAAATATAATTCGTTAAGCCCCATAGCTAATACCAACCAGAATACGTAAGATAAACAAAACAAAACACAACAGCTTCCCACCCTAACCTCCAATAAAACAAACAATTCAAAACAAACAAAACACAGAAAACAGCGAACTTCAGCTTGTACAGAATCTATCCATTTGTATAATCTTCTCTGTAAGTCTTTTATCGTTCTGAAGAGTGTCTGCTGTAAACATTTAGAGAATTAAATCCCCGGTCCTTTAATAATGTCTTTTGGTGCTCATATTTGAAAGTTTGACCATTTAAAAGAAAGAAGGCTTGAAAGAAGAAAGACAGCTTTAAAGTTTGAAAGGAAGCCTAAATGAAAGCCTGAAAGAAAGAAAGCATGAAAGAAAGATGAAAGTGTGTGTAAAAATGTGTGTAAAAAGAGAAGCTTTAAATCGACGAACAAGATGTCATAAGACGACAGAAATTTGACTATAAGTTACAAGGCACCAATGTGCTGAGCGCAATACAGCGTAAGGGTACCGTTAAACAGAGAATGAGTTTGTGCGAAATAAATACTGCATGGATCTCTCTTCGTTTTCCTGAGGAAGCTCAGAGGATACAAAATCCCTTTACGAGTGAATGAATTGCTTACGCCGGATTAAACAAAGTATTTGTTTAGTTCTGCCTCAGTGAATAGTATTTTGACCTGTATGCATACCAAATGCCAAAAACAGAGTGTAAAATGGCCGGAATTCCAGCCGTTCATTGGTTGAAACGGAACAGTGTGAATGATTTGATGTGACGTCATGCATATTAATTTGGGTAGTCGGATTGTAACAAAATGGAAGCCGTCAAGTAAAAACTGTAGAGGGTACGAATACCAAAACATTTCCATGAAATATGCCAAGGAGGAGAAATGGGGAGCTTCCCCTACCTAGCGGCTGGGAGGAATGTAGGGATTACGACGGCAAAGTATTCTATATTGACCACAACACTTGCCAGACAACTTGGATTGACCCGCGAGATAGGTAAGGAAATAATTAGGGCACCTGCTTCCATTGGGATCAGAGGCATGCTTGATGAGTTTTCTTATTAATTTTCATTAAATAGTAGTTTAATTCCATGCAGATTTAACTATTTTCCATAGAGTAACTAAATGTTAACTTTATTGATTGCACCATAAGTTTATTTACGGTCAGATGGAACGGGAAAACGAGAGGTATGCGAGAAATGCACCTCTTATTCAGTCATGCAAGGGTGCATTCGTAAAGGGAGGTCACTGTAAAAGAAGTGCCTGTCAAAACTATCGCGTCACTGAAGTTAGTAGACAATACAACAATTTATTTTGTTCATTAATTTTTTTCAGCTTATATAGTGCGTATGCTGTATATTTTATAATATTTTTTCCAATATGTATCGAGAAATTTAAGAATTGATGTAAATTATCATGTTGACAGTTTACACAACTTATTGAAGTGTAAAGCCGCAAAGTTTAACACTGCTTAAGAAGCCAAAGAGACCCATACTAAAGTCAGACTGGTCTTGTATGTGTTCATTAGTTTCCTTTATGAGTTACTTGTTTTGAATTTGATTATATATACCTTTAAATAGTGATTATTATTCACTTTAATTTGATCCCCATGCATCTATATTCCTTGCGTGGTTATTATATAAATACCATGTGTAATACATATGGCAAAATGGGTTAAAATACTATTTTTTTTGTTCAGGGTTGTCTGTAACGTGTGATCCGATACAAATTGGGATGAATGATTTGTGATGCAATGTATTGATAAACTTTGCATTTTCAGAAAATATATACTAACCTGGTACTTCTTATGATGCTATGATTCAGTCCTATGTTCTCTTTTGTTGACCTTGTTTAGTACTTGTACACCATTAGTTCTAAATGAAAATGGCGCAGACCTGATCAGTATTGTTGTCACTCTGTCTGTTAGCTAA
This sequence comes from Sinohyriopsis cumingii, assembly GCA_028554795.2. Classification (NCBI taxonomy): domain Eukaryota; kingdom Metazoa; phylum Mollusca; class Bivalvia; order Unionida; family Unionidae; genus Sinohyriopsis; species Sinohyriopsis cumingii. Next base: position 167,740,443 of record CM068829.1, read on the forward strand.
AGTTTGTTATGTCTGCTCCTCCTAAGCTGTTTGGATGGTTGCCATGAAACTGTCCACACACCTTTGTCTCTTGGCCTAGTTGGTGCTGCAGAAAATTTGAAACTGCATGGATGAAACTTTAGGCTTCTGCAGTAATTATTTCTCCGGTGAAACAGAAGCCTGAATCTAAGCTGCATAACACATAAATTGTGACATTAAAAAGACACTGAGAAACTTTCAGCCATGTTTGGTTGATACTTTTCCATGGTTATAATTTATTAGCTTTGAAGAAAAGATGTTTTGCAGTTATCGCATATAACATTCCTAAGTGACTTTGGTTAGAAATTCATGGTAAAAACTGATATTCAGGATTGAATTAAACAAATCTTGTTACAGTTCCATAGCTGCCAAGTGTCCTGGTTTTTCTGTATTTGTCCCGTATTTTGGACCTGAATATGGGCGTTTTTTGTTTTTTGTGCAAAAAATACGTTCTTTAATTTAAAAAAATAATAAAAAATTCCTTAGTATTTTCAGTTTCGAATGGGCACTCAGTTCCATTCTGATAGAAATATATCGCATGCATATAGGAATACAGTTCTACAATATCATTGGTTCATTTAAAATCGAGGCTACCATGCCAGTCTTTATCCGCCATATTGGATTTCGCAAACAGTTACCGCTGTCACTGTATCTCATCTTTGTAATATTCAACTTATAATCATGTTGAATAGGAAGGCAGAATGTTATGAATTTTCTCCAGGAAAGACAAGAAAAGAACTGGAAGGACAATTATGCTGTCTTGTTTAGATTTGTGAAACCATCTAGTAAAGGAGAAAACTTTACATTTTGCAGATTGTGTAATGTAATTTAGCTATTGGGCATGGAGATGCCCATGTAGTACAAGAGCACAAAAAAGCTAATAAACATCAGCTTGCTGCTTCATCGTACACAACTCGGCCTGAACTTACGACGTATATAAATGCCAGAGAGAACCATGGTGTAATTCGATTGAAATTCAGTTTATTAAATTTCTTTTAGAAATGAACCTTCCTCTTTCAGTTACTAGTGTTGCTGGCGATTTATTTTGCACCAGTTTTCTAGGCAGTAAAATCGCAAAGGATTACTCGTATGCTAGAACAAAAGCAGTTAAGTAAGAAAATCACGCAGGATTGAGACCATCAATCAAAGTTGGTACATTGGAATCGAAATTATGATTATATACAAAAACCAAGGTGTGGAAAAGGCACCTATAAATAGCCTGTGTCTGATTGTGTTGCACTCTTGCACCTTCTGAATGGGCACCCAAATGGAACATGGTGCCCATCCAGAAGGTACCATTGTGCAACACCTGCATCTTTGACATTAAATAATTATGTAAGGCACTGTTCTACTTTACTGATGGTTGTATATGTTGTAAATAGTTGCATTACAATTTTAAAAATCAATATTTGTTCCTGATAATCAGTATTTTTGTCACAAGCAGTCGGTATTTTTGCACCGGGGGGTTGGGGTTGGCAGCTATGCAGTTCTGGTCCATATAAGGCCTGTATGATTGACACCAGTCAGCATGTGCAGAAACAGCCTGTAAGTTAGAATTGCATACACTCATCTAGGAAAGGACATTTTCGACTGAATGTGAATTAATTGATGAAAAATGAATATTCTCTTTAACACAACCTAGACTGTGTTCCATTATGGAACACGGTTGTCTGATATGAAAGGTGTTGACTTTGGTGCTAATTATAAGAATAGACTCAAGGCAAGAGATTATGTTCTGTCAGTTGATCAAGTCTTTAGAGAAATGTTGGGGTAAGGGGGAAAATCTGAATTCCAATAAATTCCTTTCCATTCTTGATGATAAAAGTATGGCTTTCCCTTGATATAACTCAACAAAGTTCATACCCCCAACCTCACTATGAGCCGAACTGCAATACATTGTGTAATATACAGAAATGTCATATATTAGTATAATATAACAAAAAGTGGTATTGCAGGCACTGAAAAAATTTGTTAAATAATGGTGTTTTGAATAGGAAATGAAGATGTTAGACTGAGTTTCAGTTTGTATTCTTTTAACCCTTATTATTACCCATTGGTGTGATTTTGGTAATGCGGACCAGATTAGTGCTTTTATATCCAGAATTGTGTTATAACAAGGCACCTAATAATGGGGATGTTCTGATGCAGCTGTATCAGAGCAAGGACAAGAAACCTGGATAATGGAAAACCCCAAAATTAAGTGCTCTGAAGAAATAAATATATTGTACACTGTTTTGATCTTACTGTCAATTAAAGGGTGAAATTTTATGACTTCACCAAATTTCAATATTCCTTATGTATTTAATTATTTGTGCATCAGCCTTGTACATTAATTACAAGATTAGCCATTCCTTGATAATATGTAAGAAATTTCCAAAACCCTTGTTAAATGTGCAAAAATTTTGTCAAATCCATCCAGGTGATTTAAATTTCTGCACATGTGAAAATCAGATTGGACAGGTGATTTTTCGGAAAAGAATATGTCCAATCACATTCGGCTAAATGTGATGAAATTATTTGTTTCGATAAAGAAATTGCTTCCTGAAGTCAACAGACTTTGCTTATCTTTGGATACCATGGCTTTTCAGTGAGCTGAAATTGTGGTCAATTAGTGTTTGAAAAATGCAACATTTAGATTGTCCCTGGACTTTTCCTAGTTGTGGAAAAGGGTACCAAAAGTAAATATAGTATGAATAAAGCAATTCAGCTCTGAAGCTGTGCAACACTGTCAGTAGGGGCTGCCAACTATGTGAGATATTCTTGAAAATTTGGCTTCCAGTTTTCCTGTATGCATTCTTGTAACAGACCTCCACATCACTGATCAAAACATTTAGCACTGTTTCAGATATTTAGGATGGATATTGGACTAAAGGACTCTCATGGTGGAATTCTGTCCTGGTTACAGCTTTTTAGTTACATTTGTAACTGCCCACATTTAAAAAAGAGAACCTGAACAGCAAATGTAAGCCAAATATGGATTTTAATTGAGCTGTTTTAACACCAGTTAAAAAAGGGGACACTCTTCTGCTTTCACATTTGTTCCTTTTATATAACCAGTTAAGAGGCAACTTATTGTTCAAGTTTAGGAGGGGATATTGCCTGGGATTTGCTGAATCCAAAATACGACCCTGAAGGTGACTATTAATACGTGTAGTATTCTCTCTGGTGTAAAATGCATGAGAACTTGTCCACTGCAGTCTCAATCTCTCCACATCATTGGCCAGTTAGGTTAATATTGCACAGGATTTATTTGTTGTCATTGATAAGCATTAGGTTTTCATGGAGATCTGATAATTCTGAGTCACTGTTAAGTAGTCACAATACAGGAAATAACTTGTTTTGTCTTTGTTTTAAAACCCACAAGTGTAGGCATATTTTGTTACCTTGGTCAGGATGCTTGGAATTTAATTAGAAATGACCACAGAGGAAGAATGGTCACAGTGACATACATTTTTTAAACTAATGATTTCTATATTACAGGTTAACCAAATGTAACAGTTTATACAACAAAATAATTTTTACATGAAATTTGTCTGCTACAAGAAAGGATAGGGCTGCATATTATAAAACTTTTGCTTCATTTTCTTAAGGTACTTTTAACTTCATGTTTAGAGGCCCTAATTATACAGTAATCAAATTGGTCTCCCATTGCTGCAGATAGTTAACGATCAAACCTCTTTACAGGGAGACAGTGCCCAAATTTACTTCAGCATAGATGCAGCAATGATGATATGACACAAAGGATACATGCTAGCGTGCATTCTCAAAGACAAGCCCCACCCCTTCTTTGCTAACCAAGTTTCCAATATGGTAAACCTATCTACACCTTGGTTTATCGAGCCAATATTTCTGTCCTTCAGGTCTATGAATTTCATCAACTGCAGCAGCATTTCTCTGACATGTTGTAATGGCTTTATGCAAATAATAGACGTATCAGTAGCAGTAATACCATACCAAGATTGGTCTCTACATTTGTCTCACATTGGTTTATTGGTTTAGCTTTCTACTGCATAGTATGGAATCCTCTACTTCAAACAAAATTGTAACAAAATCCTAATGGATCTTTTTGAGCACATTTAGTGCAGTGAATCTTATTTTCAGTAAATTTCTCAATACTGTGTTATCAGAATATTCAGGTGCATTTATTTCCTTATTTCTGTTGCAGTTCGTGCAGTATACTGTATTAAGTATCGTATGAAACTGTAATATGTCACTCCTTGAGGTGAAAAGAATAACGAGTGACGTCAAACATTTTACAACAAAATCGCATTAATACTTGACTGATGTGAAACGATATTGTAATATTTCACTCCTTGAAGTGAAAAGAATAACGAGTGACGTCAAACATTTTACAACAAAATCGCATTAATACTTGACTGATATGAAACGATATTGTAATATTTCACTCCTTGAAGTGAAAAGAATAACGAGTGACGTCAAACATTTTACAACAAAATCGCATTAATACTTGACTGATGTGAAACGATATTGCACAAGTTCTGATAGTTAACCCCATGCACAAGCAGAGTTGTATCAAGTCAGGTTTTGGACACGTGGTGGTGTTCTAAACTATTGAAAGGAGTCGAAAGTCTTTGTGTGTATTTTCTGAAAGCATACATAATACCCAATAAATGTGTGTAAGAATAAAATGATAGTGACTCAAACTTTAAGGGACAAGTGATTGTACGTTTTTGTATGTGTGTGTATATATATATATATATATATATTTTTTTTTTTTTTTTTAAGGGAGCTAAATGTAGTTATTTCGGGTGCTATGGTATTTATATAAGGTTTAGGAGAGTAGATACATTTCTATATAAATTTTCTAAATGCTCTTTATAAATGTAATAATGGTATATCTATGATAGAGGAGTATATTATCTCTTTGCGGTTAAATTTAGGTGATGTGATTCCTGTTAAAATATGGTACCAGGTATTATCAGCAGCCACTCGGGACAATGATGTTAGGTTACAGTCCAGGCTGAAAAATTGAAACAAAGAAGTAATTACAGTGGGATTATGTGTTTGGAAACCTATTATAAATCGATGATAGCAAGTTTACCTTAATACAAACATTCAAATTAGTGATCATGTGTTGGAAAATTTTAGTATCTTTTAGTGCGGATAAAGTACTTAAAATAGAGTTCATCAGTTACATTTTAATTTGGAATTAATTTGCTTATAAAGGTAACTGTTAGCAGCAATTTCCTACTTAATATTATAATTTTAAAAATTTCTGACATAGTTACAAAAGTGTGTGGAGAGTGGATATATGGCTATAATTTGGATTATATCATTTAGATTTTGTGCATGTTGGTCTGTAGACTAGGGTCATATAAATGGTCTTCAGGGAATGCTCTCTCTGAAGTCCACTATGATTATTTATAAACCAAGTCAAATTTAGTGCACAGTCAGAACGTATAACTGGAGGTATTAGCGTTGTAGAAAAGAAAAACCCTCTCACTTGTACTAATTCCCCATAGCGCAGTTACATCACATAGGTGCTGCAACATGGCCCTGATGAGTTCTCAGTAACATATTGTACTGTTTCCTCTGACATCCAATCACAGGATTATAGAGGGGTTATTTAAAGCTTGAGGTTTGTGTTATAGAAAGGACACCGCTATTCCCTTTCTTATTTAAAATAAATTTATCCTGTGATGATTAAAATAACAAAAAATATCCCACTTGGAATGAACAATTTAATGCCATAAATTCAATGGCCTTGCAATACACATGTGGTTAAAATTGAAAAAATGTACATTCAGCCTTGTGACTGGTTCAATACTTAATTCTTACATTAAGAAATCGCTCCTTTTGGGTTTTAACAAAAATGGCTGCCAACTGGAATTTAATTGTCTAAACCTAGAGGATTTTTACTTTAAATGTTTAAATACATACAATATACAAGACATATTTGCTTTATTTTGTTTTATTGTCCCCATATATTTGATAGAAATTAAGATCACTTGATTCTTGCAATGGTATCTGATTGTAAATAACGCCTGTTTTGGTTTTTCCGTGTGAATCAGAAAAACTTAAGTTGTTAATGACTGGACCATAATTGGAGCTTCATGTATTAAGCACAACACACCAAGTCATTCATGAAATTGACATCTTCTGATGCTAATGTTTTATGAGTGTTTACGGTGGTCACTGTCTATTTTAAGCTGACCATTCAGGTTTCTAAAGTGGGGGTAAATGCTTGAAAACTATTGTGTTGTTCTGATTTGTGGTATAAAAAGGACACTCAACATTCTTTGCTGTACTTGAAACAAACGTATCTTGTGATGAATGAAATAACTAAAAAAATGCCAGTCAGAAATAATAAATTAGCCTCATAAATTTAAATAGCTTGTCCCTTAAAGTACAAGTGCATTCCGAATTTAAGTATTTGATAGTTGCGAAAATGTATATTCATTCTCATAACTGGGCCATTACTGTTTAAGGATTAAACACATTGATTGCATTTAAGTGTAAATTCATTGGTTTATGTTGTTTGTGTTTTTAAACAGAAGCTTTTGCTGTCTGAAATTAAACTGTTTATACCTCAGTGAATTACTTTTCATCTTTAAATGGTAGGTTAAATTTGCACAGTTCAAGAGAATCCCAATAAGGTGGGCCTCTCAAGGCAGCAGAATCTGTTTTCTAAATGTATAAAATATACAAGACTTAAAATTAATTTCTGTTATCCATATTATGATAAAAATAAAGATTACTGAATCACTGATTGCTGAATTTGTATTTCATTATTAATCACTTGTGTTGAATCGATCTTTCCATGGGTGGTCTTCATTGATTGGCTATTCAGATGTCAGTCAATTATGCTATCGGCTGCTCCACAGTGGAGATGCATTCAGTGTGTTGGCTGAAGTGAGGTGGTGATTTGTAAGTATTTCATTGCACTGTCACGGAATGTTGTCACTGAATGAAAGTGGAGGGATTAAGGTCCCCACCATGATGCATGGGGTTCCAAATATACATGTATGCTGTACTATAATTCTTAAAATATTGTCTGTTTTTAGAATAAATATTTTCCACCCAGCAAGTCCAATGAATATATTGTAAATAAATCGTTATCTCCTCTCATGACTCTTACAGAAGCTGTATATGAACTGAAGAATCCTGCTTTTATTCTCTTATATAGTATCATTGTGTGCAACAAATGAACAAATCTGAATCACTAAAGAGATTCTTGAACATTTAAATTATTAGATTTGTGAAATAACCTAACAGTCAAGTTTCATCATTCTCAAATTATTTAGCCAATCAACAACTAGGGTGTGCATGATATTTTTAGAGGACAAATACACTCTCAGTTTCCCATGATGTTTTTGTGACTTCCATTCCAACTAAAGTGTGGCATACCTGACCAAAATAGTTGTTTACTTGAGCTTGTTAATTTGCCTTCATTATGAATGAAATTCTACATCTGTAATCTATTGTACATGTACTTTTACTAGAACACAAGTCAGCCACTGAATAAACAGAATTAAAATGTAAATGTCATAAACCCAAATGACTTAAATAAAACTATAATATATATTAATAGATGATCAGATATCTGTAATACTATGCTGAAAATGCTTTTCAGAGGTGAGCAAAAAAAAAGCATTTTATAAACATACTTATAAGAGACAGACTTTGTACAAATATATATATATATATATATATATATCTTTGTTTCAGATACACAAAACCCCAGACATTCGCAGATTGTGTAGGAGATGAACTTCCCTATGGATGGGAGGAGTGTTGCGATCCACAGATTGGGTTATACTATGTGGACCACATCAACCGTAAGTTTATATTTTCATGTGTTCTGATTGAAGAATTCAACCTCTTTGCATAGAAATTATATCAACAAAAATAATAAAATCTTGAAGCAGATTGGACAAGTATTAAGTTTAATCCTTTAATCACCTTATCTACCTTAATTTGGCTATGCAAGCCCTCCAGCATTGTGAGTGATTGAATCAACCTATTTGACATCCTGTGATGTATCGCGCCTTTAGAAGTAGTCATTGATAACTATCCCAAGGATGCATGGAAAATTGAAAACTGAAAAGTTTGTTGAAGAAATAAATGGTGTGTACATTATTTTTTTTTGTTCTTTGTATTGGTTAAAATTGCATACATCTTCCAGAATCTAGGCAAGTGATTACAATTTTTGGGCAAGTGAAATGGTAGGTAGGACGTGAAATTTCTATAACTATTTGTTCTGGACAAGTGAATGAGCATTTTTTTAAAACATTAATATGTGAAATAGGTAATTTGAAGAAACCAGACATGCATGAATGGAGTTGATGGACAGAGCAATATTGGGATAAACTTGTCCCCTTAAATTTGTAATGGTCAGAAATGAAACTAACAGTGGGGAGGGGGATATACCTAGCATCCAGATATCTGATGATATTCCTGCTATGTCTTGTCAGTATAATCCTGTATTTGCAACAGATATGGAAATACCTTAAAAGATATTGGCATTGAAATATAATTTATAAACATGTAAAATACTTTTAGTTCCTCGGAAATCCTGCACACGTAAAGCAGTAGAAAGGTCAGCTGAGATTTCCTTAAACGTTTTCTCAGTTGTTCAAGCCTTGTCTTTGTATCTCCCCCACCACCCCCAAGTTGGCCCATAACCTTGTGGATGATGATCATGAGATTGCGATGCATATGAAGATATCTATGGTCCAAATGCATCCATGTTTATTAGTTTGAAGTCCAGTTTTTGGTTGGCATAACAGTTGCAGAATTTGGACTGGCACATATATACCCACCCACCCACCCAAACACACTTTGCATTCTTTCTCCGCTAGCGATAATGGCCACTATGTATATACCCTATCATTGAAAAATTTATGGTATATGAAGATAATTAAAAAGCACTGATCTTGTACTGAGAATTTTCAATCAGAAATTGTCTATAAATGTCGGTGTTGTATCTGGAGTGAGCTCACCCCAGACTGCCATTGTTCCACTAAATTTAACAAATCCCCATCTCTTGAGCATTAAAGGGGGACAGAAGTAGATAAAATGTTATCGTGGCAGCTCAATCAAGGATCAGCATTCATGATTGTTAATTGTTTTCTTCTTTTTTTTGTAAGATGGAGATTAAACTGTAACCAGCAACATTGCATTTTTATCTGAACCTTATTGTTGTGCAAATTGCTGAGTAAATATTCCCCAGCATGTCAAGTATTTTTATTTCTTTTGTATTATGTACAATTAGAAGCATCTCTTGTTACAGTGACAAAGATTTTTTTTATGTTAAGAGCCCAGATATTTTCAATGTAATGAAGGCAATCTTGATTGTATTGTTAAAGTCACCCATTTACAAGCTGGGGTTGCATTGAGTGTATAAACAACATACCAGAGGATCATTGTTTATGTCAAGTCATTGTAAATAATACACTGTACTCATAGTGGTATAACATACCAGACGATCATTGTTTTTGTCAAGTCATTGTAAGCAAGACTTGCAGTTGTAAAGGATCATGGCATCATTGGTAATACCAAACATGAACCATTTTTGTAGGGTATCTCCCCAGCTCAAAAAACCAGTGGGCACTTGTGATAGCAGTGACCCACTTTTCCTGTATAAAGCAAAGCAGAATTAGCATGAAACATTAGGCCATTTGAAAATCTAAGTAGCCAACAAGGAATTTGATGGACAATTTTATTTCTTAATATTGCACTTAAAGCATAATAAATATTGTTGTCAAACTGGTCATACATAAAGAATCCAATGGGTACCTGTGTACCCGCCTGGTAATAATAACCATGGTAATAAAATGAGCAGCAGGCAGGGTACCTGTTTAAAAAAAAGGTATTTCAAGTTCAGATCGAGACACAGAATAAGGATTACAGTTCAAGTCCCATATCATGTGCACATTTATTCATCATCAGAGGGGCTCGTATGGTTCCTTACAATTTTCTTATCATACATGTACTATATAATAATACAAGAGAGGACACTTATCTCCTTTCTTGCACAACCTATTTAAAAATAAACACTGATATTTAAAGCTTTGACCATCCTAACTTCGTGCCTGTCCATGGTTTATGTGCCATTTTTCTCGCGCTTGTTTTGAGATCCTGATGACAATAACTAGGTCAGTACCTTTTGTCGACAGCAACAATAAGTACTGTTTAAAATATTTGACAAAATAAAATTTAAATACGTAATACTATTCAAATAAAAAAAAAGCACAATATAAATGTCTGGTTTAACTAATCCATTTTTGCCTCAAGTTTATGGCCTTAGAGCGGGTATTAGCTATTCAAGTCAACACTGCTGCTGATCACGTTTGTTTACTGGACTCTTTTTTAAAAAATATTATTACCTGAAAACCCAAGGCAGACGATTTTGTCATGGTTTAGGCAACACAAAAACAAGGTTACCATAACATGCACTTCTTTTATCGTGTTAGGAAAAAATAAATGGACAACTAAACACAATGAAATTTTTCACTGAAATATTTAAATTTAAGGGAATTCTTTTTCATTTAATAACACTGAAAAAGATCTCTAAACAAATTTACCATGTGTGTAAATATGGTAATGTTGTGTTAATTTTACATGAAAAAGTTCAAAGAAAACAGACTGGATTCTTGAATGTCAAACTACTTGTCCTGGATTCATTCGATTTTGATACTACATACATAGCAGACCTGTCAAAATTGAAAATAAATGGCACCAGATATTTAAAAAAATGGACTGTATCAATGTGACTGTTGGATTTTATGTGATTGAAAAATGTTAGAGGAAAGAGATTATGTTAAACTTAAAAGCATGTTGCACTGGACCGTCATTAAAAGACACACCATGGCAGATCGAGTATAGTACTAGCCTTTTCATCACTATGGACCGGTTTTCCGGTCATGGGGAAGTAAGTCCATAAACACTATGGACCACTTTACCAGTCTGGGGCAGTGTTCTTTTCTAACATTATAGTAACCGACTAATTTTGGGATACCTCTAATAACTTCCTACTTGTAATGTAGATATTATATTTGGATTATCTCATGAGTTTAGCTTGTATACAACTAGAAATATTGAACAAAGTAGGCACTTTTAACGAGTTTTCCAAATGGTGAAATTGTATACAAATGGCGGAGTTTGAAGAAAGTGAGTGAAGTCTTAGATTTTGAATTATCAGAGGATTTTACCAATTTCGGTCTAGTAAAGTTGGATGAAAATGAGAGAAGGCATCTGGAGACGCAATGGAATGCACTTGTGGGTGATAGGGATGACGATGAAGAGGACTTTGAAGGTTTTGAACCAAAGGAAGTGTACGCTGCACGTAATTTTGTTTGGACGAAGTTGGAAAACCAAAGAGATTTGTTTCAGTTTTCTGTGGGAGTTGCACCCACCCAAGTGTTAGATGGCTTCAGGAGAGCTTTGGAATATTTTCAAATATTCTATTCAAATGAAGTTTTTTTATAACAAATTTGAATGCAAGAGGCGATACAGGTGTGTGGACCAGTCTCACCTTGGATGAAATCAAGGCATTTTATGGAATTTTAATTTCTACCTGTCATATACCTGAAAGAAAGACTTTTTGTTGCTACTGGAATTATCCATGAGTACATCTAGGGTCAATTGAACAAGTTTTGGGAACTTTCTTTCTAAGAAGCAAATAGATAATTATTTGTATTTTACCAGTTTACACCTGTATTTTAACGGTTGTAATAGATATGCACATTTTAGTCATTCATAAAATTTGATTTTAAACCTTGATTTTGACACCTAATCCAGCCAGATATCTTTAAAATTGGCAAAGTTCACAAGTCATTTTGCTTTACAACCCCAGAGTTACTTAGTGATGAAAGGGCTAGTCATCATTTGCTTACTTTACAACTATTCACAAAAGTTACTGTCAACATGTTATCTAGTTAAAGTGAGTGTTATGCATAAATAATTTATCTGTTTCTTTTATGTCTGTACTCTTGTATGATCCACATGGATTTAGCCGATTTGACAAAATTTTAAACTGCATATCCAGGTTATTAGCAAAAATAATTGTATGTTAGCTACAATAATTATGTACATTTTTCATACAGTTTTCTGTAGTTATGGCATGTAATATATAAATTGCTCTTTTCATGCTCAGATTTTGCTTTTTGCCACTTATATTAGTAATGAATTATGCTTATATCTCTATTGGGGGTTGGCGTGTCTGAATCTAAAACAAAGCAGTTTAGGTTCACATTTAATACAGTTGCTCTTTGATCAGGTAACTGGGTAATCGATCATTATGATTGATGGGATCCTGGTAGATATTTCCAAAAATTCTCTTGTCACACAGATGGGCCCATTCAAATAGATTTAAAGTGGTCATACAGACAGCCCATTCAGAATGGTCAAACTGGTCATACAGATGACCCATTCATAATAGTCAAACCTGTCATACAGATGACCCATTCATAATATTCAAACTGGTCATACACATAGACCCATTCATAATAGTCAACTGGTCATACAGATGGACCCATTCATAATAGTCAAACTGGTCATACAGATGACCCATTCAAAATAGTCAAACTGGTTGTACAGATGACCCATTCATAATAGTCAAACCTGTCATACAGATGGCCCATTCATAATAGTCAAACTGGTCGTACAGATGGACCCATTCATAATAGTCAAACCTGTCATACAGATGGCCCATTCATAATAGTCAAACTGGTCATCCAGATGACCCATTCATAATAGTCAAACTGGTCGTACAGATGACCCATTCATAATAGTCAAACTGGTCATACACATGGACCCATTCATAACAGTCAAACTGGTCATACAGATGACCCATTCATAATAGTCAAACTGGTCATACACATCAACCCATTCATAATAGTCAAACATGTCATACACATCGACCCATTCATAATATTCAGACTGGTCATACACATGGACCCATTCATAATATTTAGACTGGTCATACACATGGACCCATTCATAATAGTCAACTGGTCATAAAGATGGACCCATTCATAATAGTCAGATTGGTCATACACATCAACCCATTCATAACAGTCAAACATGTCATACACATCGACCCATTCATAATATTCAAACTGGTTATACACATGGACCCATTCATAATAGTCAAACTGGTCATACACATGGACCCATTCATAATAGTCAACTGGTCATAAAGATGGACCCATTCATAATAGTCAGATTGGTCATACACATCAACCCATTCATAACAGTCAAACATGTCATACACATCGACCCATTCATAATATTCAAACTGGTTATACACATGGACCCATTCATAATAGTCAAACTGGTCATACACATGGACCCATTCATAATAGTCAAACTGGTCATGCCCTTTCAGATAGTGAAACTGGTCGTATAGAATGGTCCATTCAAATAGAGCCAGTAAAACTATGTGTTATTTGTTTTTTTGCATATTTTGCTGGCCATTCTAGGTAGATCTATGTAACTGACATTTTCTGTGTCATGCAGGTAGAATAGTGTCTTTGTTGTGTTTTTTTTTTGGTGTTCTATATACATGTTGATAATCCTCCCACCAGTACAAACTTAATGGAAGGAATTCATGCATATAGAGAGAAACCACTTTGCACTCTGTAGAAGTGTGTCTGTAACAGAAAATTTCCATGCTGCACATCCTAAATTTCACACATGCTAGGTAGATCCTATTTTGCAGCAGTTTGGCAGAGTTGCAGTCATCTGTTGGATGCATGTGCAAACATTGAGAAAATGTACATAATTCACTTAGTATGCATTATTGGATGAAACATAGGGTTCTTGTTGCTGTGAATTCTCAGTGGTAGATGTAGCTCACCGAGTTTTTGTTTGTTCAGTGGGTTGCAGAATGTGTTCCAGATTTCTGTACTTTTGGATAACATTTCAAGGGCAGCTTGTCTTCTTAGGCCTTTCCCCAAAATACCCCTCCAAAAATTGTCTTCTAATGCACTGGTTGTAAAGTTAGGGTAGGTACGTATTTTTTATTTCATTTTTTTTCTCCAACATTGTGTGTGTGTGTATATATATATATATATATATATATATATATATATATATATATATATACATACATACACTGTATATTAAATTTAGCTTTTTATGATTTTTTTGTCATTTTTGTTTTGTTTTTACCTGGGTGGGGGAGTGCTACGGTTGGCATTGAGAAACAGGGATGGTTGGCTGACCAGAGACACGTATTACCGGTAGCTAATAATATTGGGAGTGACTTTGGGAAAAGAAAAGTTGCACTGTTTTAAAAGGATTTAATGTTTGTCTGTTCCTTGAAGATAAGTTAATCAAATGAGATCTCTTTGGGCCTTGAACATGTGGAGTCCATCAGAATGAAGAGAAAGAGGTCAAAATAAAAAGACATTACATTTAGAATCAGTAATACAGTATAAGTCAATATTATTTATCTTACTCATTCCACAGTGTTTAACTTTCTTTATACTAGATGCACCATCCTCCTGTTCTAGAATTTTATAGCATTGACCCAGTCTAAATAGCTTGCCATCACATTAGTGCATCCTTGTTTCTATTCTAGACATCTTGGGGACGGAAATGCTCACTTAAAGATAAATACCACTGTGATGGTTGTGCTATATCAGGATCTGGTATTCATATTTTATTAGTGAACATCATTCCTCACTTCTTCTTTTTTTAATTATCAAAATCTGTCAAGTGTATCATCAGTATAAAATTTTAAAAAAGTTATATCTATGAATTTTTTACGATTTGCTTGGAGTGATTTAAATTATGATATACCAGAACTAAAGTCATCCAAGATTCTAAATTAAAGAGAGACAGACACCATCTATCCAAGGAGGTACAGTCTTATCCCCTTCCTTCCTCTTTTTTGATTGTTGAAGAGAGCCCAATTTTTTTATTATCAGGGTTCTCAATAGATATGTACTCTTGGTTTATAATGTTTGGAATTTAATTAGAACCCGTTACTGAGCAAGGAAGCTCAGCCTTAAGCAATTTTATGGTATATGTTGATTTGGACTGGAGTATCAGTGCTAATTGAATTTATTCACTGCAGACCCAATAGCCTACTGACAATGCACTGTCCATAACAATTGGCTACTTTTACACCTTATTATCCAATAAGATCACACCAATGCAAAATTAATTGGCAGAGCTAACAGGTCACTCATGTCATGCTTATGGGTAGATGGGCATAACTGAATCATGGTTAAATTGTTTTGAGATTATCTGTGACATTTATGATAATCAGTTATAATAATAATGAGGACTCTGTATAGCGCCTGATCTTTAGAAGCTCTAAGCGCTTTACAACATTAGACAACACCTTTAAGATAAAAAACAATAATATTATTACAAAAACAAACACCATGAAATTAGAAAAACATTAATAAATGAAAAAACATGCTGAGAATATTTCAGGTAGGAAACATTGGACTTCATTGGATTAAATTTTGATCATTATTAGTATTTGTTTGGTTGCTCATCACATACATGTGATTTTTCCAGCAGTAGCACAGAACTACCTTTTTAAAGGTTGTCTATTAAACATACTATTTTTAACTGAAATCTATCCTTTAAAAAACAATAATAACAGCATTTAACTGAAATCTATCCTTTAAAAAATAATAATAATAAAATAATAATATTAATATTATTGTTATTATTATTATTTGTGCATTCTATCCATCCATTTAAAGAAACCACTGGGAACCATTCTGTGAAGGACCGAACATTTTATACTGGTATGTTTATTTCTGGCTGAATAAACAGATTATGAAGGCTAACATTTATACAACTGGTAATTGATTACCGTAATTTTGTAATCATTAGGATTTTTAAAAACCCTAAAATGGTGTTAAATATGAGTCCAGTCTACGTGCGGAATGACCAAAAATATATGGCATACTGGTGAACCCCTCATTTCAGCAGTTTTTCAAAGTCAAATGTAGAATTAGGAGACTAACAATCTGAATTAAAACAGACGATTTTTTTTCTCATCACAGTTGAGCCCTGCAGGATGTTGTGCTACAAATCATATATCCATAGCATAAGGGTTAAGTTAAATTTAATAAATAAAAATCTAAAATGTAATTAAGAAGTATAGATATTTGTTTAATCAAAATGCCTCTGTAAATGAGTAGTCTATGGCATTAATGGACTTAAAATCCTAATACTGCGTCATGAGAGTAGATTTGGCATAGTAGTCAGTATGGGACTAATTCAAGGTATCCTGTGAAGAACATGATTATGGACATCTATCCTCCACAAGGTCTTGTTTAAAAAAAAAAACATGATTTTCAATAATCATGGCCCAAAAGTGTTTCTCAGCAATAATACAAACCCCATATTTCTTACCCATTGCAGTATATACATGTAATCTATAGTAAGTAACAGTTCTATTCAAAGCTCAGCTAAACCTATCCTCAAGGTATATAAGACAATTAAAAGTTAAGTCAGTCTGAGATAACCAACTGCCTTTTAGAGATTACTTAATTTGCTGACAAAAGCTAGGGTAATGTCCTGTGTGAAAAGTCAGGGGGATGTGTTGTGTGAACTTCTGTTGTGGTTGAGACCAGTTAGCTAATTTGCATAGGTAAAGTAAACAAGTACTTTAAAGAGATGTGCTGGAGAATATATATTATTACTTAGCACTGCATTGAATGAGAATATTGAAGCCAACTTTAATAGAATTTGTGACCAGTGGCAACAATTCTATGAAGTCAGATTTTTACTCCATATATAAATTGCAAACCATGATTATTTCATTTGTCGGAATAGTGTTCGAGTGTGATTCTGGAAGCAACATGCAATCAGCAGAGCCTAACAAAAATAAATTTCAGAATTTTACATTGATGGAAATTTACTTTATCAAGCACAGCAGCATGGAGGTGTATTTCGTTCTTCATATATACTGCAGGGGCCCCGAGTGGTCAAGTGGTCTTAAGCGCTCTCCATTATGGATCACTGCCATCTCACCTCTGTCTGCGTGGGTTCGAGTCTTGGATTTGGCTAATGTGGGTCTGTGAGAAAGCTTGCCAGTAGCTCAGTGATTCTCAAACTGTGCCGCGGCACACTAGTGTTGCGCGAGAGATTTGCAGGTGTGCCATGGGAGTTTTGAAAAATATTTAAAATTGCTAGCGTTTTGAAACCTTGAACATATCGAAAAATTAAATGGTAAATCAATGTCGCAAAAGTTAAAAAAAGTAACATATATAAAAACAAAAACTCTGTCAGTCTGTCATTCATTGGTTTCTTTTTTAACACGAGACTTGTGTGAGATCTTGGGAGAACTCGATCGCTGTAATTATAATAATAGTGTAATAATAAATACATGCAGCCCATTATACAGGTGTGCCATGAAATTTTTTAGATCTTTTTGGTGCGCCGCAAGACAATCAAGTTTGAGAAACACTGTAGTAGCTTCTCGTGGGTTGGTGGTTATTTCCAGGGTTTTCCCGGGTTCTTCCTCCACCATTAATACTGGCCGCCATGTATAGCCTATCGTGTGCTGAAAAATGGCGTTAAACCCTACAACAACAACATATATACTACAGACATCTCGATATGAAGCATACGACATTCATTGAAATAGGAGCACCACTTGTGTATAGCATATTTCTCAGGCTGAACAGAACATTCTCTTTATTATTATAATTATTCATTATCTAAATTTTGCTAACAAGTATTAATTGATGCATGCAATTCAGGATGATTATAGCCATTAAATAGATTGAGTGAAAGACAATAATAAGCAAATCTCATTTCATCTGAAGATTTTCTGTACAAAGGAATGCATTTCCTTACCTTTCTGGGTTAGGTTCATGTTTACCAAGAAAGGATGCACAATATCGGGAATTGTTGAGGATATTACAGACCAAGGCTTCCAGTATGTCATCTCACATTTGTATCTTTCTGGTAGCCTTGAGTTCTATGGTGGACCTGGTATCCTTAGTGAGACTGACTGCAAATCACACAAGGATTTGCTGCCAGATCAAAAAACATGATGCTTGATCTATCAGTACTGCCTCTGCCTCAAGTGGTAGAAATCGAGGCAAGATTTGGATGATTCTTCCTTTGCATGCCCCCAAACCCAAGTCTTATCTACTTGTATCCTCTGACATATCAGATTCATTGAGGGGAGTCGTTTGGAGTCAGGATGAGGATTTCTCAAGGGCCATTAGTTCCCGGATGAGAGTCTCCAAACACATAAACGATTTTGAACGTGTTCATCATCCTGAAAGGGTGCATATATCATGTCATGAGGCATTGCATCATGGTTGAGGCCTCAGACAAGAAGGAGGTACCTTTGCTCACTCTTTCTGCATGGATTCTTCTATGCTGAGCAGAATCAGAAGGGAGTACACTCAGTGTTCATCGCATTCCAGGAAGAAAATCTTGCACACAGTTTGTCCAGAAAAGGCAAGGTACCCTTAACAGAATGGTCTATACATCAAGACATACGCAAAGTCTGTTCATTTTGTGGGAGAAACCAATTGTGGACTTCTTTGCAGAAAAACTTTACAAGCAGCTTCTGTTTATGTTTCTCCAGTCCTAGACCAAATAAGCTTTGGCAGTAGTCTCACTCATCATGAGATGGGATCTGTTAGTATATTCATGACAACCACTGATTATCCTGATATCGCCTCCGTAGCCTCAAAGATCTTGGTGCAATGATCTCTTAAGTTTTTGAGCAAGGAAGCTAATCCAGGCTGAAAGACATTCTACATATGAGGCCTAAGGCTTGTGATGCAGAGGGGGAGAATCCTAGCCCTCCATCGCTTGCTACAGTATCAGATTTTCTACTCTTCCTTTCTGAGGAGAGCACTTGTTCGGTCTCAACAAATCTTGTACAGCTGTCCTTCAAACATTCCTTAATAATCTAGAGGCCAGTCCATTGGTTCAGATATTTCTTTGGTGGATTTTATTAAGTACCTTAGCTTCAGAGACTGGTGTCTCACTGATGTGCCACAATTGAATTTGTCAGCATACATATCAGTGCATCGATACATCGATGAATCATTTCACCCTTACAATTTTCATTATATAGTGCCAATCAAAAAAGGTAAAATGGCTACAATGTAAAGCTAGAAAAGTTGCATAAATAGAGGATATCTTGATATCTACTTGTTCGAGTAAATAGGAAATATTGTAATGTCACAAGTGGTGAAGTCATGAATGACAATACAAAGTGTTTTCACTTCATAAATTGATTATTTCCATATTTATATCAACTGAAGAATAACTTAGATTTTCTTTGTAATACATAATTTGTATGGCACAAGCCATCCATTTCCATGGATTTTTTTAATTCTGTGCCAGTGTGGTTAATGGTTGGATTACTAATGTTTCATGGTTGTTGGGCTTAGTTATCATTATCTAGGGGATGACCACCTTTGTATTATTGCTTGAATTGAGTGGACAATAAAAATATGAAATTAATGGATGGAATAAACAGATCAGAGCAGAGATATTGAGTAGAACAGCAAAAGCACCAGTATGTAAAATATAACAATGTAATCAATTATACTAAACAAAAGCAAGACACTTGGAGGATAAAATTTTGTTAGAAAGTAATTACCATGTTTGTAGAAATGCAGTTAGTCGTTCTGTTTATACTGATGACAAATGCCATCATGAAATCAAGTGAGCAATTAAACTCAATTGTCCAGTATGCCTAGTTGCATTCAATCCAAATTTGACGTTGATGACAGGTTAGAATTGATGTATTCTGTCCAGCTTCTTTCAGGTTGTCAAACATAATTTTGCTGTCTGCTCTCTTTCTCTCTTTATATATATATATATATATATATATATATATATATATATATATACACATTTGGAGCCATTTCCGTTTTAAAAAATAGGGAACCCAAAATATTTTATCAGGTTTTTACTTCTGAGATCAAACATTATCCCCTCTTGTCATGTCAGATATTGTCACATCATAATTCAGAAACTATGGCTAATATTGATTATTTTGCAGCCCATCAGCTGATAAATAACCCAAGTAAACGAAGATTCTGTATCACTCTAATGGGCTATTTAGCATCCATAACTGAACTTTAACATAATCTAGACCTCTTACTGAACCATTATGCCCTGTTTTGGACTATAAATCTCTAACTGGACTAAAAGTCAACTGGCAGCTGCTTGATTTCCTGGTTAAAACAATTCACGTCCAAATTATACAAATGAATTACCAAAATTCACTTGATGTCTTAACTACAATATTTGCTTAAACTTAAAAATTCATTGGCATAACATTTCCTACATGATTTGCATTACATATAAACTAATAAATTCGACAGTTATTTCAGGATTCTTTTGAAGAAAATGATGTATGAAATTCTTAGAATAAATGGGTCATATAGCATTCAAGACAGATGAATGCAAACAATTATCTTCAACCTCATATCAAAGGAAAATTGGTATATGAATTAAAACAAGTTCAAACAAATAATTACAAACTCATACTATGAATGCTGCATGAGATCGAGACAAATACCTTGTGTTTTTGAGATTTGTGTGCTTCTATTGTAGTAGAATCTGTCTGTATTTTTGAGGTTCCGTGTCTCTCAAACTTCCATCCCTTGGACAATTTATTTAATGAGACTTGTTAATTTTGCAATACTTAAACCTTGAATTGAATCTGTGAAACACACCCCGTATTTGGCTTAGCGAGTCAGGATTAAATTTTATCTAACCCTGATTATAAAAAGCAAAAAGCAATGAAGAGATACAAAATGCAGAAAGTTTAGTTATTTCATGCATCGATTTCTAACCTTAAGGGTGTAATGATTAACACTGTCACCTTATGTATTTTACCATGACAAGAGAAAGTGTAATGCAGTGTGTGTGAACAGTGACATGCACATGTAATAACTTGAGCACTAATATTGTAGAAAAAGTTGCTGTGATAATGTACATTGTGAAAAATGATTCAGCATCTTTGCCAGATATTACGATAAGGGCCAGCAAAAGCAGTTTTGTGTGCTCTTAGAGTCCAAGATGCATTTTTGAAACAATGCATGCTTTCTCCATAGTTTTCAAACAATGATTATGATTGTGTTGAGTTAGGCTGTACTTGGACAATTGTGTTGCAACATTTGGCAAAGTGTTTTTCATAAAGATGTGACTGTTTGTTGTAGAGTGTAAAAAGGCATGTGATATTTTATGGGTAACAGTATCGAATAGCAGCAGTTTATGTAAGTTTAGTCACTAATAATTTGCAGGATTCATGTGGAAAACCAATTAAGAAATGTAAATACTTGAATCCCATGTGTTGTTGTAGAGAGATAGAGAGTCTACATAAGAGCAGATATATTTCCGAAATGTGAAAACTATGTTGTTCAAAAAGTGATTTTGCTGCTGCGGTGACAAGTGGTATTCCTGCCTGCAGGATCGATATAAATTTTCTCCCACTTGTATATTTTAATATCTGATTCTGAAATTTTTAATAACAAAATTTACATAGAAAGTGGCAAACATTTCTTTGTTAATATTACTGTAGTCTGAATTAACTATATGCATGTTAATTAGTGTTTACAAAGGCTGCTGGAGACTGCTGTAAGCTTGATAGAGGTAACATTTTCCTTCCACTGATTCATTTAATATATCTGATTATGAAATTGTGTTTCTTTTCCAAGATCACTTTTATCTGAATTTAGTTTTTGCTTGATAATTGATGTGTGCAATGGATACTGGAAAATACTACATGTTTTGTAGAGGTGACCTATGTAATCTTTGATTATAGTCAGGTTTAAATTAGTAGCCATCAGGTAAATTTAGTAGCCTATAACTATTTTGTCTACCACTAATAGAAAAACAAATAAATTGAAGTAGGTCCACATATATATAGATATATTTTTTTTAAACACTTCCAGTTTAGTTCTATTACATGCAGATTTTGTTAATATTTCCCAGGCTTCAAATTATGAAACTTTGGTTGAGATACCCATATACATACCAGGGCTGTTCCGTTTAAACATACATGGTACCCAGGGAAGGCAGTTTTGAAAAAATATATGCCAGGGTACTTTGATTTCACAGTGTTCATATTTAAATGGTAAGAAATTTGAAATTGTATCTATGGGTGGGTGTCCCACTTCAAAAGTGCCTTCCCAGGGTCCAGTGTATTTTTTAATGGAACAGCCCTCAGTATTTTTTTTGTGTGGAATGTTTTGATGCATTGTATTTGAGGGAGAGATGGAGAGCACGACAGGTCTGTCAATCCAGTTCCAATTTAGATGTTTGTAGTTTGACTTGTTTTCCAGAAACCAACCAATTAGAAGATCCACGACAACAATGGAGGAGGGAGCAGGAACACATGTTAAAAGAATACCTTGTAACAGCACAGGAAGATTTAGAGGTAAAATTCAACCTTTATTGAATGTTTCCTCCAAATGCTATTTTTTTTTTCATTGGAATATTAAGGTTATTGGTATAATTTATATTAAGCTTTAAAAGGCTTTTATGAATTCTTGCATCTTCACAAGCCATGGGTCATCAGTTCACTTTATTCCAGACAAAAACACCACAGATTTAGCTAGAATCCCTGCCCATAGCAAGCAAGATCAATTAACCAGTGAGAGAGCTTGTTACATGACCTGTCTGGTATTCAGTAAGATTTCCATGATGTTGAAAGGCTTTGATTTGGAAATTAAAGTCTACTTCAA
The DNA here is from genome assembly GCA_028554795.2 of Sinohyriopsis cumingii. Classification (NCBI taxonomy): domain Eukaryota; kingdom Metazoa; phylum Mollusca; class Bivalvia; order Unionida; family Unionidae; genus Sinohyriopsis; species Sinohyriopsis cumingii. The sequence continues at coordinate 167,763,128 of CM068829.1, forward strand.
ACATTTAAATTGAAGAAACTTAACTGTTACATGTGTTGTTGTGTATGAGGCCACTGTGGTTATTTTTAACATCTCCTGATTTAAGTGTAACAAAGGATCTGATTGGATCATGTTCTCTCTGCTGCATTCAGTTAAATGATTTAACACTAGAAAATACTGTTTACTGTATTTACTGGGACATGATAAAATAATTAATATTTTTCCTGTGCTAGAACTTATGGTGAAACTTTTTTCACCTACGACATGTGTTCTAAGACTTAAGAAATGTGTTGAATTTGACCCCCCCCCCCACTGCACATTGCAGTAAAATAGATAAATAAAATGCTTATTTGATAATAAAATCAAAGAAACTAATCTGTGTTGTGCTTATTTCTTTTTTTCTTAAACATGATCATTAAAGAAAACAATATATCTATGAACTCTGTAAATGTAGCATAAGCATCCATACTGTGGCATGTATTACTTATGTTGGATAACACACAACACATTGTTCATTGACGTGAATTGAATCGTGTTGTACTCACATGTTCGAATAAGTTATCCAGCTTTAAACTAGATACAACGAAATTGTAAAAAAGAGAGGTAAATATCAACTGATCGCTTGATGACACATTTTATGTACAAAAAAATTAAGATTGTATTGTATCCAGGTTAAATATATGACAGAATTTCGCAAATAAAAATCATTATTTGAAACTGCATTCACTGTGAGTGCAAATGACAGTCTTTTTGCTGGTATGTGTTAAAGCAAGTTAATGCTGTGTATACTATTTACCTGCAGACATCAGTGTCCATTTCAGGGCTTCTGTTAAATTGATATTTTATGGAGTCCTGAGGACCCCAACATTTGAATTTTTAAGGGTCATCACAAGATATTAAATCTTGTAGGTCGGATGTTCTTTCCGGGGTTTTCCCTGGTTCTTCCTCAACCATTAATGATGGCCACCATGTATAGCCTATCGTGTGCTGAAAAATGGTGTTAAACCCTACAACAACAGCAACAAGATATTACAGGGTCCCACTTTATAGTTTCTACATTAAGTTGTGTGTCTATGTGTGTGTGTAAGAGAGAGAGAGGGTTCACTAAAATTTTGGTGAAAATAGGAGTTCACCAGGAAAAGTTGCAGTCCCCACTCAGAAGCATGTTTATGTCAGAAATAAAGAGACAAAAAACCTGGTCAGTTTTACTTATTTGTAATTCTTTAAATATTCATGTATTAAAATTGATATCCTGTCAGTTGACTTGTGAACACACTACACAAGGCCTTTATTTAGACAGTTAATAAGGTGTGCCCTCCAAAACAAAAATATCAGGCGAGGCGTCATAACTACTGAATGATCGTTAATTTAATTAAAAAAGTTTTGCAATGAGCATTCATGTGCTCAATCCTAAGGGCTGTATTACATTAGTCTCATATTCTTCTTTAAAGTTTGTAAGACTGTATTGAATTGTCCTTTTGTCTGATCTGACATGTTTTGAAGTTTGCAAAGATCCATCTGCTCTTACATTTTCTGTTGTATAACATCCTTTTACTGATTTTTGTTTATTTTATTGTTTTTAATTTACCAAATCAGCGTAATTCATATACTGGGAAACATACAACATAATTTGTTGAACAAATTGGCGTAATGATTACATCAAAAGCATAATGGCTGCCATGTATGCATTTAACCCCCAAAATACTTATCCAAATATGCCCACAGCATTTTGTCCAAGTCTCGATGTGAAAGCAACAAATGTTAGTAATATTTATCATCATAGGGTTTATCTTGTAATTAAATCCTTATCACATTATCCTTTCGAGCTCACATGCATTGTACTTATTGAGCTACACAGAAATGAACACATTAATGAGCAGACTGCATAGAAAATCCTTGAGACATTTGTTTTGAAAATCCTCGTCCTTTTCTGTAATCTGGAAATCAACTTTATCAGGAATTTTTATTGCGTCCTATGGGACTCTTAGGCTGCAGTTATAATGTATCATTTTTAATTTTATTGCATCAGAGACATATTTGTGTGTTATCGGAAGCCTTGCCATCTGTATTAAGTACGAGTACAGATGCCAAGCAAATAGAAACCGGGGTGTGACTAAACACAGCTGGCAGACAGCAATAAAACTCATAGTTTGAACTTACCGATAGGATATTAAATACAAAGTTATTTTATTACAAAGCAAGCTGACTTTTGAGTGTGCAGATATTCTTTTTTTTTTATAACTAAGTTGGTTGACATAGGAAGCCAAATTTAGTTTCTTTTCACCGGTATTCATGGGAATTTTGAAAATAAATTGATGCAGTGAAACAATTTTTAAAGTGACGCAATAGTGCTTCATGCACAGACATTAATGGCCCAGAAGATTTGGAGAAAATAAACTCATTTGATGAATTCCAGAAGGTCAGGAGAGAAGAAGATGACTTTGCCAACAATATGATCATTAAAACGGGATGAAATTCTTGTGTACTTTGATCTCATTCCTGGATTGGCTGTTGATAAGATTGGGGTTAAAAGGGTGAGAATTAGTGTGACTGGTGCAGATTTTAAAAAATTCTGACTTGAGTCATTGCAGTTTCTGCTGCAGGAGATTTGTTACCTCTAGTGATAATTTGTTACAGCATGAGGAAGCTAAAACATGTTCATGCACTGAAAGGATCGTATGTGTGCAAGAGAAGGGTTGGGTTGATGAGATGATGATGCAGTGGATGAAAGAGTTTTATCTCAAGTAGAGTTTTATACTTTTTGAAAAATGAACTTTGTAAGTTTTATTGCATTTTTTTATCTGCAATCTTCATATGATTTAAAAGGTGACCATGTAGGACAAAAAAAACCTGATGTGTTCCAGCACATACATTGCACACAGAATTAATTTATGGTGTCCAAACAGTGTCCCACATATATATGGTAAATATGGTAAGCCAGCTAAATATGCAGGGGTTGTCTTTTATGCATTTATTTGGCAGCTTAAGATGGGAGAAGAAAGGGTAGGACCACCTATTCCCCATCCCCCTTAAGTGTGTAGCTGATTTTCAGCTTCGACAGTTTGAGGTGAATTGCTTTTCCTATCAGGAGAGCTTAGCAGTCTGAGAGAAACCTGTCATTCATAGAATTAGGCTCATGACATTTGAGCCATAACTAGCATATTTTCCTGGAGTCCTTCTTTGATAAATATACACTGTAAGGCAGTGACATGCTTTATGGATTTAACAAGTTGCCAGTGTGGTATACATTATTCGAAGTATATAAAGAAACTGTAGCTAGTACTTTTGTACTGTTTATGTATTCATCTATGGATATTGAAAAGATCAAAGAATTTGTCTATTGTGCCAGTGGGCTGACCAGCCCGTCAGCTTGAAAATTGATGGCTGACCAATGGACAGGTAGTAAATCGAGATAGTACGAGGATGATCAGACTTAAAAATGTTAAGTTGAAAACTTTATTGTCAGTAACATACATGATACATTAATTATTCATTTAGTCCCTATTTTAATGTGTGAATTTATTAATATTACATGCGCACACACAGTTTTTGTGTGAATTCATAATACTGATTCTATCGGTGTTGATTTCATTTTAAATTCAAAAATAATAATAAAATAGTGATTTTTATGTCTTTTGGTTATAGACAGGAGAGCTTATGGGGTGGTCATTTGTCTGTCATCCAGTTGTTCAGTAGGACATGTTTGTTTTCACTACTTTTGATTGACATGAAACTTTATATATAGTGAAAAATGTTAGAATTAATTTTGTTTGGTGGTTATTGTTTGGTCCAATCCAGGGTAAACAATATACAACCCTCAGAATTTAATGTAAATATTCCCTGTGTAACATACAAAGCAACAGAGACATTTCATGGAAAGCTGGTTACTAAATGATTGTCAGGTACTTGCATCATAAAGTGGGAGAAAATTTGGAATGTCTCTTTACATATTGAGATATATAATTGGTGACTGAATGTGCCAACTGAGTAAATAAAATAGCAGAGAAATTTTGATTTGTATCTATTTCTTTTGTTGATCATTTTAATTCTTTCAGTCATTCATATTCTTTACTATTTTAACAATCGGTGCTGATTTCCATGTGAAAGAGAATATGGATGGGTTCAGTACTAATCAGTACTAATCACAAACATGAAAGGTTATGTAAAATGTTAAGTGATATTTTTGGTTCAGTGAAAATAGTTACCTGTTTTATTTATCAGTAAGACTGAATTAAATCAGTGAATGCATATCATTTGATTCTTGTTGTGATTTGTTTGGAAAGAAAGTATAGTATCCACAGCATTTTGGCCGTTTATGCTATATGGTTTATTATGCAGTAAATGTATATGTGATTGACACTTGGTTATTTATCCATTCATATGACACTTGGTTATTTATCCATTCCATATAAAGATAGTTCTCATTAGGTCTTATTATGATGGATTTTTAAGTTATGCTATGTGTATAGAAGAGCTCAGTTGTATGATATCTTATTAATGGTCACAGTGAGACCTGGTTGGCAGAGTGATCTAAGGCACTTGTCTTTGCAGATTATCAACGTCTTCCCTTTGTCTGTTTGGGTTTGAGTATCAGGCTTAGCCAGCATAGGTATGTGAGAAAGCTTGCCAGTAGCTTCTTGTCGTATGGTGGTTCTTCTCTGGATTTTGCTGGGTTCTTCCTCTGCCAGATATATTGGCCACCATGTATAGCCTATCATATGCTGAAAAATGGTGTTAACCCCAAAGCAACAACAACAGCCATTCCATTGACCTAAGTGGTTAGAGCATCTGTCTCAGAATTGGGAGAGTGTGTGTATGAAACCCAGCTGAATCCTACCAAAGACTTATAAAAACAGCTGCCTCGTTAGGCACTCTGCATTAAGGGGTCAATGTTAGGACAGGTCGACCTGGTGTCAGGATAATGTGACTGGGTGGGACATGATCCTACATGCCTCTGGCATGATGCCGTAGTGCAGGACATCACCATAACCTCTTGCACTGCAGACATTGTAGCAACATGACTGGAAAATTGTTAAAGCTATGTTAAAAAACCAAACGTGTGCACACACATACAGAGACAGATGCTAGTCCGGTACATTTTTGTAATGTCAGACAAAAAAGAACTATAGTGAGACTTGGGAAATATGCGATATTTCGTTTGGACACAAAATTATGATTTTTTGGCAGAACAAGAACATTTTTGGAAACAGGTGAAGTTGTTAAAGTTCAGGGTTATTTTATTAAAATATTGATCGACTCTAAAGCTTTTATGAGTGGAAAGTATATCATGATACAACAGGGGTGTTTCTGGCCATTAAAAATGAGTCTGCCAAACAAGCAGTGGTAATGGCATGGGTTCGTTTGTCAGTCAAAAGCACTGGAAGAAATAGAACAGTTCATTTGCTGACATCTACAAGGTCAACAAGCTCATTGCTTATCTTCTGTGGACAGGAGAAAGCTTGAGAAAAAGCAGTGGGGTTGAGTAAGAAGATGGAAAATAAAATATTAGCTTATTGCTACTTTTGCTGGATGATACCAGTCCTGTTAGCTGTCACCACTGTTGAGGAGAAAAAGACCCTGGGATTACACTTGCAGATCATAGCATTGACAACTTTATTAAAGCAGTTTAAAACTTGGGCAGCCTCAGTTTACATTGAATTCACCCATATGAAATGGCAGCACAGTAGTCATGTAAAGAACCCAGGAGTGAGTGAGAATACTTGCTTGTGGGTTTTATGTTTTAGTGTGTATGGAACAGCAGCACCAGTAGCACAGGCTATTTAATCCTTAGGAAATTGGAGTAAAGTACCCTGGGACTACTATAAGGATTATCCAATCATCCCAACCATATAGTGAAAGGCATTTGCTAAGATCAGAGAAATACATTTTTTTTTGCATAGAAAATTTCCACAGAACCAGAGGAATTTTGTGTCAGCATTTTGTGTTGTCCTCTTGCCATGTTTTGGTAATAAGAACAGAGAGGGTCCAAATGAAGCCTCAAGTATTGAATGCACATTCCAGTGAGATAAGCTTTTGACTTTGTGTAGTCTAATCAAGCAATATCATGTTGACACATTTCCCGGTTGTTGTAAAACTACTATATTCCTGGTGCTGCAAACAAATACAGCTGATTGTGAGAGTGGGTTTAACTGTCAGATCCTAGTTAGGGCTTCCTTTGGAATTAGGCTATCAGCAAACTGGGTACAGAGTATTCTTACAGCCCTAATCAATAAATGTACAGACTCTTACTGCTAGAAAGCCATGAAGGTGTGGAGACCAGAAAAAGCAAGGTGCTTAAATAAAATCCAATATCGATACTGATTATTTGTGGGATAACAACAGTAGTCTTTTTTTTTTTTTTTTTTTTAAAGAAGGTTATCTTTGTACCATTCATTATTGTATGTGTCTATAGTGATGAGAATTCAAAAACAAGCACCAAAAGCAAATTTTAAAAATTCTAATTCTTTCAGTTTGTTTTCATCGCAACTTTAGATCAAGTCACTGAATTAATGGAGTTGGTTGAATTATTGGATTTAAATTAGATGTGACAGTGTGCCCCAAACATACAAGTCATGTAATAACTATAGCTCACAAGCAATGACAGCACTTGACACTGTTCCAAATGAAAATTTTGTGTACTTTGTAATATTTACTAGTGACAACTGTGATAAATTGAACTATATTTCATCATCTGTCTCTGATAAAATTTATCTTAGAACCGACAGCATAAATTATACTTCTTTGCTGTCATAAATAACAAGTTATTCATCTTAAATTACACAATAATTTTGATTTCATTCTTACCCTGGGTAAAAATAATGCTTTATTTTTCTGTTATAGGAACAATTGATATTTTAAAGAGAATTTCGGGGTACATCTGTTATATAGTTTTCATGTAATCAAGTTGTAAAGAAAAGTAGTGGCCCATGTCAAAATTTTGGTGTGAAATCTTAATTGGCTCTACGAGGCTGTTTGCTACATGGAACTCTTAGGTCTTTTTCATCTACTGAGGTTTTGTTCTTGGTAGAGGTCTTTGTATGCTTGAATTTAACTTGTCTGGTGAGTATTATTCCTGGGTTATAGTTCCTCATATGACTAGTTGCATTAACATGACAAGTAGTGTAAACTTAACAGCTCTATTTACACACATTAGTAATCACCTGACAGAATTAATGTAAGGGAATTATTGATAATGACAGGTTGAGAATAGGGAAAGAGAAGAATTACTTGTTAGTTGTTAGTGTTTCATTATGTGTAGCATACACAGTACCCATTGAACATTGAGCTATTTTGAACATGTTTGGATTTGTTAAGTTCACCACATGAAAATAAAGTTTCTAACTGCATTTGAAATATTGGTAAAAAGAGAAATCCTTGCTTGGTAAGCACAGCCAAGTACCATCATAATATTTCATGGAAATGATGAGGTTTTATTGTTATGCCCACTTTTGTGAGCATGCAACATTGTGGTCACTTTTTCTGCTCTGTCATTATTGTCATTAAACAGTATGTTCGGGTTTTAGTAGATACTTGTGTGTGTGATTTGGATTTTTAAAGTAGCTTTAATGATTCTTCAGTTATATTGCTTCAATGTCTGCATTGTGGCAGTTTAGACTGATGTCGAGCATTGGGACATCATGCCACAGACATGTAGCATCATGTCCCACCCAGTTCAGTCACATTATCCTGACACCTGGATGGCCAGTCCTAACACTACCCTCTTAATGATGAGGGCCAGGCAAGGCAGCTGCTAGTACCATTTTTATAAGTCTTTGGTACGATTCGGCAGTGTGGCCTGAAGCATGCACCATGACAGATCACTGGTATGCTATTTAAACTCTGTCCGCCTATATAGCCTATCGTGTGCTTTAAAATGGTGTCAAACCCCACTTTAACTAAATATTCTCAAAGTGCTTGGCATGAATCATTCTGATACTTGGCCTAAAGCTTGCCCAACTATTCAGGGTAAACCAAGCAATTTTAAGATATATTAGTGAACAAACACGTCATTCAAGTGTATGGCTTATGTTGGCTTATGTTGATAACATATTGTCGGGCCTATAAATCGATGCAGAGTACACAGTCAAATTAGCTAATTTTGTAAATAATAATTCATCCTTCATCCGTATACAAGTCAGTGTGTAATATAAGCCAGATCCAGATCAACACATTGGCTTCATCTTTTTCATTAGTAGCTTCTTGTGTTGTGAATATCAATGATATTGTATGTTATTCCAGATTAATTGGGAGACTGCGTCACTGATATTCAGACATGATTTTTCTCCATTTTACAGCAGAAATCTGCATTTCTCTTCATTTGAATCAGATTTTTCTTTATATGGTCCTTTTTTATATATCATCTCCATTCCGGTTTTTTAAAAACGGTCTGTCCAGTCGCATTCTGCAACAACCCTTGTTAAATTATTCATTTCATATATTTGTTAGCACACAACTCTCATAAAGAGTATTCTGATTGGTCAAAGTTTTAAATTCATCCAATGAATCTTCGTGTAATGGAAACTGATGACAGTGGAAAGAAGTATGCTTGCAAGATATGGTATCACGAGCTGTTGAGAGAGACCATGACATGAAAAGTTTAGATAAAGGTTTAAAAAACGTATGGAAATGGGAATGGCTGGAGCAAAATGGTCACAGAAATTTAGTTAGTCAGTTTTTAAAAGAAAACTGAATGCTAAAGGACTGGCATTTTATGACTTCTGCAAGAAAGATCTAAATTATGGTAATCGCGGTTGGAAGAGTTTGGAACAGCACCTACAAAAGAAGCAGCATACAGAAAAGAAGGCATCTGGAAAAAGTGCAGTTATTTACTTTAAGAAGAAAGATTTCTTACATGAGAGAACAGATGTAGCCCTCTGTCAGAATATGCACACTGCATGTCACCAATACAAGCACCAGCTTGAAAGGAAAAATGCTTTCATTGAGAAGGAAAATAAATGATTGCACATTTAGCCAAAAAAAATGCCATTTGTGACAAAAAGGAAGGCTAAAGAAATCTTTGCCAAAGTTGCAAAAAGAGCTCTACTGGCATATCAAAAGACTGTCCAAGGGAGAAAAAGACACAGGATTTTTTTCTATATAGTTGATGTGTTGATGTACATGGGTCTTTATTTTACAGATTTGTTATGAAAGAGAAGTATAATATATTTGCTGCAAAAATTGAGAAATTATTGCGACTTAATGACTTAATTACGATGTGAACAATGACATGCACATGAAATAACTTCAGCATCAATAGTATTAGAGAACAAATTCATGTGACAATAAAAAATGTGAAATTAATGAAGTTGAACATTTATGATAAGTTTATTAGTTTTTCAAATGATTATTCTGGTTTATTTTATGATCATAAGTTGCACCAGGAGCAGTTTTTTATGAGTGTAAAATGCCTTTTTGGCAGGGGGCCAATGTACCCCCCAGATTGAGGGAACTAACCAATGAGAAACCTGTTGGGGGTGGACCCCAAACCCCCCTTAACATTTTTTCAGCTTTTTTTTATGGAAGACAAAATTCATATCCATATGTTAACAGTCACCCCCACCCCCGTCCTTTAGGAGAGTGAGGGGAGGTTTCAGGATGATTGCTATATGTATTGTCAGTTATCATCCTCATGTATAACAGCACTATATTATTCCATTATTAATTGACATCCAAGAACAAACCCTTCATTCTTGTTTTCAGTATGATATCCATTGTCACAGGAACCAGGTGTTGCTTAATTGTAATTAAATATGCCTTGAGGTTCAGCCAGGTTATTCCATTTGACACCTATCTGAGGACAAGATTCCATGGATAGTCTAAAATGAGAGAGGCTACCAGTTGGTACATGTAAATGACGATACCATAGGGGAATGAGAAATGTAAAGAAAATTAAAGATGGAGACAGAAAAACAGGAAAGTGACATACATTGAAGAAAAAAATGACTTGTTTAATATGATATATTATGATTAATATGATGGCAAATGTACACCAGCAAAAAGAGAGAGAGACGGCTTCATTTCTTGTGGTTCTCAATCCATTGGAGATTGTAAAACCAGTAATTGGTGTGGAGGTACCGGTGTGGATTATTGATATAGAACAAAAGGGGCACTAGCATTGCCTTTTAGCCAAAGCCAGCAGGGTTTAAACATGTAACTGGGTTCAAGTATCATTCTTGTCCAATATGGGTATGAGTGAAAGCTTAGTGGTAACTTTCCATGGGTCAGTAGGTTTTAACATTGTTTTCCTGGGTTCTTCCTCCACTAGATATACTGGCTGCCATTTATTGCCTATCATGTGCTGAAAGTGGCATTAAACCCACAACAGCAGCAACTGACTTGGATTGTTGTTGGGAACCAAAGACCAGTCCATCAGTTATAATCAAAGAGAGATGATGAAACAATAGTTTGTTTAGAATGAATTCCAGTAATGTATTGACATTACATGTTCTTTTAACTCATTAACCCCTGGAGGTTTTTGTCGTTTATACCTGAAATGCAAGTAGGAAACATATGTTGTGGGCTATTTCTGAACCAATGCCTGGTTGTGTTAGAAACATTGTTTTTCACTGGCTATTTCACTCGTGGACACAAAATTGGATTCCGACCATGGGTGAAATTTGGGTGGAAAAAAATCAGGTGCAACTAGAACTTCCAGATTATTTGGTATCATTGTAGAGCCACATCTGTCTACCTTTCTATAATATCACCCACTTTAGTGTATCATACATGACCTTGATGCTACAGTGCTCGGCAGTAGGCTACTACCTCCTGCCACCTAAACTTGGCCCCAGGGGTTAATGAGTAAAGCTGAAATGCAAAAACCAATAATGGATAGCCTATCTCAGTTGTGAATTTTAACTTGTGATTATTCTTATTGCATATACACCTCTCCCTTGATAACTCACACACAACGGGATCCACAAGCATAGACTGCATGTTAAGCGAGGGCTTTAGTTACAGAGGGACCTCCAAAAATGAAAAAAAATCCACGTATATATCGAGAAAACCGCAGCGGTTTGTGTGTTAGTTAACTCGGCTGTTTGATGACGGAATCCTCGTTTTACAATCAGATCGATAATAATTGTTAATACCATGCTTTTTGTAATGAAGTTATTTGTTATTCTGTATAAATAACATTTATTTTCAAAATGTCCAACATGTGAAAGATTTTTCTAACTGGTTTCAGAATTTGATTAGCTCATTATGGCACTAAGGCCTTTCAGTATTGGACAAAAGATATCTATGATGGCACTAAGGCCTTTCAATATTGGACAAAAGATATCTATGATGGCACTAAGGCCTTTCAATATTGGACAAAAGATATCTATGATGGCACTAAGGCCTTTCAATATTGGACAAAATATATCTATGATGGCACTAAGGCCTTTCAGTATTGGACAAAATATATCTATGTCATGTTGGATAGCATAGCAGTCAAAAACAGCCCGGGGATGGGGGTGCTTGTCTCAAGAAATTAAATACCTGAAGAGTGTTATTGTTCCTTATTCATGGAACAGACTGATGCTAAAGATTTCTTACAATTTTGGGAGTCTGAGGGTCAGTATGATCACTTTTGATGGCATTTTCCGAGACTGAGACAGAAAAGAATACAATATTCATTGTTCCCTGCAACATTATTGTTAAGAATAAAATCCACAAACATTTTTAATTTCCATCCCAAGAACTTTGATTGGTGACCACTGATGACATTAACTGTGATTATTCAGTTTCACACTAAGCGGGCTGACATTGTGTTCTGGTCCAGATTTCCCTCTTGAATCACTTTATTTTGCGAAAGTGGATGGTGTGTTCTTTATATCATCAGAATGTTGCAATGACAAAAACAAGAAAGTTCAAACTTCAGTTTTTGTTGTGGCTGGATTTTTAATGTTTCTGACTGCTCTACAAAACTCATCCAATCTAAGTTCACCCTGAGAAGAAAGTTTCTGTGTTGAACATGAGATATAATAACAGCTTACATTTTTATTAGTTTTGGAGTTTTATTTTAGTATTGAGAGTAAGCTTTTTTATAGCATTTTCACATGAATTGAACTAAAACATGTATCAACTGCCCCTACATATTTTTCTAAAATCATCTTGAACAATGCAGTGACAATTAAACAATACAAAAAAAATCAAAATACATAGATGTTTCTTCCGTGATCATTTGTTGGTTAGCTTCACTTTTTTATCTCTCCTGCACCAAAAGGTCAGCCGATGTTTATGAAAAGATTTAAAAGCCAATGCCACATTTGACCTCTATTCCCTTTAACACCCACATAAACCTCTCTATTTGGCCTTAACTCCAGATTACAATAGTATGATAATCAGTTAGCTTGTTGTTTGCACCTATTGGCCTTTATAATCTGATTACTCTGTCTGGCACACATCATTGTACCAGTTCCGATTTGCTGTTCCCATTGGATTTTGTAATGTGGGGACATAATGCACAAATATACATTTTGTCTAATAATAATAATAATAATGATTTATTTTTGAAGTGGTAGGGTAGACTTAAACTATAAAATGGTATGTGTGGTAGAAGGCTTTTGAAAATGATTGTTTTGTCCTACCACAGTTGATATTACACCAAAGCATGACATAGGGACCAGTTACCACTGATGTGGTGCAAACAGTAGTATAGCAAATATCATCAGTTGTACATGCAGTCAATTTATTATGGACAGAGCCAGTAGCAAATGATACCAGAGGCATATCAAGGGAAATTAAGACTAATACTCCAGTCGAAATCAATGTATGTAATAAAGACTTGAACCCATGTGGACAGAGGTGAGATATCCGGTCCAAAAAAATGAGTGCCTTGGACCACTCTGCCACATGGAGCTCCCAACTTTGAAGTCAATCCTACCTCTAATGCTGCTGTTTTTGGACTACCTTGGCTGTGTTTGAAAGATGGATTGACAGAGAAAATGCAAATGCATCAGACTGTTTTCTTTTCCCCCATTCTTAACTTACTGGCCAATGCTACAGTTATTTCAGTCATAGAAATAGCCAAGGCAGTCAGAATAGATTGTTACTTCATTTTTAGCAGATAAATTTCTTGTGAACAAAATGTGTGATCATTTTGTGAATTCCTGAGCCAGCATGCACATCCTGAAGATAATTTTGTCAAACAAATATAACTGAGGATGTTTTGATTGGGGACTTGTGTTGTAATCTTTATTCTGAAAGTCAGTAAAAAGCAAACACAAGTGAAAATTAATTCAGCAGTCAAATGATAAAAGATAGTGCTTGTTCATTATTTTAAAAATGCATTAATCATCTGACAGCTGTCTTGTAACTAACCCTGTACTTGCATAATTGATGACAGTTATTTACTTCACTACACATGATTTGCAATACGTATGTTTCAATATAAGTTATTTATTTCATTACACATGATTTACCATATGTTTTAGTACAAATGTTAACCAGTTCCTATTTAAAATAGCAAACTTGAGACCAAAAAAGTGTTGAACTTGACTGATAATGGTGATTAACGATGAAAAGATATACTGAAAATAATATTTCTGATAGGATTTTTCTTTAAGAAGCTAGTCTACTTGAATATGCCATACCTGTAAAATTGTTGTGCGAGTAAAACTTGTATTGGCCTATGACTTATTGGGTCTTTTGGGGGGGGTTGGTGAAACCTATTTTTTCCAAGTTCAGTGCTCATGATCTTTAAGTAACAAAAAAAAGAGCAAAAACCAACAAGTTTTGTAAAATTCAAAAAATAGTTTATTTCCCTTGAACAAAAAGTGAAAAACAGCATTGTGAATTAAATTGCAAATGGTCCTAAAAGTTCTATCACAAGTCCAAAAGTGTTTTACGAAATGACTTTCAGTGGTGTTTTGAATGAATTCCAATCTTGAATGTACTGATATACCAATATTCTGGAAGCAAGCTAGACTTGAATTTTAAGAAGTGACTTCTTCTTTTGGACAGTAAGGAGAAGTGGGAGCTGAAAAAGAAAAAGTGGGAGGAAAGCAAAAACTACTATATATATATATATATATATATATATATATATATCCCCAGTTATGTCAATTTTGGTGCATTATGTGTATATGTGCTACAAAAAGTTGAAGAAAATTGTTTAAGTGATAGTTCCTGCTATTAGTTACAATTAATTACATTACAATGCATAGTTTCTGTTGTACTCTTTCAAAATCTTTTTTTTACAAAGAGTGATTTCCTTATTGTAACCACCAATTTTATAACTTGGTACAACAATCCATTGATAGGATTTCAGATTTATGGTTTTATATATTTTTAGTAATGTCATTTATTGATTTATTATTATTGATTTATTATTATTGATTTATTATTATACACTTATTGAATTTCACAGTATATATAGCATTGCCCCATACATTTCTGACCTGCATGATTACATTTGTTGGCTAAATCATCTATCACATCATATTTAGACTATGCTTTCGATGAATTTTAAATTTTCCTTGATCTATTTGCCTAATTTATGACAATGGACAATCTAATGAAGTAACACTGCCTAGATACATGTGTCTACAATTACATGTTCACTTACCATTTCAGACTAATTTTATAGAGAAAAAGCAAAAGTTAAAATCCTAATTATTGGGTGTTTAAATTAGAACTGGTTTTCACTGAACTCTGACTGTGCACATGAAATAACTTCAGCATCAATAGTATTGGAGAACAAATTCATGTGACAATAAAAAATTTGAAATTATTGAAGTCAAATTGAACATTTATGATAAGTTTATTAGTTTTTCAAATGATTCTTCTGGTTTATTTTATGATCATAAGTTGCACCAGGAACAGTTTTTTTATGAGTGTAAAATGCGCTTTTGGCAGAGGGCCTTTGGCTCAATGGACTTCCAGATTGAGGGCACTGCCTATCAAGACCCAGTTGGGTGTGGACCCACAAAACCCCCTTTAAATTTGTTCACGCTTTTTATGGAAGACCAAAATCATGTCTGATAAAATCTGAAGTAACAATATGAGAATCAAGATAAGAGTAATTTTCCCATCAAATTCATAAACAAGAACCCTTCTAGAAACTTCCAAGGTAAAAAGACCACAAAAACATGTGTTTAGCTCCAAGAAATAATGAGCTTAACACGTAACTTTAAATCAATGAACATAATTAGCATTGTAATATATCGTTTATAAAAATAAAGACATACTGAGGTAGGCCCAACCCCAGCCCTCAATTATGGACAAAGGTCAGTCACACAGTACAGAGTAAAAAGATTTCCAGAGGCAATTTCTTTGAGGAATATTAAAATTAAAATTATAGTAAAGTTTGATGAAGTTTTTTTGTACACTTTTATTCCTTCCCAAATTGGTCCAATCAGATCAAGGGTTAAATTTTATATGTAGAATTTTCCAGAAAGTCATGCATGAATTAGGCATCCAAGAATTTAAATCTTTTATCACTCTGAAAATCAAGAGGTTTTAGAAAGATTTCATAAAACTTTGAAGAAAATAGTTCTGTCATATTGCTTTGGTACAAGATTGTGACATATCATTGTAGACAGAGTACAACATGGGAATGCCCATAACATTTTGTGTGAACTTTTCAGGGTTTTTGCTGTTAAGGAATCAGTTCAAGAACCACAAGGGCTTTAGTCATTTTGAAATTGTCTTTAGGCACACTTTCAGTGGACCATTAAAATTATTAAAAGAAAAACTTGTTTAGCTGACGATTCAGAGATTAGTCTTCTTGACTATGTCTCTGATTACAAATATACGTTATCTAAGGCTTGGGAAGTAGCAAAAACTTATCCTAACTTTACTCAGTCAAAAATGAAATTAAGGCATGATATAAATGCAAAGGAGTTTTCAGCCAGATGATAGAGTTCTGGTTCTCAAACTATACCTCAAAATCTTCTTCAGGCTACAGTTGAAAAGAATGTAGGTGAATTAAATTACATGAACACGTGAGGAAACAGACAACTTTGCCTTATAGATATGTTAAAGGTGTATGTTTAGAGATACAGTGTTGCCCTGTTAATCATTCAGCCAGTTTAGTTGTAGCTGTCCCACACAGTGATGATTTAAATGATGGCATGCAATTTGACTGTAGTGACTTTGCTGTAACCAATCATCGGAATTCAGAAATATTGAACAAGAAAAGAGTGACATTAAACAATCATTATGTGAATATGAGCACTTGTTTTCATATGTTCCAACATGAAAAAAATTAAGTTTACCATGGCATTGAAATTTTAGATTCTACATCTGTGAAACAAATTATGGGCACCCTATGAAAATGCCCAACATGCTGAGTTAGTAACTGATGATTTCAGCTTGTCAGCTGGAGGTACATTTATCAAGCAAATTGGGCATTTTGGAAGCTCTGATGGATCAATACCTACATGTTATGCTTTACTGACAGCTTATATATTTGTGTTTGGCTCATACACACAGATTTTTGGCATTCTAGTCCACACATATTACCCTCTGACCAATGCAGTTGAAATTAAGAATTGATATCTTTATGGACTGGTAAACTCCATATTGGTGACTCAACAGTAATGTATATGGTACATAATTTGATGTGTCATAAAATGATGTCTGTAAATAATGTATTATATATATATATATAGTCAGTTAGTAAAATACATTTAAAAAACCCTGAAAAGTTCACACAAAATGTTATGGACATTACCATGTTGTACTTTGTCTACAATGAGATGTCATGATTAATTGCACCATAATGTCTATTCCTACTCTCTAAGTTATCATCTCTGATATCTGAATGAGATCAAGCACTATCTTACTGCTGGCACAAGCAGTAATGTTTGGTATGTTGCTAGGTCAGTCAACCTCTCAACTACAGGCCAGATTTCAAGAATATCTTGCATACTTGGCAGTCCATATTGACAGGGCTATACTGTTAATTGCCTTAGTCAGACTGTACTTGCTCTGATGTCTCTCTCCTGAGGAATCAAATCCTGGTACAATCAATTGGATGCCTCTTCAAAATGTGTTGATATACATTGAAGTTGATTGAAATGGGGTGGTTGTCAAGGAATGCCAAAGTGGTTGAAATGTAGTTAGGTTTCTTAATGAAATGAATCTGACTAATCACTTTTGATACCTTTGATGAACTTTGGTCATAAAGCATAGGTGTCATCCCGTTAATCCTCCAACCAGTGAATGATTGCATTTTTTTATATATATTGATGTTAATGTTTGATATAGTAGGTAATATTGGCTGTTTGATGTCTCAGTTGTTGTGAAATCGCAAATCAGTTGGATAATTTCAGTGATGTTTTGAATGTTATTATGACAAAGATCCCATTGGTGTCTTGCAATACTTCTTTTTCGGAACACTCAGAAAGCTTCTCTAATCATTTACCCAGTACTGCTTAGGAACTTTTCCCATTCATATGGAAATAAATTTCCCTAATCTGGTGTTTCAAAATTATTTTCAAAATTAATGAACAAGGGCAGATTGAAAGAAGTATATTTGAGAAAATAATTGACACAGAACTTACTTTATTGATTCCTGTGCCAGATTGTGTCATGCTATTCCAAATGTATCTACTTTTTTATGTATTTTTTGTGTATATTTTTTATATAAATGTGAATAGGCAGTAGGACTGGCTCCATGCATTTCCAGTCCAGATTATCAGTACTATTGGGCTGGTAATCTGCCTTTTTGCACGTCAACTCTTGTCAAAGGCAGTTTAATGAAATGGTTTTTTAAGTAAGTGCCCTTACAGATGATAGACCTAACTTGCCATGGCAAGCAAAATCACTTGACCAAAGAAAGAGCTCAGTGTAGGTATGTTATTTAATATGATGACTTCCAAGATAACCTGATACCTTGACTTATATTTGAATAATCTGATTGTTTAAATAGCAGTTAGTTGTGCAAAGATTTATTCATGAATGGGAATACTATACCTTTGGGAAATAAAGGACACTGACAGTGTGTACATCTGCTTTTATTACTCTACTGTACATAACGTTGTCATTATAGTTGTTGTATGTTTGTAGGGTAGGTGGCAGCTACATTGAGGAATTAGCTGGTAGAGAGAACAAACAAATGTCTAGGCTACATATTTCTTTCCTTTCACTGTACCAAATTCAAATTCAGCAGCTCTCTCTAACCAATTCTGCCTCTGGATATATATCAGCCTAGCAGGACTTCACAGGAGACATCCTGATATCATATTTTTATAACTGGCTTGATTGTTTCCTGGTTTGATTGTTTCTGGTACAAACATATGTGTTTCCTACATTAAACTAAACATTTGATATCTCACTAATGAGTTGTCCAGAAGTTGATTTGAAAACATAATAAATGATCATTATATATCTGATCAGATGCACCTTCACTTTCAACTTATCCCTCAAATATAAATTTTAAATAATTGTAGTTTATGTATACGGGTTGGCAAAGATTTTCAGAGTTCAAGTATAAGATATATATTTCTTTAAAAATCTGTATATAAGATACTCTTACTAATTAGAGAAACTTAATCTACTATCTTGTCTCTATTATCATCAGCATTTTCAAAATCTAAAACTAATTTTAAGTCCTGTAAATAATCAGTTAATTAATTTGCATAAACACAAATACCTGTTCTCACTTACATAGACCATAGAGATAGACCTGTTAAACCAAATGATCAATATCCATAAGGCCATGGGGGAGTGTGCTGCAAAAATTCTGCTTGTATTGTTTTGGACTGCTGAGGCAAATTTCTTTAGATGTGGATTCTATCCAATATGGCTATGTGTGGAAAACAGTTGAATCATAACAAAAGTCCCTACTACACAATCTTATAACAAGCTTTTATGTTCATGAAATTTTTGGTTAAGATACATGGTACTTATGTTTTTGGGGTGTGTGTGTGTATATATATATATATATATATATATTGTAGTTTATGTATATATATATATACACACACACACACACTTATATATTTATATATACACACACACATATACATGTTGACACCCATAGATTATGATTTGTAATTGTTTTAATATTAATTACAAGTAAGACAGACCTTGAATTAAGCAATTTTGTTACTAATTATTTTTACCAGTTTCTGCCACAATTCATTTAATCCCATTACTTAAACTTGTTTTTGCAGATTGAAAGGTATGATAAATGGGGGATTGGTCAGAACTTAAAATATAAGAGTGAGATTAGGATTGCAATTAGCTAGAATGTATTTTTACATATTTCCATGTATATATCATATACTTGTGTGTTTTAAAGTTCAAGTAAATAAATATGTAACTGACACAAAATGAAGTAAAAGACGAAAATGTCACATACAGACGTTCAGCAGAAACCAAATTAGATCAGGGTTAATTTTCATGAATCAGGACAAGTTGAGTAACTTTTAAAAGCCGAATCAAGCATTTAATGCATTCCATGTGGCTTAAAACGTTATCTCCATTTTAATAATGAGATAGACCTTAAAAAGAGTTGAATAGTGGAAAAAGTTATTTTTCAGATGAATGCTTGGTGTTTTGGATACATCAGCAGGTACATCCTTGAAATTGTACTACTTTCTGTTGGACAGCGGTGATCTGCACATGATTATTTTCTTCAAAAATGGATCGTCGTTCTGATCCACGTGTATCAGACTTGGTTGAAAAAAGACCTTATGTACGAGAAGAGGGCCATATGGCATGGGGAGAGGGTCCACTAAGAATTATGTTGTTTTTTTTCACTTGCATAAATCTGTTTTATTAAAGGTTGAAATAAATATGTTATATAATGCCTTCAAATACTTTCGTTACTTTCTTACTTAAACCTTCGTTCTGTATATACAAATAACCTTATATCCCTGCTTTCCAATCAAGTATGGCCATGTGACTTCATTACTTGAATTGTGCTAGAAGTAGAAAACTGTAAATAAATTGTTAAAAATCAGTTAAATCAGATTTTTGATTGCTTTATTATCATTATTCAAACATGTAAATCATAATATATTCAGCTTTATGAGTATAATATGGTACAGATATGTGTATTTCAGCGTGTATCGAGATTGAGGTTTCTGAACATGCTTGTGTTTCTGATAACACTAAAATTATGCATTTGAACTAAATTCTAGTCAGGGATGTTCTTCATCATAATTTCTGGTCCATTGACAAGCACAAAATAATTTTTTTGTTACAAAGATTGATATTAATTAATAGATGAAAATGTTGAAGGTATCCCAAGATCTTTACTACATAAATTACTTTATTTTTGTGTCTCAACATTTATGGGTCATAAAGAAAGTACTTTTGAAAATAATTAAGGGTGTCCCAAGACCTATAGTTTCCCAAGATTTATAGTCATTGTGGTAGTCGAGTCAAGCAGGTTTATGTATATACTGTAGAAGCAAAATCTTATGGCATGCAGCCATATGTGAAAAGGAGCGTAATGGAATTGTACCTATGGCTTGTGATGATGTTTACATTTAAATTCATATGGCAACAGAATGTGCCAATATTTTCTTTCAGAGATGTTTCAACTTCTCCAGGCCTGCAGGACAAGATTTTTCCAGTCCTAGAGTTGGCTATATGACATAAAGGTTTTCAAAAAATGTTTTACATCAAAATAAAGTCTTAGACATTTTACAATTTAATTAAAATTTATAAATTTATTTTTAAAAAATCCTCAAATTTCAGGCCAAGAAGGAGATATTTTCAGTAAAAGAGCAGCGACTTTTGCTGGCACAAGATGAGTACCAGCATCTTAATGATACATTGACAGGATGGAAATCCTCCCACACAAGCTGTAAGTACTATTACATCAGTCAACAACCACTCTTAAAGCTGTGGAGAATAATTCCCAAGGTCAGCCTAGCATTATTGGGATAGCACAGTTTTACTAATGTTTCAATTTTTATGTGGACATCTCCAACACAACCAACCCCACCCCTGCCATTTTAAATTTCAGGACCATTTTGCCCAGGTCATTCTTGCTGGACTAGTGGGTTAAAGTTGGAACTGTTGTTCTCCATGGCGGTGTTGAACATGACCATAGGGTGGCTTGGTAGCTCATTGACTCGCATGCTGGGATCTCAGTCAGTGCGATGCTGTTTAATTTTCTGCTTACTTAGACCAGCCTTTGGACTTTGCTGATATGGTGCACTTATGGGTAGGGCCCTTAATTCCCATGTCCTCAACACTGTGTTGTCTGCCATGTGCTGATGTGTCTTTAAACACCAACCAATCATTCAGTCGTTCAGTAATATATGTGAAAGATTTAAACTCAAATGCAAAATTAATTCAGTTGACATTTTCATGGAGATAAAAGTAGAAAGGAAGAACATTGAGCTGGATATATATATATATATATATATATATATATATATATATATATATACACACACATACATACAATTGACAAACCCTCAAGATTCACCTACCTTTCACTAGATGTAAATTAAACTTTATGTACCTTTCCCGTTGACCATTGTCCTTCCAAGCAAAGGTTGGGGTTTGATTGATTATACAAAATGACATTTGAAATGTAAAGTCTGTGCTGGTTAATTGATGGTATGTCACCTTGATTGATTTTACCATATAAAGTGTACAGATTTGGACTGTCATAACTTCACTATATTTTATCCATTTTTGAGGTGTGTGAAATGTCTTTAATTTGGGAATTTGTCAGGGAGGTACTTTATGTGGAGAGTACAAAACCTATGTATATTACAACTGCATACAATGCCCAAAGGTCTGGCTCATTGAGACCTGTAATCTCCCTAGGTAAACATGCTGGTGCTTACATTATTGCACCTTTAAACACCTTCAATACAATAGAGTTATGAATTGGTAGACACCTGTTCATTATGGACAGAATAAATAAATCCCTTAACTGTTGGCTATTAATAGAAGGTTTGTTGTATATGTCTTTTAGCTATGATAAAAGCATTATTACTATATATTTTATTACTGTAAATTTTTGTTATTAAAGTAGTCCTTGAAATTAACGTTTTAGGAAGACTTTTGTTTTGAGCAAAAAATGTCCCTGGAGCTGCAGTTGATTAAACTAATGGGAACAGCGTTACAGTTAGTTTAAGACATCTGAGCAATGTGTATTTTCTTGTTTAAGTGAACTCAAACTCCAGTGTTGGTAGCAGTACAAAATATGACCCGGATCTTCTCAAAGCAGATGTCAACCTTGCAAGAAATAGAGTTGCAAGGCTTAAAAGGGAATTAGAACAAATACGGGCAGAGATGCAATACAAACAGCAAGGCCTTGACACTCTGCATCAGTAAGTACTTTTCATACCATGATATTTTTTAGGTGATCTTATATCATTATGCATTTTAAGTCAGTCATTAATTTTTGTTTCTTTTTGTTTGTATTTTTAAATCTGTCACTTTTCACCTGCTTATCCTTTTCCTGATTGGACAGCATAAATATTTAAGTTTTTTGAATGTGAAGAATGATATGATTTTACAATATAATATTTTATGAATTTTTTTATCTGTTGCATGCTGTAACCCTTTTGTCCAGCCATCTTTTTTGTCTGGCATACAAACTCTTAGCATAACTAGTCCTGCAGTTTGAAGGGGATTGCCATGTGACTTGGGAAAAAGTATGGTCATCGCCAGATGATAAAATTTTGACAAGTCACTTTACACCCTCACTTATTATAATAGCCGTTGGCCTTTTTGTCTTGAAACATAATCCAGTGTATAACAAAATATTGTGAATAAAAGTTGTCACAACATTTTTTAATGGATTGTCATGAAACATGGTAAAACATTAGGAGCATCTTCTAAATATGTGCCTTCTAGCAGATCAGTGTTTTCCCAAAATTTTTATAAGTAATATTACCCTTATATTTGCAGCTGAAGGCAGTATCTAGCAGAATCTTTTGAGCACAGTTGGTCTTAAATTTTTAATGGAATGCCATGAAAGTTGGTAAACATGATGGTCATCATCTGAAGATATGCATATTGACAAGTTTCCTTGACTCAGCAATTTTTGTTAGTGCTATTGTCCTTTTATCCTGAAGATTAATATTGCCAATAATGAAGTTTTGTTAGAAGAATTAGACCTGCTGTTTTTGACATATTGCCATGAATTTTGGTAAATATTGTGGTCTTCACCAAAAGATGCACATACATCACTGTTCTGCTGTGATTTTTGTTGGAGACATTGTCTCTTCTGTCTTTGACCATATTGTAGTATGTGACAGAATCTTGTGAACACAATTCATCAGTTTTCATTGTGTTACTGTTCACATAATTTTTGTTTGAGTTATTGCCTTGTTTGTCTTACAGCTGAATGCAGTGTATGGCAGAAATTTTTGATTGATAGCTGTGAACTCGGAGGACTGCTTGTTTACTAATTTGTATTATATTTTAATGCGAGTATTGCAAATTGCATTTCAAAATATTTCTTTACTCAATTGCAGTGTAAATGAGAAGATGTCAAGTCAGGATGCAGGATACAACTTGTCACAGGCCCATGACATTCTGCGGGAGATGAGAGAGATACAGACTTACATTTCATCAGGAGAGAGGGAGAAACTGGATCTCATGCAGGTAAGAAACATTGGTAAGATGGGCTGGTAAAAAGTATTCTCTTATCCCATGTAAGTGAGACATGGCATTATTGTATGCACCAAATGAGGGTACAGGGAACATTGGCTGAAAAATATGAAAATAAATTTGTTGTCTCAATTTTCAGATTTTATTTTTTTGTTTTACTTCTTTTGATGCTTCTATATTACATTT
This sequence comes from Sinohyriopsis cumingii, assembly GCA_028554795.2. Classification (NCBI taxonomy): domain Eukaryota; kingdom Metazoa; phylum Mollusca; class Bivalvia; order Unionida; family Unionidae; genus Sinohyriopsis; species Sinohyriopsis cumingii. The sequence continues at coordinate 167,786,816 of CM068829.1, forward strand.
CTTAATTATATTGCTGCCACATACATTTTTGAGAAAGAATGTTGGCAGGAGTCATTAAATATTTATCCTCTGTTGACTCATAATTTTTCCAGTCAAGATACAGACACAAAGGCCATAATACATTTTTTTTTATCATAAACTCAGGGGATACCTTTGTAAATATTTTGTAATGTGGGGAGAAGAATCAGTTCTTTTCATGGGGTACTCATTTTGATTTGGTAGTAGTTTTCATGTAGTACTTCTTTTCATGGAGTACTACTTTTTATAGAGCACTGGTTTTCATGAAGTTTATGATTGCTACAGATCACATGTTTAAAGACCCAATTAACAATAAATAACATGACCCTTTTCACAATCCATAAAAATTAAGTACTGGCAAAGTTGTTTTTTTTCATTAAAGACAAACCAACAAAAATGGATTGCCAGTAAATTAAGCAGACTTACAGTATTGTAGGAAGAGCTTCCTAGGATATAAATGTTTCATAATTTGTTAAATTTTGGGATGGGCTTTTCATCACCCAAAATGGGCTTTAATATGGGAAGCTTACAGTAATTGATTGGAAGGAAAACTATTCTTTCAGTCTCTTGCAAGATTAAAAGAGGATTTCTTGGCCAATAAAAATGGTGGGTCATCTCCAGATGTGTCCCGACTATCGTTATTGCATGAAAAGTCAACAACAGCATCACAGACAGATCTGAGGGGAGAGGTATGTACATTGTATTGTATTTGTTGTGGAACTATGAAAATTATGTATTTCTCGAATGGTAAAAAAAATTAATATTGGTAATGCTTTGCCTGGTGTTCAGCTCAAAATGCAAACAAGTTTTTAATGGAATAAATATTAGCATTGGTATTGAACATTGTTGTTATGGTGGAGCTAGAATCTGTATAACATTCATGAAATTAATATATTCATTGAATTATTTTTTGAAAGGTAATTAATAATTTTTGTAGAAAAACGTAGACTACAATTTGTGAGGCACTTAGTTACTATTTGTTCCATCCTGTTTTAGATTATGGTAAATGGACTTTTTAATGCAGAAATTAGCATGTATCTTTTGAAAGTACTTTTGTTAATGGACATTTTGGCATGTTATACACCTGACTTTCTCTCAAGGACATTCAGAGTTACAGTTCTAAATGGGGACTTGCCTTTTTTCATCTATACATCCAGACAGTAAACCCTGTTGTTCCAAAATGTATGTTGTGCAACTTGTCTCTGCCACCAAATCAAGTTCGTTGTGCCCATTTACAATAACCCTCCCCACAAAATAAAGCAGTCATGACTTGTGTCATGGCCTGACACCATTATCATGTTAACCAAGCATGGATATTGATAAGGGTATCACAGAGTTTAAGGTGTTCATCATTGATTTAAGTTTATGCAAATTGTCAAAAAAAGTTGCATTACTGGCACTAGCTTTCAAAATAATTACTACCAGGTACATTGCTAAAAGAAGGTGTAAGTAACTGCAGATGCTTATAAATATTTCACATTAAACATTTTTAATAGTCTTAAAATACAAAAATAAAATTGACATACAATCTTTCGTAAAAAAAAAAGAAGTAATTTATATCAATGAATTTTTGTTCATGAAAATACACATAAGTAAACCTATTCAATGAATGCTTCTGTCTATATGTCGCATTTGAAAACCATAGACAAAGGCAGATTCTGCAGGAGAATCAAATTATACAAGTAACTTGTTCTGGACAAATACAAATCCCGAAAAGTTAGCTTCAGACTCAATGATTCAGGACGAGTAGGATCTTAAACTAAGGTCAAGGGGCCCGGAGTGGTCTAAAGCGCTCTTTTTCACGATCACTGCCATCTCACCTATCTGCGTGGGTTTGAGTCTCGGGCTCGGCCAATGTGGATATGTGAGAAAGCTTGCCGGTAGCTTCTTGTGGGTCGGTGGTTCTTTCCGGGGTTTTCCTTGGTTCTTCCTCCACCATTAATACTGGCCGCCATGTATAGCATATCTTGTGCTGAAAAATGGCGTTAAACTCCATAACAACAACAACAACCTATGTCCACATAAGCCAAGCATTGGTTGAGCAACAGGTACTACACTAGTTATTACAGACTAATTCCCTGTGCTTAACTGCTGGTAAATCATTACCTTTACAAAGTCTTTTTTGTTAGTTGCTGGAGTCGATGCTTGATTTTATCCATTGTTTAGAAAAGACAAACATTTGCTTGACAAGGATCAAGCTTACACTGGCATTCCATGCATTGTTTGCTAAATATGCAAATTTCCTGTAATATTATGACAGCAGTCTCACACTTAGGTGATCAGCTTCCATTAGTACTGGTGCACCTCATTGAGTCCTTACAGACTTTGTAAAGTTGAAATAAAAGATTTTCACTTGATGGATGCAATAAAGAAATATTAAAAGTCTTAGTCTGCCGCTGGTAATAAATGACAGGTCTATGACCCCAAAAAGATTGGTTTTTGAACCTCAGACTGCCATAATTTGAGACCATGACACAGCTGTGGAATGTGCATGAATTAATCATACTAAGTCAATGATTTTGTTACTCTTAACATATTTGCATGCACTAAAATGCAAAAATTATAATCGTGTGTGTGTGTGTGTATATATATATATATATATATATATATATATATATATATATATATATATATATATATTATGCATACATACATACATACGTACATACATACGTTAGTGAAACTACAGATTAGATTGACAATATAATAATCTTTTTGTGAACTGGTGTAATAGGCAGTCAAGTATTGACTTGTGTTCTGTTTATAGGCAGCTTTTCAGGACCTGAAGGGAAAGTTATATTCTAACATGTACAGAAATAAATTACACTGTTGAATGGCCAAACGTCAATATTTGCAGCCTAAAACTATGTAATATAGTTTTGGAAATATTGGGACCATAGTAAGACTGACCTTGTGATGTGCAAATAATGATGCTGAATTTTGTTATCTGATCAAAGTTTTCTAAAAGTGTTAGAAATGGGATAGTATTGTTATATTTGAGCATCTTAGAATGTTAGTAGTTAAATCATGATTTCCAGCAGTAAACATTCACAAATCTGTAAATGTTGTATGCTGTGCTGACTGTGAAATTTTAATTTTACACTTGTATCGGTTTGAATATATGTATGCTAAATCATTGTTGTTTTTTTTAAATTCTCACAAAAATATTTCAGTCATCTCATGGATAGATAACTATTTGAATTTCACTGCTTAGGTGATATTTTGCAATTTTTTAAAATTTTCTTCAGTTTGGTTTGAGTGGGAGCAGGTACTTGGCTGAAATAGCAAGGCTACGGCTTCAGTATGATGAGACACGCAGGACAATATCAGATCTGAAACAGAAGTTAGTGGTAGTGGAGAATGATCTGATTCCAGGCCAGTCAGAGTCGGATAAAGACAGGTAATGATTCCAGGCCAGTCAGAGTCGGATAAAGATAGGTAAATTATATACGTCTTGGAAACATGCCACATCATTTTGAGTGATGCATAGTCAGAAGTAGCATGGATTTAATGTATTTCTAAACATTTATTCCGGTCGAAACTTTGAGCTGTAAATAGTGTTTGTGCCAGCAATAGTCGATCAATTGAGATTATTTTGGATGTAAAGTTTCTCATCTATATGATCATGTGTGCATTTGCATGTTCACTCCAAAGATATCTGAATAATCCAAAGAATCAATTTTGTAACCAAATGATATTTACACATTTTATGGGGTTCACTTATAGATATATTGATTATGTTTCACATCTTGTGTTGAAATTTGGGTTCTGTATAGCCCTTTTATGACAGGGTTTTAGCTAATGGTCCCAGTTCATTTTTAACATTACACAAAAACTGTCATAACATATATGGTCAACGAAAAAATTCTTGGCACATGAAGATGATTACAAGTATAAATATCAAGCCAAAATCTAGTCAGGGTAATTTAGTTGTATGAAGATGACCCAGTTGGATTTATTCCCTTTTTTGTGCAGATTTCATTGCAGCTATACCCTGTTGTTAAATGCTAATAGATATTTTAGATCTAAAAATAGATTTAGCAGGAGTATATTCCAACTGTAATTTATTAATTATTTAATGACAAGGGATATATACCTTACATTTTTTACTGTACATAATTATGTAACTGTGTACAATCTGGTGTGGTTTTATTTGGATTAATAGGTAATCATTCCAGTGGACATTTTTTTTGCATAGGTAAGTTAAAGAAAGAGTACTGACATTAGCAGCTTATATTGTAAAAGAATTTTGTTCAGAAATATTACCACAGAAAGATACTAAATATATGATAGATTGATTTCGAATGAATAAGTTATGGTTTTCATTGTAATCATCCATTACCTACTCTATACCTGTTGCAGACAGTGCCTCAATCAAGCCTTATGTTGTCTTTTCATTGATCTGTTCTTCCTTGATGCAGGTTACTCTTGCTCCAAGAAAAGGAACAGCTGTTGCGAGAGCTCCGGAGTATAGATCCTAAAAAACGTAGTGAAGAGGAGATAGAAAGTGTTCAGCAGAGGATCCAGCAATTAGAGTTTGACTTAAAACATGCCAAGGAGATATCGAGTAAACAGATTGCAGAACGACTGAAATGCCAAGAGCGTAAAACAGCAATATTGAAGGAGCTTTCAGAGACAACAGTATTAGCAACTACACTAGAATCACAATTAAAAAGGTACAGCAATGTTTCTTCATTATTTTTAGTTGCCTACCAAGTTTATGCGATTTTATATTTGTTGATTACCAGAAATTTAAAACCCTGATAACTGTGATCAGTTTGTGAAGGCAGTATAATCCACTACATAAATCTGGATGAAAATATTAATTTTGTGGAAATACAGTATTTGATAACAGTATAACATAATTGAATTCACAGTGTAGTATTATTTTTGTCAGATATCCAATTCATTGATATTCCATGTGTATGATAAATTATACAGACACTTAAAGCTTTGTTGGCTTAGCAGCAGGCATGCTTGGTTTGTGACCAAATGGTTGTGGGTTAGAATCCTGTCCAGAACAAACCATGCCACTGGATTTGGCATGTCCTAGAGCAAGTCCCTTTGTCCAAGTTGCCTTAACATGATTTAACCTTTCATAGTAGATTTACCTTTAAACATCAGTCAATCAACTCGGAGTAAGATAGAAATGTAATAGATGTGTCTTCATTTTCTTGTACGCCTTTTCAGAACAGATCTTTCTCTTGAAGGGTCAGTTGTAAAGACCTGATTGTTTGTTCTTTTTGCATGTTTTATTTTGCAATTCTTTTATGGATATATATGAACCTGGATGCAAGAAAACATCTTTATGTGCAAAAATTTACATCATGAGATTCTGCTTGTTTGACAAAAAGATGCATTGTTTCCTACAAAATGCTGTTTATTTAATGCAACTGTGAATTTTAATACAGACTTAGTAGTTTGAATGTATAATGGTACAACATCATGATGTTCAAACTTACTTTGTATGACACAAGTTTCTACAACAAAGTCTAGGCAATAAAAGTTCTCTTTGTATTAGAACTCGGTTAAGAAACTTCAAGTAACACCAGAGAAAATCTTAGACATTTGTGAGGAAAGATGATTTATATGATTAAAATGAATCGTTTATTTTAAGGATTTATGCAAATGAATCGTTCATTTTAAGGATTTATGCTTTAAGATTTTTATCTTTTAATGCTACATGTTTCCTTTATATTTTTGGACTTTTTTCATGGAAAAAAAACATGCCTGAAAAAAAAGAATGTGTTTGCTTGATATTTATGAAAATTGGTTTCAAAGCTTTCAACACAGAATTCTAATGAAAAAGGTAACATTAATACTTAAATAATTATATCATGTCTTGGAAAATGTAATTTTTGGTTCTGTTGCTTCAGTTTTAGTATTATCATTTGATGGTTCACTCATTTTCTCACCAATTACTTTATTAAAAAAATCTTTTCTTTCAAAAGGTATCTTTAGCCAACAAAAGTATTTTAGTCATGTATGCTGTTTTTAAGAATTCAGTGAGCATACATACTGCCTGAAAATAAATAAAAAAATGCTTAATTCACAAGCATTTCTCGTCAGGTTTAATGGTAAACTTTTATTTGATTAGTTCCTAAAACAAGTCATGGAGGCTAATAATAACAGTTTTTGTCATCCCTAGTATCATTTTCCTTTTTAATTAATGCCTGGATTACACATATTTTGTTTGTAATGTCTTATATGGATTGACACTGTCACCTTATTGTTGAGTGACTGATGCAGTGTCTGTAGTACAGACCCTGGGGCAATCAGTCAATGGAGTTTTGATAAGCTTTCACTTTTTTTTGTGCTTAGTTGCTATGGATTGTTTGAACATTTGGGCAAATGTAACATCCAGCCAGTTGCATTGGATAATTAAGGGATCCTTACATCCAATGTCTGTCATGTCAAGTTAGCAAATGATTACTTGAGCTTATTTGTTACTGATATCTGGCTAATTTGTCAAGTTAACAATTGGTGGTTTGAGCCCATTTGTCACTATGTCTGGTAAATGATTATTTTGAGCTCAGCTGTCACAGATATCTGGTAAATATGTCAAGTTAGAAAATGATTTAGTTCATTTATCACTATGGTAAATTTGTCAAGTTAGCAAATTGTCATTTGAGCTCATTTGTCCCTGATGTCTGGCAAATTTGTCAGTTTAGCAAATGATTATTTGAGCTCATTTGTCACTATGTCTGGTAAATTTGTCAAGTTAGCAAATCGTCATTTGAGCTCATTTGTCACTGATGTCATAAGTGACAAATTTGCCAGACATTAGTGACAGATGAGCTCAAATGGCCTCACACACACACACACACACACTAGTTTTGTGATGTTCCAGTAAACAGATTTAGCTAATAAAAAGAGACCTACTCTATCACAAAAAAAGATATACAGATAGAAGATTGTTTAAGCTTCGTATATTTTAATTTCGTATAGTAACTCTTCCAAATAGGTTTTTTTTTTGTCAGAAGTAATTATGCATTCAAGAATTTGCTATATGTTGTTTTGTAGAAATTTAACAAGACTATTCTTTTAAATTAATTTCTTAGTTATAAAACTGCATTTGGTACTGGGCCAGAATTGATGTATTTGCAGGTTTAAATCATGCCCAGATCAATTTGGGTTGGTTACCATTGTGTCCATAGGCAGGGCACTTTGCACCCATTTTCTCAGCACTAATAATCTTTAATGTGCTGATGTGCCACTAAACACTAACCAACCTGTAAGTCAGTTGATATATCAGTCACTCAATCTATACTGCCTTTGATTTCAGTATGTCCCTAAGCACCTTGTCCATGTCATCAGGTTCTAGTCTCGGATCACTAGGGTCTCTCTCTGCCAGTAGTCGTGGCTCTTTGTCTTCCCTTAACATGATGGACATTTACAGCCAGCAGCAGACAAGTGATATTAATCTTCAGGACTTGCATAGGCGTGTTGAAAAACTCCTTCAAGGACACGGAATATCTCCAATTCATGAAAACCCCATCTCAATTCCTGCAGAAGTTACAGCTGCAGCTACAGGAACTTATTTACAAAGTGTCATGGCCAGTAGTAATCAGGACCTGTCATCATTTAAGTCATTATCTCCACATTCTTCATTGTCATCGTTATCGCCTCCAATATCACCATATGACATCGGCCCACCTCCCACATATGCACAGCATATGACAGGTGTTGAGAGGCATAAGCGTGTCAGTGTGGGACCCCCTCCTGTGTCATCTAGTGTAAATAGTTTCCATAGCAACCAATCAAAAGTTGGAACTGAAGCTTTGTTGCAGCAGTCCAAAGTTGAATCTTTGCGAACAAATCTCGGGGTTTCATCCCCATTTGATGGACAATCAGTTGTGCCCAACGATATTTCTGAGTCACCGTATCAAAATGTTGCCAAACGGACACCATGTGCTGATAATTTGGATGGTTCGTCCAACCCACCTCTTAGTCCAATCAGTGAAAGTAGTTCGGGAGTATGCAATAATTTATCAGGAGGTAATACACGGAGTGTTTCAGCAGCCGTCAGTGATGAATCGGTGGCTGGTGACAGTGGAGTGTTTGAGGCATCAATGAAAAGGTAAGTTCCATACAGGTATGAGTTATTTTGTGAGCAGCAGCAGTAGCACTCCAATTAAAAATTGTATCACTTTATGGGGGGGGGAGGAGGAGAGAAGAACAGTACCTTTAGGCCAATTTTCCATCATGAAACTTTATATCCGACATGTATCTTTTGCTTGTGTCTAAAAATAGAACAGCTGCTTTAACATATTATGTGAGCAGAAATAACCAGATTAGTACACAGAATTGTCAGAGTTGTTTGGAGTTTTTGTATGCATCTGGGTTACTGTATAATTTGTTAATTTAGCCCAGTGGGCTATAGCACACAGAACAAGACCATTGTGGTTGTTCTGCCATATTGTTTTTCTTTTTAAAATTTGAATTCATTATAAATTAGTTTTGGCAGGATTTACTCCCATTATGTTTTCTTCATTTTAAAGGTAGACAACTTTTATATTTAAAAACAGATTGTTTTATTATTGTGAAAGGACTATTTGTTGATTTTATTGAGTTTAAATTTAGTGATTTTTAAATGACTTTTTTTCAACATAGGTTAACTTTGACCAATGTTACTGTGTTTTTGAATGATTTCAAGATATTTGACTTATCTGACCACATTTTTCATTTGCCGAGTCAACTCAATGGTCATGTTGATATTTATCAGGTGTACTGGATTTGCTCAGTTTTCTGTATTCATACTAAAAGTGATTATAAATGACTTCTAACCAGGGAAAAATTAAATCTTAAAGATATCAGTACTGGGTTCTTTTCTCAGTAGTCAAATTGGCTACCCTCTAAAAAGATTGGATCTTTATATATACAATTTTACAATTATCCTTGAAAGAAAATGCATCCATTAGTTGCAGTATGTAGTCATATGTAAATTAGATGCAATTGCAGACTGCATAGACCAAAATCTACCATTGTGTAATGTGCCAGCTGATCTGGGTCTTTGCACTTTTTTTGGGAGTAACTAGTGGTGCTAATCACATAGACCCTGAGCTGCTGGTAAATGCAGTTGGACGCGATTCGTATGAAAATTTTTGAATTATGGAAATTTGTTTGGATCTGATCTGCAAGCAGAATTTAAATTCTTGGTCCTAGAGTTTATTAGTTTTTACTTTTTGTTGTTAATCATATAATTTCAGCAATGTTCAGTGAAATATATACAAACTCTGAATGGTTGAACTATTAGTGAAATGAAAACAGAATGCAGAATGAATCTTGCAGGCTAAACGAAGAATGAATGCAAAATGAAATGCAAAATAAATAATTCAGTTTGAAGGAAAGTGAAATGCATAATGGAAGAATGAATGCAAACTGAAATGCAAAATAAAAAATTAATTCAGTTTGAAGGAAAGTGAAATGCAAGATGGAAGAATGAATGCAAACTGAAATGCAAAATAAAAAATTAATTCAGTTTGAAGGAAAGTGAAATGTAAAATGGAAGACAACGACTGATAAATGAGAACTGAATAAAATACAGATTTTTGAGACTGATGCTACATTTCCAGTCAGAGCTCTTTTCCATGATACTGTAATCTAGGATCAGATTCTTTACAATGACCATTTTTCACTTCTTACAAGTCATGAAATTGTCTCAGCAAACACCAGTGATGTGATTACATTATCACTGATCATTGTGCCATACAGTTTTTATATTTAAATGGCATGAAGCAAGGAATAAAATTTGCTGACCTACTCTTGAACTCCAGTCAAACCTGTCCTAATCGACACCTGAGTTCAGCGGTCACCTGGTCACAATGGCCTTTCTAATTTCCCTTTGGCAAATTTCTTATAAAAAATGTCATGTAATTAGTGGTCATCTGTCTTCTGTGGTCAGTGTCTAGGTGTTTCTTTACCAAGCAGTACTTTCCAGCTGCCTTCTGTTGTTATTAGAGTGAATCAGCAATGACTGCTCCAAGGATGCAACTTAAACTTGTATTGTTTGATGAGAAATGCATGGTATTTATAAAGGTATATTAGGTGAATCAATGTTTAAACATTTCATATTTCTATTGTACTTACCATAATCCATTGAAACTCAAAGATGTCAAAATGTCACTTCAAAATCAAGTTTTTTTTTTATCCTTAAAGGATAGGATATAAGCAGTTCTATTTTAAATTGATTTTCTTTGTTTTTCCCTGTTAGTAGGATGAATCTGTTTATTGTTATTTAAAGAGTTTGAATCAAATATGCAATGAAAAGAACCATGAATGTAATCTCTGAGTAGAGGTACCCTGCACTTGTGATATCCCTTATGGTTTAGGTGCTACATACAATAGTCTCAGAAAGCTTCTTTTCGTTTCCCTTATCATCAAAGGTCACAAGCAAAAACTGACTGTCTTTTGATATCCATAAGTTTAAGTAACAGATTAATCCATCGAGAACACTTGTTTTCATGCCTAATTATACCAACTACCCTAATAAAAAGTCAGTTGTGTGCCCTTCACATGAAGTACAGTAATGCATACATAAACTGAATAGGTTTGCAATTTGTCATGGACAATCACAAATACTGAAATCAGTTACCTAAGCTTCAGACATTGCAGCTGAAATGGCGATGGAGATATGCACACAAAAAAACAGATCAGCAACTTTTTTAAGGCTTAGCTATGATTTAATATGCATGATTGTGTGTGTGATTTGAATTTTTAACGTAGCTTTAACAATTTTTCAGTCATAACACTATGATGTCTGCAGTTTGGCAGTTTATCATACCGCAGACATGTAGCATGATTTCCCACCCAGTCACCTTATCTTTACATCAGGTCAACCAGTCCTAACTCTGACCTCAATTCTGAGCGCCAGATGAGCACACAAGTGTTTGTACCATTTTTATAAGTCTTTGTGATGACTCAGCTGGGGTTCGAACTCACAACCTCCCGCATCCAAGGCGGACAATCTAACCACTGGGCCACCGTAGTGATGTGCATGATTGATTAACGTGAAGATTAACTATCCTTGTGTGGAACCTGTTTTATTAAAAAAATAATATGTTTCTTTTTGCTAAACAGCTAAACTAAATATGTGCCTTGGTAGCATATTTTGACTGCTAATAGTACTAATACATGACAGTAATAATAATGTTACTAATACTAATAATAATGCTAATGCTATTTGGATCATAACACATAAATTTGTCATGTACTGAGTTTGATAGCTGAGCGTGCCTTCAGAAATCACCTTTCTGCTAAGGCCACTTTGGCCTTTTCCCAGTGATTGTTGCTGTAGACAGGTATGACTATATATTTTACATTTAATGTGGTTGCAGTTATTTTATTTATCGCAAAGTTAGTGCTGCCTTCTGAATTTTATGTATTATGTTTGGTTAAAGCACCATTTTAAACAGACGATCTACAAATTAGTTGTTGCCTCCAGTTAATACTATTAAAAAATGGAGATCCCGACTTTCGTGAATGTATTTCAGAGGAACAAAAATGAAAAGAAATCATGAATTGAGGCAGTAAATCAAATGCATTTCTGAAACTGGAAGTGAACACAGTGATATAATAGCTGAACTGCAAGCTTGAATAGAAAACAAGCCTGATGAAATTACCCATTTCAGTGCCAGTATAGCACTGGCAGATGAATACAAGTTTAGTAAAATTACCTGTTTCAATGTCAGTATAACACTGTTAGATGAATACAAGCTTAGTAGAGAAGAAGATGGTGCAAGAGCTGAAAAAGATACTATCTCATTTTTGTTTCTTGCTTTCAGCAAAGGCATGTCAGTTGCATTGTCTTCATTAAAATTGTTTCGTTTCTTTGCTAAAGTATCCAGTACAGCAGTTATTTTATTCGCAGAAAAGTTTGGTACATGTTTCAAGTTTGTTGGGCCTGCTTTGGCCTGAGTTGAACATGGCAATCATTACTGCATTTGAGTGCTTGTCCATATAGCAGTCTGGTCAGGTTCAGCATGCTGGCGTTAGCTAGATTCTTGTTTTGTTCACTTGCTATATTGATTTGAGTGCATTGCAAGAGGTGATCTTTTATCTGTTTGGAAATATTGCTTTTATCTTTATAGGGATGCTTTGGATGAAGCATTAGAGATGAATTTGGAGAGTGCACAGATTCAGATCAAACTAAAGTAAGTATCCTATTACCCAGTCACAGATTTAAATGAAACTATACAATCACAGGTTCAAATGAAACTGTCCAGTCACAGGTTCAAATGAAACTAAAGCTATCCAGTCACAGGTTCAAATGAAACTATCCAGTCACAGGTTCAAATGAAACTATCCAGTCACAGGTTAAAATGAAACTATCCAGTCACAGGTTCAAATGAAACTATCCAGTCACAGGTTCAAACCAGACTAAAGTAAGTATCCTAGTATCCAGTCACAAATTCAAATCAAACTACTGTAAGTATTATATTACCCAGTCACAGGTTCAAATCAAACTAATGTAAGTATCCTAGTACCTAGTCACAGGTTCAAATCAAACTAATGTAAGTATCCTAGTACCTAGTCACAGGTTCAAATCAAACTAATGTAAGTATCCTAGTACCTAGTCACAGGTTCAAATCAAACTAATGTAAGTATCCTAGTACCTAGTCACAGATTCAAATCAAACTAATGTTAGTTACCCGTCACAGATTCAAATCAAACTTAAGTATCATTGTACCCAGTCATATGAATGTATCCCCCAGGGGATTAAAATTGAGGGTTAAAAAAAAAACAAAAAAAGACTGTCAGAACTGGGGGTCAAATAAAGAATGGGGATGGGTCAGAATTGTACTGACAAATTTTCATCTGGCCCATACTTTTTCAGCTTGAAATAGGATATTGCAACTTGTACAACGTACTATCTTTCTCTCTAAACATACAAATAAACCATCTTTTTAACCAGATGGCAGTTAATTTACTGCCTGTCATAAAAAGTATACTATCATCGGTTTCATTGTACTTTGTCCTAGAACACATTCATCCAAAAATCAAAGAGGCTAATGATTCATCTTCTTTCTAATAAGTTAAACTTGAACTTTAAGATCTTTCTTTTATTGCAGCAAAGTTAAAAACTAACAAAATCTGCAATGACCCCCTGACTTTGTAATCCAGATAATACATTTGTCTCTGCAGGTGTACTGATTTCTTTGTTGTGAAATAATGTCTTGGGTGATAATGTGTTCTCCAGACATCTTGTGGCGATTGAGGGCAGATTTTTTAATTTCTTAAACCCTGTCATGAAAGGATTATTCACTTTTGTAGTCTTCGCAATCACGCGATTAAAAGTCATACAGGTAGTCCTAATGGATGTGCCGTATTCCATTCAAGGGAATTATTTTCCCTATTTTTTCATTAAAGTTAGATCACAGTTACTATTTTGTGTTCTGCTTCTTTCACTTTCTTTGCTAATGATTCTTAGTGCATGCTATATTAATCTGGAGATCACTTTCTAGTGCAACAAGCATTGAGGTTAAACATCTAGATGACATCTTACTGAGCTAGATGGAAATCACATGAGAGCTCGCAAGATTAGGGGAAATTACTTCATCATAACATTGTCTATACTAGTCTGGTTCCCTGTTTCATATGCTCCCTGCGTTGCACTCTGCTATATGAATAGCGGAGTGCAACACAGGGATCATGCAAAGCAGGGAACTAGTCCATGCCTATGCTCGAAGTATACACAATGCCATCCCTCATCTAAAGCACTGGATATTAAATAAATCCTCGTCGCATTATGCATGGCAACAAAACGTGTGTGTTAATTTCCTCCAGTGTGCGTCCCTGACGCATGAATGTGCGTAAAGGGAAACACTGTTTTCTGTTTGAATTTCCTGTATTCTTGTGATGTACAAAGACCTTTTTTCAATGAATTTGTTGTATTTTTGACGGTCATTAAAAAGACATTCTCTTATTCATTGTAAAGAAGCTTAATGTCATGAGTGCTACAGCTGAAAGACAGAAAGTAATGATAATAAGAGGAAGGAATGTATGTGATGGGTGATAGATTCTTGTGTATAATGAATTAAAATCGTGAAAGGTTTCTTCCTTAACTCACTTGAGATGTTGTCACAATAAGATATTTACAGATTGACTATTCAATTCTCGAACCAAAATGTTACTGTGGTTGCAGTGATCAGTTCTTTGAACTTCAGCTTTGAGTCCAGGATTGTAATTGTATTTAACTTTGTCATTATTACAACCTTGTTGTGTCTTTGTTCTTTTATATTGCATGCATTAATTAGCAGATGGTAGGACATTGTTGAAGTTGTAGAATCAATGTCATATGTTGAGAATTTTTGTAAATTTTCAAGTTTGTTAAAGTCATCTCTGTAACATAAATTTTAACTCATTTTGCAGGGAAGTCACAATGTTCCATGGAATTATTGTTTCTGCAAATACGTTAGGAATACATTTCATATCGTTAAATGCATCTTAAACTAAAGCAGATGTTCACTGCACCTTTTGATTTGTTTGAGCAACAAAAGTGCTAAAAGGTCCCCAGCTGGCCTAAGCAGAAGTTAGAATAGAATGGATTCCTCTTGTATTGAGAGTTCCAAATCTAGTGAGTCTCCACTAATAAGTTCTGCGTGCTCTTTTTTAAGGCCTCGCAAGTATAGAATCAGTTTGTGCCTTTCATCATTTGAGTGATTGTTTGGAGTTTTCGTACCTTGGGGACATATACTCCATTTATTTTTATGTCTAAATTTCTATTGTAGATGAATATTTTACACTTAAATTGTCAAGCATTGTACGGCTCAAGCATTGTACGGCAAGTTAATTGTTGCCATTTTAGTTGCATATATGTTGTTTTTCTTGAGGATGCTAGAGCATCCCCCAGGTTAGATTGGCTGGGTCTGTTTCTGTTTCTTGAAGAAAGAGTACTTTCCTTTTGAAATGTCTTCCTGAACTTCTTTCATAAAGGTTTACCATAATGGCAGCATTGATGTGCCCAACAACATACCTTGCAGCCATTAAACTAGTGGCATAATTATTTTACATAATCACTGAATAATATCTTGCATTCACCTATATTTGGATTATGCTTACTTGGTACATTAAAAAACAATAAAGCAGTAAAAAAAATTGTTTGTCTTTTTTATTATTTTCCCTTTAGTCCCACACATGTAAATTTGAGAATATTCTTGAAAAAAAACCTTCAGCCTAACAAAAGCTTTTAAGAGTACACTTAATCATAATGAGACCTTCAGTAGTTTCCTAGCACTTGTATGTTTTCTACTAGTATTTATAGCAGTTTTATAATTTGCAAGAAAACTGACTGGTTTCTTAAATTAAAAACATGTATGCCGATTCATTAATGAAAAAAATTGGCTAGAAGACAAGTCTGTACTGTAAATAATGGTGAAAGATGTTAACTGAAGCAGGCTTTATTGACATGACCCATAAATGTTAAATTAAAAATGAGGAGAGAGATCTTCTTAAACTTCAAAACATGTTGGATCACAAAAGGGATGAATCAGTAGTGCTTTAGAAATGTAAAGAAAATGACAAGTGAGTGATGTAATATAGTTCATAGGTTTAGCATGTCACCATGATGTGTGATTAATAGATTAAATTTTTTATGCTTATATTAAACTTTTTTGCCCCTCTGCTTATACCTCTGTAGGGTTTGACAGGTATGCTGACAACATTGGAATGTCTTTCCCACCTTGATGCAAGATGAAATTATGTTATGTTATAAAATGAGAAGGGAGTGCCTGTCTGTCACCAAAAAAAGAAAACAGTGTACACTAGAATAAAGTTTTGTGTATGATGTAATTTTTCCATTATTATTCCTGTGCATACAAAGTGAAGAGGGTGTGGATTTGATGAAAACAGAAAGAGAGCAGTAGATATAAAGCAGGATCCTTTCTCAAAAAGAAAACTAGCATTAATTTCCATAAATAAGATCTTATCTGTTCTATGGACATCCTTCTTAATTCAAACTTGATTTGATGGGATTTGCACATAGGCAAACATATTTGACACTATAACTTGTTAATGCAAATTTCTTTATTGCTTGCAGGTAAAATATTGGGTAACATTTCAGTGAGCACTGTTTATAAATTTTCATAAATGCTGTTTTGCATTTGCTTTTTTCAGTTTGATTCAAAATGTCGAAAAATAAAAAAAATAAAAATTGTGTTCAATGTGACAAAGCTGTAATGCTTAGATGTAGGGGTTTCCGTGTTTAAAAATAGAGCTTGACTTGGTTGGAGTAGTATGTTCACATGATACATCTGTGTTGTCTGAGTAAAAAAATAGGTAGACCTCAAAAGAGCATATTTTGGTGTTTCACATTAATTTCTGTGTTAATAGCCTTATTTACTTATTTGCCATTGTGGGGAGAAATAGTTTTGATGCAGAGTATTTATTTTCCTTAAAGTAAAGTGTGTATGTGATTAGGATTTTTAACGTAGCTTTAACAGTTTTTCAGTCATATCACTAAGATGTCTACAGTTTATAGTGATGTCTAGCACTGGGGAATCATGCCGCAGACACGTAGCATGATGTCCCACCCAGTCACATTATCCTGACACCAGGCTGACCAGTCCTAACACTGACCTCTTAATGCTGAGCACCAAACGAGGCAGCTGTTAGTGTCATTTTTGTAAGTCTTTGGTATGACTCGGTCGGGGTTCGAACCCACGACCTCACACTTCCAAGGCAGATGCTCTAACCACTAGGCCACCGGAGTGGTCCTTTAAGTAAAGATGATTTTATTGCTATTCTGTAGCATATGTAAATGAAGTATTTGTTGTTTAGAGGGATCATGGGTGTCATCTCATTGTCTTACTGAGTAACTGATTACGTTATAATGCTTCTATCCTTCTCTTGCACTTGTTGTAATTAGAGATATCCAGCTATCATTATTGCTTTGGGCATATTAGGCTAGACATGGAACACCTTCAGATTTGTATCCAATTATAAATGTGAAAGAGGAGAAAAATCTTCATTTGAATTGATTTCATGAATGACAGATGCATTAAAAACTGTATCTTGCAATATAATATTTAAATTGTACCCAGTGTGTTAGATTTCTAAAGTACCAATTTTATTCCTGTAGTTTGTACTATTCAGACTGGTCATAAACCAGAAGGACTTGAGTGATGGCCTGTAGTCAATTGTCCATCCATCTGTCCATTGGCACAAAATTGTAACTACTCATGAATGAATTGGAAGATTGCAATGAAACTTTACATGCACATTCATCCTATGACCTGAACAGAGATTTCTTATGGTGTCCAGTTGGTCATGGATAAAAATATTGCCAATCTTACATCCTGTCACCACTATGGTATCCAATTTAAATTACTTACCACTTCTTGACTAGAATTGATGCTCATGTCATGATAAGCAGTGCCCCCAGATAAACAGCTTATCTGTGTATTTCACTCAATTAAACAGGTAAATGCCCATTTTTTTCTTCCATTATGCATACCCCATATACACAAGCAAATTTCTCTCACTCGAAGGATCATTGTGACTGTGAGTATATTTTTGTCAGTAAACAGCTGATTCAAATGTCCAGTCTGATGTTATTATCTGGTACCACTTACATTATTGATAAAATAAACTAAAACAGTACATGCTTAGTATGTAAAAAAAAAAGTATGGTAAACCAGTCTCACTTCGGTTGTTGCAATTGATAGAGTGTTTGGTTTTTTGTTTCTTGCATAAGATCAAGCCTTTAGATACTATCAGAAAGACAGTAAAGGTGGCACTTTAGAGTTTTGTATCTTGAACATTGTTAGAATCTTAAAGAAAAAGAATTTCACAGGCTTTCCTCACTTTTTGTCCTGGCTATTTAAAAACGATCTTGTATATCTTAGGCATTGTTAACTCATTCGGCCCCAGCACTGTTTTCAGTATCTCTGCTGATATGCCTCAGAAGCACAAAGCCGTTTCTAGCTGCTTGTGCCCCATAGTTTTTACCTGTTTGAAAACATCGTGCACATGCATTCACTCTTACCTTAATTTCTCTTCTTATATCCAAACAAAATCCACGAATTTTTCACCATTTATTTCAAATGAATTTGTCGACACATTGATGTAATTTTTTCCCTATTTGTCGAAGTTTTTCACAACTTATTTATCCAGTATTTACAAACTTATGCGCAACGTTTATCCGCAAGAACTCCGTCATCATCGCTGTCAGCATCATCATTTTCGCATCATCATTTTCGGACGATTCAATCTCAGAAACTTCTACGTCCAAATCTAAATCTCACAAAATATTTAACTGCTCAACATATCTTTCCTCAGCTTGCTCAATATTTTCGAGATCAAACCCGAGAAACTCCACATTGCTGCTCTCATCAAAAATCACTCTTCCGTCCGCCATCATTTACGATTTTTCATGAACAGAACACGTTTAGTTAAACCGCTCTCAAACTTTAGCCTTTTGCTTCAGAACAATTCAAATTTCCACAAATGAAAGTAAAATCATTTCTGATTGGTTTAATAGTTGTTTAGTTCTTGGAATAAACCATTTCTAACCAATCAGAGACGTTGTATCTAACACACATTCATCACGCCTGGAGACGGGATCGGCCATTGAATGCAGTAAACAATTCACGACTACAGGCGGGATCGGCCAATGAATGCAGAAACCGGATCACGCCTACAGATGGGATTGGAGCCGAATGAGTTAAAAGAACTTTTAATTCCCTTTATTTGGTATATGAGTAATGGGTGCAATTAGCATTATACAGTATACAGCTTGGTCTTACTTAAAGATGTGTACCTGTCAAAACTGGCCTGCTCTGCTGGGTCATTTTTACTTTTTGAACTTCAAAGGTAAAGTTTAAAAATAATCCAATAACTTTTTTTTAATCTATTCTGTATTTTGTAATTCATTTATTGCACTTCCTACTCTGGTAAAATTCATTTTTCCTATTTTAATAAATGCTAAAGATAAATGTACTTTAAACTTAATCAGGTTGATTTTTTGAGCACATTGGAGCAGCCATTTTGGTTAACTGTGAGCTTAGATCACGCAGTTTCCATAAGTACTCTTTGTAAAAAATGTAAGCAACAGTAAATGAACATAGAGGTTTGCCAACATTCTCTCCATTTTACATGCTGCAGATTCAAACAATGTCACCTTACACCCATCACTGTCAGAAATATGTAATATCTGTAGAGTGTTTCTTGCCTGAAATCAAGATGATATCAGAAAGATGTGAAAATGTTAGGAAAACAAAGGAGCAAATCTGCAAAGCCTGACAGTTGTTGAAAAAATTCAACAATTCTTAACCATTATCATCCAAATGACAGTCTATTATCAGTGTCAATAGAGAGAGGTATTTTCCCAAATATTGTTGAATCATTGTTAACTTGTCCAGAAAACAGGTTGGAAAAATAAGTTTCATTAGACACATGTGATTTGTGGAGACAATTGTTACCATGCTTGGAAGTAATTGATGTAAGTGGTACAAAAATAAAAGCTAAGGTGTTTGCATTGTACCATATACTATGTAAAATTCAGTCTGATCTTAAGAGGTCCTCAGAGTGTCTCCAATGATAATTTGAGTGCAGAGAGAATGATTTTGCTAGAGAACATAAACAAAACTCGGATATTTTTTAAAATTTTAAATGATTATCATTTAAAATTGGAAAACAAACCCCAATTAGTTTAGTAAAAATTCTTAATTTCAATCCATTTTAATTTCATGGGTGAAATAACAATAGGTCCAAATGCTATCTGGAGCACTGCATGGGGTGTTAACCTAAAGACTTCTCATGATATCTAGTTTTTCCTAGCTGCACTTGGTGCCAGTCTTTGTTCAAATGTGGCTGCCATGATGGTCAGCTTGAAAATCTTTTGATTTCTTCTTCGGAATGGTCCTATTATGATCTGGTTGCCACCTGTAGTCCTGTAATGATGTATGGTTTATTCTAAATGATATTTACACCAATCTTTCTTCTATTGTGGTCATATTGAAAGTCGTGTTGCTCAACACTATTACAGATGGTTTCAACACTTGGCAGTTAAAAAGAAGAAATGTCCTTATCTTGAATTCCTGGAAGTTCTTTTGGACAGTAGAACATCAGTCCTTTAGAGTGACTCTTGTTTGGCTTGGATGGGGCTGGGTGTGCCAGGCAATGGATGTATACTCCTAAAATTTTATGATTGGGTAGTTTTTATCAAGACACATATATGCTTTCTGTATGACCAATGGAAACCATAGTATTTCTTTACTTTTTTTTCCAGATTTGAGGGTTTGGATGGGACCCTCCTTGTTGGCATTGAACAGGCTCGTAATCTCGCAGCATTACAGTTCCCTGAGGGAGCCAAAGTGTGAGTAGTGATATATAAGAAGGCAACATACAAATATTCTGAAATTTATCCAGAACAAGCTATTTTAACTATTACTGTAATATTCTTACACCCTCAGGTTTGTTTGTACCCCCCCCCCCACTGATTTTAAAAACAAACATCATCAAGGATATAAGAAAATGCACAAAACTTAGTCAATTCATTCATTGATTTATAGGTTCTAACCCAGTTGTCGCCAGGGGATCACCAGTGCTGTCAACTTGTTGGCATTTCAAACGAGACCAGAGTTTATTTAGTAACACTGTTGCCCTATTTGCATGAGTGATTCCGTTTTCAAGCAGTGGACATGATGTAGTTCACCATCTTTGATATACAATTAAACAAATTATATAAATTTTGATGTTGCATCCCATTGAACAAATGTAAACAAGAGTTTCTCCTTTGATTTGTTCAATGTTTTTAGAACTATGAAAACTAGACAATAAAAATATTGAATGAAGATGACAGCTTTTAATGAAATAGACTGTTGTAGAAACCAGAAGAGGACAGTGAGCAGTCTGTCTGTTTGTGTACATTGAGAGCATCCATTTGCTTTGAAATGCCAGTAAGTCAATGGTGTTAAGATCCCCTAAGTGACAGTCAGGTTAGAAATTATAAATCAATGTGCATTTTTTACATCCTTAAATCCTTTTGTTTTTAAAATCGGTAGAAGCAAATGGAGGATGTGCGAATACTGTTTTTTTTCTTGGCTCAAGACTAAAAAGTTGGCAAGGAAAATGTAGGAGTGATAAGGATTTAAAACTCAAATTTTTGTTATTTTAACACATTAACCCCTTGCGACGACTTTACGGGGCAGGAGGTAGTAGCCTCCTGCCGAGCTCTGTAGTATCATGGTCATGCATGATATGCTAAAGTGGGTGGTATTAAAGAAAGGTAGACAGATGAAGCTCTACAATGATACCAAAAAAGCTGGAATATCTAGTTGCACTACAAAATACAGATAGAAAAACCTCATTTTTTGGACCTGACTTTTTTTAACCCAAAATTTGCCCGTGGTCGGAATCCGATTTTGTGTCCGGATTTTAGACTTTTTGGTCTCAGATCTAAGGCAAACTGGTATGAACTGCAAACAGACAGATGAGCCTTTGCATAAAGTAGGATAAGATGGGCATTTGGAATAAAGAGTGGTCTTCATACAAAAATAATGGCTCTGTTTAGCAAAATAAAAATAATAAAAATTTTTTAAAAAAATTTTTTTTACCCTTCTGCTCATGCACGAGTCAAATAGCCAACGAAAAATGATGTTTCTAACACAACTAGGCAGTATGTTATTGAAAGATGACCGGGAATTTGGTGTTTTCGAGTCTATTCAGAAATAGCTTTCAAAATGTGTTTCCTACTCGATTTTCAGGCGAAAATGACAAAAAGCTCCAGGGGTTAATGTGTTAATAAATTGGAATAAAAGAGTAAATCATATTCTTTGAGGAAAATTTTAGGAATGCCACAAAATTGAAATTATTTCAAGTTTTACTGGGAATAAAAGACCAAGTGAAATTTGAAAGTTATAAGATTTAATCTGACCCAATATTGATATGTCAGCCTCTGACAAAAGCTTCCAGTATTACTTGTCATCAACAATTTTGGATTTGTGTGATCTCAAATTGAAATTTTTCATTAAAAAAACTCATTGCAGTTGTATTAAGGCAGCATTATTACCACACCCTAACTCATTCTGGGAAACTCAGCCCTCATCAGATTTGAGGAACCCCAAGTTTGCAGAGATGTTTCGTGTAGCCATACAGGAACGGAAGCTGGTTAACAAGACTCTGCAAGTGAATATATGGTGTCTGCTACTGGGACAAAAAGACGAGTGTTATGTGAGTAGGCATGGTAACATAATTGCACAAACAGTTTAAGTTTTGGGGTATGGCATTAGGTTTGTCAAAGACAAATGACTTTTAATTGATCATATTTAGATCATACTTTATTTTTATGTAGCAAAATTTATTGTATGTAATTTTAAAGGGAAATTTCTCAACTTAATGAACATATATTTAATCCTATTCATACTTGATTTAGTTTAATGCCACATGGCATGTCTAGAATTTAAAGCTATAAACCAGAGGTGTTGTTTAACCTGGCTTTCTTCATAGCTTCAGTAATAGTTGTTTGTAGTGTTAGTCCAGAGCTTCAGGTACAATTAAAATGGAGACATTGTGACAAAAAATGGCATTGGTATTTGAAAAATGTTGGTTATTGTCTTGTGACATTAAGAATCATAGCTAGAAAAAGGCACCACTAATTGCTGATATGTTTCATGTATTGAGCTGAACAAGTTGAGCATGAGCAGTTTATTTCATATACAGAGGAGCCTCGTTAATCTGGGCTCTGTTTATCCAGAAACCTCACTGTCCAGACATAATTCAACGGGAACAGAATTCCTAAACATTAATTTTCTCCGTTAATCAAGAAATCTGCATTCCTGATCCGGAAATCAAAATTGGTGATCAAAGTCTTAAATTACTATGCAACTTGTCTCAATAATCTGGAAATAATCTGTCCAAAAATAAGAAAATTAAAAAAATCGTGTATGAAATTACAGTCAGTTGGATAACACAGATTCACCTAGGCAGATTTGGAGGTGTGTCAATGTATCAATCTCTGATTGGTCAAATTTTATTGGTATGTTAAAGTTATCAATTGATCACATGATTATGTGTGTAGAAAAATGAAGTAGGGTGACCATATTGTAACCAGCAATTGTATAAACAATGTCTGTTTCAGCTAGTTGCCGATGGGGGTGTTAATAATTCAATATACACAATGCGATCAAATCGTCCATGCTTTTTGACATAACATATGGTAAATAAATTGTGTCATTAAGCCTCTTTGTTGTTTGCAATTGTATGTAACAATCACAGTTTATTGATGGCTGTACAAATACAGTTGATTGATTTAAGCTGTAGACAGTACAGGGCTTCATTTCAGAATAAAATGGGAACATCAATTATCAGCTCATTTGCAGCTATAGCAGCTGTAAAATACGACTTATAAAAATGACTGCATTTTATTAGTTTACCTTAGTGCATTTAACTGTAAGATATCAGTTTGTATTCGTTGTACTTTTTACATATATTATGGTGACACCATCAAGCAAGCGTAGATGAGTAACCGGACAGCAAAAAAAAAAGACTTGCCAGCACAAAGATCACCCAAAAGCTTCCATTCAAGATATACACCAGCATATTATAGCTTACTCATCCTTAGACATTGACAAGTCAGCAGTTGTGGACATCATAAAAAACAAAGACAAATGATTGTCCATACCTGCTGACTCAGCAGACCTAGCCCTCGTTCGCCACACCAAACATCAAGCCAGTGATGCCATATTCATGTGGTTCTTAGACATGTCAGCCCACCATGTCGCTCTCAACGATGAAATGCTCATTGCCAAGGCAAAGATACTAGGAGACCAAATTGGTATAACTGACTTTGCCTATTCTCATGGTTGCAGGGTTCCCAGTCTACGGGGAAATTGGGATAAATTCGGGAGAAATAATAAAAAATTTTCCGACCATAAAAAGTCCTTGAATTTTACTAATATTGACGAAAGTCAGGAAATCCCCAAGAATATTCCACCACAACTTGACGCCCGAAACAATTAAGCAATTGAGTCATAACTGATCGTGAGTTAAATTTATCGCATTCTAACCAGAATATTAGGAGGTTGCAGTATGGATCATTTGTGTGCTTGCTGTAAATATATTTTTTGTGACAATCCAAATGCTCAGTGGATTAGATTCATCTGGTAGTTTTTTTGTTTCATAGACAGTTTTATATCTGTATCTTTTTTTTATATGGAAAGTACAAAAAAACCAGTCTAGAATCACAAGAGGCCAACATGGTGACGTTAAAGCATAGCCACTTTGCAGGTGGGCTAGCAAACTTTAGCATTGTTAAATTTAGTTATACCTGCATGAAATCGATATGAAAATTATTTATTTTCTCAGAAATTGCGAGTATTAAAATCGTCTTTAATCTGCTGAAAGACAATAAAACTAATGCATTGATGAAATTTGAGCTGGTATTAGTGATTTCGATTGCTAGTCGCACGAGCACATAGAATCTCACAACCGTCATTTTCAAATACTATTATTGTAAAAAAAAATTAAATTACAGTTGTATACTCGTTGTAATAAAAATACAAAAATGAAAGAGGACAAACTTTTCTATATTTATTCCGAGACCAACTTCCGGAGATTTGTTGTATCATGTGACTACCATGTTGACATGTGTGACATGTACGAAGCAGGAAACCAGACTACTCTGCTTGATGAATCAGACTGGCCAGGTTTTTTGTAGTTGTTCTCGAAATAAATATGTTGAGAATTATATGTTCTTTCTGGTTTTTACAAAATGTATCAGACTTTCATTTAATATAATTGGATATTTTGTACAACAACATCAAAAAGGAGTTGGTTGTTGATATCACGTGACTATTGGAGTTCCAATGTCGTTGGCAAATGGCAAGTACTGGGTAAGGTTTCATCTATGCCGAGTTTCATCTAGTCTGTGAGTGGATTAAAGACATAACAATTATAATACTTGCCATTTTTGAGAAAATAAATAGTTTTGCTATCAGTTTCATGCAGGTATAAGTCGATATAACATAGTTTAAATTTGCTAGGCCCTCTGGTAAGCTATCTTATGGTGGTGGCAGATTCCAGATTTTTTATATATAATTGCTCTGAACCCACACTCCATTCTAAATGTCCAAATGTGAAAATTGAGGTTGGAATATTCGGAGGAAATAGAACACAGGAGAAATGGGATATTGTTGTCCCTTTTATTACATATTAAGAAACGATAAGAGCCCATGTAACAATACAGATTTTGGGACTGGTTTATTGAACTACAACAAGACTAGTTGATTTTACAGAAAAATCAGTCCTTTTTTATACACCAATATATAATTTTGAAGGTCTGTTGTCATAATTTCAATCAACCCTTTTGTAAATGCCTTTAAATGATGGAATGTTTTTAAACCAAATCGTCTTTATGTTGCTTGAAAAATCTTGTTTGAGATTTTATTGGCACACATAAATTCAGGGTTAAACATTTTTTGTTACAAGATAAGATTCTAATACTTTGTATTTAATTGTTTTTTATATACTGTGATAGGAAATGTTTACTTTGTACAACATGCACATGTATTGCTATAGAATTCTTTGGAATTAAAGGTTTGAAAGGCAACTATATAATTCATGCTCATGTTGTTTCCACATAGCAACATAATGCAGGTAAGCAAAGCAAAGTTAGGATTTGTACTCTGTACATTGAAATGGCTTTAAATGCCAATTTATAGGAATGTAGTCAGATTTGTTTCGTGTGACTCATTTTGTGATTTTGTACATGATCATCTTTTCTGACATATATGTTTTGGAGACTCTTGAAAGAGAAACATCTTCAGATTTGGAAAATGGATGTATTTTAATCCAAAATGTTCTTTAGTTCCATTCAGTAATGGTCATATGTTAACCTTGTAAAATATGAATTTCGTCCTGGAAAAAACCTGGAAAAGACCTGGAAATTTATATTTAGAATAGGGTGGGAACCATCTGTTTGGCTACAGTGTTAAAGAATGGGGGCGGGGTCATGAAACATAAATTGTATGATGGAGAAGCAGATAGTGCTGGCATGAACAAAGTGCTGGCCGGCAGAGAAAAATTAGAGTGACTACTGCAAGACTACAACAACATTAAAGGCACCAAAAAGTAAAAGGATAGGATCACTGTGGCACTTTCTGCGAATGCAGTAGGGACCGTCAAATTGAAATCATTTGTCATCACTAAAGTCAATAGACCTAGGTGTGTTGGCAAAACTTACAACCCAGACACATACGTGAGATACAGACACCACAAAGATTGGATGACGGCAGAACTTTCATTGACTGGTTGAATGACTTCAATAGACAGATGAGGGAAGCCAAATCCAACTGTCATCTTACTTTTGACAACACTGCAAGCCACATACAAGGGGACATTTGATTATGCAACGTAAAACTACACTTCTTTCCGCCAAATACAGCAGCACACATTCAGCCAGTGGCTGCTGGTATAATATGTGCATTCAAGGCCCACTACAGGAAACAGCTGGTTAGATATTACATTGACTGCTGAGCAGGGGCCCCGAGTGGCCGAGTGGTCTAAAGCGCTCTTCGTTACGGATCACTGCCATCTCACCTCTGTCTGCGGCGGTTCGAGTCTAAGATTCAGCCAATGTGGGCATGTGAGAAAGCCTGCCAGTAGCTTCTCGTGGGTCGGTGGTTCTTTCCGGGGTTTTCCGGGTTCTTCCTCCACCATTAATACTGGCCGCCATGTATAGCCTATCGTGCTGAAAAATGGCGTTAAACCCCACAACAACAACAACAACAACAACAACGACTGCTGAGCAAGGCAAAGTTCAAACTCAGGACATCAGGCATGCACTACACATGGTAATGACAGCGTGGGGTTCAGTGACACAAATTACAATCTCAAACTGCTTTAGACAGGTACAGATCATACTGACACCAACCACTACTGTTAAAGATATTGATGATGGAGATGACATGCCATTAATTCAGCTCAGAGATCTAATAAGAAGCCTTCCCACCCTGGCTGAGATATCTGCCATGGAATACATATGGATAGATGACATGGAAGATAGACGACAACAACTCAATAATGACGACATCTTGAACCTGATATCTAGAGATGAGGTTCCAGACAATGCTAATGAAGAAGACGATGATGCCACTACCAACCCCAAGGGAAAAGAGATTACCATCAACCAAGCCAAGGACAGCATAGCAACACTCATTTCTTATTTTAAGCAGACATCAGCAATATTCACCAGTGATGACATAAAACATAAAACGTGAAGCCGTTGAGAATATATGGAGAATATATGGACACTATCAATAATCATTGCAGATTGATCCGCCAAAGAATCCAGGCAAACAAAGGTTACAGATTTCTTCAGGAAATTGACATAATAGATGTATGTACAGTACATACATGTACATGTACATGGTGTGATGTGTTCGATGTGTTAATTATTTAAACTTATGTTTACTTCATGTGTATGTTATATTTACTGTACATGTATGTACAAGCACATGTTATAATAATGTGAAATAAACACAAGTGAGTAGATGTATTCATTAATTTATTTCAACCATTATTGAATATACAGTACATTTACAGCTAGCATGTATATGTACATGTATGCAGTATGATGACATCGTAAAATAAAAACGTGCATGATTCAATTATCCGGAAAACTTGTTAATCCGGACATATTCACTGTGAATTAAGGTCTGTGGATTAACGATGCTCCTCTGTATTATAAAGATTTTGTGTGTCCTTATTTTGTATTTATTTTACCGAATTTTAACATCTAAGTTTTGTATTTTATCTAGTTGTACTTTGTGTTTACATTTATTTGGAAGGGTTTATCTTTGAAAAGTTTTTGTGCAAGTCTGTTTTTTAAAATTATATTTTATAAAATTTAGTTTGAACCACATAGACTCTGTTGTCCTGATACGACTTAAAACACTATTAAATTGCATACATCTATAATTATTTCACAGCATAATTTATTATTGGTTGAGATACTGACAGTTTCTGCATTGTTCAACCATCTTTCCATAGGCACGGCTCAAAATGGATGCTTGTTAGTTAGCATTTGGCTTGTTACAATTCTGAAATGTTGTTAGTGGAAAGACTACAACAATCAATTTTGCTAGTTCTGAGAACAGTTAATTTGAAGTCTTGCATGGGACAAGTCTAGCTTACAGCTTGTGCAAACAATTTTAATGACTCATTGAATAGATTATGACAAGTGTGATTCATGACTAGTGTAATATGTAATACATGAATAGTGTAATATGTGATACATGACTAGTGTAATACGTGATACATGACTAGTGTAATATGTAATACATGACTAATGTAATATGTAATGCATGACTAGTGTAATATGTATTACATGACTAGTGTAATATGTAATACATGACTAGTATAATACATGACTAATTCAGTCAATCCAAGAACATGGTATTTATCTGATCTGTGGTAATTCCAACTGAACTACCACACATACAGATATTATGTTGTTTGTTTTTTCATCAATATACACTATCAAAATAAGAAAACAAAGTCCTTTTAGCTGTAAATCTGAGGCCAAGTAACAGGCGGAGAGATGCTTTAAAAGTAGTTAATTTCATAGTTTGCCCTGATGTTACTGTAGATAAAGCATAAGCAATTCTGTTGGACAGATTTATGAATTGTAACAAATCAAACTTAGTCTTAAGCTTATTTAATAAGTACTCTTTTGTTATCCTTAACACAAGCTTCACTTTTGTCATCTTCTGCCGTTAATTCTCTGCCATAGTGATTTGTTTTCAGATTATATTGCAACTGAAGTATTGTGTATTCCATGGTATTATTCATATAGACTGCTGTATAGTGTATTCCATGGTATTATTCATATAGACTGCTGTATAGTGTATTGCATGGTATTATTCATATAGACTGCTGTATAGTGTATTCCATGGTAATTTTTATTGTATATTTTTTATTAGTTCCTCTTATAAATATAAACATGAATAGTAAAATAAATTGCTTACTTTGTTCTCTCATATTGGGCTTTGTAATATACATGTACATCCACTGGACTTGACCAAAACCTTATGTAACACACTCACTTTTATACAACAAATTATAACAGAACAGATTGTTCCTTTTTTAAAATTACATTAATATCTGACAGTATCATGCTCCCACACTGAGGCTCTCATTATGATGCAAATTTTTATAAACGTATTTATAGTTGTTTGTCCTACATTTGTTTTTGTAGTTTTCATGGCGTTAAACCATGGCGTGTGACCTGCTGTATAGTTCCACTTGATCAGCATTTTTAAGTCTTGTATTGAATTCAATTTGAAGGATTGCTACCATAATTGTTTTGTTCATGATGCATTATTGAGGAATAGAAACCTAACTGTACATAGGTTTATGCAGGTAAAATTCAGTGAAATTTAGCTAATATTTATTTTGTCAAATGCTATCTAAAGTGACCATTATCTTGGATAAATGAGAGTAGACTGTATATGAATATAACTAAAATAAGAAAAAAAAATGCAGATGATCTGACTGAAATCAGATTTGCTTGATGATGGGTAGCCTTTTGTTTTCGCAGTCTTGCTTGAAAGCAATTGTACTATAAGGTTAGCATTTTGTTAAACATTCTTAAAATATTTCTCTGTTTATGAACAAGAGCCCTGCAAATGCCTATTTGTATGATGTGTTTAAGGTATGTTTCTTTACTTACCAGGGTTGTGCTCAGGTAAGCTTGGCAGATTTTGATCCTAAGGAAGTGTCCATACGATGGTACAATGTCCTGAGTTTCAAGTTTATGCAGTCAGACCACACTATGCAATCTTCAGTCAGTAGTGATTCTAGTATTCGAGAAAATGGGGAAAGCAGTAATACAGCATTGCCTGCACAGACAGTAACCGAAATTGGACAGGTAGGAGACAAAGTCTTCTTCAAAAACAGCAATATGTATTTTTGTGCTAAGGCCAATTGGGTTGGTCTGTTGGAATAAAATTATTTTTCTAATTATTTTTCCCCATCATTTACTGAAAGTGAACCATATTTGTTTGACCTGATATAATTCCTTTGGTTGCTTGGCCTAATTTAATTCCTACTCATTAACAATATCCTGTACAGTGGTTAGGAATGCACGCTCAATAAAATAACTTAAATAATTTTTGTTTGCTGGATATAACTTGTAAATTGAAATAGACTGATTAGTGAACAGCATGCAAAGGCAGGCATTGTTGAATCATACTTTCTAGTTTGGGTCATGTAGGAACTTAAAAATAGTGTGAGAAATTATAATTATTATATTAATTAGCATGATCTGCTACCTACAAATATAGTCTTTTAAGGGTAGATGCAGATGGATTAGGTATTAAGTTTTATGCAGTGTAAAAAAAGATTTGAAATATGAACAGAATAAAGAAAGAACAGTTTATGGGCATTTATCTTGTAAAATATAATGAGATGTCAATAATGATTGCGTTTTCTCATAACACATGCCTGGCTGCCAGTAGCAACCTTAAATTCTGATATCGTGTAATTTAAAGACAGATCTGGCCCTGTATTCTCAAAAATGAACAGTAAACTCCAGCATAAGATCAAAACCTCAAATCGTATATGAAATTTTGGGTGCACTGATGACACTGACATTAGGCAGTTGGATACAGGGACCCATCTTTAGAAAATCAGAAAGATTATGTTATTTAAGCTTTAATTGTAACAAAAGTTATAGACTGTCAGAGGTTGTGGACTTTGAGCTTCTTGCTCAAAAGGCCCCCATTTCACTAAAATTACCTCCCTTTTTCTCATATTGGGATCTTACATTAACTTGCTCATGATACTTAGACATTTTATCAGTATTTTTGACAGTTGTGAAATATAGTAGAAAGGATACAAAATGACCGTACAAAATGACCACCATAATCTGGAGCATATTATGTTACTGATGTTGTCTGTTCATCTAAATGTCTGTTAATAATTTGTTTTCCTCACTATAAGTTTAGTTGTCCAACATCTTTTGTTAATGAACCTTGAGAATGACTTGCTCTTGGGCTAAGGAATAATCCAATTTGATTGAAGTGTCAGAAGTCAGTGCGTGACTGAAATAAGAAAAATTGTTTCCCCACAATGACTTTGGATCATCACTGTCTACATTTACCAGACTTTGTGACTGATTTGATCTTGCGGTAAAGAAGAACTTTATAAATTTTGGACTTGAAAGATCAAACGTCAAGGACATACTGACAGAGAAAAGGAAAATGGTTTCCACACAGTAATTGGAGATCTCCATTTTTGGTTCGGCCTGTGTAGGTTCAAGTCTCAGGTTTGGCCAATGTGGGTATGTGAGAAAGCTTGCCAGTAGCTTCTCATGGGTCAGTGGTTCTTTTTGGGGTTTTCCCAGGTTCTTCCTCCACCATTGATACTGGCCACCATATATAGCCTATCTTGTGCTGAAAAATGGCATTAAACTCTACAACAATAACAACCATTTTTGGTTATTATGAATGACTTGCTGTTGGTATAAGAAAGATCCTGATTGATATTGAAGTTGAAAGGTCAAACTGACAAAGAATAACAAAATGTTGTCCACACAATGACATTTGTTCTACAAGTTACTCAAAGATTGGTGTGCATTATGGCTGGGTATATACAGTACAAGTGAGTTGCAGTCATGGCTCCTTGCAGTTTATTTGTGCAATATGATGGCAGTGTTAGAATATATAATAGAAATTGACTCTTTTCGTACCAGCTGCATGAGGTATTGCAGTCATGAAGACCCTCAATATTAATATTTAGGGTGTTTTATTTTGTGTTTGATAAGTTCCAAATCATCTTTCTTTCTACCCCACCCCCATGAATTAATGCTCTGCCATTTAAAAAAAAAACAGTAACATACCTTTATGGAAAGTTTTGTGTTATATAAAAACGTTATTACCGACATTATCCTTTTTATCTCCAAGTATTATGAAAATGACTTTTAGGGAGATCTGTGCATGAAAATACTTTAATCTATTACATATTTTGAAAATATTTTATTCTAATAAATTTTAAAATTATGTTGAGGTATGAAGTATTAATAAAAAGCTTAGATTTTAAAATAGTGATGCATTTCTTTTTTTTGTCAGTACATTTTCCTAACGCCTGTAATTTGCAGAAGGAGAACAAAGATAAAGTTGCCCAGCTGTTGGAGGCATCTTCTGCAAGGTTACAGAAAGTTCCCACTTGTAGTGAAGGAAGAAGTTCACCAGGAGATGGAGCAAAGGAAAGGTAGGGTGACAATTTTTTTACATCATAATGGCTTGATGTATAATACAGAAACTTTGATCCATGATCAACTTGATCCCTTTTGTTTAGCATAGATCATCTTAGTATAATGCTCCTCTCCCCATCAGTCCGTCACTGCCTTTATAATAATGTCCCTCACAATCTGCGAACAGGACACAACTTGCTTTGGCAAAGGATTTATTTTCACTATCTTTTCTTCCTCCGGATGAGAATATTCCCCATTTATTATAAAATATTTTCATCACATGAGGGGAAACCCAGGCCGCTTAATTCAGGTAAGATTGCATTTGATATCTTGTAAAGTCAGGAAGTTTAAAAATCTTTGGTATATTAAGGACTCGAATATAAATGTGTAGTCATTTCATGTCTTGCCATTTTGAAAAGCCATTTTGTGATCCTGTGAATGAAGAGACAAACCACTTGGATTACAAAACAGCAGCAGGCTGTTTCTGAATTAGGGATCATGCCAGATGTCAAACAGCATATTATAAGAAATGGTCCCTTATAGCCAATCACAGAAAACTTTCTGGGCATTTTCATCTTTTGGGTGCATTCCTACTGATGTTTTGGTTGTCATTTTAATACACCTGCCATAAGGCAGAGTGTATTATGTTAAGGTGTCCCTCCCTCCCTCGAGTTGTCCGCATTCAAGAGTTACCAGACTTTTTGGATAGCTCACACATGTGGTGAAGAAGAACCCTGTTAAGTTTGGAGTCAAAAGGTTAAAGGTTATGGTCTTTGTGACTGAGAGAAGAAAAACGGTATCTGTAAATTAATTTGAGGTTTCCATCATCTAAAGTTAAAAAAAAACTTTATGGATGGCTATCGATTTCATGTTCAACGGGTGAAAGGTTAATGCCACTTTGAATGAAAGAAGAAAAAGAAACTAGTGTTAATGTACATCACAGACCTTGGCAGAACTTCCTGGATATCTTACACTTGGGGTAAGGAGGAAACCTATTGATCTTAGATCTGAAAGTCCGAGGTCAAGGTCACTGAAGGAAGTGAAGTTTTTTCTGTACAACAACTTCATGCAGTTCTTCACTTTTACATTTTTTATAACTCCCATGAAATGCTTCTACATGCTACCTTCATGTTATCACCCTAGAGGACTATTAAACACAGGGTTGGCATACAATGTACCATTCCATTCTCTTGTTCTCATTTGTTTAACTTGTAATGAAATTAATATTGCGTTTGCCTTCATATATTAATATAAATAGATTATTATTGAAAAAATCACTTTTGCGAGTATAATGCTATGTTCACTAGAAATGTCACAAACAGAAATAGACCTTTCTTGGCAGGATAGATAACAGTTAAGAAATTGATTCTTAACACATTTAAAAATTCAGTAAAACTATAAGCCAGAACTAAATAAACTTCAGACATCTGTATCTTGCAATATTGGTTGTGTGCTTTTCTTTGTTTACGAAGACTAAAAAGTGAGCATCTTTCTACAACTAATGTTTTTAGTCATTATGATTTTCTCTGTATTTTGAATGCAAAGAAACTTGATTTTTCAAACAAGCCTCATGAATTGTGCATTACCAGTATAAAGACAATGTTGCAATAATTAATGTTTCATATTTTGATTTGTAAATCTGATACAGAATAATAAAAAGAAATCCTAGTTTAAAAAGTGATAAAAATTTACATTTTTTTTACATTTGTAATTTCATACCAAAAGGTTCAGAACAGGTAGACTATCTTTCTAGACCCATTTATTCACATGGCTGAAATTTTTACAGCTTTTCCTGTTGGAGGTTTTGTTGCACATAATTTTTAGGTGTAGATTATGAGTTAGCCCTTGCACTCACTCACATGCTTTCTGTCATATTTCTGATCGGTCTTACAGTAATTGCTGCATGTTTATATAAACATTAATAAATTTCAAGTATCTTTTTAAAGTTGTTTTATTTAATTTTTTTATTTTATTTTTTTAATTCTACTGACATGGATCAGAAGGACTTACAGGATGGTCTTTAATCTGTCCATCAGTCTGTCTGTATCATGACTGTCATCACTACTACTCCAAAACTACTTGGAACATTGCTTAGAAACTTTAAAAACATTAATCTCTTGGTCTGCTTGGTCAAATGGTGCTTCTTGAATATCCAATATGGCCTCCACAGGAAGTCTTACTGCTACTCTTCCAACATGGGGTTTCACTATAAGACTTCTTATGATATCTTGTTGGACTTAATCGAGTATTGTGCTCATCTGACACCCAGTATGTCCACTACAGCAGCAAATTTGAAACTCTCTTTATTGCTGTAGAATATGAGATAATTTTAACACCCCACAGTTAAATGCAAGAAATGGTATTATATTGAATTCCTGGAGTTTCTTCTGACCCAGTAGAGCAGTAGTCCCTTCAACGGTGTTTATGAGTGCTGTTAAGGCTTGAGGTGGAGCTTTGGAGGGGTAAATTGGGACACTTCATTGACTGATTGATTTGGGTTTTGTAAATATTGTACTGTATGGTTTAAAACCCATCTTCATTGAAAAGTTTTTGATCAGATGCATAACACAAAACATACAAGGTGCCCATTTTTCTCATAAAACTTTCTAATCCTAATGTATGTACATTTATCCACACTGTTGCACAGTCTCCATATTAAACATTTGATTAACCTCAATCTTAGTGTTTTTTACATCTAAATAAAAGTCAGATTTGACAAATAAGGGTTTTCTTTTTGTTCATTTTACATGAAGTATAGGCAAGATATAGGTTTTATCTTTACACGGACAGTACCTTTTTGATGTCAGTGATGTCAGTGGTAATGTTTTGCATAGATTCATTTCTTTGATCTTTTTGAACATATGTTGATCGAAACTCAATGATACGTTTATCTTGAGGTATAGTAAACAGTCAACTACTGCTCATGTTTCAGTGATTGCATGTTTGGTTTCTTACTGTTACATTTCCTAAATATTGTTCCATCTACTGTGTCATACTTATGGTTTAGCAAGTTTTATTTGTGATTATCTGTGCTTTCATAAAGGTGCAGTGACCTATTTTTTTTAGAGTTAATTGAATATACCAGAGTTTTTTTATAATCATGAAAGTTTAAAATGAGGAAGACAAATGTTACTGATCAAGTCTTGTCTTTACTTGATCTTGATTACTGTGGTGACAATGTTCATTCTAGGTTGCATCAATGTGCCATTAACCCAAATATTTTTTAGCTAATTAGCACAATACAATTGCCTCTATGACATAGATAGATTACATGAGAAGTTTCCATATATATATATATATATATATAAAATTGGCTAAATCATGTGCACCAATACTAGCTTACTGGCTTGGTTTCGTGGAGCTTAATTGCATTTTTCAGCACATAATAAACTATACATTGCAGCTAGTATAATTTGGTGGATGAAGGACCCATGAAGAACCACCAGCCTACATGAAGCTGCTGGCAAGCTTTCTCACATTCTATTAGATGAGCCAAGTTAGAACTTGCACAGATGCACAGACAGAAATGAGATGTGTGAATGATCTGTAAAGGTGAACACCCAACAACCAGGCATCCCTCTGGCATACTGAATCAAGTGTACATCTTATGAAAGATGATTGTTTGCATGGCCAACCAGTAATGAATGAGTAGTTAGGAAGTACATGCTTAAAGACAGGGCCTTTCATTAGATTTTAAATTGGTGTGTGAGTTGCCAATGTAGGCAGGGGCGTGGGGGACCTCCCCTGGTGGGGATACTGTTTTTTTTTCTTCAAGTAGCCATGTGTCAAGTTAAAGTTGCCAGTTGATCCTGGCTGATAAAGAAAATGAAAAGAGGTGAAATCGACAGCAAAATTCCTTTTGTATTTATTTCCAAAGTAGTTTACAGGGAGGCAAAATGTAGACTCAGATACCCAAAATACAGTTTTAAAGGGGGATGGTTATTCAGGCATGAAAAATTCAAATTCCAGGTGTGGCACATATAATTTAGTGGATGGAAACTTAGTTACAGATAATAATAAGGCTGATAATGCCTTCAGTTTCTTGCACGAACAAAAATCTAGTCAGAATATTTCAGACCGTTTTATTTTATTTTATATCCTTTTATGGTTTTCATGTAAGCCCTTGGGCAACGCTTTTCTTTCCTGGAATGAACACTTCACAAATTGGCTTGTATTCACACGTTATTTAATGGCTGAAAACTACATTTTACAGTTTCAATCAACATAGATAGACAAAACTGCACATGTTTTCCAAGTAGGCAGAAAGAAGTTTGATACGGCATTGGAATCTTGAGGCTGTCAGGCCAAGACATTTATTCCAGCAATCTGTCAAACTAGTTCTTTTCCCCAACTCAGAATAAAACCTTTAATAGCTTTGTATTTATTAAATATCCTAATTTTATTCACACATTCTTTAATTTTTAGTGTGTATTTTAATAAAATGAATTAGGGAATTTGGCATTTAATGAAAGATCCCTCAGACATAACTGGGGCTGCCATAGGCCTAGATACATACTGTGCAGTTGTGTCATTGGTGTGTCTGCACTGCAGATACAGATTTACGATTTAGCTTTGAATTTATAAAAATGTTGTGTTGGACATACCTATTTAATCAGCAGTCACAGGCAAGTGGATTTGGAACATAGGTTCTGGACCAATAAGTGACCCGTTTTTTACACAATGAATAGACACTCTCCTTCCGCAAATTTCAAAGCAAATTTCACATACTAATGGTAATTAAATGCATTCAGTTTTATACTGAAAGCTTGTTAATTTAAAGTACATTCCAATACTCTGTTTTTATATTTTCATTTAATACATAAAATTATTGTTGCATTGAACTTAAGTGATAATTTAAGCATAGTGTTTTAGAAATCAAAGATTCAATCTCTTTCTAACATGCAGAACAGTTCTTTGTATATTCATTTGGATATATTTTAACAATATTGCAGTATTGTTTTATTTTCTTCTCTTTATTTTCTACTTGAACAGTCACAGGAATTTAAAATGCAAACATGTAGTTCCCTCCGTGTGCCCCAGTGTTAAAAAACTAACCAACATTGTAACAAGATGCAGTTCATCTAAATTTACATCACAATCAAAATAACTATTGATCTCTGTGATGCATTTGCCTTTATGTTGGAAATGTTTTTCAGTTTTATCCTCAGATTTAATTAATAAATTCAATTCCTCTGTAATTCTTTAAAGACAAATTGTAAGTCCATTCACTTGAACTTGCTCATTAAAAGTTATAATTGAGCAGACTATAAAGTTGAATCAGATTTTAGCTAAGGTAGGTATTTTAGATGATTTGTAAGGTAGGTATTTTAGATGATTTGTAAGGTAGGTATTTTAGATGATTTGTAAGGTAGGCATTTTAGATGATTTGTATTGTGTAATGTCTCTTGAGAATTAAAAAACATGGGGCAAAATTTTCTTTAAACGCAGTGCATTTTTTTCCCATGCCTTGAATCTTCATATGACTCTCCTATTCTTTCCTTATCTAGATTCAGTAAAGTAACAATACAATCTCTGTCTCTGTCTCTCTCTCTCTCTCTCTCTCTCTCTCTCTCTCTCTCTCTCTCGCTCGCCTGCTCGCTCGCTCACTCAGCAGCAAAAGTCAGTCGTTTTCACTGAATGTGACTGCATTTCTTAAAATTACAGATGTGACATTTTGAATATTTTAAAATGTATAGCAATAAATCAGTCCTGATATTTTATAAGTAGGCTATTATTGAATATTTCAAGTTGTAAAAGTAGTTCCAGGGTGGGTGTTTGATACGGAAATTTTAGGTGTACGATTTGGAATCACAGATTGAACATCTGTATCGAATGTCATATCAGCCACGTAAGATTAACTCGGTGTGTAATAAAGTCCATGACTGCTCAGTGCATTACATCTCATTCCTATGGCCAGAAGGTTGCAGGTTTGAATCCTGCCCAAATCAGGCCAGGTCAGCCACAGTGGTATAAGTTTGAGCCTGAGGCTCAAGTCCAATTGCCATGGCTTTGTATCATCTTTTATGTTGATGTAATATAAAAAACCATCCAGTCCATCAATCAATCACCTTTATTGAAATATCTCTATATGCAGTCAGCTTGTTTACAAAATCAGTTTTGCACACATACATGTTAAGATTATCCTGCTTCTCAAGCCTTTTATTTTTAAATAAGAATCAACACCAAACAATTCTGATCCACCGGGATGGAGTAATAATCATCAAAATTGCTGCTGTTACTAATTAACTGCATTCCAAAGATTGCTCTGGAGTGGTATTATATTTTTTCCTGAGGTTTTGCAGGAATTGTTTGGATGCAGTAGCACAAATTGCAATTCTGGCTTGAATTGATATGTCTACAATTGCTTTCCCATCCCTATTTTGCTGCCTGCACTTAAGATACATTTTCTGCTGCAGTCTCGGTGATGGTAGATTCCACTTTACCTAATTCATTGTAGTTTATATGTTAGCTAGTTTGGGCCTCTTACGAAATCTTATGAGGTGGACATAAACGAGTTTTAAGGGTTTGTGTATAAATTGGCATGATTATAGTCTGAATTGATATAAATGTTTTCAGTAATTTGAACTTGCAGTAATTGATAATGGAAAAGCATAAAATAGTTTGCATTTGGCAATCATTTGGCTCATACATAATGGGTTGTTTTCACAGACGTCACGACTGAGTATGCAAATACCCACAATGCAACATGCGTGCACCTTGCGCAGCTATTTTGAGACCCTAACAAACCTTTGTCAACATTAGTCATCATGTATATTCAAGATAATAATCTGATTTAACTGTCGATAAGGACATTTACTTCATCGAAACGGTACATAGATTGTGCTTGAAATTAAGTACCCTATAGCACGAAAATAAAAATAAAGCTGGAAGTTCCCTTGCTTATATTGAAAGACAGAATAGTGAATTTGAACTGTAAGCGTGTATATTGCTATCAAATAAAAATGAAATCCATTTATTTTTTCACAAACAGACAATATTGACATTTTTAAAAAGTGTTTTGTATCATATCCCTAAGCTTGTCATCTTGAAAAATCATTTCTGGACAATGATTTTCGGGATGCAAATATCAGTTCTGAATTAAAATTTCATAGCATGTGTTTTATGTTGGAAATTTTATGTACAAATACTTTTCGTAACAACAGGTGTTTGTGCCAAAGACAGTTGACAAACCGATTTAATTAGTATGATCAAATATTGTATTTGTGGTGGAGATGATGGCCGTTGGATGATATCGAAGGAAAGAGATAACCATTAGAGAAGTTTCATCTTCAGTGTATTCAAATGAAACACGTGCCTAACAGAACATGACTTTGTGTTGAATGTCAAAACAAAGTATTCCTGAAATGCTTTTAGAAACATGAAATTATGCTTTTACAATTAGCTTTTTAACTTGAACGATAACGAAATGATTGATTTCAGCCCATGAAAACTGAAAATCATTTACATGTTTCTACTTGTTTGTGTATCCATTTGTTTATGCATTTGTTATCGATCAATCAGTCTGTTTATAAAAGAATAACAAAGATGGTTGAAATTAAAATGTTTTGCTTGAAGAAAACAAGTAGGAAAGTCATGCATTCGGTCTCGTGCGGTTAACATGCACAACAGAATGTGATGTATTATTATATTTGTATGGACAAAATTGCGACTTGCATTCGCAATTATGCTAGAAGAACAATGTTATTAGGTGCCAGTTTGTGCGGCTAGGGACTCAAAATGGCTGATATGGAAGTACATGTTTTGTGACTACGTGTGAAAACAACGGATACAACTTAAGAAAATTTTAATATTTACTAAATAAAATGAAATTTGCAAAAGTTTCTAAATGAAAGTTGTTTCAATTTTTTTGTTTTATTTATTTGTGGAAATGTTTTTGTACATGCTGTGTCAAACTTGTGTCCCTTGTGGCTTCCATTGCATGTGTGTGGAAACCATCTTTTTAACTTCTTCTAATGGCAAAGCTGATATTGATCGAACTTTGCAGGAGTTATCTTTTCCTCTACAGGTCATAGACAAGAAGAGATTATGGGATGGTCTGTTGTCCATTGTCTGTCTGTCATCCATAGTCCATCTGTTAGCATATGAGTCCATCTGTTAGCATATGTTTCTTATCACTACTCCTCCTAAACTGCTTGGATGATTGCCATGAAACTTGACACACATTTATCCCATGGTTTAGTTGGTTTGGAGTTAAAATGGATATGCTTGGAGTTCTTGAAATCTTGTTACTACCCCTCCTACATGGATGGTCACAGCAACACGAGGCTTTGTTCATGAGTGAAATGTTGCTGATCTGACACCCAATATGGCTGCCACAACAGCTGTTTTGAAAACTTGCAATTTCTTCGCCTGAATGGATGATCATATCAGTATGGTGTTTTCAGTAAAAGACTGTGTGATGTCTGGTTGGTGCTAAATTGAAAATGGTACCAATCTGACATCCATTATGGCCAATACAATGGGGGGTTATTCTTGAAAATCTTGTGATTACTTCTTCTCCTTATGGATGGTCATATCAACATGGAGTTTTCAGTAAAAGAATCAGTATGATGTCTAGCTGGTCTCGAATAAAATAGTACTAATCTTGCATCCAGTAAGGTCACCATTGCAGCCAGCTTAAAAATCATGATAAGTCTGCCTTAGCAGAAAATCATTGATGTGTGGTTTTCACTAAAAGATGTCTTATGCTGTCCAGTTGCTCTTAAATGAAGATGGGGACAATCTGAAATCCAGTATAGCCAGCACAGCAGCCATCTTGAAAATCTTGTTATTGCTACTCCAGAAAAAAGAAAGTCAAGCTCTGAAAATATTGTAATCTTGACTCCTTCCACATGGATGGTTTTATCAATATAGGGTTTTTACCAATAAACTACTTATTATCCTAAATCATACCAGTCATACATCCAGTATGGCTGCCACAATGACTGTCTGAAAAATCTTCCTGTCACTACTCCTCCTGAATGGATAATCATTATGTATGGGGTTCTCACCAAAAGACTTTTAATGATGTCTACTTTGACTTATTCAGTATGTACACTGTGGCAACTGATTTGAAAATATTATCAGTGACAAATATCAGTGATGGACATCTGACAGTTAAAAAGAACAAATAGTCTTATCTTGACTTCCTGGACACACTTCTCACCCATTGGAACCTCAGTCCCTTCAAGAGAATTTTGTTTGTGACGTGTTAAAATTTGTTCAAGGGAACCACCATAAAAGTTGTGTAGTTTTTTTGGCAACTTGGTGCAAAACCATTTTTTGACTTCCTGAGGAAGAATTAATTTCAGTGAGCCTTGGCATTGTTGTTAGTATGTGCTTTATCAAAAATTAGATATGGATTGGCTTCTGTAGCAGTGGTGTAGCTTCTTTAGCAACCAAGCAGGGTGGAAGCTTTCTTTTAGTGTCTTTTCTAGAACATTTGAACTACTTTTGATTAATTATGGTAGGAATGTGTCTTAGGATATGCTTTATCAGATTTGAATCCAATGTAGCATCATCACCTTTGGTCTGGCTTTCAGAGGAAACATAGTTATTACCTAATTCTACTTTTTCAGAATGTCAAGCAAATTTTGATCAAACATGTTATGAATGTTTCTGTCAGAATCAATTCCAGAGTCATTACATTAGCAATGATGTGGTTTCCATTGCAAACGTATGGAGGAGCCATTAAAATATGAACTTCCAGAATAATAGTAAAATATATGAAAATACTATCAATGTGATCGAATTCAAATATTTGCTTGTTCACCTTTACACATGTTTTTCTTGCATGATATATGATCAGGCTGTTACTTTTATGCTGAAATGTTGTCCAACAAATCAAAACATTGAAGGCAGAAGACTGTCAGCCATTTAAGAAGCTAAATCATTTGGCACAAAAATGTAAAATGGAATTCAGATACTTGGCCATTACTAGAAGAAAAAAAATAGGAATGGCAACAACTACATTTATTGGACAACCATTTCAAGTTGATCCAAGTATTGCTGATTATGCCACCATGTAAACCTTAGTGGAATTTTGGAAAGTAGCCATCAGCCTCAATTGGGTTTGGAACTGCAGTTTCTGAAACTGAACTGAAAGTCATTAAGATCTAAGTGTGCTTTACACATGCCAGTAGTTTCCCACGGGTTGGTGGTTCTTATCAGGTTTTTCTGGGTTTTTCCTCCACCAGTTACACTGGCCACAATGTAGAGCCTATCATGTGCTGAAAAATGGTATTAAATCCAAAACAGTAAACAGTGTATTTTACCAATCTTTTACTTGAAAAAAATTGTTGACTTCCCCTGCATCAGCTTACTCTTCTGAACTTGTGTTTTTTTTTTCTGCCAAAGCAGTGCATAATATTTCATTATATCTAGCTGAAAATTGGTGTTTATATAGCAAAAAAATAGGCTGCCATGCTGACAAAGTTTGGATAGGATTTGCTGGTATGTGAATAAATAATGCTCAATGAATGTTTTCTCAAACTATGGTGAGGCTTCTACACAGAGCAGGTGGAAAACCTGTGATAGTATTCATCAATCAGGTGTTGATTTTGTTATCAATATTTAAAAAATATATTTAAAAACCCCATCATTGATTGACTTTTTCTGTAAAACTGCCTTACTATTAGACCAGTTGAAGTTACTCAAAGAAAAACACATGTTAAGCATTTAAGATATTGCAAAAGTTTGTTCCAAATAGCTGAAAATTATCATCATGTACAAGGTAACTGCACTGCACCTCATTGCTGAATTTAAACTTTAAAAAACAAAATTTATGCCTTTGGCTTCTTGTTTCTTTTCATCATCAACATCCCCACCCTGCGAAGATATGTACTGTTGGTCCAAAATGAAGATGGTTTCAATTTGATTTTTAATGTCGCCACATCAGTGGCAATCTGAAATTATTGTCACTACTCTTCCTGAATTGTTGGTTGTGTCAGCAGAGGGTTTTGCTTGAACAATTTCTTGAGATATCTAGTTGCTCATCATGGTAACCCATAGACATTTGATATGCCTGCCACAGTGGCCATCTTGAAAATCTTCTTACCGCTCTTTTTCCTGAATGAACAGAAATATCAGAATGGGGTTTTCACTGAAAGACTTCTTATGATGTCTATGTTGTCATAAAGGAAAATGTTGATGATTTTACTTCTAATATGACTGCTACATTGGCCTTAACTGAAAATCTTGACATCTTAGATTTTTC
The DNA here is from genome assembly GCA_028554795.2 of Sinohyriopsis cumingii. NCBI lineage: Eukaryota > Metazoa > Mollusca > Bivalvia > Unionida > Unionidae > Sinohyriopsis > Sinohyriopsis cumingii. Next base: position 167,830,240 of record CM068829.1, read on the forward strand.
TATAAGGCTGGTCATTTTGACATTGTACTTTCACCAATAGACTTCTTATGATGGCTAGTTGGTTCTAAATAAAAATAGTGCCAGTGATATTGAATGTGGCCACTTTAGCCTGTCTTGAAAATCTTGTTATCATTGCTAACAAAGTTGTATCAACATGGGGTTTGTACCAGAAGACTTTTTATGATGCCTCGGTGGTGAAAATAGTGCCAAGTTGACATCCAACATGTCTACCACATTAGCTAATTTGAAAATCATGTTATCGATGAAAACAAAGACTCGTTAAGCATTCAGCACTTAACAGAATGAAATGGTCTTATCTTGAATTCCTGGAGGTTCTTTTCAGCCAAAGAGCTTCTGTCCCTTCGATAACCATTTGTTAAAGCTTACATTAATCTGTCTATTCATCATACTGTTGTTATAAAACTGATCCTAATCTGAAAAATTCAAAATCACCCCTTAGGAAAATTCCAGAGCAGGAATTCCCCCAATGTGTCCAACTCTTGGATAAAATCAAAGAATCTGTGACTGGTTCTGATTACAATTTTGTTCCTCTTACCTCCAGCGTGGCACCATTGAGACAAGCGTTTTATTGCTATTGCCACTCTTTCGTGAATAGTGGCACTAGAATTGAATTCTCTCTAAAGAACATATTCCGGTATGTTAATGTGAGTGTGTCACCAAGAAATTATGCATCCAGATTTTAATGGAATCAGAATTTTTAAAATAGAAATTATGCTTTTTTGTGCATATTTTTAATGGAGTTATTAGTATGGTTCCTGTGAAATCTTATGATGAATACACTTGACTTTCCAATTTTCTTGTATATGCATGTACCAATGAATAATTAAATCTGTAATAACTGTTTTTAAATATAAGTTGGTAACTGAATCACTGAAGTCTATTTTTGATTAGTTTTGTATACCTACAAGGAAGTACATATAATAATATTTTCCTCAGTTAACTGAACTGACTGGGTTGGAGATGGCATGGTATGGAACATAGAACAATAGCCCATTGCAGACTCAGCTCATCATATTTAGCAAGGTTTCACTGTACATGTACAAGTGACAATGTAAATAAGCGCAGTAAAACAAGAAGGTCTGTTAGATCTGGTTTACAAAACTTAAAAATGTACGTGTGCTGGCGGGCAACTCGGCACCCTTTTCAGTGAGAACCAGTTACACTTTGGAAACACGATTTTCTGAAACATTCATATTTGCAGGACATACTGAAAAGGTCTGACTGATTTTATTGACAATAAAATGTGTATTTCAGACATTGGGAATTTTTAGAAAGAAACTTTTATTTAGGCTTGACTGTAAAATACTTAACAGTTGTGTATAATTGCCAAGATATAATTTGGGAATAAACCATTTAATTTCATGGGTAAAGAGTGATTAGCATTAAAACAATTGTCCAGTAGTCATTTTCTAAAAGAGAGGAAATCGTAAGTAAAACAACCCCAAAAGTAATTGAAAATTTCATCTTTAGTTATGATACTGCATTACTGTGGAGTAAAAACAGGGAGTATAGTACGCTGTATATTTGATTATAATGAAAAAAATGCCCACCACTAACTTAAATGGTTTTGTTCCAGTCACTGGTTGTAATTGGTGCAGCTGTATGCATTTTGCATTACCAGTATGGTTGGTTGTTTAATATGAAAGTTCTTTCTGCTTTTCTTGCTCTGTAAACAAAAGGTTTAAGATTGGTGGTGGATGCAGTGTGTGGCAGAAACTATAACGACTCCAGATAATTTCAGCGATTAACTTGTTTTAACAGGCATATATGACAGTTGATTGAGCAGGTATTGGTAGACAAGATTCGCTCTTAAATCTGTCAGCTAATTAATTTACAGTGAGAAACTTCCAAAGATTTGTATATTGTTTATTGCTTGGATGAGTGTGTCACATGACTGAGCAAGCATTTATTGGTTGCTGTTTGCCTTGGACTGGGCAACAGCTGTTTACAGGATGCACTGAGGACCAACACAAAGACTTCATAGCTTTAGTGTTGATGATTCAGTAATAATAACATTAACAATTATCACCGCTTCAACAAGCTAACATCTTTTAAAAAATAAGTGGGACGATATTTTTTTCTTAAGAAAATTTTGGTTTTAAATCAAAATGTGTGATAAACAAGATGTTTACACATTTTACAAAACTGAAGGAAATCCTCATCATCTGCAGATTTGCCATACATTTAGAATGCTTATAAAAACATATCTTTTACATGGGTTTAAGTTTTTTGTATATTGTACATTAAAGTGATTTCATGAATAAAATTTCCTATATTAATGGTTTCGTTACTTTTCTCTCTCTCCACATGTTTGGACAAATTTCAGCTTGGTTTTCATGTAATATTTTTTTTTTACAAAACAACAAAATTGAATGTGCAGGAAATATGTTATTTTATTGGAAACCATTGCTGTTGATGATGTGATTCTTGTCATTTATGTAATGTCTTGGAGTACTTCTTAACAAAGCTTTTCATCTTAACATACCAGACATAACTTTGGGTTATTAATGTGCACAAACTTGCACACAAAAAACCATGAGAATTTTCCTGCAGCATTTCATTGACTAAATGCCAGACATTTGCAGTCTTTCTCGTATGTTTCTCTGGCAAATGCATTTGCTTGAATGCATTATGGGCAACAGGCTCCAAGGAGAAAATGTAAATGATTAAAGGTACTATTTGATCTTCTCTGTTGGATGCTGTTACTGTCAATTAAGATGATACACAATCTTTGAATCATCTTTGGAGAATACTCAAGCACCGTTTTCAGTGTGCTTAGCATTAATATACATACACAGTAAATGAAAGATAAGAACCATATTCCTGTAATCAAGTTCAGATGTCATGTTTGGAAAGTTCTAACATATTCAGTTATTTTCATATTCAAAATCTGTATCATACTCAGTGGTGTTAAATTGTATCATGCTCAGTGGTGTTAATTTTTTTATCATGCTCAGTGGTGTTTATATTGAAATTTATAAGATAGTGGTGTTTATGTTCAAAATTTATATTATACTCATTGGTGTTAATATTTGAACATAGCATTGTTTATATTTATAATTTATACTGTGCTCAGCAGTTAATATTTAATATTTGAACATAGCATTGTTTATATTTATAATTTATACTGTGCTCAGCAGTTAATATTTAATATTTGAACATAGCGTTGTTTATATTTATAATTTATACTGTGCTCAGCAGTTAATATTTAATATTTATACCATGCTCATTAGTGTTTATATTTTTAATTTATATGTTTCTCAGCAGACTTTATATTTTAAATTTATATCACACTTGGTGGGATTTATATTAAAAAAAGTTGTAAGACATAAAAGATGCATGAAATATATATAAAGTCTTGGGTTTGAGCCCTGTCTTTGCCAGTGCTAGTATGCATTGCATATGCACTTGACCTTGTTTGCTACCGTGCATTGTGTTGGTACTTGACCTTGTTTGCTAGTATGCATTGTTTTAGTACTTGACCCTATTTGCTAGTATGCATTGCATTAGTACTTGACCTTGTTTGCTAGCATGCATTGCATTAGTATTTGACCTTGTTTGCTAACATGCATTGTGTTAGTGCTTGACCTTGTTTGCTAGCATTGCATTAGTACTTGACCTTGTATGCTAGCATGCATTGCATTAATGCTAGACCTTGTTTGCTAGCATGCTTTGCATTAAAGCTAGACCTTGTTTGATAGCATGCATTGCATTAATGCTAGACCTTGTTTGCTAGCAAGCATTGCATTAAAGCTAGACCTTGTTTGCTAGCATGCATTGCATTAGTACTTGACCTTGTTTGCTAGCATGCATTGCATTAGTACTTTGCTGGCATGCAAGACAAAATTGGGCATAATCAACCCACTTGAGTTTAGCCTGTGATGGACTGGCATCCAATTTGTGGTTGGGTTGGGGGGACTGTATTCCCCTTGGAGACTAACCTGTCATGGATTGGCATCCACTTTGTAGTGGGCATTTGGGGGTGGCTTACTGTTTGGCACTTGACATTGCTTCTGCCACTTGACCTGAATAAGCTGAGTACAAAAACACCCCTTGGAGATTAGCATGCTGTCATAAACTGACTTACGATTGTTTAGGTAGGGGTAGGGGTATGATTTAGCCACATGAATATAGCCTCAAATGGACATGCATCCTATCTATTTGTTATTTCTGGATACTTGTTCTTTCATGCCATTGAACAAAGTGCAGAGTATATTTTGAGAAGAAATTATTTACAGGATTGTGAGGCAACTACAACCTGTTTATCATGAAGTCTGTCCAGTTTTCTAGTCTGAGCACCTACATGTTTATATTTAACACTATTTCTCAGCCTATTAAGTAGTCATGTATCATTATTTGTAGATTGATCATACAAAACTAGATCACTACAACCTATTTTTCAATCTCTAGTATTCATCTTTAAGGTCTTCTATTGAACATGGTTTCTCAGATACTGTTGCCAGCAACTAACATTACTGCAAAACAAAATGACGTCACGGATATTGTGTGTTCCAGTGGTTTATGAGGTTTTGTGTAGTAATAGCTTCTCACATAATGTGGCCGTGAAATTTGATATGTAGATGAATAACAGAGTACTACTGTATACTATTTAGACAAAACCATGCTTTGCAAAATATCATCATGCTGATGATGTTGACTTTCTTGTGTATTTTTATAAGCACAAATTTATCCAAGCCCCTCTTCATACTCCTGGTAAGGTGTGCATAGTTCCTGGATAAAGAACTTTGAACAGAAATGAAGGTTTCACAAAGCTGCCATCTTCATTGTATGAAAGACCCACCTTGAAATATATGCAGATTTAAGCAATTTACTTTACTTAATCAGGGACCCCCAGACTAACTGCAATTTCTCATATGCCAGTTTCCTGTAGCCTCACTAGTATGGTAAATGTGCCTTTACAGAATGAAGGAAGTTGTTTGGTACAGGTAGGCTGCATTATGACCTTGGTTGAGCTGTAATATGGTTAATATGCCTTTTACAAAATGAAGGAAGGTAATGAGTAGAGATGGGTTGTACTATGACCTTATCATGAAGATGAAATCAGATGGATACAACTAAAATGCTCATGTTGATGCAAACTGTTGGAGACATTAATGCAGAAAGTTGCATAACATATAAACAGTTATTACAAAGTATAGTGAGTGCAGAATGCAGATTCCTTATCAAGATGTTTCTCTTTGTTGGCAAAGAGGCACTTAGGATTTGGATATATTTTTTATACCAAGTGTTTACCCATTGAGATGTCCATGAAATATATATATTATGAGGTTTGGTGGTTTTCATTATTTCCTTGGCAAAGATATAGATCCAAAATAAGATAGACCCTAATCTGTCCTCACATTATGTACTGGCAGGCCTGGGTCTGTGTTGTTTGATCAACTGATTAATCCTAAGAAACTGGGTAGACCCATATCTGGCAGCACATTATGGAATAAATCTGGGTCTGTGCAGTTTGCAGGTGGATTCAGCCTTGGTGAGAATACTGGTATATATGGTAAAAAGATGGTTTGCTGCACATATCAGCATAATTTTGTTGAGGTCAAAAGAATCCAGATAGAGTGTCTTGATGTGGACTTTTGAGTCCTATTGCTCAGACAGATCTGTAATTACAGGGGATGATTTCGTGCCTCATACTGAGATGGATTGATGACTGGGGTGGGGTGGGCAGGGGGTTGTGGTGACTGGTGGGGTTGGGGTGGGGGAGTGTTTGGTTTCAGAATGAAACTATAAAGTTGTTTTCTGCCTTTTTATATCCTTAAAAAGTTGCATGTGACTAAGTCCACTTTCTGTGGGAAAAGAAAATGAACAAATGGAATGATTCAAAAGACTCTGATTTGTTAACTATAATATGTACCCTTTCTAAAAGATGAAAAACCATCATGCCATCTATATATTGTATAGATGAAAAGAAGTAACTTTTACTGGAAAACTCCCATTTTCCTGCTAGGTGGTCACCTCATCTCATGTTACAAGTTGAAACTTTTGCTTGCAACTATGCCTCTGAAGAAACCAATGTTTAATTTTCTGGTATAGTAAGTCAGAATGTTGACATACACAGCATATACTACTTTACATTTTTATTGATGAATGTTTTATATTTGTGTAATATTTTACTGGGTTTTGTACGTGCTCTATCAGTTGATAATACTTTACATTTTCTTTGTGTAAAATTGCACTGTTATATTTCAGTTGATTATACAGTTCTTAGGCAGACCTGCCACTTACCCTAATGTACTTGGGATCACCCCAGATTTTTGCTTAAAAATCTGAAAATTCTGATTTTCTGACTTTCTGATTTGTTAAAATGCCCCCAGAAATTATGTTTTAATTTATGATGGCTGTGCCACCTTCACAGAGAACAAAATTCTGTGAGGAATACACTACAATCATACTGTGACAATCCATCATTTTTATATTTTCGTCTTTTATGCTGATATTTAGTGTGTTAATTTAAATATGGTATGACTGTAGCTTACATTTTTCATGTTAAGTAAATAGCACAAGACAGCAGGGATGTCATTTCTTTTTTTAACGTTTTTGTAAATATATGGTTGCAAACACAGCCTTTTTTCTTTCACCAGGAAGAGCCACCAACCTATGGGAAGGTATTGGCAAGCTTTCTATTTAAATGCAGATATAAAGTAATGTCCCATTGCCAACACATTTTGGGTGTAAACCAGATCTTGTGTGCCATTTTCAAATTTTCTTTTAATGGCTTTGTTGTGCAGAAGAGGTGCAGCTGTTTTGTTTATGATCTCTCTTTTCATCAGGGAATGTGAGCAAAATAACTCTTTGTAAATGAGTGATGGAAAAATCCAACACTTTTATCTCACATTTATTAGGCTGGAACTTTGCAAACTCATTTTTCTACCCACAAATTTTGACTTCTTGGATGCGAGTTCCCTTTCCCACACAGGTATATGTGATTAAAATTAATGATATATTTTGCTTTTGGATAGAAAAATCCCACAATGGAACTTGTAATAATTTGGTAGGAATTCCCCAAAGCCTCCTTCCTGCCCACAAATTTTGACCACATAGGTGAGAGTTCCCAGTCCCACACCAATATTGTATGATTGTATCTACTACTAATATTTAATTGTTCATAATTATACCTCGTTAATATATTGTAACTTGTTTATAATGAATGGGAAGTATTTAAGACTTGCTGACTTCTTTTTATTCTTATTGCAGTAATTTTAAATCCCACCCAACAGTCTCCTCACTGAAAGAAGAAAGCAGTGATGAATCTACAATTATCTCATCACAGACATCAACACTCACACGAAATCAAGGTAACTTAACTTTTAATTGCCTCACAAAAATACCATGCAGCAGATAACAAAAGGATGTCATTTTCTTTTATGACAGTCCTGCCTGCCATTATTGTGAATGAATAACTTTTAATTCAGGGTTTTGTGAAAAATGAGATTTTTGTGGGTACGTCAATTTATGGATTGGGGGAATGGGCCTTATTGTCTTTTCAGAAATATTATTGTTTGTTGGGACATTGTGTTAATGGTTTATAGCAAGCACAGGGTATATGAAAATTGATGCACATGAAAAAATAGTTAATTTTCTGAAATTCTAAATCTGGATGAAGTAATTTGCGTTGGGTTCCTATATTCATCAGGATCAAGCATCATTATTGATCCAGCCAGGATTTCATTGTTTACTCCGCCTTCTGCTACTGTATTACTGTAAGGGCTATATGTAGTTGACATCATTAATGGGGCCTTCAGAGTAAGCAGTTCATAAAACTTGTTAGAGAGGAGTCTTCGAATCATTGAAAAAATGTAATGTAGAAAAACTAAATTTAAATGAAAATGCCTGTGGAATACCACCACAGTATGTTTCTTTATCTGCTACATTTTTCTAAATTCAAGTAATCCAAATAATTACTAATATATGTTAATTTGAGCAAATTGAGATTTTCAGGGTGGTAATAAACAAATGTCAGTTACTCGGACCTTTGACCTTAACATTATAGGCCCAGAGGAGATGGCGAAACATGGAGATGACACACTGACACTGGAGGAGGAGGAGATGGATGGGGATGAAGAAGAAATGGAAGAAGAAGATGAAAAGGTAGTTGTATCATTGTCTGTTATGATTTTTAAAGGGAGGTAGCATATACCTAGAACTAAAAACTGATAATTCAAACTTTTTATTGGTACAGACTGAAAGAAGACCAGAATGTGTTTCTAAGCAAGTATCAACATTGATATTATTTCAATTGAAAATCATTTTGCCCAACCCCTTGGACAGTTCAGCATAAGCAACACATTGTGTGCAATCCAAATTTTTTTCTATTTTGTCTTAAGGCAGTATGGTGTTGAATGCCATGTTTTGTGGATAAACAACATCAAATTCTATTATTCAAAACGTAAATTTGTAACCTGCCCTATTACAACATTATCTTTTTTAAAGTCATTTTTTGGTGTCAGAAGGATAAAACAGGTAAATTCGAAAAGAGTTAAAGATTGAGAGATAGTTTACAATGGATTATGGTCAACTGTTAATTAATCCCTTTGAGTGATGTTATGTCCATTTGATGGGCCCCAAGTGGCCGAGTGGTCTAAAGAGCTTATTCCAGATCCCTGCCATCTCACCTCTGTCTGCATGTGTTCGAGTCTCAGGCCTGGCTAATGTGGGTACATGAGAAAGCTTGCCAGTTGCTTCTCATGGGCTGGTGGTTCTTCCCAGGGTTTTCCAGGGTTCTTCATCTACCAGTTATACTGGCCTCCATGTATAGCATATCTTCTGCTGAAAAATGGTGTTAAACCCTACAACAACAACAATGTCCATTTGAGCCTCTTTGATATGTATTTGTTTTAAAATGAAAATTGAAAAAATAAACAACATGCATATTGAAATACTTTTTTTTAACAAATCTGTTAAAACTGATCTAGAGGCTTCCTGGTTGATCTCATTAAATACTTTGGTCTTATTTTCAAATATATAGAGAGTATCATTTTCTGCAAAACTCCTGTATTAATTTTGATAGTGTCTTTGTTGACAGGATTACAGAGAAATGGAGATGATCCAGGAGGTCATACAAGGGTTTGAGAATGCCCTAGAGGGCATCATTTCTAGTGAGGATTCTACTGACAAGGATGATCTTCTGAAAGTTGACATGTGCGATGCAGGTACCAACACTGATGGCAGTTACCCCATGCAGGATCGGCATCAGTCACATGAAGCTGCAAGGGGCAGCACCATTCGCAGATCTCAAACCTTCTCACCAGCATGTCGTCCAGGAGTTAATTACATATGCAAAGTAGGTCCAAATCTGTTTACATTTTGGATTGATAGTCAAACAAGTAATTGCAAGATCATTTGTTTTCTTTGGAAATGCATTGAAGAGTAAGTGACACCTGGCCTTTAATGGAATAAAAAAATAGGATTACATGAAAGATTTCCATACACTAGTCATGGCAGGATTATTTTCTTCATTTTGCTATAGTTTGTTTATGCAAAATAATCATTTGAATTATTAAATACAGATTTGTATAAAGTAGGTCCTACAATTGTAATACTTCATTATCCTTCTGCTTTTAAAAAAATATTACAACTGTTTTGATACCCTCAGTCTGAATGTGCAGTATCGTTCTTTCTGTCTGGTACTGCCAGGTGAAACTTAATTAAACCTTTGCAGCTATATTACCCCAGTCATAAGCATTCAATACTTGTTTATACAGTAACATATAATTTTGAAGGTCTTTTGTCAAAATTTAAATCAACCCTTTTGTAAATGTCTTTAAATGATGGAATATTTAATCAAATCATCTTAAGGAGTTTAGGTTGGTTGAAAAATCTTGTTTGAGATTTTATTGGCACACATAAATCAGGGTTAAACATTTTTCATTACAAAATAAGATTCTAATACTTTGCATTTATTGTTTTTTTTTCATACTGTGATAGGAAATGTGTATTTTGTATAACATACACATATATTGCTCTGGAATACTTTAGAATTAAAGGTTTGAAAGGCAACAAAATAATTTATGCTCATTATGTTGTTTCCACATAGCAACATAATACAGGTCAGCAAAGTAAAGTTAGAATTTGTATTCTGTACATTGAAATGGCTTTAAATACCAATTTATAGGAATATAGTCAGATTTGTTTCGTGTGACTCATTTTGTGGTTTTGTACATAATCATCTTTTTTGACATATATGTTTTGGAGACTCTTGAAAGAGAAGCTTCTTTAGATTTGGAAAATGCATGTTTTATAATCTAAAATGTTCTTCAATTCCATATTCAGTAATGGTAGTATGTGAACCTTGAAAAAATTTATCTCATCCTGGAAACAACATGGAAAAGATTTGGAAATTTATATTTAGAAAAGCGTGAGAACCATGTAAAAATGGATATCCGACGTTATGCCAATGTGCCATTAACCGCCCCTCCACACACACACACACACACACACACACACACACACACACACACCTCTGCTTTACTAATTGCCACTATTTTGGGAGAGAGGGTACTGTCAGAGTGGAGAGCTTCCAACATAGTCAAAGGGAGACAACTCTTATAATGTGACATTACTTATTATGAAGGAGGTTTAGCAGTATGAAATTGCCAAATAATAATTTCTTAAGCATGCTGTGTATGTATTACATCAAATATACTACAGGTACTTGGCTGATAATGTCCACTTTGAAGGCATTTGTTAAGTCTGTTATCACACTGTTAACATAATCAATTGCATGCCTGTAAATAGATACATTTAATCTATTATTTTAGTTTATTGATTGGTAATGAAAATACTATAAGAAGAGAACAGATACTCTCATCCTTCTCATCTCAGACATTCAAAATCAAAAACAGAAATTAGAGCATGTGACAGACTTGCAGTCCATTATGTTTTCTCTTTGTAATAGGTGATACTGGCCATCATTGTGCAATGGAGCCTCTCTGGCCAGCCTTTTTCTGGATACCTAATACTTTAAAATCGGCATCTGTTCAGTACATTTATACCTGTTATTAAGGCTGCGTTTTATTTTCTTCCAGTTCTTACTGTTGCCAACATGTATGTAAATTCTCTGGTTAGGGTACAGTGTTGCAGTTTTCAGTAATCATATATTATTATATCATTCCAATTATAAGTGATGATTCATGTTTTCAGCATTGAGATCTCCACTTTATACTTCAGAAAATCTCCTTTCTGTTTAGCATTTTGTAACTTTAAGTTTAGGATCATTCTTTTCAGAAACCAAGGTTATGATTCAAAACATCTCTATTCTTGCTTTTTGTTTCCAGCTGAACCGAAGTGACAGTGATAGCTCCATGCCTTTATATAAGAGAGGACCCTTTCAGAGGAACTCTTTGGAGAGGAGAAGTTTGAGACACAAACGGGTTTGTACAAACTGAAACACTTTTCTTAACTTTTCATCAAACCACAAACCCAGTATTTTACCTCTGGAATTAAAAAATGTCAGATAAATAATTTAGTGTTAATTAAGTTCGAAAACAAAAAAATTTCAGAGATACAGCAGTCTTTAAAATGATACATTTTATTGCAGTGAGATATAAGTATATATATAAAATAATGTTATGTTTTCAAAAACATGGAAGGTCCTTAAAAGGTCAAAATCATGCAGCTAGACTAGTTCGTTTTGTGACTACAATACACTATGCATGTATCAGAAATGGTAAACAACATGCAGTAGACTGGTTACAATACACTATGCATGTATCACAATGTAACAGATGGTTGAAATGGTTGAAATGATATTTATCTCACCTAGACACCCTTATAAATTATTATCACATCATTACTCTTATTGCCATTGGTACTTGAATCATTTGTGGCATCATAATCATGATGAGAGTTATAATGATCATTTTTCATATACTTTAAATTTCATCTTTCATTGTCTTTCCTGTTTGAAACAGTATTATTATTCAGGGCGTTAATTCATTTGAATGTAAATTGATATGGCAGATAAAGTAAGTTGGAAACTTGGTTCTTTTATTCTGTTAATTTCTGTTGCCATGACCACTTCTTAGAAAATTACACTAATAGTTGTGTTTTCTTTACAGTCCCCAGACTATGCTAACTTGTTTGGTGGCAGATTTTTGCCACGTACATCCTTAGACTTGGAGCTGGATCTGCAGGCTTCACAGACCAAATTATCATACCTTAAGGATGAAATTAACAGATTGAAGGAATTGAAACAGCGTTTAGAGACTGCCAAGTCAAAAGGTAATGAATTGCTGAAAACTTCTTCACACAATCTGTTTTCTAAACTCTTGGTGATTTTTCATACAATCTGTTTTCTAAACTCTTCTTTTGGTAATATATTCCTTGCTAGTAATAAGCATGGACACCTGTCATGAAGACATATTTTGGGAGTCAATTTTACCTGACATTTTGTTTGGCCCCCATTTATTGTAGTTCCAGTTATTATGTTAATGCTTAGAAGGTCTTGGACTTCATAAAAGCGTTTAGTTTCTATCAAGAATTTGACCTTGTATTTTATGGTTTTTACCCTTGTTTTCCTTGATTTGTTTTATGCTCTATTGGGTACACAAGTTTAGCAGCACTGTAGCCATTATTGTGCTGATGTGTACATAAAAAAAACCAAAACAATAGATGCATACATCATTTAAAATGAGTCTCTATGAGCTGAAAATATTGGTACAAATTCAGAATAAATCTGGCATCACAGGGTGTTTCAGGTAGATTATTATATAACATGTTGAAATTTGTATTGTTTCATTTTGTTGGAGAAAAAAAAATTAAGTGTATAGTTGGTGTTCATCAGTCACAATTGAGAGAGAGAGCTTGTACCAGATAAAGTTTTCGTCTGTTATCCTGGAAATGTATTACCATTTTTATGCATCGAAAGGGGATGGGAAAGCATCCTGACTTATTAAAACTGTCCCCTTTCATCTCTGATTTCTAGATATGTACATATTCACACTGAATCAGATTTAATTAAACACTTGACCAGTTTAGAAAATAAATGACACCCCCCAAACAAAACAGGTTGCCTTGTCTACAGGCATAAGCAAAAGAAACAGAGAAAGAGAGAACAAGCATATGTCAGTTAAATTTTTCTCCATTTGTCTTGGAAATATGTTACTGTTCTATATGCAGTGCATGAAGAATGAGAAGGCACCCTGAATTATTAAAACTGTCCTCTTGCACCTTGGTTTTCTGCCTACGTACATATTTACACTGAATTCTACTTCAAGCATCCTAGACACCTCCCTTCCCCCCACTTCCTATTTACTTCAGACATACTAGACATCTTCCCTCCCTCCACTTGAAAGTTGTCATGCCAGCAGAAGAAGGGTGGCATTGGGGAGAGCCACACAGAAGAATATAGCTGTAAGGCACAACTTGATCCAGTTGACACCATTGCTGATAAATGATTTTAAAATCTTTAATCTAGTGCAACAAATATGTCTGCTAACATTTTAGATGGTTTACTTGGCAGATAAATTACAGTTAAACCTCTGTAACAAACCTTGACAGTATTTTCCTCCGGTCACAAGTTGGTTTAGGGTGCTGATTGTTAGAGTAGTTTAAGTGTGGCAAAGTCATTGGGAACCTCATTACAGGAGGAGACATGTTTATGCATGCCCTTGGTCCATGTAAGACGATATTTGCACTGCAGATGAAAATTAGGTTAGAATGGTGCCGATATGATGCCCGTAATGCACATGAAAAATGTGACATATGCAGCATATAAAATCTTTTGGAGATTTAAGACAAGGCAGCCATAAGGAGGTCAAAGTGCACTTCATTGAGGGCATGGTGCCACCTAGGAAGTGCTGGGTACAGTGTCCGCCAAAAACAGGTTAGAGACAACACTGCCATTATCACTGGAATACTCAGTATAACCTGGATACTTGTTCTAGTCATACGTAAGGACTTCTTTTGCCTAGTTCCACAGGACTTTGAGGTACACAAGTTCTTCTAAGAGTTACTTTTGATGGACTTGTTAGGTGTCCTGCTTAAGGTTGGTGGTTGTGAGAATTGAACCAAGTCTTGAGTTTGGCAGTCACAAAAGTATGATTTGTATCTGGTTCTCAAGAAATTGCTGTCTCTTGTCAAGAAAATATTGCATGGTCAGTGCACTTTAAAAAAATTTCTGTACCCTTTCCTTGTAGGAGAGACAGAGCTGCCAGCTTGGCTCACAGATGATGAGCAGTTTCAGAAGTTGCTAGGTGATGCTGACAAGTTGGTAAGTTCAGGCGAATGTGAATAAAGAATGGGAATGCAGAAAATGCACCTCATTGATGTAGCCATCCATGACATATCTGCTGTCACAGTATGCATTCAGTACAATTCAGCTAACAGAGGTTTGGCACAGTTAAGCCATACTTGCACATAATTTCCTGTAGGTTTCTCGTTTGATGGACATTATGCTAAATAGATGTTATTTTATTATTGTGATTAAATTTGTTTTCTTCCAATGGACCTGTGACCAGCACTATGTATTGTTAAAGTACTACAAAATATTACCTCACATTGGAAGCTGCCAGTTTTAAGTAACCAAACAGATTGAAAATATATTCACCTGTGAAGAGATAGAATCTTTGAACATATATTTAATGTTTTTAATTTTGATGCTGTTCTATTTCACAAGTGGGCTCCTGTTTGGACAATTTGAAAAGTATTATTTTATAAAAAAAATGATACTATCAATTCTAGACATTTTTGTCAGTTTAATGTTTTTAAAGGTAATTCATATTTATTTGAGAGCAGTCACTTTCATAAATAAAAATCTGATTTTGTTGTGTTCATTTATTTGAAAGTCTTAGGTTTTGAAAACTTGTATGTCATCTATGTAGTAAATGCAGCAAGGTTTGTCTTCACTACGTTTCACATACTCAGATATTAACAGTGTTGGGACTTAATTTTGTATGTTGTACCTTTTGGGGCACATTATCTACAACAGTCCATGAAAGTTAGTTAAATGTTTTCTGTTGAAAGCTAGATCCCCCCTACCCCCCATAAATATCTGGGGAAAGTGAGAAATATATTTATTTAAAGCATTTTATTTTATAACTGGTGCAGAATATATGAAAATTTGGAAAGAGAATCTTATGCAAGTGATAATGTTGCATTAAGCAGTAAATTACATCTTATTTCAGACTACAAAAATTGTCCAATATCAAGTAAGACCTGTTATGCTGCATCCGTTATTTCTTAAGCATGGTTGTATTACTTAAAAGCCTGAAAAAGTACCATGTGTACCATGGAACTAACATCTCTTATGCCTATCCTCTTTATTGAATGTTAACAATACTACATATTTAAAATTCATTGTGATCAGTTAGAGATGTTCCATTATACAAACATTGAACCCAGGGAAGGCATTTTCTTTTGTGATGAACATACGCCAGTGTATTCAGATTAACTGTTCAAAGGAAGATGGTAAAAGATTCTAAATTGCATCTTTAGCTGACTTTTCTGTGTTGAATGTGCCTCCCTTGGTCCCATGTATGTTTTACTGGAATAACCTTTATTCATATTGTCTGAAAAATGGATCATTATATACTCAAGTTTTTGTCCCGTAGTCTAAATGTGGGAGGTATATGAGCAATATCTTTCTGTCAGCATCATGAAGCATTGTATGTCATTGATGATGATGTGTTATGGCATTGTAATATTATCCCATTAGCCTGCTTTATTCATGTTTGTCTTTAATTATAAATAAAGGGGGGTAAAGAAAAAATAGATTATATTTGTTCCAGTATTTGTAATTTTGTCTCTCTTAAGAGGTAACTGATTATAAATGAGAGTATATAATAAACAGTTTATTGCTTGTGTACCATCCGATATTTCAGGTGTAAATCATTTTGAGGTAGCCAACCTGCATTGTCATGGGCCACTGCCAAATAAACAACTCATTCACCTGTGATATCAGAGATTACACATATAATAACCTATAATTATAGAACTGCTTCATCTTTGCATGGTTTAAATCTTAACTCTGTTACATTTAATCTTATTACAGGGCATGCTTTTCTTAATTTATCTCATTCAATTACCAAGTGCATTTTAACCTATATATACATTGACCTTACATCATGTACATTGTTAATGGCAGCTTTTATTTGTTATAGGCACTTCATTCTAACATGGTTCATCATGTAATACCATAACTCTGGATCCTGCAACCAAAATTATCTTTAAAAAAATATTGTACATAGAACTTTGAGCATCCATCAGCTCAAAGTTTTGTCAGAACCATTGTACTTAAAATTGATACTGCCCGAATGTGTGTTCACAATTTGCCTTGAATCTGATTCACCAGCATTATATTTAGTAAGTGTCCAATATTGTATTCCTAACAGTTACAGAATACCCCAAATTCCCTATATCTCAAATGAACCACTCGTATAATTAATTTGCGTCAGCTGTTGCATTTTGTAATAACACACGGAACAGCTTTTGTATTTGGTAACAACACACAGAACAGCTGTTGTATTTGGTACCAGCACACAGAACATCAGAAATGGCCTCTAGCACTAAAGTCACTCCGTATCGTCAGCCACTTAACTTTTATGGACACACCTCACCAGTCATGCAGACATTAATCCTTCCTGTGATTTGTTAATGTCCATGTGTCAATAAACAGTGACAGATAGTAAGCTTGTCCGCTGCATTTGTGATGAAAAAATTAGCAACTGAAGTGTGATAATGCAGCATGGCATGTATAATCCAATTACTAGACAGAAAGCAACAGTCACTTATAGTCATTGACACCATGTACCCACAAATAATATGCATTAACATGGCTCTTGGGGACCAGAGCTTCCATGTGAAATTCGCAAAGCAAACACCATTCCTCCCAGTAATGCATCCCATGATGTGCCTTATTTTCCGCCAAGATACTCCCCCTTTTCATATGTGTTCAGCTATGGACAATATGCACAATAGTTAAAGACTTAACATAATGAAACCAGTGTTACTAATTAACAATCCTTATCACTCTATTGAAAAGAACTGCCCCTTCAAAGGCTACTACTTAAAAAAACGTTCTAATGAGTGTGGTGTTTAAATAAAATTGGTAATGACATGAATATAAATCCTGAAAGTAATAAGAGCTTTCTCAGTTTGGTTTGGACAATATTGTAAGATCATCAGTATGCCATAATAAAAACTGCTGTTTGAAAAAGTGGGACTTGGATATTGTACTGCAGTATCAGGAGTGACTTTAAAAGCAGAAAAATCCATCGACTCGTATAAATAAGTTAGCAAAATCTGTTTTTATTTTTAGGGAAATGGACTCGTGATGAAAATGACACTAATGCCAACAAATGAAAATGAAAAACAAATAGGCAAAAGTTCCATTTGACTGGTGACTGAGTAAAAGAACATAAAGCTTGTGTGAATTCATCTTGACAACAGTTCATATCTGCAGTCTCAGGCTACATGTATTTAGGTACCATACATGTACGAAGATTAATTCATCAGTTTTATATCCCACCTTTATTTCCTTGGGTTAACTCTTAAAGCAATTAACACTATTTACAAATTAACATATTTTGATTAATTTATTTTGGTACATATGCTGCTTGGTATAATTTTTCATTCCTTCGTTTTTTCATTTCTTTGTTTCAATTACTGATGTTAATTTACATACACATGCACATGGTACAGTGTAATGCCAGGTATTTACTCTTAATACTTTCATTGGAGGGAATGGAGATAATATATTACTTGCAGAGAAAACAACACACATCATTCTAAGTAACATTTTTGTTTTTAATGTTGTTCTAAGGGTAAAATAATGATAAAATCTACATGTATAATGTTTAAATGTGTCAATTTATTTACTGAAGAGTATTTTTTCTTTAGTGTGATATCATAAGTGGCTTAGAATTCAATCCTCATATTATTAAAATAACGAGCATGTGTTTTTTCATTTTCCATTCTATCCTTTTGAATGTGAGGGACTTAATAGTTTTATGCCAGGGACTCTGAGAGATATTCTGGGGGCTTCAAAAGTTCTGTGAGTGATGAGTAATGACACTTCATCCAGTAATTGAGTTGAGAGCCTGCATGTGAAATCAGTTATAGTTAGGGGTGAATTTAGATACTCGGGATTCTTTTTCTTTATTACCTAATATCAAAATCACATGGATTTGTTTTATAAATTATATTATAGAACCCAGGAATAGACATAATAAGTAAACAGCACTTATTCTGTTTGGAATAATACTTTTTATTGTAAAACTTTGCTTGTGTTTTGACATCATTGGATTTAAAATGGATTTCATACATGGAAGAAAGTATTTGATTTCTGTTGCTTGTGCTTTAGAATTGCCATGTTGGTGTGTGATGGCATTAAATTGGTAATCATCTTTCCTAATCAGTGATTTTAGCTGGAAAGGAGACAGCAATAATGTTTACTGAATCTGTTACTTCCTTTTTGACTGGCATTTTGATTATTCCCTTCCTTTCTCCATAAACATGCATGCATGCATTCATCAGACATTGAATCATTCTATCTATATGGTGGTCCAGTACAAAATGCAGTCAGCTACTGTCTTGTAACAAGGGAGAGATGTACCTTGAGCACACACATTCTGTGCTTAAAGGAGGTAAATTTAATTGGCTTCCACTCATTTTTCTTAGCAAGATATAACATTGTGGAGGCTATCTAAAATTATATATTTTGCAGAAAATGAGAAATAAAGCATAATGACAAGGAGAATATTATAATTTCTTGAGTGGACATTTTGAGAAGCACTTTCATATAGACCATACAATGCATTGATTTAATTTTAGTAACAGTCCAACCATCCGTATGTTCATGACCACATCTCCTAAATCTTTGGGTGGATATTCACTAATCTTGATACATAGGTGACAGTCAGCCAAATTTCACTTCTTTCTATTCCAAGTTAGACTGCTCCAGTGGTTAGAGTGGATGCGGGAGGTCGCAGGTTCGAACCTGGGCAGAGTCATACCTAAGACTTATACAAATGGTATTAGCATCTGCCGCGCTTGGTGCTCATCAGCATTAAGGAGCTAGAGTTAGGACTGGTCAGCCTGGTGTCAGGACAATGTAAATGGGTGTGACATGATATGACATGACTTAAGCATGATGTCCCAGTGCTAGACATCACAATAAACTGCCACACTGCAGACATTGTAGCAATATGACTAGAAAATTGTTAAAGCTACATTAAAAATCTAGATCACACACACACACACACACACTCCAAGTTAGATTTCACTGACTCAGAATTATTAAACCATTAAAATAGTTGACACTTGATTTCTCCATTTTCTTTACAGGAAAAAAATGGTGATCCTTACTGATTTCTCATTGATTATCTATTTAAAATTTCATGAAAGTACATTGATGAGAGACTTGCTTATATAACACAGAGCTTTTCAGTGTATGAAATATTTAATTCAGATGATAAATATAATATGTTAGAATTGATGTGCGTTTAATGTACAGAACATTTCATTATAGTTGCTGTAAAATCTTGTTATGTTTATAATTATTTTCCATTTCTTCTCCATAATTAAATTTAGGCCTTTCCATTGACCCATCCTTCCAACATGCAGTTCTGTAGTCAATTACATGCATTGTATTTACAAAGTTGTGCTAATTAGTTTCATAAGATAAAGTATGTTTTATCCCTCAGTTGCTGTAACCATAATTGATGCCTGTTTTAATGCATGTGGCTAATTAAGGAGATCATGTTCTCTTTCAGTTGCTTAGCCGCCATGAGACACCTTGCATCTTCCAACAAACTCCAATTTTTTTTAGACCTTCTTGTCCATACTATAATTCAACTATGTAGTGACTGTACCTTCATTCATCAAGCACACAAGATGATGTTCTTTTTATTTACAGCTAGTTTGACTGTTTGTAATGAGCTAATAATATTGCATAAACAGGTTTCCCCATCTCGGACTTAATGTTTCAGAAGGGAGGCTGCATTGGTTACCAAACAGAATTAATAATGCATTTACCAGTACACATTCAAACATTCCTAGGTAAAACTCCACATTTGTTATGAATATTTTCACTATACTCATTTGGTTGGTCTTTTTTTGTATCTTATGCTATGCTGAGATCTTTTTGTGGATATATGAGGTTACCCTGTATGATTAGAATAACTATTGAGGGCACTACCAACTGATGAAAAAGTTGTCCCATCATGGTTTTGATCCTGTCGTATAGAATGGAATTGAAAATAACTTTGTCATATTACGTCAGGCAGTCTCAGTTACAGATCAGTGCCTTATGCATAGAGATTGTTTGATATTGCAGACAATATTGGATTTTAACAAATTCTTATTTATCCTTTTCTTCTTTTCGTCATTCATGTGTACATGGACAGCTTGTAAAATATGTATGTAGTAGCTTTTTATGACACTTAAGCACAATAGTTGCAGTATTGTGCTAGCTAATAATAAAGTTTACAAAAATGCATCATTATTTAGAAATAAAAATCCTGCTGAATAAATATGAAACCCAAAGTACAAGATAAAATATAAAACTTAAAGATGCTAAAATTAGAGATGACTTGCATACTTCTATTAAGACTGAATAAATACAAGATTATGGTGCAAAATGATGTTAAGTTATATACAGTAGCTCTTCTTACTTTTGTTTAGATGCCGACACGTCTTCATTTGTTCTATATATTGTCCATGGGACTTTTTTTTTCCTTTGGTATTGAAATCATTGTTATTGAGATTTATGATGAAATATTTAAAGAAAGCCCCCCCCCCCCCCAGCCAAGCCTTCTGCTTTCGCAGTCAGTTACTTGAGAAAAGGCCTGCCTACAAAAGGATTACTGTTAACATTACATTATCTCATCACACATGGAAAAGAGAACGTGCAATATTTAAAAAAAAAATTTTAAACTATAAACTAATAGTTCAGTTAAAAGGTTAAGCAAAATTTGTTATTACTGCTTTGAAATAAATGAAGGTTTAAGATCTTGTCACAAATTTGATATGAACATGAGCAACTGAAGGCATTTATTTTCAGATGATTGACATGAATATCTCCAAGTCGTGTAACTAAATCGAGCTGAATTATATGGCAAAGAGAATTTTGAGTAAAATAAGTAGCGACTTGATTTCAGTATTTAGAGTGCACAGATGATGGTTATATTTGAGAAACTGCAAGGAAACATTTACTACAACAGCATACATATCAATATTACTATCCTTGCATTGAATGTGTGATCAAATTGGTACATGACAGTTAAGTAACTTGTGTTTGATTCAGGAATAAACATGAATACTACCACAAAAGCTCTTTTTAATGACCAAGTCAATTAAATATTTTTGTCATTAAAGTGTTGATATATGTATTGATTTAATACCAAAATGTTGCAAGTTATCTAATATGAAATCTTTCATTTTTGTTTGTATAAATTTTCTTTGTATCATGAACATGATAGTTGTCACAGTATTGAAATTTTTCGATTGTCGTAGGTTTCCTGTTGTTTCCACAGACATATCTATGGTTTGTGAAGTCTTAAAATTTATGGCTTGTAGCAACCACAAATCCCTTTAATTTTATACCCTACACAAAGAAATTAATTTGGTGATCAGTTTTTACATGTTGGTGCATCTCCATTTTGTGTTTTAGATAAAGCAAGACCAGGCCCCTCCATTGTCCAAACAGGACCGGCGTGCAGAACAGCTGTTAAAGCGGGTGACAAGGGAAGTGCAGAGAATGAAGAGGAACAGTCCTAATGCTGTATCTTTGTCATTTAGGTCAGTGCAATCCCTCTAACTGAGCAGTTATTGGGGACAGATTTTTAAAAAATAAATGCCACAAGTTGATAACTGAGTGATCATGTAGCTTTTTTATTTTTCATGAATTGGATAGAACAGTGTGTTCACAGCAAGAGGCATAGAAAATTCCCTTTTTTAGGCATGTTTTATATTGAGATGTTTCCCTGATGCTTTCTCTAATACAGCTTACATATCAAAGTTTGAGCAGATGTAACAATTGTACATGTTACCATTATATTCTATTTGATGTCCATTTTAACAAAATTTGAACATCTTTATCTTCATTATGTTGTATTTCATGTTGACATGTATTTCAAAGGGTTTATCTTACTATGTTTTTTTATGCAATTATTCAATTATACATTGTTCAGATTTTCCTTTTGGTTGGCACCATGTAGCCACTATTATACTGAGAACTACATACATTCTTTCTTTATATTTGTAGTTACATGCTTTGTAGTCATACAATAACCTTTGACTCATAAAGAATTGCCTTTTAAATGGCATTTTTCATGAGGTTATTCATGTGAAAGCCCATGTTTTTCAGCAAACAAATGAAAAGATTGACAAAAGCAACCAACAACCTATTTGTGTCCAAGTACTATGTTCTGTTTATGGAGTGAAATAATTAAGTTCTTTCATTCGGTGATAGACTTCTTCCTTGGTATGGCATGCTTGATTTATCCAGTATGCAGTAATGAATAGATGTGTTTAATATGATTGTTTTAACAAAAGTTGAGCAGTCTAAGTGGTAGGAAGGAATTTTACTCCTTGTTAAAATGTTTCTTTTGTACTGCATTTAGAACTTTGGTTTGCTTAATCTCTTGATACGAACAAGGTAGCCTGATAATGGTGTATGCTCTCACTATACTGGCTCAAATGGAATCTCAGTTAATCTTGTGGATTTTTGACAATCCATTGACAGAGTCAGTATAGTATTATATAGTAAGTAGATCATGGCAAGAGAAATTTTGTGAGTCTTTGGATTATACATGCAGTAGCTGATTTGATTTGTTTTAGGTTGCCATTCATCTGCCCTTTAGAAATAGCCCTTCAAAACCCAATTCCATCCCTTTTCCGGTCAACTTCATAACAAATAATGATCTTGAACAAAGGAATGTATTTTCTGTGCCAGTGTTGCAACAGACAATGGCTGATGGCAGGAATATTTCTAGAAAAATCCAAACTGGAAATTAATGATCTGTACAGATGTAGGCCTGTACAGTTGAAAAGCTCTTCTGTAGTCCAGCTTCAACATAGCCAGAGGAAAACTGGGCCAGAAGAGTTACCTTAAGAAAAGATGAGCGGGGTAAACCTAATTTATTACTGGAAGAACCAATTATATGGCAGATCTGTGTGCATTGGTTTGGGATTTTATCTGCTGGTATGCACAGATGAACATAATGGCTCAGATCAGACATATTCCAGGCCAGCTGAATGTCCTGGCTGAGTTGTTGTCAAAAAGGGGCCAGACTTTGTAGTGGTCTGTCCACTCAGCAGTCTTTCAGCAGAATTGTGCAGTTTAGGCCCATTGTCTACAGCAAAGACCACCACTGGACTAATTAAAGTAAGCATAGCCTTACTATGGGTATAGAACAACACTTTCACTGATTTGCAGTGCATTTACCTGATATAGGGAGAATCCTTATTCCATTGAGTGTGACCATAGATGAGGTAGGATGCATGCCTCTTTCTGTTACGATTTGTACTATTAATGTGATCAGGGAATATGTTGAGAAGAGCTGGCACATGTTTTTAGTAAATTATGTTTCTCGAAAAATACATGCCTGAATAAAATATGCCAAGCCTCTGAGCAGATTCAAAACATCCTCAAGCAAAAACTGTCAAACATCCATAGACACCTAGTAATGGTAAGGGTAGGTAAGGAGAAAGGATAGAAAGAGTTTCTTCCCTTTATATCAATTTTAGACAAAAAGGCATATTTTCATCTTTCCACATTTGCTGGATACCAGAGGTAGCAAAGCATCTTCCTAATATTAATGTGTTTTGTTTGTATTTTCAAAAAATTAGGCTGAGTAGATAATAATAAAATAAATAAAAAATAAGGATATTTAATTGATCAAAACACCTCCATTCCACAGTATGCAAATGTGGGTTAAGACAAAGGGATGCATTGAAATAACATAAGAAATGTTACCAGGGCATGCAAATGCACAAATCATGCAAACTTGTTACAGATCTGTGCACATATAAAGCAGTGATGTGCATCAACTCCCACAAATTAATTCAATGTATGTGCAATATTATTAATGCTTATAACATCTAGAGGGGGGAATCTTGTGAGGATGTTGAGACCAAACAGAGTGGAGTAGGAAGAAAGAGAGAATGATGATTAAGTGTTGGGTAAATAAGGAACTAAGGTGGTTCCCCCCTCCAACCCAGTCATTTTATTCTACTTCTCCCTTGTTTTGTTTTTTGGTTGTTTTTTGGGGGTCTTTTTGGTGGGGGAATCACCCTTCAGAAAAAATCCTGCCAGCATCTCAGGTTTTTACACAAGATGCATTAAACTGAGATATTCATCGAGAATTCATAACTCACAAACTGTTCAGTGTATTTCATCTGATCTTGGTACACGTCTAATGTTTTCTCTAGACTGTGTTGTCACACTTTTTGTCACAGTAAAATTAGAAAGGGCACATGTAGATGTTGACATCATGTGATAAAAAGCACAGAGATATATCTGTTTTGTGCATCATCTTATATTCTGTTGAGTTCTAGGCAGATCCACTAAATCATTGGGATGCATGATTTTATCAGGTGGGCAGTGTGGCAAGTTTTTAATGGAACAAAGCTATTTCCTGTTTTTAATGGAACAAAGCTATTTCCTGTTTTTAATGAACAAGGCTATTTTCTGCTTTGATATAAATGGAATATTAACACTACTTTTGTCTAGAATAATAAAAAAAATCCATTAAAAATGACAAATATGAAAAACATATTTTTGTTCTGTTAACTACTGTGAGGCTTTTTTAAAAAAAAATGTGCTGCATGCAGTCCAGGGTCATTAATTTAGATAAGGGATCCAGTGCAATCATATAATGTCACAGAGTACTAAAGTGATGTAAAAACTGAGAGTGCAAGTTTAAAACTGAGAGTTCTGGATCATAGTGTACTGGCATACATAGTGGATTATAGTGTACTGGCATACATAGTGTAAAAATGGAGAGTACTGGACCTTAGTGTACTGGCATAAGTAGTGTGAATATTGAGAATACTAGACCATGGTGTACTGGTTTAAGTAGTGTAAAAATTAAGAGTACTGGACTATAGGGTACTGGTTTAAGTAGTGTAAAAATTGAGAGTACTGGACCATAGGTTTCTTTTTGTAGGAGTTTTGTATATAAGCATGAGGACTATCTTCTACCTCACTTGCACTGACTGTTGTTTGACTGCTTGTTGCAGCTGATGTTGGATCATATGTTAGTATTGGTATATTGTTAACAAGATTTTAAACTGAAACATTTAATCACTTTCTTTGTAGTTGTGCATTGTAGGTTAGAGTTTAGAAAAGCCAAGATCAGCATACATACCAGGACTGTTAAAAATATTGACTCTTTTTTTTTTTTTTTGTTGGACACTCTCAGATCTTAAAGATGTATGAATGTCCATGCCATGTGTTGCTCATTGATTTACCTTGTTCCTTTTGTGCAGGGAGAAGATGGCATTCTTTACAACTGTAACCATGAATGTTCCAGTCCTGCCTAAAGAAGGGTCTGATGAAACAAGAATGGAGGAGCTTTTTAATGATGGCCGAGTAGGCCATGAAGTGTGATTAAAAAGGGGCTGAAAAAAAGGTGGTGGATTTTATTATACCAGTTATGTATCCAAGTTGTTAGAGATAAAGTTACTATTCATGCTATTATGTCAGCCAGCTGTTTTAGTGGAAGCATCAATAATGTATTGTGAAAATGAATTTTTAAAATGTTGTGATATTTAAAGTGAGAGAGTATCAAAATTTCTTTTGTAAAATAAAAACAAAATTGAACTTGCATATCAAATATAGAATTGGTTTTAAAGCATTTGTCTGCCATGATTATTAGCACGATAGATGTGACAGTGATTCTGTACTCAATGATATGCATGATGTTACTCTTTCTTTTGCAGTTAAACTTCTCTTTGAAGATACTATATATCAGACTTGCATGTATACAGTACAGAAGAGTTCATGTTTTGATCACATCCTCCTCTAATTAGAAACTTATGGTTCTCATGGGTTTACACTGGAGGTGTTACTAATTTTTTAAGCATATAAGGATGTGCAAAATATTGAGAATATTAGCCTCAGAGCATTATCAGAATCAAACATCAGTTCCCATTAAGGTAGCTGGGATTACAAGTCAAAATAGCAGGAGAAACTTGGCATCTCCTGGCTTCTAATTATGCACATTATTCATAGTTATGGGTTTCTAAAACTAAAAATGTGAATCTTGTGCGATTAACAAGAGCTCCTGTAGTTGAAATAATGGCAGTTTATTTGGGTTAAAATCCGTTTATTGCATGCCACAATCATCATATATTAGAATTTGTATCCAATTTCTTCCCAAAATGATAAATGTTTTACATATTATTTTTTGTACTTTAAGAAGAATTTTTTTTCTTGTACAAGAAAAATACATGTATGTGAAATTTTGGGAGCCACACCATGATTGTGTTATATTTGAATTCATGTTATAGCAGTGCATGCTGTATTGGAGTCGCACTGTAATGCGATCGATTTGGAACGTAATTAGCTATCTGGAAAGGAATTTCATAAGAAATGGTTTTCAGATAAAGTTAGTGGCTGATTTGCTGTGGGTAATTTATTATCCTGTTTGAATTACTTGACAACTTTTCTTAGTTTGAGGGGAGTGCTTGGCTTTTAGACGGGGGCATTGACTTGTGCATTGTATTCATTTCATCATGGTGAGGATGAATATTTTACTTCTGTGACAGTAATTTCTCGATAATCATTTCTGAAATCTTTTTCTTGATCATGTATTCACATCCCATTATGAAAAGAGTTAAAAACTGCTATGTTTACATAAGAGATATCAAAGAATAATAATGACATAAATTTTAAGAAATTAACTTTTAATTTGGAAACAAAAGTAGCTCAGACCCCTGGCAGCTGGTTCTGGTGTAGTATGGGGTCTTTAATGTTAACATTGGTGTGTGAAGGGGATTACTTGTTGATGGTATGTATGATCATTTGTTAACCGCATGTTTGATACAAAGAGATTTGCAATATATAATACAGGGATGTTTTCATAGAAGATTCTCATTTTATACCATTGTGTACATACTTGTAAATTAACTTCCGAATTTAGAGAATTTACACAGAATTGTATGCAGTTCACTACTTAATGCATTGTTTCATTTACCATGCAAGCTGATAACCTGAATTCTGTGTCATAAAATATTGCTAAATGTTTTGAATTATACCATTTACACCAGAGCTGGATATTTTACTAGAGATTGACAAATGTAGCATTTAGATTTGTCAAAATATTTTAATGTAAGATTCAGAGTTGTGTACAAATTTTTTATGGAGGGGCCAGCTTGATATCAGAACATCATTTTCTATACCCGTGCTTCTATGAAGTGGACAGTTTTTTCCTATGCATTATTTTGTCTTGCCTTCTGGTCTTGATTGCTTCTCCAAGTGTTTACAAGTTACATACTGTGCTCATTTACACTTATAGTTACTGTCCTTGGGTAAGGCACTTGACTCCATTTGCTTGGGCACTAAATTACCATGTATTTTGCTGTGCTGTAAAGCACCAAAAACCTAGCTTATAGTTACTAGACTTTATGTAACAATTCTTTGGAGTTGAAATATTTGTTGTAAAATTACGTCACATGATATGAGTAGGACATGGTTTTGACACAGTTGAACAACAGGTTTCAGCTTCTCTGGGTTCCATTAACCTGACATACTTGTCATGTGTTGCTGAAGATGTGTAAACAAATTCCTTCCAGTTTATAATTTATAAAGCATCATTGTTTTTGACTAAATGGGCTTAGGATGAGGAGGAAAATGTTTGGATAAACATTTTAAATTTGGTCAGTATATTCTACTTTTTTAATCTTTGGACAAGAAAATTTTTGAGAAGATCAACAGTTTGATCTAAAGATTTTAACATGGGAGCCATTTTACATGATGTAGTGAAAATTAAAGACGCAGTGTGCATTTTGCCATTGTTTTCCAGTGGGTCAGTGATTCTTTTCTGGGTTTTCGGGGGGTTTTCCCCCACCAGTTAAACTAGTCACCTTGTATAGCCAAACGTGGGCTGAAAAATGGTTGTTGTTGTTTTAGGGTTAAACACCATTTTTCAGCAGACGATAGGCTATGCATGGTGGCCAGTATTAATGGTTGAGGAAAAACCCAGGAAGAACCAACTCCCCATGAGAAGCTACTGGCAAGCTTTCTCACATAATAATAATAATAATGAGGACATTGTATAGCGTCTAATCTTTAGAAGCTCTAAGCGCTTTACAACATTAGACAACACCTATAAGATAAGACACATAATAATATTATTACAAAAACAAACAACATGAAATTTAGACAAACATTAAAAAATTAAAAACATGCTGAGAATATTTTAGGTAGGAAATATACCCACATTGGCCGAATTCTTGACTCAAACCCACGCAGACAGAGGTGAGATGGCAGTGATCTGTAACAGAGAGTGCTTTAGACCACTCGGCCACTCGGGGCCCCCTGAAAAATGGTATTAAACCCACAAAAACAGCAACAACAACATTTAGTTTGTTCATGTAAGAAAACACTTTGCATGGGGATCACTAGGCTTTCATGGACACGGTGTGCCTTATTCAGGGTCAGTAGGATAAAAACATTAAGCATCAAAACAAAGGGCAGCGATCAAGGGTAAGAAAGCAAGAGTACAAGGTCAGTAATCGAGGAAATTGTAATGTCTTTTTCTATCCAAAGATAACTAATAAGATTAGCAGATTTTAGTTTAAATGAACAAAGTTTACGATCAAAAGTTTGGAGCAAATATTTGTAATTTTAATTCATCTTTTGTATTTGCTTAGTTTAACCTTTGTATTTTTTGTTTTAAAAGGTCAGAAAGGTTTACTCAGTGCATGACAGTTTGTGAGAAAACATTCTACCTGGTCATCATCTCAATTGCATGGAAGTGATTTTCCCACTGTTTGTTTTATAGGTTAAGTAACTGACTAGGTTAAGTAACTGACTAAGAACTATGAGAGAAGGAATAGTTTTTCTGAACGTTTTTTGTTATGCATGATAAATGTCTTTGACTAAATTTGTGAGTCTCAAGAATGAATTGAAATCTCTTCCATTGAATAAAGGGAGATCTTAAAAGCATGTCCCATTGGATGATTATTGTGGTAAATCTCTATTTTGTATGAACATGAAAACAAGTCCACAGATGCGTGTTGGTGAAAACAAGTCATTGCAAACCACAAGTAAATTACAGTATTCCAGCACGATTGATATATTCAGTAGTTTGTTTTTTTCTGCAGCAGTTCTGTAGCCAAGATAAATGCCTCCACATTGCTGATTCTTATACATTTTATAGCTGATAGTATTATATTCCAGATGCTATAGTCTGATTGAAAAGATTAGGTTGAAGTTGTGGCAAAGAACTCATTAGAAGCAAGAGTTTGAAATGTTGACATCATGGGAAATAAATAAGAATTTATCTGTATTTCATTGACATGTTTCAGTTTTGAACTCTGATATTTGTAATACAGACTAGATCAGTCCAGCATTCAGTATATTAAAAATCTGTTTTTCATGTCGAGTTTTTTATGTCAAATTTACACATGTAAATTGTATACATGTATTTGTTTAAAATTGCCACAGGTAGCCTTTTTGTCAGAATTGCATATCGTTTGTGGAAAAAAGGTGAGCTGTGTTAATTAGAGTTAATTGTTGAAATTTTGTCTTGTAACAAGTAAGATTGTGTATGTAATTACTTTCAGTGTATATTTATATAGAAATGGAAGTTGTTTCCCATTGAAAATGTAATATCAAGCATGCATAAAAGCTTCATACATGTACTGGTATGTTTGAACAAGTTCTATTACCATTTGAGAGATTATAATCTGTTTTTGTACATATTTTTGCAAATGATATTATTCCTGTAAGTATGTACATAGTAATTGCCAATAGTTCCTTCTTTTGGTAGCTTGTCAGCATTTGGTGTGGAGTAGAAAAGCTGTTAGTTTGTGTTATTGCTTTAAGTTACTGCATTTTCAAATAGATGCTAGTCAAATCAAGGAAAAGTATACTTGTCATTTTGTTGATTGGAACTATACTTGTAACTTTCATTTATTTAATCTTGAGACAGTCTTTAATATCTGCTTGGTTAGTATCTCATTCACATACAAAAATGTACCCA
This sequence comes from Sinohyriopsis cumingii, assembly GCA_028554795.2. NCBI lineage: Eukaryota > Metazoa > Mollusca > Bivalvia > Unionida > Unionidae > Sinohyriopsis > Sinohyriopsis cumingii. Next base: position 167,860,431 of record CM068829.1, read on the forward strand.
AGTTTTAGTTCTGCTGGTCACAGACCAAAAGAGTTTATGGGATTGTTTTTCATACATTGTCTGTCTGTCCATTAGCACAAACTTTGTCAGTACTATTCTTCCTAAACTACATAGAGGATTGCCATGAAACTTTACGAATATGTTCATACTATGCTGGTGTTGGTTCTGAATGAAAATGGTGCTGTTTGGACTTCCAGTATAACTGCCACAGTGGTCGTCTTGAAAATTCTTGTAATCACTTCTCTCCTGATCAGATGGTCATATCAGCATGGGGTTTTCACTTAAGGATGTCTTTTATTGTCGAGTTATCCTGAATGAAAATGGTGCCAATCCAATGTCCAGTATGGCTGTCATAGCAGCCATCTTGAAAATCCTGTTATCACTACTTCACCAGAATGAATGGTCGTTTTAGCATGTCATTTTTACTAAGGATCTTTTTGTAATGTTTTGTTGGTCCTGTAATAAAACTGAACTCATCTGGCATCCATTATACGGCCATCATGAATCTTTTGTTTTCGCTACTCATAAATAAAGAATCATTTTGACAAAAGGTATTCATCATAAGAGTTCTCGTAATGTTTAGTTGGGCCTAATGAAAGTGACTAACACTCAATATGGCCACCATAATGACCATCTTGAAAATAAAATTTTCTATACCCCTTCCAAAATGGATGTCTATCAATGAGTTTTCACTAGGAGACTTCTTCTGATACCTATTTGGTCCTAAATATAATTGGTGCCAGTCATGTGGAAAATATGACTGCCATGGTGACTGCCTTGAAAACCTTGCTGTCACTATGCCCCCAGAATGAGTGGTCATTATGACATGGGGTTTTCACTGGAAGCCTTCTAATTATGTCTGCTCTAATTGAAAATGGTGCCAATCTGAAATCTAATATATCGACCACAGCAGTTAATTTGAAAATCTTGTTATTGCTGAAGAATATTGTGGATGATTCCAGCACTAAGCGATTAAAACATATAAATGATCTTATCTTGAATTCCTGGAAATTCTTTTTGCCCATTTGAGCAACAGTCCCTTTGAGGGACTGTTCTTTTTTATTTTACTTACCCTGTGTGTGAAAGTAGTTTCTCTTCCACATGTTGTCAACCTACACACAGATAGTTTTGTATTTTTGAAAAATACATTTAGAAAGGCATACACACAGTATAGTGTAATTTACTAATTTTATTGGCATAAGGAAATTATAGATCACATCTACACATCATGCTCTTTAGCATGTACTTCTCAGGTTGAAATATGGCTTAAGTAAAATTGTCCAGGATTGAGATGGGGTCATGTGGAGTGGGATGTTTAATGACTGGAGTAAAATGTTTATTTGTATTTCACATGTGCTCATCCTGTTGAAAATATTACATCTTTATTACGATTTAGGATGGACATATAAAATGCAAAGGGTAAGCATAGTAAAGCTTGGCTCGGCGTGAAGAGAAAAATGAATGTCATACAAATTAGTAGAATTAAATCACAGTAGTTAACTGATTCCTCAAAGACGGAGTCAAATCACTTGTTTTACTCTATGCAAAAAGAATGGGGCCTACAGTATTTTATACATTTTTTTCATTTGCAGCTAGACTGGTGAGGATTTATCATATGATAAAATAGACGGGTTTAATATTTTGATTTAAGATGAAGATTTACTTAAGGGCTTGCAGATTTTTTCTGTTCCACACCTAGTGTTGGAAAGAGCAATCATGAAGAGGGGAATTTATCAGAGGCAGTATGTTGTGTTAAGAATGTATAGTAAAAAATTAAGAAAAAAAAATTCCAGTTAAAGGTAAATTTAGAATGATGTATTTTTTAATAAATTTTGCACAGCCATGCTACGTGTTAAATACAGAGTATATTGTACCAAATATATATTCGATTTTTCAATCATATTCATATTTATTTCATGGTATTTTTACTCATATTTCATTTTGTATTTTACACTCATTACACATTTGCCAGTGTCCATTATTTTATGATGCAATTTACATATTAAACCATTGTCTCCTTTAAACTTGTTTTGTGCTGTTTATTACTGTGAGCTTTCAAAAAAATTATTTTAGTAACACTGAATGCATTTTTCAGTTGTCATAAATTTCAGATTGAAATTAAACTGAATTGCACATACTGCATGCACTGCTCAGCACATTTTCTTGTCATAAATTTATATTAAAAGTAAAACTGAATTACATATGTGGCAAACACATACAGTTTATCGAGTCTATTGACCACAACAGTTGACAAACTATTATCAGTGTGATATTAAGCAGTTTTACCATTGTGGTACATGTATTTTACGTACCTCTCACCATGAGAGCACTTCTTTTCTGATAACGTACTTATATCCACATTGAGGCAGGGGTAATTATTTTCACCATGTGTGGTTTCCTGTTGCCTTTTCTACTTTCTGTGAAGTAATGGTTGGAATGTAGTTTAATATGGACATTGAGCGTATTTCATGAAAGTTATTTAGTGTATTTTAGCACGTTTTAGATTATTTTAAAAAATGTTCAACATTTGACTCGGAGGGAGAAAAAGAGAATATAGATAATTAATACTTGTAAGAATAAGCTTGCCTTGAAAATGAGTTGCAGCATCCGACTGCTTTGGAAAAAAATAAGAGGGATTCTCTTTTTGAATTGTGTATCAGTAGCCTTGTCTTTGAATACCAGGACTTAAGAGTTCTTTATCAAAGTGAGTGTTATCTATGTAAAGGAATACTTGCATTTATTGCTGTGCACATTTTATTCCATTTAATATGATATTTTAATATCGTGGAAGCGCCGTAAAAATGGTAAGACCGAAGTTCTTTAAACACGCGTCAATACAAATGTTTAAGTTTTGTGATATTTAGATCATTCCATTTGATCAATGCTGTCAGAATGTTATTCCTATAAGTATTGGTCAGAATGGGGACAATTTAACTAATTTCGAATTTATTAAAAAATTACAGGACAAGTGATGCAAAACATCATGCTTATATATTTGCACAGTATTGCCAGAATTACACTATAAATTATATTATGCAGTTTCCTTACCCAGATGTCAGATATTTCAAATTTTGTTTTATTGGTTATTTTGATAACATCTGAGCTCTTTAAAACTGAAAATTTAACTGATTATTTGTTCTGACAGTCCATACATTATTCTTGGAATTAACTTTCGGGATGAGGGCCCCGAGTGGCCAAATGGTCTAAAGTGCTCTCCGTTATGGATTACTGCCATCTCAGCTCAGTCTGCGTGGGTTTGAGTCTCGGATTCAGCCAATGTGGGTATATGAGAAAGCTTGCCAGTACATTCTCGTGGGTCGGTAGTTCTTTCCGGGGTTTTCCCAGGTTCTTTCTCCACCATTAATACCGGCCGCCATGTATAGCGTATCGTGTGCTGAAAAATGGCGTTAAACCCTACAACAACAACTACTTTTGGGATGTATCTTCAAGTTAGGTGGTTTTGTATTCTGATCTGGTCATGATAACAATGCTTGACAATTTTCTGTGTATTCTGATCTGGTCATGATAACAGTACTTTACAATTTTCTGAGTTTCAATCTACTTCTATATTTTTCTGTGCATTCAGTCTACTTCCACATTTTAGTTTTGGAAATTTTTAACTTCTGCAGCTGGTATTAAAAATGTATATATCCTTGCTTGCACACTCAATGCCTGTAGTTTTAAACTTCAAATCGTATTTTTTCTTAGTTCCCAACAAAACTATTTAACAGATACAAAGCTCAAAATTTAAATAGTTTTCTCCTCTTGTATATTTCCACTTCCGCACAAGATCCATCATGAGGTTTAATATCATATGTTCAAATCTAGCATCCACGCCTTTATGTATTCCTATTAATGTATGATCCGATATCAGCACTCCGTCTTTCTTTTTCAGCCATATTGTCCCATTTTTGAGGCCCACATTGTCCTCAGAATTCCTACTCAGTATGGAACTATTTTCTACGTTCATTCTAAACGTACACTAAACATCTGAACCTTGTGCAATACCAGCTGCTATCCCATTTTCGCCAACGACCTTTGGCCAGACAACACAGTATATGAATTTATGAATTTTCATTCTTTTCTGTATATCACGATGGTTTAAATTAGTCATGCCAAGAAAGTCGAGGTTACCAGGGGCGCATACATATGTTTTTTTTGGGGGTGGGGCAGGGGCAAACATGTAGTTGTCAGCAATTATGGCAAGTACACCACATCCTTTGCCCATATGTGCGTCACCCATGGTGCAATTTATAGGTGTACATACAAAATGATTCATGAAAATTTTATAGCATACAGAGGTTTTCGTTTCAGACGTTAATGGTTAAAATAGAAAATGTTACAAACTACTTTAATCCCATTTTTGGGAATACATGAAAAAACTTTGCCTTGTGACGCACCATCTCACAGATTTTGTATAATATAACGGTACAAAAACGTTTGTGAAGACCTTTTTCACGAGCTTTCCAGAAATTAGATGCGTAAAACGTGGTCACATTTTAGTAGGATTATCCAACAATCGATGTTTTGAATTAAATCATTGTTAACTTAATCTAAGATCAATGTTTATCTTTTTCTTTTTGTACCTAAGTCACGAATAAAACTCGGGTATGTTACTTTTAGAAACTATCTTCTTTCTTGGCGTTGCATAAATAAGAATACCATAATATGAATTTGATTTTCAAAATTAAATCCCAATATTACAATATTTAAATGGTATCTAACTTCAATTTGATCAAAGTTAAAAATGTAGGGGAAAAAATCCTTCCTCTGAGCTGTTAGTCAAGTGTAGTGTTGGTACGGGACAATGAAGCAATGAACTAGATTAAACCAGACACTTTTTTAAAAAAAAATTTAATTTGCTCATACGAGACCGTTTCTGAGTCCCGTCAGACGCTACAGACTGAATAAGACCATGGGTTGACCGACAGAGAACTCACACGTAAGGAACAATACTTGATCTACTGATGAAAACGCATGAGCGAGTTAGGCCTAAATAAATATTTTTTAAAAAAATTATATTTCCCGGTTGCAGTCTTACTAAAATTACAGCCAGTCATTAGTTTGTCAGCTGTACGTTACTTTGGCGACAATATTTACCCAAAATTTGGGGAAATATATTGTCATGTACCTTTAAACTTAGTCTCCCGCTAACGTTTGATGATGCCACATTGAGTCGAAATTTTCAGATACTCCGTAAACTCTCACGCTGAGTAATTTATTGGTAAGTTCTGTTTCAGGTCTACCTTTAAATTGCCATTAGCTTCAAGGACCATTTTGTCCTAGTGCAACTACGCTAATATATCCAAACCTGCCATCGTATAATGTACCTGCTCATTACGTCCTACGCTGAATTTAAACAAACTATGTAGAACCTGGTCTGCCGGTGCAAAATGCGTTGTCCGATCAGGTTCAGTTAGGTTGTTAGTGGGTGCGTGCTAAAGATTTTTTCTACAGTATGTGCATCAGCTATCGATATAATACTATTTCTTGCTGGTGTTGAGTTACGCAATCTCGTATACCATCTGACACTATCATTAAAAAAAGACACGCCTGTAAACAGACATTCGCGACATTATGTTTCTGATTAATAAGATCGGACTGTATAAGGCAATTTTTTTTTTGGGCTGATGTTTACAATATAGTCCAGTTTATTTTGAATGATATTAGGAACATAGCTTGGCTTGATAGAAATAAAATAATGAAATAGTAATCATATGCCACTTGTATTGACGATTTAGACGATGGATTATTTGTGGTTTGTAAATCGTAGCTTCTTTTTAAAGAAAGCAACTATACGGACAACGGTACGTGGGGCTTGAATCCCACTTTCCAACGGATTGATCCATTGCAGGTGGTGGATGTACCAAGTTAGCAGTTTGTTTAGAAAGAGGTATATACGGTAATATATTTTCTACCTTTTCTCTAGAGCAAATTAATTATTGCGTTGTCATTCTGGCGCCATTAATAGGACGCTAAATTTGGGGACACTTCAAGTTTAGATCTGTCTGTAATTTTACCTCCAGTTAGCTGATACCCGCCTTTTGTATACGGCCTGCTTTAATATTTTTCAAGGTCTTCGTCAGGATAAATAAATAGTAACAGTCAATAGACGAGTAAATGCATACATGCGTACAATAGATTCTATAATCGTTTTCTCGTGTTATTGTTACGTAAAAATGCGGTATCGATCGCTTCTGGCGTAATGTTAGCCAGTCTAATGTAAGGAAGTTTAACATGTATCATTATTGACTTAGCCCGTCAAGTATATATGTTTATAACTGGGTAGACAAGTTTGTGATATAAATTTTAAGACTAAAGGTTGTCTTATGGGTGTTAATTTCTCCTAACTGGAATAGCAATACCCTACCCCTACCCCCCAAAAGGGAGGGGGTACTCTTGTGGGTTCCCGCCTCGTACATAAGCGAAACGGTATTTGTTAACAGTTTCAAATTTCTGCGAGAACAAATCCGTCTTGGGGCAGATTACGTTGGTGTTAAATTACCGTAAGACATCCAAAATTATGTTGATTTTCAATTACCCTAAGACATCCAATAAGTGCTCCAAGTTCTTAACATAACTGATAAGTAAAAATTAAATAGTACGATATTCTAACTCTGTTATACGTTTAAGGACAATAATGGGTTTGCTAATATGTCTAAACAATCAAATTTCCATAATAAAGGATGAGCGGTACAAATACTAAAGTTTATTCCAAAAATGACTCAAGGCATAATTTTATGCGAATAATTATTAAAAAAAGAAATATGTAGATTTTACATTATTATTATTTTGCCAGTTTTCAATGGATAACATAGATAAGTTTTTGTCTCTTGTCGTAATATTGTAACAAAATCCAACAGACACCAATGGCTGAAAGAAAGCTTATTATCGAGCATATCGTCACTTTATTTCAGAAATAAAGTTCTCTTTCCCCCTCCCAGCTTGTCAGTAGAAAAACCGATAAGGCAAGCATAATAATGGAAAAGAGAAACAAACATATTTGTTATTATTTAATTCCCTTAGTTAAACAAATATTTTACGGAGCGCAGTATAATATAAGCGAATGATCACTAATGCAGATAATGTCTGTTTGGGGGAATATTTACATTTTGATATTTTACATATACACATGCGTATGTATGTATGTATGTATGTATGTATGTATGTATGTATGTATGTATGTATGTTTGTGGAGTTTGCATGTATGCATGCACACACGCACGCTCGCACGCACCCACGCACGCACGCACGTACGTACGTATATATGTATGTAGGTAGGTTGATAGGTAGGTATGCGTGTACGTAGGTATGTATGTCTTTATGTTGGTGTGCATGTATGTGCATATGGATGTATGCATATGTGTATGAAATAAATACAGACAGACATAACAAATGGCATAGTCAGTTTATAGAAGAGTCTTGTTTGTAGATGTTCTTCTGTAGTGGTATATAATAATACATTCAGAATAATCTGTACTGTTGACATTACACGTATATCTTTGAAAATCCATAAGGATGCAATCTTAGTTGAGAAAATAACCCTTTCGTGTGCATATTTATATGACATTAAACAAATCTGATATTATCACAACAGTTTTCCACATTTCATGTCAGAAGAAGTAAAACTGAATCACAACTGAAAGCAGGACAAAACAAAAACACAATGATCCAATTGATGCCATTTCATTGAAAGAAACATTAAGTCTTCTATTTGGCTCTAAAATGTAAATAAAAATGCAAGACAATAAATAAACGCAATGAAAGTATCGTTATTAGCATTTGTTTGCTAGTTAGTAACGAATTAGACTAAGGTTTATATATCATACTATTATTTACAACACCCCAAAATAAAGAAGTACAAAAAGAAAAAAAGTCATAATGTTTAAAGATTAAATCTGATCATCATGCATTAATTGTTAATAATACATTGCATAAAAATATAATTTTAAACTTGACAAAATAAGAACAAAATCCACTATTATTCTCCAATGGATCCTGTGAAATCAGGATCTGAGCATTTTAGGACAGGGATCAACACAAATGTAGAAAATTATTCTGTATTTCTCGTATCGATTTGAGTTTCAGTTTTTCTTCTTCAGCATCTTGTGGTCTAGTTAGAATCTGTTTTATACTACCTTATTTCAATTTGTGGGAAAGCAAGAAAATCGGTTGCATCTAAAAGTAACATATCAAAGATTGTACACGAGACAACAGGTCAAAAACCACATGTTGAAATTATTTTCCTGGGTTTTACGGCACATGATGAATTAAAAATTGGACGCATGTTAGTACCATAATCAAACAATCGTTGTCTAAAATAAAATTAGCTTCAACTTATATTTGAAATGGACTTTTTTTTAAAAAATTGTACCAATATTTCCTAGGAAGCCTTTGATAATTTACTTTTAGAGGCTAGACTTTCTCTTGCTATCTCGAAAATCAAAATAAAATCATGTGTGCAAGTTTCGGTATATCAAACAATGTTGAAATAAAACACAAAAATTGCATACTTTTGTTGATGCCTTGAAAATGATTGAAAACTACACACACACACACCTATGTAAACGATCTTATGAATAATGATATCATATTAAACATTGATTTATCAAACACGATTGACCGCTCCGGTAGCCTTGTGGTTAGAGCGTCCGACTCTGATGCGGGAGGTCGAGTCGTTCCAAAGATATAAAAATGGTACAACAGCTGCCTCGGTTTGCGCTCAGCATTATGAGGTTAGTGTTAGGACTGGTCGGCCTGGTGTCAGGATAAAGTGACTGGCGGGACATCATGCTACATGTTTGTGGTATGATGCCCCAGCGCTAGACATCACTATAAACTGCCACACTGCAGACATCGTAGCGATATGACTCAGATATTGTTAAAGCTACGTTACAAATCCATCACACACACACACACACACACACATTTTATCTTAATCCCATTGATCAGATCTCGTTATAAAATTGTTACATCAGTCTCGCATAGAAGAGTCCCATATGGCAATAATCCAACATAAAAACGCAGTTGAGAGAGTGAAGATTACTGCATTTCCTCTAAAATAATGTTTACAAGGAAATAAATACATCGCTCGTGTTCCTCCTCAGAGTATGATCGATGTCTACACATGTTCGATGTCTACACTTCAAGGTCTGCGACACCAGTAATGTTGACCTTCTACTCTTTGCAACTTATTATTTTCTTTGCTCAGTTTGACTCCTTCGGTCCAGTATAGAATACCAATAAGGAGGAAAGAGGACATCGAAAATAATAACTTTTCTTCCAGTATTTATATATTACATTGTCGTAAAAGCGTAATTGGGTGTAATTATTATTTTGCCATTTTGGATTTATTCTCAATTTTCTATGCCTTACATCTTATTTGTAATTAATTTGGATCCCTGTGCCACTCCCTTTTTCATAAGTGGACCACCTTCGCATATGTACACTGCAGGCCATACTACATAGTCTATATAATCACCAGATTTTGTGTAGGTCACAAACTTTAACTTGTCAAAAGGCATATTCGCTGGTTTTTCGTCTCCAGACTGGGCGGCTTGCTTCCAGTCACCAAAGTCCAGGTACATTGGTGGCTCCTTCGTACACATATTCCAGCAGATAATGACACACTTCCCAATGTAATCGGATAAACACTCATAGATTTCCTTTTCAAGCTTCTTTTTCAACCGGTCTCTTACTTCCTAATCAAGAAAAAGGACAAAAGTCTGGGGTAAATACAGGATTATGGAAAAAAGAAGGAGAAAACGATATTTAAGTATTAATGATAGATATTTATCACTATACTCGTCGTGTGTGTTGATGAGATTTTATAGGATTGTACTGATCGATATACTGTCAAGTCGATCACGGCAACTGAGAAAAGTACATTATATATATATATATATATATATATATATATATATATATATATATATATATATATATATATATATATATTCTAAGTTTGCAAAATAAATTCAGACTAAATGGAGTGATGATGAAGTTTGTAAAATGCCAGAGTTATGACCATCAATTGCATTGCACAGTGTAGAATGAAACGAATCATCACTGATTAAATTGTGCTGATTTACAAGAAAATAAATTTAAACTTGGATATAAAATCAGATATTCTTTATATATATTTAATCAATAAGAAAATTATAAAATTGCAAAACTTTAAAAAAAGTTAAGAAGTAATAGGGTCATATGTCTCAATTCTAACTGTATGAATATTAGTGATATATCACTTGTCCTCTGAAAACGTAAAATATTACATATTTTTGCATTCTGGAATTATTATCGTACTGACTGTTTAAAACAGTTTACCTCTCCAATTTTTGTAACATTCTTCTGGAACATTTTCTTGCGATGCTCTTGAATTCTTTTTTTAGTTTCCTTTAAATCGAGGTCAGTGGCATCCTACAAAAATAGTCTTAAAATAATTTAATAATATTTTAGCTTACCAACATATCCTTTCGTGACAAAGTAAGAACTTACAACCATACAGAATAAATATCTTGGACATTTGAGCAATTATAAGATAATTCTAAAAGAGTACACAATGTTTCAGGATAAATTATTATTCAAGAATTTATGTAGTAAATTGGCATTGCATCTGCAAACTGCATAAAAGCCAGATCATTGAACATAATGCACAATAATACTCAAGAGACTGCCTGATTAAGACACCGGGAATAAAAAGTGAAAACCTAAATAAAAAGAAAGCCATAAAATAACAAAAGAATTATTTATTTTATAGTTTCATGGAAACTGTCAAAATAGTCCGAGATATTCTGAATTCAGTCTCAATTCTGATAATTTCAAACATTTCAATTTTTATCGTTTTGATACTTAACTTGAGCTATAGTAAAATCTAGACATAACCTAGCAAGCAAAACTATACAGTTATTATGCCACGATTTGCTATAATAATACATATGCGTTCGTTAATTAAGCTTCGTGTTGATGGAAGCTAGGCAATTAAGTGTATTTTAATCAGATTAAATTAATAATTCAATTACCTACACAGTACACATGCAATCGTATCTATTAACAGCAAATGAAGGTAATGGGACAGCTACTGATTGTGCCTACCCTTTCTGTTAATCCAAGATAATTGGAGATGGCATCCTTTAATGCCTTCATCTTTTCCTGGGTTGAAGCTACGCATATTGTATACGTTTCCTACGAAAGAACCGAATATCATTGAAATTAGTAAAATTATTTGCAAATTATATGGGAAATGAAAAGAATGATTCATTCAACTATCAACCCAAATCTGTTCTATCTGTACTTTAAAAGATATTGTAAAACATATCCGCAAGCATATTTTCAGATATCTTAACAAGTACCAACTCCTCCATAAATCATAATCAGATTTTCGACAGAATAATTCATGTAAATTTGCATTGACAAAAGCTACAGACCAATGGATATCAGCAACGGAATCCGGCCAACTTACTGGTGCAATCTAAATTGATATTAAAAAGGCATTTAATCTGGTAGACCATTCAGTGTCATTAAAAAACTTTCAGCCTTTAAGTTTTTTTCAGACTCAGTTGCCTGGTTCACGTCGTATCTCACTAACAGACACCAGGTTGTTTGCACGGGTAAACATACTTGCGAACCAAGTCATATCTTAAGTGGTGTTCCTCAATGAACTGTATTAGGGCATATTCTTTTTGTACTGTTTATCAATGACTTAGCCTTAATTCCAGCTTACTCTCAAACATATCTTTTTCTGACGACTATACATTGCATTCATCTGGTAAATCGATTGAAACCATTCAAAATAAACCTCAAATCGATCTCAGAAATATATCAGTTTGGTGTCAACAAAACAAAATGCTTATTAATGTCTCTAATACGAAATGTATGACAACTGGAACAAGGCAGCACCAATCTACTAACGAGGATTTACTTCTAACTCAAATGGCTATTGCAAAAAATCAAAAACTTCTTGGTGTCTGTATTGGTCAACATCTCAGATGGAATGCACTGATCGATCACCTATGTAACTGGTAGTCAAAATAATAACTCTGTTAAAATTGCTGTAGAGATTTCTACATCCCCAGTCACTTGAACTTTATTCATTTGGATATATACTACCACTGATAGACTACGGCTGTACCATATGGAGAAACACATCCAATTACAATCTCTCCAGAATTGATAAACTCCAGGAATGGGCAGCCCGAATAACACGGATTTTCCAATTATGACTCCCTCGAAAGTTTTGTTTTCACGTCTGCAATGGCTACCCATACAAGAACGTATTCTTTATTTTAAAGGAATCATGACATAAAAGTCTATAAACGATCTTTCTCCAGATTATATCTCTAACCTAACTGAGCGAAGACCATCAACTACTGAGAGTAATCTCCGATCGACAACTAACAACGATTGCCAGATTACGTGGTTGAAAACCAACCATTACAAAAGTTTATTCGCTGTATCAGCACTTATAGTATGGAATTCCTTACCCCTGAAGATATGTAATGCAAATACTTTTGCTTCGTTTAAAGTATTATTAAAGAAAATATTTCTTGACCAGCTAGAATGACATATTAAAGCCTCAGAATAATGAAATGTATCATTATGTCCAAAAATAATATATGCATATCTTATTCGATGTGTGTATATACGGCTTAGGTTATGCTGATATGTATGTACCTGTGTATACAATATTGTTCATATATGTAGTTGCTTCCCAGTATAATCACATATAATCATTCTTTTTAAATATGTGTGAATGAGTAGGCGAAGATACCTGAGTATGTGTATTATTTTTGTTTATTTATTTTTTCTTTATTTTTTTGTAAATATTTTTTAACATAACCAATTATAAAAATGTCAGTCATGACCAACTGTGTTATCCTCATTAAAGAAAGTTGTTTGTTAATAATAATAATAATAATAATAATAATAATAATAATATTGTTATTATTATTATTATTATTATTATTATTATTATTATTATTAGTAGTAGTAGTAGTAGTAGTATTAATGTATCAAAGCAAGCCGTTAATGACGTATACATTTGTAAAACTGTTTCCCTGAAATAAAAATTGAATTTCACCAAAATGAATTATTAGCATATTTTAAACACTGAATTTGCTGGTGTCTCTCACATAGGCACCAAAGATGTCATCTTGCACGTGTATGCGTTGCCTTCAGATGGGAGAATAATTGGGAAGTTCGTGGTTGTACCTGTCCCATAGGTAGAACCAGAACAAGAACTATCGCTACGTCATTTACAAATGCTTCTCGAGGGTCAGTGGTTCTTTCCGGGGATTTCCCGGTTTCTTCCTCCACCATTAATACTGGCCGCCATGTATAGCCTATCGCGTGCTGAAAAATGGCGTTAAACCCTACAACAACAACAACAATTATTTACAAATAATATGCTATTCATTCTAGTATCAGAAACCTATTGTAGCGACCTTTTAAAAAAGTCTGAGTGAAAATCACGTCATAGATAATCTCTTACTGGACTGTGGAGTACAGCATAAAACACATACTAGTTACATTTTTTATATCTGTATGCGATGATCATTTCAGTGACATACTCTCTTAACAAAATATCAACAACTAAGTATAAATCTGTCTCACCTGATCATAAAACAGAACAAACTATGAATATCATTAAGTTTTGTCGAAAATACATGGAGGAAGCAGGCCATTTTAATTAAAAGGAACTTTTTTTTTTTAAGACAATACAATGACCGATTCAATTATATTTTTTCCGAAGTTGCTACCACAACTGATTCCTTACCGTACCTTGGATATCATTTTTTTTCGTTTTACGAACCGTACTGGGTTTTTTTTTTGCTGCACGTTTTATTTGCTGTTTTGTTTCTTTCTTTTCTGTAGCTTGTCGTATTGGATTTATTTGTATCACTATTTTTTGTATGGGGAAGGGCTTATCTAATGTTGCAAGAGCTTCTAGATCGACCCCATTCGCACAATTTAGCGAATAACATTCGTTTAAACAGCGTCATCTTGGAGACTTCACCAGATCTGCCCAAGGACACACCACGGTAGTTGATCCGGGATGATCTAATAGTGGGAATTGAATCTGCACCCTTCTGGTAACGAATCAGACGTTATAACCATTCATCTGTTGCGACTGAAACCAGAATACAGGCGATCCTAACTTCATCGTCTGCCTTTCCTGCTACAGTAAAACAGCACTGAAGATTTCATTTTAAAAACTGCGGGTAAGACAACAATTTGTTGCATGTTGTAACTATTATTTCCCTGTTGTTTCAGGCAATTAATGGTTTTGAAGACCCGATATAGACGTTTTACCACAGCCAAACCACAGTGAGATCAACTATATATTATTCCGTTCATACTATCTTAAAAGTGGCTGAATGATTCTTGAATTTCATTCAAGTGATATATACAGAACATTATTTGGATCACTTCTGTTGTAGCGGGAGATGATATTCATCGAATACCACTATCTAAAGCTTGGAAAGCCAGGTTTAAGGATTGAGTTATCTTCAAGGTCACGGGACTATCGACAGAGTAGGTGACTGATTTATGGAGAGTGGGACAGAAAATGTAACTGATAAATTTTGGTGTTGTATATGCATAACAATCATTGGTAGACCGAGTTTCCTCTATCATGAAAGTCATTTTATTATTCGGTTATTTATGTCCATTTCCAAGACAGAGGATCTGATGAACATAATTCACTTGCGAAGAAAAATATAATTTGAGGTTATTTTTTGTCATGTTAAGGTCTTACCACCAACTAAGGAGCAACATATTTCAAATATAGGTAACACGATCATCCAGTGTTGGTTTCAGATAGTTATCGGGTCAATCCAGCGCGAATGTGTTTCCAAATCGCACCCAATACGTCTTACGAGTTTGTAGGTATGGCACATGACCTTTTAAAGCTGATGTGACAGTTTCTTTACACATACCTGGTTTTGAGTTTATGCTATGGATGTACGTTAAGCTAATACATTCTGGAGTTTTTAAGAAGCAGAGAAACTGCATGAGTTTCTTAATCTGGATCATAAAACAAATGTTGCAGTTTCAATTTAAATAAATTTGTGTAATTTGGAGAAAAGGATTTACGGAAGAACATCTTTCGGAAAGTGGTTAACATCTAAGACATTTCTAGAATATACAGGTCTATAGTATTTTCTACGGATATATATATATATATATATATATATATATATATATATATATATATATATATATATATATCATCATCATCATCATCATCATTGGCGGCTCAGTCTCGAGAGACCATGCGAATAGCGTCCATCTATCTATCTATCTATCTATCACAGCCAGAAAGAGCTAGAGTTATCTCAGAATCCTCCAACCTTACCTTTAAAACGTCTAGCAGTTGTTTTACAGTCCAATCCACCTGTTTACATTGTCTTTTCGTAAGGTTTTCATATCCATCGGTCCATTCGTTGTCGTATATTTCGGACAATTGTTCTACTATTTTCTCTGGTCTGTTTTCATCGCTCAAATCCGTGACCTTAGGATTATTTTCCGTTAGCTTTATAGCTCCTATTTCACTTAGCCTGATTGAAACACAACATATATTGTTAAAGACTTTATTAATTTCATCGTCTAAATTTGAAAGGGAGAAAAGTTAAGTTAATTAAAAGAAAAGTTGAAAATTAATTCCGGTACCAAAATGGATCCGCAAAATACTCCTCTTAAACTTTCATATACGAATGTAATCTGTATGTTCTAATAATAAGAATTGTGTTTTTTGTAACGGTACTTTGAACAATTTATTGGCATTAAATATTCTTCTTCATCTTCTTGTTCATATTCTTGTTGTTGTTGTTCTTCTTCTTCTTATTATTATTAATAGCAAAAACATATCGAAAGTGAGCTGCTTGTACTGTTGTACGTCATGTTTTACAGGTAACAGTATTACATTTGGCAAACATACATTTCGACATATTGTATAGCAAGTGTTGAGATGTATATGTTGCATTTATCTCGTTCATCATCTACATATTGCTTTTTCAGGAAAACTTTGTAAAGATAAGTTTTGGTTTGAGAGACTTTGTATAGCCGCTAAAATCAAAGACTTAAATATCCGAGACAGCTTAGAATACAAGGCACAAGATAATCACATACAGTTTAGAAATGTTATAGAAATATGTAAACATTTCTTACAAGAAGCAAGCGAAATCAACATCGATTAGAAGCAAGCATATTTGATTACATTATAATCGTACAATGCAAAGCGTTTGTGGCGGCTTTTAAAGAGCTCCGTAATGTATGCACAATACATTATTACATCTGCAGCTTGCTATGAAGTGTTTTCAGAATTGTATAATTTGTCCTTTTGTGTTGCCCAGTTACAAGAAAATGAAAATATTCAAATAGTTCATGAAACAGGATTGAACAGTTTCTGAAGAAGAGGTCCAACTAGCTTTGAGTAAACTGAAGGTCGCCATATCCTGGGGAGTAATGTTTTTATTTTCAGCAAATGCTTTATTTTTGCGGGCACTGTAATTGCACTAACATTAACAGTATCTTATACAGAAAACTGGTCAACAGCTGTCTTTACACCTGTCCTAAGGAAAGGTGATACAAACGATCCTTCCAATTATACGAATTTTGGTTTATTACTTGTAATAAGCAAAATGTTCACATCGAGGCGAATAGGTGGAAGAAAATAAAATCTTGGCAAGGAATAACCGGTTATAGAGAGGGTTATTATACAATAGGAAATATATTTACATTGTATATACATGCATTAGTAAGTATTTAAGAAAATAACAACGGTTAGATTATGCACAGCAAATTTAGATTATGGAAAAGTATAGGATGGAAAGGAATTTACCGTTAGTGAAAATATTAGTTAATAAATATTAAGAACCATTAAAGCAATCGATAATGTTGTTAAAACATGTGTTAAGTCAAAATATTTATTACCGACGAATTTGATTGCCACGTGGGATATCGTCAAGGTTGTGTTTTATCGCCTTTACTCGTTTCCTTATTCTTTCTTGAATAATTTGAAACTCATCTTAGCAGAAGAAAACAAAAGACTTTCTATAGAAATATTAAAATCATTCTTTACTATTGTATGAGGACAATTTTAGTGCCTTTACTGACACTGATTTTAGTGCCTTTACTGACACTGATTTTAGTGCCTTTACTGACACTGATTTTAGTGCCTTTACTGACACTGTTGATCAGTTACAAAATATTCTCAATAGACTACACAAGCACTGCTTAAAGTGGATATTAAATGTTAATGTTGAAACAGCAAGATTGTTTACATTTCTTAGAGGTGGTTACCTCATAAGCTATGAAAAGTTGTACTATAGCCCTACATAAATACATTTTGACTTACATTAAAATATACCAGATTTATATTTTCTTAGAAACAATGCTCATGATATATGTAACAAAACAGTATCCTTTTCAAGCATCGAATATTTTGACGTAAAGTCTCTAAACATGTTCCGAAATGCCTGTAACTGCATTACTTCGTATAGTTGACTCGAAGATAGCTCCTTTTCTTAACTTTGAGTATCTATTGTATTAATCTACTTTACTGTCTGTTATATTATACTAGCCTGTCTGCCTGCTTAGGTATGCATGTCCTCTAGGAGATGATGAAGATGACACTCGCTGTCGTATCTTACTGTGTACTTTCCGAGAGACATACACATTGAACCTTTGCATGGACCATCTACATGTGTGGTCTTTAACTTTTATGATTATTGTAGTAAACTGACCTGTTCAGCAATGTGTCCTTTTCCTCCTTCAATTTGATAACGTCAGCTTCCAAACGTCCAACTTTTCTTTCATATTCGTGCAACTTTTTGCTTTCGCTTGTTAAGTCTGTGGCGTGGTTTTCATTTGTATTTGTCGTGTATGAAATTTCATCGTGTCTGAAGAATAAATAGTAAAGGAAAAAAAAGTGACATTATTAGATACAAACAGTAAGACATTTAAGACACCACAAATTTCACATTTAAAGTTAAAAGAATATGGAAGTATTGTAGAGAGAGAGACAAATCAAAATTGAGAATATTGGAAAATCATAAAATGGACCAACATAAGGAAATACGTACTGGCGATGCGCTTAAATGATACATGTCTTTGCTTGTCTTTGGTGATATCTGTATCCATTCTGTCTTTGCGTTGCCTTATATTCCGTGATAAGTTCAAATTAATTACACGTTATCATTGCCAATGACTTTTAATACGTATTAATAAAATGTCTTCGTAGACATATGTTATGCATAGACCTCACATGGTCGTGCTTTAACAAATATTAAAGTACAAGTGGAACCTAGTAAAGAATTTACTGATAAACATATTTACTGTAAATGATTGTAACTATGCTTCTTGCCAACTTAAAAAAATTATATATAACATGCCGTGGTGAGAATGGCACTGTCAGTATTAGATGGCAGTCACAATAAGAAAATTATACAATATCTAGTAAGCTCAAAACACCTTTTCTCCTCCTTTGTTTTCTGTGGCTTCTTTGCTTCATCTTCATTTTGCTCTTCCAGACCTTCAGGTGTTAGTCTAAATGACAAAGAAATGGCAATGTCAACTACAGGATGCATTTCTGGAAAAGTTTCATTCCAAAGTCACTACCTTATGGTCCATCTAGAGCCTTCTAAAACTTCCCGCTTGAAACTGTCAAATTAGTCATAATAAGTTCGTATGTGCCCGCCACCTCGCTCTCTCTTTCAGTACAAATGTTTGAGGAGAGCGTCTGAAACCCTGAAGTAATATCTCCCTAACAATGTTTGTTTTGTCTTGAATGTTTCATTTGGCGCAAGAGAACATTCACCCTTAAAATGTAGTATCTTTTACCCGAAAATAATTAAATTGAATCATCGTACTACCTTGTATTGACTATCAATAATATTAGGTGCAACTTTATGGAAAAAAACAGGCAGAAATAAACTTCCTAAGGTTTGACACTGTAGTCAATTTATGATAATCTGTTAACATTGCTCACAATTCTATCGAGCGATGTTAACAGTTAGTAGAACTTAAATCAGTTTGCTGATGAAGTCCTTAGAGTCAGGACGAAAGCTCGACTTTAGCTTTCTCTTGTTTGCGTATGTAGTTGAAAAGTTAAAAACATTGTCAAATGTGAATATTACTACACAGGTAAACTTTCACCAAATAAGAAAAGCCTTGTTTTATTGTGTCATTATATCATATCTGTGCTGTTGAACTTAAGCCCCAAATGTTTTTGAACTTCTTTGAAATCCGGTTCCACTCAACACCTAAGTCGTTGACCATGGTGTTCTGCTAAACGTTTACATGAAGATTAAAGTATTTGTTTTATCAAAACGTTAGCTATGATGGTTTCTGGAAGTGGATCGCTATCACAGAGTAAATTAATGCATAGCAAAGAAGAGGGAGTATCTATTTTATCAAGCTATATGTTTATATTTACGGGCAATTAAATTGAACCAATAATAACAGTATACTATGCAGAACACTGGTCAACATCTATCATTACAGCGATGCGGAAAGAAGGTGATTCAAATGAATCTTCCAATTACAGATTTACTAATGTATTACCTGTACTAATCAAAGTTTTCACATCTATGATAAAGAAAAGGATAATCGAGTATGTACTTCGCAAAGAACAAGCCCGTTACAGAGCAGGGGTTATTCTACAATAGTATATTCACATTTAAATATTAATTTGTAAGTATTTAAGTAAGAATAAGGGTAGCTTC
This sequence comes from Sinohyriopsis cumingii, assembly GCA_028554795.2. NCBI lineage: Eukaryota > Metazoa > Mollusca > Bivalvia > Unionida > Unionidae > Sinohyriopsis > Sinohyriopsis cumingii. Next base: position 167,880,155 of record CM068829.1, read on the forward strand.
TATGAAATATTTTAGACTCTCAAAAAGCCTTTGAGAGGAATTTATTGTACCATAAGCTAGTGAGCGAAAATATTAGTTGATGCATATTAAGAATCAAAACTGCAATCTATAATGATGCAAACACATGTCAAAATGTGTATTACTGTTATTGCTTTTCCTCTTTTCCTTTTCCGTGAACAATATATATATATATATATATATATATATATATATATATATATATATATATATATATATATATATATATATATATATATAAGCTCAATGGCATTAGGACGCAACGAATGCAAAGGAGTATTCGTTGAAGAATATTAACTATGCGGTAGAACATGTGACTATGAATACTGTAAAACACATATGGTAGTGTTACGTACTGGTCCAGACCGGCGCTCGATTATGCCTTAAATTTGATATTGGAGTCAAATCATGTAATCAACTCCATGTTGATCTGTTCGTGAATATTACTAGGAAGTAAAACAACGAAACACACGTGATTGCACAGACGAATAAAGAAATACATGATTTAATAGCTATGATTTAAAGAAATTGCAGTTTCGAATCCTAGAAACCCCCAAAACTAAAACAAGTTATTGATGGATTTCTTAATTAGAGAAGGTTTTCCCTTATATAAGCATGCCTACCCTGTATCAAATAAGGCAAATCGCACAACATCATGTAATAAAACTACCATATCGTATGTTAAAGGACGACATATTTCAATTATTGAGACCTAAACTTAAACGGAATCCACATGCGGCCCCCACCAGTTGTTAATGCAACAGTACAAAAACTACAACAATTCGAACTTGTGCGTATTATATAAATTTCAAGAGGTTCATGAGAAGCTGACATACCTCAGATACTGGACCATTTGAGGATGAAAAGCACCTTCGTGGCGATGAACAAAACTATTTTACATACACGTTTACTATTGCATCTATTGAGCATGTTCGTGTCCAAGTATAGCAATCACTAGTACCTGAATTCAAACTTCATACTCATATAATGTTGCTAGAAAATCAGATGGCAATTATTCCATCCACATACAAACTAGGCATATACGCTTGATAGCTGTTAATAAATTCGATTTCTGGCATCATATCGGTTTTATAAAACATTGGCCATTTTGGAGTTAAATGAGATATTGTCCTTACGATGCAGCAAGTTATGCAACTTAGTCGTGAACGAGGATGGATTTAAAATGACAACATCGTGGGATCAGAGCAGTGCTCGTGAAATCCTGAACGACACCAGAACCATCCGTGATGACAATGAGAAAACCATCAAACGATTCTTAAGACATTGGAGAAATACACCAATGCAGGATCAGGATGGACTCGTGACAGATGTATTAAAGTCGAGGTAATCTCTCACCATATCAGCCGTTTCGTGGAAGTTACATACAAACGCCTGAGTGGGTAAGTTATGAGCGTAAACATTTTGGACGACAGTTGTTTTGAATGTTCAATTTTGTCAGCGTTATGTCTGGCTTGTGATAATCAAGACATGCCTCGAAAATACCGGCAGCACCTGGGTGAATTCAGCTTTGGTAATATCGAATTTTCAATGCATTGTGCTAAAACCACACTGAATAAACTTGAAACACTTAACTTTTGTATCTCTGTTAATGTGTTTATTTATGACAAAGGATTTAATCCACTCCTCAAGATGCTGTACTCCGACAATGACTCGATGCTGATGCATATCTAAACCAATGATGTGTATGTGGATATGTCACAGCACTGCTTGGTCAATGAATTTGACATCAAACCAACCACATGAAATGTTTCTTTGTACTGGTAAGTAAATTTGTTAGAGCGTTTCTTTGGCTTACCATTTTTGAACAGCTCCATGCATAACCTTTGAGGCATTTACTAGTTTTTCCACGGCGACGTCAGATTTCCAAATTCCACTCGGACTGTAGAATATTTTGGATAATATCCAGCTTTTTGAATCCATTGTTTGTTTGTATTAATATTATTTACGTTTGAGGAGATCCAGAAGAGGCAGATGCTCCAAGTGCAATCTTTGCTTTCATACATCGTAGGACGACTAATCGTGCGATTCATCCTCCAGCATCTGGACCCGTAATCATATTAAAGTCATGGACAAGAGCTATACTGGCGCGTTGACTTGCACGGATATCGTTTGATATATTTGGCACCTTAGGAGTGACTGAAGCTTCTTTGAGGTTAGAAGGCCATCAGGACCTTCTGAAGAAATTCACTTTAACTCGGCAGTAAACACTTATCGTGTTGTACACGAATAATCTGTGGTCATATATGGACTGCCTACAACACATCGACACGGGTCGACTGATTTCCGAACAAGACTTTCGAACACTGTACCCGACTCATTACTTTTCATTGCAACACTTGGAGTTGTTCAGACAGTCAGTCATTGACGTGTATTATTATACAAAGATAGCTCCCGCTGTTGCCAATTACATGTGTTATGTTGTGATACGTTCTGACAAGACTCTGTTGCTGGAGGGTGCTGATAGAAGAATATGTCATCGATGCACCTGTATTTTCACACATTGTTACATAATAATGTCCTATCACAAAGTGAAGGTCACCATTAGTGAACATTTGCTGGGGGAAAAATCCAATGAAAAACAATTGTGGGGTCACCTTGAAACTTTCTTCAGCAAAACTGGCCGGAAATGTCCTAAACACAATTGACTCAGTTTAATGCAGCGAATTAAAAATATACCTTTAATCAAATTAAGATTATCCAAGTCAGAGGTGACACAAATACCAAAGACTAGTGTAATATTTCCATTGCCTACAGCGATTCTAGCAGCGGCTCGAGCGGTTGCAAAAGTTAATGTATGTCGGAACTGCATCGGCTTGGCGCTGAAAAAAGCAGTCGATGGACGCATAAAAAAGAAAGAAGTATTAGATTACCATGAACAAGTCGTCAAAAACCATCGGACAGAGGTCTTCGATTACCCGGTTGCAAAACATCACGCCTTTGACCAGGCAATTAACCAAATCTTGATTTACTTGAAATTGAACAAGCAATAAAACATTTTCATGGTGTATTTATGCAAAATGAACTGGCATAGATGGTGGCACACACACGTGAAACAGATATTGTCAACACTGATTTGACAACAGGATCTGACACTCACTGGGTAGCATACGTGGTGACACCTCAACAGCGTTTGTATTTTCACTCGTATGGACTAGCAACAACATTTGAAGTTGCTAATTATGTAACTAGGCACGGACGACAACCACTGTTTTATTCGACTTTGCAAGTACAAACACATTTGGATGGACTATTATGCGGCCAGCTAGTTGTTGAAACTTTGTATGCACTTTAGTGTTCACTGACACCACAAACACTGAGTTCATATTAAACGTACGTTTAATATTATGCAAAATGTCACTTAAAATGTACGGACCTTACTCAGCTCGACGACACAATGCTGATGTAGATTTGAGCGAGTTTGATACAAAAGCGGATTTGTCTAAGTTTACTAGTCGCGCTGTTGTTGGTGTTACTCCTGGTGATCTTGTGATTTTTGAAGATCAAACTGGCAAACTTGAAAGGTATACAATTTTACCGTAATAAGTGAAGTCAGAGTCAGTGCCGTGTGTGTTGCGTATATCAAAGAATATTTTGATAATGGTGATGCTACATAAAACAATACGTAGATGAAGAAATTACAAATGTGCCGCACCACCACACGTAGTAACACCATGGACCATAATTCTGGGGATATTAATCAAAGAAGGAGATGAAAAAACGGATGAATCAATCTTTGCAAATAGCTTATTTTAGGTTTTACAGATGATGGCTTTGATAAACCTAAAAGTCACATCTTAAAGATGCGCGAGTCTCGATGATACGTGTTCGTCAAAACTGGAAGTAAAGGTTCGTGGGGTCGAATGGCAATGTATACAGATGATAAGCAGCATCGTGGTTTGAGTTGTGTACCACTAATATCACGTCTCACATTAAACAACACAAAGGCGAAATATTACAAAGTTGCATTGTCAGCATCATTAGCTGCTGAAGATGAAATTCAGTTCGAAGCATTCAACATTTATCTGGACTGTCTTTGGTGTTTGTTAGATGTATATAAGTAATGGATTCTGACCACGGTGATGAGGTTGTGGAATTCAGTAACGGGTGTTGGATCAGCTAACATCAATAGTGATTTTATTCCATTTGCCAATGCCTATCTGCTTGAAACTATTACCATATCCACGTATACTCTAAAATATAATCACGTTAAGGGTCGAATCGATATTGACCGTTCGGGTCACCCTTATTTATCACTAGGAACTGGAGGCCAGCTTGAAGTAATCACATTAACACGTGAAAATACCCAGTCGTTGACTGCTGAAAAGGTGTGAAAACACTCCGGGATTGTTCCACAATGGCGACGTGATATTTTGCCGTTGCATCCACTCGGTAATGTTTCCGTTAATTAAATATTTTAAACCAGCATTGACTCGGTCAGCAGCAAAGGAGAAACCTGGTAGACCGACATTCAACAAAGACATACTTTCTTTTAGATAACACTTATTGGGTAAAGACAAGAATGATGGTTTCAAACATCAATCAGTGGTGTAATCAAAATATTCCTAAATGAAAGGGGTGCTAAACCTACAGAACCCACAATTGCTGAAAATTCAAAAATGTCCCAATCAGATATTTTTTTAATGATTTTATGACCGGTGTGCCAGTAAAATAGGGTAATTGGTTAGAAGTGCGTGTACGTGTTGCATCTGGACTTAAGGAATTTGAAAAAGTCATGCCAGTGTTCGTGCAATGGTAGTGTGCTTTTGTAATATGAATAAAAGAACTATGATAGACCCTCAATGTTACCAAAGTGAAAAAAAATAATCGAAGCTGAGCAGCAACTACAAAACGAAATCACCAAGAAAGCCGCGTTGATTGTGAGTCATAAACGTTTTTGTTCGTAAATGCTATTTGTGGTCTTGCCTCAGAGGCAGCTGTTGGGCTTGGTGTAGCTGGAATAACAGCCACGACAACCATCGTAGATGCACAAATTGGTATTATTGTCCGGGCTATATCGATAGTAGCCAGGATCTCTGGTGGTGCTAGAAAATTAATTTCAATTCATGAGTACGTGTCTATTCAGAATCGCTTACAGGAGCACAAGACAGTCTCAACACGATTAGTAAACTGTATTCGGTGGCAAGCGATGATAAAATAATTAGCATGGCCGAGTTCGAGATTCTGCTGGCGGAAACGGAAAGTCACTGACAACTCCGACCACAGATAAGAAACAATGTGATTGCGGATTTACAGACAATTAAAGACGAGTAAGGCAGGCCGTTTTGATGCATTCTGTATCAGTTGTAATCACACGGAAAGCTCTCTCTCTCTCTCTCTCTCTCTCTCTCTCTCTCTCTCTCTCTATATATATATATATATATATATATATATATATATATATAGCATGGAGAAGTATTGATTTATACCGTACTGGATAGATAACAACATGACTGATGTGTGCAGATACCATACACAGTCTCAAAAGCGTGCTAATCATTCTATGGGTTGTAAATAATACGAGTAGTGTTAATTTGTCCGGGTTTACCGTTTTACCTTTTTGGACCCTGATACACGTCATAAGCCTTTACCCCACATGACTGGCCATTTTTGTGGATTATTAATGCTATTCATCTGTAGGTTGCGCATAACATACAGTTCGTTTGTCAAGTCAAGGGAGATAGAGGCTGTGATGTGTATCATCGTGCCCAAAAGGGTAAAAAGAGCACAATCATATAATGACACTACTAAAGTTCATGGCATATGTGACAAAAAGTCTCTTTTTCATCAAATTTATATTTTGAAGCGAAGTCTTTTAAGATGTGGAAGAATGACTAACTGCATTGCTTCATACCTTTGATTCGAAGATAGCTCCCATTCTTAAATATGGGTATATATTGCGTTTATTTATTTTACCGTCTGTCTGACATTCTGCTTGCATGTCTGTCTGCTTAGGTATTTCTTTATGTATGTACGTGTGCACGCACGCACTCTCACTTATTCGCAGGTATTTTATAGTGTTGCACGTGCTCTAGGAGCTGATAGAAAGGACACTCGCTTGGTATCTAATTGTGTACTTCCTGAGGGACAATCGTCTTGAATCTCTACATGAACCTCCTATTTGTACGGTATTCTATTCTTACAATCTTTGTAGCAAACTGACCTGTTCATCAACGTTTCGTTTTCCTTCCTCAATTTCATAACGTCAGCTTCCAAACTTTCAACTTTTCTTTCATAATCGAGCAACTTGCTTCTATCGTTTGCTGAATCTGTTGCGTGGTTTTCTTCAGTTTTTGTCGTGTCTGAAACGTCATCGTGTCTAAAGAATAGTAAACGAAAAGTGGCATAATCAGATGCATACAGAATAAATTTCACGTTTGAAGTGGTAGAATACGGGAATACAGGAGAAGGTAGACAATGGTTTGTAACTCTATTTGCTAAAGAGAGACGATGCTAAATTGAGAATATAGGTAAATAATAAAACTGACCAGCATTCTGTTGCCTTATAATTCGTGAGATATTTAAATGAATTATGCGTAATCATTGCAAATTAATTCAAATAAAGATTAATGGAATGTACTCGTAGAAAAATGTTGTACATAGACTGCACTTGATCCTGCTTTAATAAATATTAAGATACAAGTGGAACCTTGTAAAGAATTTATTGATACAAAATTTACTGTAATTAATTGTAGCTATGTTGCTTGCAAAAAACATAAAAAAACTATATATAAAATGGTGTACAGGGCGCTCAAGTGAAGCAAGAAAAGTACATAATATTTAGTTCGTTCATAACACCTTTCATTCTCCTTTGTTTTCCGAGGCTTTTTTTCTCTGTGTTCGTTTTCTTGTTCCAGGCCTTCAGGTGCTTGTCTAAATGATAAAGAAAATACCATGCCGCCTCTATTATACATTATTGCGAAATTACATTCTATGGTCGCTATTATATTGCCCATCAAAAGCTTTTGGAAACATCCCGATTGAAACTTTTAGCGTAGTCATAACAAGGTTCTGTCTCCCTCCCCCTTCGGTACAAATGTTCGAGGATAACGTCTGAAACCCTGAAGTAATACCTTCCCCACAAAGGATGATTCACAGTTTGAGTGTTTCTTCAGCGCAATTCAAAAATCACCATTAAAATCTTGCATCTTTTACCAGAATCAGTCTGAATACTCTGTCTTTTATTAACTAGAATGTTCGATTGGGCACCTTGCGAAAAAACTAGCAGAGATCGTCTTCCTGAGGTTTGCCATTGCAAACAAACTATCAAGTTTAATCTTAGATGCTCATTGAAATAGCACGCATTGATGAAATAGAAATAAAGAAAGATAAAAACATTAAGAACACGTATCAGCCGATACTTGTATCAGAACAGGAATCACTGTTAAACAGTGGTTAGCGTGCAGGACTCTGTATCGCATGGGCCCCGATTCGAATCGTGCCACAGGAATAGTCCGTATTAGCTAGGGCAGTGTATCATTGTGCAAGGCATTTTACTCCAATTGCCGCGAAACTGAATTACCTTCTAGTCTTACAGTGCTGAAAATAATCCAACCAAGCGAATTGTCAGCATAAATCATTATCTAAATCTGAATAACGTTGCTAGAGAAACACATTTGTATACAACATGATTCATGGAATTCTGTTTTTATTATGTTAACATGTATTTTAATACAAACAGTTGAGATAATGCTACTGAAATACAGAATATGATGGGGATATTTAAACAGAATTGTATTGCCTTTTCTGACCTTATTGAACAGTTACAATAAATAATCAATTTGCATAAGTTTTGCTTAAATTGTAAATTAAAAGTAATTATTGAAAAAGCAGGATTGATTGTATTTCGAAGAGAAGCTTGTGACAGAAGTCATGAAATGTTGTATAATGGCCCTAAAGAAGTAGAATTGAATAATACTGAAAATCTATTGGATGTATAATTGTTTAGAAACATATTTCATGGTGTACGTGACCAAAACTGTATCATTTTCAAGCATTTAATATTTTGAAGTGTAGTCGAAAAAAATACTGTAACTCCATTACTTCGTATGTTTGACTCAAAGATATGGGTACCTTATGTCTTTATCTGTTTTACCTTCTGTCTTATATTCTGCTTGTCTGTATGTTTGCTTAGGTCTTTCTGTATATATGTATGTACATACGTATGCACACATGTACAATTTTTAAGAACATACTTTTGCATGTCTTCCTGGAGCACATGGAGAGGGCACTTGCTGCCGTATTTTACTGTGTAAGCGACATTCGTCTTGAATCTTTGCCTGAACCTTCTACATGTATGGTTTTTAATTCTTATGCTTATTGTAGTAAACTGACCTGTTAAGCAATGTGTTCTTTTCCTGCGTCAATTTGATAACGTCAGCTTCTAATCTTTCTACTTTTCTTTCATATTCGTGCATCCTTTTTATATCGTTTGCTGAATCTGTGGCGTGGTTTTCTTCAGTTTTTGTCTTGTCTGAAACGTCATCGTGTCTGAAGAATAGTAAAAGAAATGTGGCATAATCAGATATACACAGCTTAAATCTCACGTTTGAAGTGGTAGTATACGGGAATACAGGAGAAGGTAGACAATGGTTTGTAACTCTATTTGATAAGAGAGACAATGCAAAATTGAGAATTTTGGAAAATAATAAAACTGCCCAGCATTCTGTTGTCTTATAATCCGTGAAATCTTTAAACTAATTATGCGTTATCATTGCAAATGAATTGTAATACATGTTAATAAAATGTCTTCGTAGAAAAATGTTGTACATAGACCGCACTTGATCCTGCTTTAATAACTATTAAGGTACAAGTGGAAGGTTGTAAAGGATTTATTAATACAAATATTTACTGTAATTAATTGTAGCTATGTTGCATGTACAAAACTATAAAAACTAAATAACAAATGGTGAACAGGGCTCTCAAGTTAAGTAAGATAATTATATAATATCTAATATGTTGAAAACACCTTTTCTTCTTTGTTTTCCAAGACTTTTTCCTCTGTCTACGTTTTGTTGTTCCAGTATTTCAGGTGCTTGTCTAAATGATAACGAAAATACTATGCCACCTCTATTATATATTTTTGCAAAATGACATTTCATGGTTGCTATTGTATGGTCCATCAAGAACGTTTGGAAACATCCCGATTGAAACTTTCAGCGTAGTCATAACAAGTATGTCTCCCTCTCCAGCCAGTACACATGTTCGAGTATGATGTTTGAAACCCTGAAGTAATACCTTCCCCACAAAGGATGATTCAAATTGTTAGAGTTTCATTCAGCGCAAATGAAAAATCACCATTAAAATGTTGTATATTTCACCAGATATATAATCAGTCTGAATCCTGTCTTTTATTAACTAGAATGTTCGTAAGCACAGGTTGCGAAAAAACTAGCAGAGATTGTCTTCCTGAGGTTTGCCACTGCAAACAAACTATCAAGTTAAATCTTAGATGCGCGTTGACATAGCACGCACTGACGTAACAGAAATGAAGATACAAAAAAAAAAATCAGAAAACATATCAGCCAATACTTGTATCAAAATAAGAATCACAGTCAAACAGTGGTTAGCGTGCAGGACTCTGCATCGAAAGGGCTCCGATTCGAATCGTGCCACAGGAATAGTCCGTATTAGCTAGGGCAGTGTATCATTGTGCAAGGCATTTTACTTCAATTGCCGCGAAACTGAATTACCTTCTAGTCTTACAGTGCTGAAAATAATCCAACCAAGCGAATTGTCAGCATAAATCATTATCTAAATCTGAATAACGTTGCTAGAGAAACACATCTGTATACACCAAGATTCATGGAATTCTGTTTTTATTATGTTAACATGTATTTTAATACAAACAGTTGAGATATTAATAAAGCAATTGAAATACAGAATATGATGGGGATATTTTAACAGAATTGTATTGCGTTTTCTGACTTTATTGAACAGTTACAATATATCATCAATTGGTATAAGTATTGCTTAAATTGTAAATTAAAAGTACATATTGAAAACGGAAGATTGATTGTATTTATTAGAGAAGCTTGTGACAGAAGTCATGAAATGTTGTATAATGGCCCTAAAGAAGTAAAATTGAATAATACTGAAAATCTGTTGGATGTATAATTGTTTAGAAACAAAGTTCCTGGTGTACGTGACCAAAACTGTATCATTTTCAAGCATTTAATATTTTGAAATGTAGTTTAAAAAAATGCTGTAAAATGATTTTAACTGCATTACTTTGTACGTTTGACTCACATATACTGTCCATTGCTAGCTATGGGTACTTTATGTCTTTATCCGTTTTACCTTCTGTCTTATATTCTGCTTGTCTGTATGTCTGCTTAGGTCTTTCTATATATATGCATGTACGTACGTATGCACGCATGTACATCTTTTTACGAATATACTTTTGCATGTCTTCCTGGAGCACATGGATAGGACACTCGCTGCCGTATCTTACTGTGTAAGCGACATTCGTCTTGAATCTTTGCGTGAACCTTCTACACGTAATGTTTTTAATTCTTATGCTTATTGTAGTAAACTGACCTGTTAAGCAATGCATCTTTTTCCTGCGTCAATTTGATAACGTCAGCTTCCAATCTTTCTACTTTTTTTTCATACTCGTGCATCTTTTTCATATCGTTTGCTGAATCTGTGGCGTGGTTTTCTTCCGTTTTCGTAGTGTCTGAAACGTCATCATGTCTGAAGAATAGTGAAAGAAATATGATATATTCAGATATACACAGCATAAATCTTACGTTTGAAGTGGTTCGAATACGGGAATATAGAAGATGGTAGACAATGGTTTATAACTCTATTTGGTAAAGAGAGACAATACAAAATTGAGAATTTTGGAAAATAAGAAAACTGTCCAGCATTCTGTTGTCTTATAATCCGTGAAATCTTTAAACGAATTATGCGTTATCATTGCAAATGAATTGTAATACATGTTAATAAAATGTCTTCGTAGAAAAATGTTGTACATAGACCGCACTTGATCCTGCTTTAATAACTGTTAAGGTACAAGTGGAACCTTGTAAAGGATTTATTAATACAAATATTTAATGTAATTGCATGCACAAAACTATAAAAACTATATAAAATGGTGAACAGGGCGCTCAAGTTAAGTACGAAAATTATATATCTATTATATTAAAATCACCTTTTCTTCTCCTTTGTTTTCCGAGGCTTTTTTTCTCTGTCTTCTTTTTGTTGTTCCAGGCCTTCAGGTGCTTGTCTAAATGATAAAGGAAATACCATGCCACCTCTATGATACATTATTGCAAAATTACATTCCAAGGTCGCTATTGTATCGTCCATCAAGAGCTTTTGTAATTATTCTGATTGAAACTTTCAGTGTATTCATAACAAGTCTGTATCTCCTTCCCCAGTCAGTACAAATGTTCGAGTATAACGTTTGAAACCCTGAAGTAATACCTTCCCCACAAAGGATGATTCAAATTGTTAGAGTTTCATTCAGCGCAAATGAAAAATCACCATTAAAAATGTTGTATATTTCACCAGATATATAATCAGTCTGAATCCTGTCTTTTATTAACCAGAATGTTCGTAAGCACAGGTTGCGAAAAAACTAGCAGAGATTGTCTTCCTGAGGTTTGCCACTGCAAACAAACTATCAAGTTAAATCTTAGATGTGCGTTGAAATCGCACGCACTGACGTAACAGAAATAGCTGAAGAAAGATACAAACAAATCAGAAAACATCAACCAATACTTGTATCAGATTAGGAACCACAGTGAAACAGTGGTTAGCGTGCAGGACTCTGTATCGCAAGGGCTCCGATTCGAATCGTGCCACTGGAATAGTGCGTATTACTTAGGATAGTGCATCATTGTGCAAGGCATTTTACTCCAATTGCCGCGAAACTGAATTACCTTCTAGTCTTACAGTGCTGAAAATAATCCAACCAAGCGAATTGTCAGCATAAATCATTATCTAAATCTGAATAACGTTGCTAGAGAAACACATTTGTATACACCAAGATTCATGGAATTCTGTTTTTATTATGTTAACATGTATTTTAATACAAACAGTTGAGATATTAATAATGCTACTGAAATACAGAATATGATGGGGATATATTAACAGAATTGTATTGCCTTTTCTGACATTATTGAACAGTTACAATAAATAATCAATTTACATAAGTATTGCTTTAATTGTAAATTAAAAGTAATTATTGAAAACGGAAGACTGATTGTATTTCAAAGAGAAGCTTGTGATAGAAGTCATGAAATGTTGCATAATGGCCCTAAAGAAGTAAAATTGAATAATACTGAAAATCTATTGGATGTATAATTGTTTAGAAACAAATTTCATGGCGTACGTGACCAAAACTGTATCATTTTCAAGCATTTAATATTTTGAAGTGCAGTCTCAAAATGCTCTAAAATGATTTTAACTGCATTACTTCGTATGTTAAACTCATAGATACCGTCCATTGTTAGTAATGGGTTCTTTATGTCTTTATCTGTTTTACCTTCTGTCTTATATTCTGCTTGTATGTATGTCTGCTTAGGTCTTTCTGTATATATGTATGTATGTATGTACGTATGCACGCATGTACATTTTCTTTTTACGAACATACTTTTGCATGTCTTCCTGGAGCACATGGAGAGGACACTCGCTTCCGTATCTTACTGTGTAAGCGACATTCGTCTTGAATCTTTGCCTGAACCTTCTACACATATGGTTTTTAATTCTTATGCTTATTGTAGTAAACTGACCTGTTAAGCAATGCATCTTTTTCCTGCGTCAATTTGATAACGTCAGCTTCCAAAATTTCCACTTTTTTTTCATACTCGTGCATCTTTTTTATATCGTTTGCTGAATCTGTGGCGTGGTTTTCTTCCGTTTTGGTCTTGTCTGAAACGTCATCGTGTCTAAAGAATAGTAAAAGAAATGTGACATAATCTGATGTACACAGCATAGATCTTACGTTTGAAGTGGTAGAATACGGGAATATAGGAGAGGGTAGACAACGGTTTGTAACTCTATTTGGTAAAGAGAGACAATGCAAAATTGAGAATTTTGGAAAATAATAAAACTGCCCAGCATTCTGTTGTCTTATAATCCGTGAAATCTTTAAACGAATTATGCGTTATCATTGCAAATGAATTGTAATACATGTTAATAAAATGTCTTCGTAGAAAAATGTTGTACATAGACCGCACTTGATCCTGCTTTAATAACTATTAAGGTACAAGTGGAACCTTGTAAAGGATTTATTAATACAAATATTTACTGTAATTAATTGTAGCTATGTTGCATGCACAAAACTATAAAAGCTATATATAAAATGGTGTACAGGGCGCTCAAGTGAAGCAAGAAAAGTACGTAACATTTAGTATGTTCATAACACCTTTTCTTCTCCTTTGTTTTCCGAGGCTTTTTTTCTCTGTCTTCGTTTTCTTGTTTCAGGCCTTCATGTGCTTTTCTAAATGATAATGAAAATGCCATGCCGCCTCTATTATACATTATTGCACAATTACATTTCAAGGTTGCTAATGTATGGTCCATCAAGAACTTTTGGAAACATTCTGATTGAAACTTTCAGTGTAGTCATAACAAGTCTGTGTCTCCCTCCCCCGTCAATACAAATGTTCGAATATAACGTCTGAAACCCTGAAGTAATACCTTCCCCATAAAGGATGATTCAAATCGATCGTGTTCCTTTCAGCGTAAATGGAAAATCACCATTAAAATGTTCTATCTTTCTCCAGAATATGTCATTTTGAATCCTCTATCTTTTATTAACAAGACTATTCGTAATGGCACCTTGTGAAAAAACTAGCAGAGATTGACTTTCTGAGGTTGGCCACTGCAAACAAACTATCAAGTTAAATCTTGACATAGCACGCACTGACTATCAGAAATACCTAAAGAAAGATATAAACAAATCAGAAAACGTATCAGCCAATACTTGTATCAGAATAGAACCACAATAAACAGTGGTTAGCGTGCAGGACTCTGCATCGCATGGGCTCTGATTCAAATCGTGTCAGTGGAATGGTCCGTATTAGGGTAGTGTGTTATTGTGCAAGGCATACTCGAATTGCCGCGAAACTGAATTACCTTCTAGTCTTACAGTGCTGAAAATAATCCAGCCAAGCGAAGTGTCAGCATAACATATTTTCTAAATCTGAATAGCGTTGCTAGAGAAACACATTTGTATACAACAAGATTCATGGAATTCTGTTTTTATCATTCTAAGATTTATTTTAATACAAACAGTTGAGATATTGAATGTTTCATTCAACACAAAAGAAAATCACCCTTAAAATGTTGCATCTTTTACCAGCATATAATCGGTTTGAATCATCTGACCACCTTGTATTAACTGGAATGTTTATCAGGGCAACTTGTGTTACAAGTCTGTGGTCATAAGTTTGGTAACCGAAAAGAGTGAGATCCAACAACGGTTGTAAAATTGAACAAAATACTTTATTTCCCTGTAATAGATAGTGAACAATTAAAACAACAACGTATTGTACGGTGAATAAAATCCTACATTGTCCTAAAAGATTTATTAAAAGTCCAAAAGTATCGGGCATTCCAAATGAGTTCCAGTGGTAATCTGAATGAAATTCTATTTGTTTTGCTGATGTGCCAATAGTCTTGATATATCATAATGATATAATCCAAATAGCTTTTGAATGAAGTCACAGTAATTCCAGAAAAGCTCATGCTCACAACTATTTGTGTCTTCTAAGAGGTTCAATTTAATAATTTCGAAATCACTCTAAGAGTGAACAAGGTCAAGTGCTTTAGCAGCTAACAAATCAGAAATTATGTCAGCTACTTTTCCATAGGGAATTCCATTACTTTCAACAAGAATTATGTTATTTCTTCTTACTCCGATTAAACGTACATACCACTATATTGAAGCTGTGCACCCCGTTTAAAAATGACATCATCTCAATGTACCAACACACAATGCACACAATTAGCTAATTAATGTTATTTACTTAATGACCCTTTCAATCTATATTAATGCAAATTAACACGCATAATGTAGGCATTAATAATCCTTGTGAGAAAACTAGCAGAGACTGCCTACCTGAGGTTTGCCACTGTAACCGAAATGTCAACACTATCAGTCATTAGCATAACATAAATACCCAAAGGAAAGGTATAAAACATCAGAACATATATCTGCCAATTCATATCTACATAGGAATCGCAGTGAAAAAGTGATCAGCGTGCAGGTCTCTTAATCGAAAGGGTTCGGGTTCGAATCTTGCATTGGAACAGCCCTTGTCAGCGCCCGTAGTGCTGCGTCGTTTTACAAGACATTTTACTCCAGTTACTAAATTACCTAATAGTGTTACAGTCCAGTAAAGTACCACACCAAACCAAGTGTCATTATAAACCAGAGCAGGCTATGCGATCATCATCTAAATCGGAAAGACGTAGCTAGGGAAAAACATTTGTATGTTCTAAGATTTATGGAGTTGTAAAATTAACCTGCTAACATACGCTTTGTCGTTGAGGAAAATATTATCAGCATATATGGATCTCTTCGAATGAAGTTTAAAAGATAGATAATTGCAGGCTTAACACTGAGAATTTGAACAAATTGCAAGAAGGGGCACTGGGATGCACCCCGGAAAAGAAACTGACGTCCATAAACAAACAACCTCCCCCCCAAAAAAAAATTAGAGAAAATAAAAACAAAAATAGTCGCATGAATATGCATTTTAGAAACTTAAAATTGTCATGTTATTATTGACAGTATATACAATTGGTCTTACCAGCCAGGGGTAAATGTAAGATTTGTCTATGCTCATATTCAAAGCACAATGAGAAATAATAACGGCTCCAGCAGGTTGCCATACTTTTTACTTTGTCTTGAGACAGACCATGTTGAGGATCATAGCGTATGGAACTTTTGCCGTTTTATGTAGGTTAAGATAATGCACATAGTCTCCAAGGTCGTGCTATACTTGTGTCATTTATTTTTACCATTTATATCATTTTATCCGGCTAGTATGCACCAGAAAGCATCATATGTATAACACGTGTGCTTCTTTAGTTAGTCATCTTTGGCTGGATCCTTTAACTTAACTTTTAATGGAATTTAATGTTACTGAATCATCATCTGTCAATAAATTTCCTCCACTTGAAAGGATAGGGAAGTTATATAGAGAAAAGATATGTTATAATAGACAATGAAAATTGTCATTAGACACATCTTGGAAAGTGTAACAAAAGATGGCAGTTTTGACCTGTAAGATTTATTGCTTTACGGTTTAAGTATCTACACCTCAGCAGAACTGCACTAACAAACAGGGGAAATAATCAAATAAAAACAATGAATTGGACCTATTATTGATATTTTCTTACAGTAAATACGTTGAGAAAAATAAAACCATTTAGTTTATCATGTTTTCCTTCCAAGCTAGTCTCGATGATACTTTCCTTACCTATTAACTGATTCAACCATGACCTCTTCTCGCGATGTAGACGGGGTCGCGGATATACGTGCGTCTTTTGCGTCCTTTGCAGATAAACCACTATCTTTTCTTGCATCGCCATTATGTCTAAATATAATTAAAATACAGTTTATGTAATATAATAGAGTTAGATGTAGTGTCCTTAATGCCTGATCAAATACCGACTCAAAAGGATACTGACACTGGGGTTAGACTTTAAATCAAATTATACTCATTATTAGAGACATGAGTAAACATATAAATTGCGTATATAACTTAGCAACACTTGGGGTGGGAATATCAGTATGTTTTCACAGCAGATTATTGTGTACAATTGTGATGGTTAACTTTATAAATGTGTCCGTGAAATTCGAGAAAGTGTTTCATGCCAATTATTTGTACACGCATCATATTAGTGTAAATTTATCTGCAAAGAAATTGAACAGCTAAAATTGTACAGGTGCATTATATCTGCGGCTGTAGCATAAAGAAGAATTAAAATTATATTCAACGACAATAGGTCGACTTCTCATTGATTAAAAAGCATGGTCATATAATATGGATTATTTATCAGTGCTCTCCGGCTTTTGAGAAAACTAGTTGCTCGTATAGCTATTGAACGCTCTTTCATTACTATCAAGAAACTCAAAGTATAAAACATTTTAAGAAATATATGCCCAATACATGTTCTTTTTGTAGAAATTAACATAAGCTGCGTTCTCAGCATCGTTGGACGACATGTATCGATATAGCGGTATCGAAATACAAATATCAGATTTTACTCGGTATTGCTGACATGAAGGGTTATAAAACGTAACCGTTTTAATTGACGCACACAGAACAAATGAATTCGTTCCACATCTTGTTTGTATTGGCTAAAAACGTGCAAACATTCAATGGTGTTACGTTCTCAAGTCGCACGGTAAATAACACATTTCTGAGTAGAGAAATTAGATATGTTACCTACCCTAATACACTGTATTCTCTCAGGGAGATGTAAATAACTATGCACGCGGTGAACTTAAACTCTTCTGTACACATTAACCAATGTAACTTATATCGACAAACCATTAAGTAAAAGGGCGGCGCGAATCGTTTCGGAAAAGGAGTAAACGGCAGCCATCACTTCAGGAACATAAAATTACATTTAAACTTTTGTTACCATGCTTATGTAAGAATAGCGATTGTACATGTCTGAAGTTTGTATTGTTTTATGTATATAAGATTAGCTAAATATCCAGGTTCGCGGTTAAACAAATCCTTCGGTATGATCCTTATATTGATAAATGCATTAATGCGGACAAACTCTTTCTGATAGAGAATCTTATACTGTAATGGGGGAGATTTTGTTTGTTTTAACTATGCATATTTATATCGAAATTTCAAAGGAGATATAGTGGCTAATTATATTCATGGAAGTTCAGGTAAGCACCTAAGCCCTTCAGATTGAATGAATATTGAAAATAACTGCAGAAGTATTATATTCATTTAAATATACATTTCATTGTTTGCCTAAAACTAATGACAATTCCCTTTAGCTGTTTTTAATTCAAAAAGAAAGAAAACTATTGATTTTATTTTTGAATACAAAGTAACAAGATTAAAAAGAAATAGTTGCACTGAAATAAAGCGAACATGGAAACGTAGTGTATGGGCTTTAGCTATTGTGATGCATGACCTTGTAGCTACTGTGATGCATGCTCCATTACAAATGACACGAAAGCAATGAGATGTTAAAGAGATCAAGGGCTTTGTAATAGGTTTTCCAACAACACAGTTTAGCTATACTGAAGTTTTATTTTTTGCTTTGAAAGTTTATGCTCAATTGTAATTTAAAAATGGACTATATTGGTCCTTTTGAAATAAACTACATTGTTTGTTTTGTTTTTACTGTTCAATTAGTCAAGCTTGCTATAAATTTGTGTCACTCGCCCTGGTGGAATATCCTTTTCTCTTTAATTTAGAATTTAATTTTTGTATCAAGACTAACTAAAACTTTTGCACCATTCTTACTCATTGGTACTTTTTACTTGCAAATTGTATTGAAACAAATCCTGATATAATACTGGACATCAATATCCACAAAACCTTTTATATTTTGTTTCAGGTGCATATTATTTTATAACAGTTTCAGTTTTGAATATATTTATTGCCACAGTTACCAAGCGATCGCGTTGGGAAACATGTCTTTGATATTAGGTTCAACCTTTTCATATCATAAAGCACTTAGAATATTCTATAGTATAACTGGGCACATTAGGATAAAGTTGAACAAGCTGGATGGTATCTTAGTCAGCAAAGTATGGGTATATTGATCAACTGTCACCAACTCTATTGTAATGCCAAACTTTCAACACCAAATCTGCCTTCATAGAAGTCGGAAATTGACTGCCTTTTTGAATGGAATAGTTCACTAATACAACTTTAGACCATGTGGGTCAAATATGAAGAAAACAAACCAAAATAATCAGGAATTTGGCACGCATGCGGGGACAAAGTTTCTCTTGAACAGGCCCTTTTAACAACTAGTACATGCAAGAGTACTAAAAATATTATGAATACCTTTAATAAAAAAACAAAATGGCCGCTATCACTTAACCGGCTTGAAGCAGCTGTTCCGTTTTCTTTAGTGCCGTTTTCATGATATTTGTGCTTGTTGCCTGTTTTCATCTTCGTTATTGTGTTCATTATGTACTGACTGTTAAATTCGTATGTGTTTCTTCATCTCCTTGTTTTGGAAACGAGAATAATTAGACTTTTTCTCAGCTGTCTTGCTCCACTGTTTTTGAACAAACCGCCATCACGTGATACTCGCCAGTCAACCCGTTTATGCTACGATGGACCATCATTAATTGCTTTAAATGTTCGCTCCTTGGCTCTCTACACTATAGTGTGCTCTAGACTAAACGAACTGGGACTACATTCATCATTACCTAAATGTAAACAGAAGTGAAAAAAGAAACGTTGTTTCAAAGCTGGCCGGAGTAGAACAGGAAGAAGAATTCCAGTTATCTCCCTTATTTCGGCACAACCATTACAATTTTTTTCGACCGTTAATTTATATAACCTATTTCAAATCCCAATTAATTCGTCAACCTTTGTGTCAACTATCCAAGAAATACCTCTGCGCATTGAATTATTCAATGCCCTGTCAGTAGGACCACCGGAAAAGCGCACAGAAATAGTTAATTTTATCAACGAACAAAATGTGTACATATTTTTCGTGACAGAAACATGGCTAAAAACATCAGCCAATGAGCCCAAGTGTGCGGATCTAACACCCACTGGTTACTCCATCAAGTCGTTCCCCCGTAATTCTCGCGGAGGTGGAATTGCTGTCATCACAAAGAACTCCATGATAAAACATCTTAACTATACCACAACATTCAATTTCGACCACACATCGTTTGAACTAGTCCAAACCACACTCACGCTGGAGCAAAGGTCAGTCCATTTTTTCTGCCTATACCGCCCTCATCCTAGTAGAAAAAACATGCTGGCTGACTCTCTCTTTTTGGAGCAGTTTCCGAATCTCCTGGAGTATGGAAATTCGATAGGTGGCAACCTGATTATTCTTGGAGATTTCAACTTTCACTTTGACTGTCCCGGAAACTCATATACATCAAAACTCATAGATTCCATTAATGTTTTCAACCTCAAACAGTCAGTTAACAAACCTACCCATAAACATGGTCACATTTTAGACTGGATTCCTCATAGACCTGATGATAACATTCTACGGTCCTCCCTGGTATCCCATGACCTTGCATCAGATCACCTCTGCATTATATGCCATCTTGACGTATCAGTCCCTAACCCTCCACCTTTATCTGCTACTAAGAGAAACCTCCGTATGATAAATAGAACCAAACTAGTGCACGACATCCAAGCTAACCTAACAACTTGCTTGCCTCCTACCGCAGAACAACTCGATAACTGTCTGCGTTCATTACTTGACAAACATGCCCCAGCTACCAAGTGCAGAGTATCAATTCAAAAGTGTTCTCCATGGTATATCAGTGTTAGGGACCAGCTTCGCACTGCTAAAAGAGACCGCCGTAAAGCTGAGAGGCTCTGGCTTTCCACCAGACTCATTATTCATAAGCAAATCTATGAAGTCGCTAAAAAGAATGTCACAAATATAGTCCATGCAGCGAAATCAGCCCACTACACTACTAAGATCATGGAAAGTTCCAGCTGCAAAGAGCTCTTCGAGATTACTAACGAGCTAATGTCAAGGAACAAATCAACACCACTTCCAGCTACCTTCTCTCCAGTCGACCTTCCGGACATGTTTGCAAATTTCTTCCGTGACAAAGTACAAACCATTAGAGATAAGCTTGACACCACAATTTCAATTGACTCGTCGTCACCATACAGTTGGGATACAGAATTTGAGCGGCAACCATTAGCAGCATTTGAACCTGTCTCTATGGATTTCGTACGTACAATCGTGATGAAAAGTGCACCAAAGTCATGTGAACTTGATCCAATTCCAACATCACTGCTACTTGAGTGCTTAGATCCAGTATTGCCTTCACTAACTGATGTTATTAATACATCTTTCTCATCTGGAGAATTCCCATTATTTTTCAAAACTGCCATTGTGTAAAGCCTCTGATAAAGAAACCAACACTAGACCATAACGATTTAAAGAACTACCGCCCAGTTTCTAATCTCCCATTCGTTTCAAAAATCTTAGAAAAGGTTGTTCTATACCAGCTTGTATCTCATCTACATTCAAATAGTCTTTCTAGCAATGTACAATCTGCATATCGCCCTTGCCACAGTACTGAAATAACTCTTCTAAAATTAGTTAATGACATTCTCTCTGCGTTGGATAGCGGAAAGATTACAGTCCTCACTGTCCATGATTTGTCTGCAGCATTTGACACAATAGATCATGATATATTACTTCACCGTCTCCAGCATGTATTTGGCATTCAAGATACAGCCTTAATGTGGTTCAAGTCCTACTTGGTCAACAGGACACAAATTGTATCTGCAAATGGATTACACTCCAGCCCAGTTGATCTATGTTGTGGTGTTCCACAGGGATCTGTTCTTGGACCTGTTCTCTTCATTCTGTACACTCAGTCGCTCTCAAGTGTCATAGATCATCATCCAGTGTCTCACCAATTGTACGCTGATGACACCCAAATATACAAATATAGCCACCCAACTGAAGTTGATGCTACCATCCAAGGTGTAGAGAGGTGCATTTCTGATGTGAAATCATGGATGACTTGCAACAAGCTGCAGATGAATGATGATAAAACTGAGGCCATTCTGATCACTACACAAAGATTTTCTCATTCACATCCTTTACCTCAAACAATAAATATCAGCAACGCCAAAATTAAATTCACACAATCAGTACGAAACCTAGGTGTTACTCTGGACAGTACTCTCACATTGCACCAACATGTCATGAACATATGCAAGGCTGCATATCTTGAGCTGAGACGCATCAGTTCAATTCTCAAATACCTTTCAGTTGATGCCACTAAAACACTTGTGTGTTCATTAGTACTTTCAAGACTGGACTATTGTAACTCAATTCTGTCTGGTTCATCTCAATATCTACTCCAGAAACTTCAAAATGTTCAAAACACAGCTGCTCGGATCATACTTAGAGTACCACGATCAGAGCACACCTCCCCGCTGCTCTGTACCATACACTGGCTATCCATTCGATCCAGAATCAAACACAAAATTTGTTCTCTGTGCTACATTTCACTGTCGGACTCTAGTCCAACATACCTATCTGACCTCACCTGTGTGTACACACCAGCAAGATACTTACGCTCCTCTTCTAAGAATTGTATACTCATTATTCTCACTTGAAAACAAAGTTATATGGACAGCGTTCTTTTGCATACCAGGGCCCAGCAACGTGGAATGAATTGCCCACTGAACTTAGGCCCAAAGACACAGTGATCACATTCAAGAGAGCTCTCAAAACTCACTTATTTCGACTGCAAGAACAAACTTAATGACCTAATAATGTTCCCTACCTGAAATATTCTCAGCATGTTTTTTATTTTTTAATGTTTTTCTAATTTTGTGTTGTTTGTTTTTGTAATAATAATATTATGTTTCTTATCTTATAGGTATTGTCTAATGTTGTAAAGCGCTTAGAGCTTCTAAAGATTAGGCGCTATACAAAGTCCTCATTATTATTATTATTATTGATTGATTAGCCAACAATGCACATACAGCAAGGTTCTATATCGATCGACTTATTATTGCTAAATTATACCATGCATGGTTTAAAATAATTGATAATTGCTCCATTTATTGTTTATGAGAATTCAATATTATAATTTTAAACTAAACATTTGGGACAACAATAATGGTGTAAAGATAGACACGGATGTCTATGAGACCCACACTGTATACACAATGATATTAGACATCACATCCGTAATATACTGTTCGACTACAATAACAAGCAATCCACCTATGATACTGAATTCAGAGATATTCAGAGAAATTATGAACGTCAACATTTTTAAAAACTTCCAAAACTCATATTGAAAATTCTGTCATTAATATACACTATTTGCTGGTGATACGTCTTTGTCGAGGTTAGCGGTGAATCCATCTTTGTTTGCAATTATTCTGGATGAAGACCTAACAATCCATATATGCAACATTAAAAATAACTAATTGGTTTTCCTTTCTAACAAAACGGTATCAGTGGTTGTGTCTATATAAGATAAATACAGGCCGAAACAGGTGAAATTATGAGCGGAGGAAACCAGATCAACAACTGCACATCGTGAGATAAAACGGGAACAGTTTAAATAGAACGATATGGTTACATAATGTACATAATTACGACATTGGTCAAAAATAGGTCACAGTTAACTGGACTTGCTCTTAAAGAATGTCCAAATAGTAACATAGACCGTCTTCACAGATCTAACGTATAAATCTTTTACGAATAAATCGGTCTATACCAAGATTCCTCTCCACCAAAATCTGTTTATCGAATGGAATCGTTTTCCAGTAGAGGTTTGTTAGGTCTGGAATAATGGACTTTGTCATATTCATCTGTGTAGGATTTGAAAATTCTTCCAAATGGTGGAATTTTCATATCCTACACTAAAGTATAATGAAGTATTCTTTATCTCAGATTTCTGCAGTAAAAATGGGGTCGAAGCCAAAACGGTGTATTATCGATATTGATGTAACTTTCAAACAGCAAAAACATCCATTGAACATTTCCTTAAATTACGATAGAACTTGAGTGCAACCTTTAAATAACGTTTAAACACATTTTATCTTTTAAAGAATATCTGTGGTAATGGCACACGCAGCGTACGAACTGTGTACATAGATAGATATTTGCCCAATATTACATATGTGAACAGATAATAAAAAAAAAATAAGACCAGTCTTGTCCATAAGATTAATCGAGTCTGACAAAAATATAACGAAACAGTCCTCAAGTCAACTTTAAATTAATAATTAAGAATTGATTTACCCGTTAGAAAGAATAAGGATAATAAGAATTTTAAAAACATTTACGTTTACAGCAACTGCTTTTACGGGTCGAAATTGAACTTAAGAAGCCGTACATGTAACTAGGTCGATCTGTACGAAAAGACCCGTTTGCGAGACACTTTATCTTCAACCACTGCTCGCTTTGGTACGCAGATGTGTTGAAATTAATATTAATCTTGATTATTGTCAAACAATGTACAAGTGATGATGAAATTCGTGAAGTGTGTACAACATTGTGTGCTCCAGCTGACTGTCAAATAGTCAATGGATGAAGATAAAGGTAAGTGTGAGGCGGGATAGAGCTATCCTGCACCCGTGCTGTACAGTTAAAACACGATCATGTACATATAGGAATGTGAGTAAACAATCATTTATTCATGCATTTTAGTTATACTTAAATTGAGACAGGACAAAACACCACATAATTGATAACAAGGAGATAGATGTGTCCCATTCAGGCATACAATAATGACACGTGATAGCAGCTTACTAAATATAGGCCTCGTCAGTAACACAGTCACAGTCTTATGATCTTTTTCGTGTAGAGTATCAAAGACTGTCTTACATTGTGCTGCAAGAACCTTACCATAAGAACTTTAAAATATATATATGCATTGTTACATTCTAATCAATAAATCATGAATTTGTTCAAATTGTCCAATCTGGAGTATATGATGCAATACTGAGTACATATTGCAGTCAGAGTAACATATTACATTTAAGCATTACGAATCATGGAAGAGTAATACAACTGAAACGAAGGTCGTTTAATTTGGCACATTCCTGGAGAGAGAGAGAGAGAGAGAGAGAGAGAGATTCACCTGGTATATTGTAACTGCCATTCAGCCGTCTTAGATTTAGAAGATGAGTGGCTATCGAAAAGATAACGGGTATGTTGTTAAAATGTATAGTACGGATACGTGTATAAATTTCTAGATGAAAGGGTTGATACATAATGGACATACATGTAGGTAGGTATAGATAGCTGGATAGATAAGCAATAAATTGTACTTGTCATTTTAATATAACGTCTAGTGGATGTAGAGGAGAGAGAGACAGAGAGAGAGAGAGAGAGAGAGAGAGAGAGATTCTAAATGTAGCGCATGTTATGATACATATTAAGATGAATTGCTCTCGTTTTACGACCTAAAAAAAAAACAACAAAAACAATCGCATTCATGTAGATGTGCTCGTAAAATTGTACTTTGGCCCTTTTTATGTTACTTGCAATATTGCGGCTAAAAATGTAAAAATCTATTTTTGCTTTATTAGAATAAAATTATTTTCAGCTTAGTTAGTAGCGACGATATACAATGCTGATGGACGAAAGCTCTCGTTTATGAGCTACTAATCTCCACCAGTAACCTTCGAAATAAAACCCACGTTTTGAGAAATAGTGGAAAGTGATAGAAACAGAAAAGAAAGCCATACACAATACCTGGGTAGACAGTGCAGCAAGTGGATTGTACTAACTTAGAAGCTGGGGTCAAATTTCAGGTCATCTTTTGTTTGTACATTAATTTAAACAGTTTTAAACTATAACGCGACGAGACACAATGACGTAATACACATATACTATCTTCTGTTGCAATCTTCTAGTACACAGTTCAAGCGTGACGCCAGAGTTAATCTGCGTATTATATCTCCACGCTCACTAGCAACGTGCTCTGTTTACTTCTGAGGGTGAATGGGATACATTTAAGGTACAACAACCGTTTCCAGTAAGAAAGTGATAAAGAAAATATAATAATAAATTAATACTAAAGACCGGTCAGAAGACAGTACATTATTTTGCTATTTGAAGTAGTAACGTTAACCATATACAAGGCCATACGAGGGGCAAGCAGATCCAGATATTCAATACCAAATAAGTGAAAGAGATATGTTTTGAATTTTCGTTCCATTCCAGTCCTGTAATCTTTTTTTTCTCACCAACTTTAACGTCTTTGAAATAAAACAATGTATACATACATAATGATTGAAACCTCTACTACTACTACTGCTACTGCTACTACTACTAATAATAATATATCAATTGTCTGCATTCTTTGTCTAGTCCAAGCTGCATCATCAGGTAACATTTAAACTAGTTAAGACTCAGGGCGGTTA
Organism: Sinohyriopsis cumingii; assembly: GCA_028554795.2. NCBI lineage: Eukaryota > Metazoa > Mollusca > Bivalvia > Unionida > Unionidae > Sinohyriopsis > Sinohyriopsis cumingii. The sequence continues at coordinate 167,906,260 of CM068829.1, forward strand.
ACTTCAGACATTTATTATCATCGCATAAAGTATTTTCTAGAACATAATGAAAATTCAAATATTCATGTCTCATATGATGTTCTTTAGAACCCAGTCAGACTGAAGCGACTAGAAAAAAAGTCTCTTTGTCTTTCCACTATATTGTGATCACTTGTTACTGCCTCTAGATACAATGTGTGACCATTTCTAACTAGCACGGAGTTAATAACATCTATAGTACAAGTCACATGGTCATGTATGAGCATTTGGCAATTTAAAATTAAATATAAATATAAAATCTAACAGTACTTTTCTTTAACCAAAGTCTATTAAATCCTGATTTTTTAATGATCTGCACTTTAACTGTCATCAAGAAACTTTCCGACGAAAATGATCGATTTCTACGGTCTTTTACAAAGGTGACCATGTACTCAACTTGGGTCAAAATAAGAGTGCGTCGAGCTTAATCGTCACAATCGAGGGTAGTGCGAATTTGTTTAACAATATGCAATTTTCATTCTTACATCACAGCGCGCGACATTCAATCCGGATTGTACTGGATGGCACATTTAGGTTCATTTAGTCCAAAAATGTCTACGTACTTTAACATTAATTTTGCCGTATGCATCTCTGGGGGTTCTAAATAATGACTTTCCAAAGGAATATGGATGTATACGAACCCAAATGAAGTGAATACTTGCCACGTAAAGGTATGAAGAATCAAATTCTAGAAAATGACACCCATTACTGAAATATTTGGTGTTGAATGCCTACATGACCCATATGACTTGTACTATTAGAGAACCACGAGAACGTTGTGCTTCAATATGATGTGTGCATATCGCATTTAATTTGCTTGTGGTATTTATCAATTCAGTCTATCAGTTATCAGCATGGCAGTAATATTTGTTCCTTTGCAATCCTCTCCAGCACCAATATAATTCAATACACTAAGTGGTTGAAACCAGTTACATCCCACCAGTCAGCTTCACTCAAGTCCACTGCATTAGACAAACCCAGGGAACTTCTTGAGAAGAAAGGCGGCGATGTTTTGAAAAATGTTAAGAAGGTCGAAGTTAGAAATACTTTGAGTACAGATGCAAGAAATATTCCATGAAATTAATAAATATGATAACAACCAAATCAAGGCGAACAGAATCGTGCAAACTAAGGTCTATCCCTGTGTTCAAGGGAGTAACGTTTAAACCACATAAATCATAGTTACAATATCGCATTACTGAAGATGTTCATTATACTGCGATACTCTTATGGCTAGATATGTTCCTTTTTAAAGTCCTCAGGTTAGTGAAGATACAAACGACACTCTTAAACGCTTTATATGCAAGATAATAAAATGCAATCGTAAAACTGATAATGAATGGTGTTGCAATTCACCTAACACATACATAAAAATGGATCTGATCTGAGTAGTGTCAATGATGGTTGCATATCTCTTTCTGTGTAATATGTAAGTTCAAAAGGAAAGGCGATAACACGCTTCATCTTGTTGTGCTGGGGACAGAATATATAATCTTTCATTGTTAATGGATACAAATACATCCCTTACACACACACACACACACACACACACACACACACACACACATATTTCAAGACACTTCATCGCTTAGCAACTGACATACAACATAAGGTGCAATATAGCTGGAGAAAACTATATTACGGATTTATTAAAGTCATCTGGGTTTATCACATTTATACTTTAATTATATAATTCAGTCGCTGGTTTATGCTATAGTAAAAGTAGATTACATTACGTGCAAAAGTTTCATTCATAAATCAAGGTTAACTGCTTATGTCAAGTCGACAACTGTTTTGGTCAAAGTACGCAACACATTAATTTGAATAGAGGTGACGAACACATAACGCGATACTAGGGCTAATTTTTTTCTCTAGAGATATCATGCACGCCTTAGTTGTCGATTGGCTAAATAAATTGAGACGGTCAGATCATGACTGTTACACTACTTCAAAATATCTCGATTCAAGAATCTTTTATGTGACTCAAGCTTTGTTAATTTGATGCGTACATATAGATTATATAGGAGAATGCAAACATCACGCTATAATTGTACAGGTATATGCCAGATTTGTAGGACAAAAAGAAAATCGTGATTTATTTATAATACTGTTTGTTGGAGAGTGGAGAAACATTTCTTCTAATATAGCAGTACCTGTAGGATAATGTAAATTTATTCCGTGGTGGTTTTGATATTCTACTTTCATGTAATTTAATCTGAAGTAAAACATTTGGAAGATTAGAACAGTGATTCTTCACTGGTGACAGCATGGCACATAAACACATCGGACTACCTTTGGATAGTTTCTAGATTCTTGTGAAATTGATAATGCAAGTTAGGTTAATATTCTACGAATTCGTACACTCTAAGTTACTTTTAAGTCGTTCACATTGTTTAATTTTACATTTTAGGGAAATAAATGTATACTTAGGAAAATTGAATCCTTGTTGGGATTTGCCTTTTCTTGCTACTTAGGTTAAGCCCCTATACATAACGGCTGACGAAGCACTGCATAGACAAGGAGACGTAAGTATCCCTGCGTTTTATATGTTTAAATCTGCGAAAACATGTGACTCAAAAACTAATAGGTTTAAAATCAGGAAATTGACTATCCATGCAGTTTTGTTTTGATTTAGTGCATTTTAATATTCACATTGTGACGTAGACTACATCAGTAAATGTATCAAATAAAAACCGAGCAAGAGAAATAAGGAGCAAGAGAGCAAAATGGATGTATGAAAGTTCATCCTAAACAATACCCTTGGAAGTTCTCATCTCCTGATATGTTTCTTTGATCTTCAGGCTATAGAAAGAAAGAAGGAAAATACATAAAATCAATACAATACCAAGATTAAAATTAGAAGATTTTTATTTATTGTCCAGATGCTGTTACAATTATTTTCAGAATAGCGAGACGGTTTGTTTGAGAGGAAGCTATACATCGTTTAAGGAATGAGGAAAGTTAGAAATTTAGGGAATATGGCACTAAAATTAGGGAATATGGCACTAAAATTAGGGAATATGGCACTAAATAAAAAAAGCTTTTAGAGAACAACGGGATGAACTTGATGAAGCAATGAAATTCAAGCTGAGACTAAACATCCGAAATCTCATTTATTTTAAAAAATTCTTTTATTATATACTAATTAAAACTTTTACATTACTTTTGTTGAAGCTTGCGAAGGTTTATCTGTAAGTCTTTTAAAAGCTCTTCCACTTGGGTTCGATGGCCCATTACCGATGTTAACCTCAAGAGTACGGTTCTTCATGCCCGCAGTAGTTTCCACTTCCTTCTAAATATATATATATATATATATATATATATATATATATATATATATATATATATATATATATATATATATATAAAGCAGATCAACATTCCTGTATGAAAATGCATGGCCATATTGAGGATCTTCAAATTAGCAAACTAAAGAAAACGAAAAAAAAATCAGTAAGATAGTAAAATTGCTAGATCCGTGTATTGGTTACGCTTCCGCGGACACACACACAGACACACACACACACAGTGCAGATTCGTTGTCACTGAGATGAGCCTGAGTTACGATGCACCAGAATCGTAGGGAAAACATTTACCAATGTATACTTGTTCTAATAATTTGCTTTTAAAGGACGATCATTCTTTTCATATTTCATATTTGTATTCATCAACAGCTAATATTGATAATATATGAGATATATCATAGACTATGCATGTACTTCTTTCTTTCTTTCTTTCTTTATTTCTTTCTTTCATTCTTTATTTATTTATTTATGTATCTTCATGTCATGAATATAGGTTTATCTGAATAGTTGAATTTAAAGTTTTGGCATTATGCCAAGTCTAACTGAAAGAAATGTCTATTCGTACGGCCGCCGTGTGACTATTTTTGAAAAGACTTTGCACAACAGACAAGATTATCTGCACGGCGATCATTGAATAGCACTTAAAATGTACATTTCTTCTTAGAAAACACGTGCTTCATATGATATATCTTGCATAGTTAAATGCTGGTCCTGAAAAGATTCCGAATTCATCAAAACTATTTCCTGCTTAATTATAAATCATCAATTATTATTGTATTATTATCCGCAATCAAAGTGTATTTAACCTCTCGTTTTATGAAGATTATGACTTTTATTAAATAAACGTGCTCTGATTGCATAAAACATATTTTCAGTTTATGATATAAACAAATACTGGGGATAAATGACAACTTTGTCTTGCATCACGTTCTAAAAGAAACAATTCCGATAGATAATCACAACTTAATACACAACTTTTAACATTACTTTAAAAACGGAATAATATAATTGATCAAACGATTTACACGAAAGAATGATCTAAGATATAAAAGGCCGCCTTCCGTTGTGTGTAGTTGACATTAAAGCCATTTGTGGAGACTTGCCATGATGTTCTGTAGAACTCACAAGTAATGAAATCAGGGTTGTAACGTTTATGGCTAAGAATGTTTGTTAACGCAGTAATGCTTCATATGAGTGATGAGAGAGCTTCGCTTAAAGATTTTGATCATTATTTAGTTATATTTCATTGTTAGGAGGAGATATGTGCATGTGGCTAGTTATTTCTTTGATATAGTGGTGTATCGTGGTATAGGTTTCATAGAGCTCCTTTGTTAGTTCTCTTTCTATAGCACATATCATATCCATTAATATTTAAAATTCCAGTGACCATGTTCACCATGCTTTCATTTTTCTTGTTAAGCATTTTCTGATTTTATTTCTTCCTATATATCTACATTCTAGCGAGAAAAGATATTTTCTTATCATACACTATTTTCTAGTTCCAGAGTCACCTTTAAAAACATTCTATTAGATTTTATCAATTTTTTTTTCAAATAAAATTATACATTGACATTGACATGATATGTTCTTTTCTACATTAATTCTAGATTTCAGGAAAAACAAACAATAAAAACCATGATATTTTATTGAGTGGCGAAGACTCGAGTTAAACTCTATTGTTGTTTTTTTTAACTACAAAACGAAATATATCTAATATTTATGCAGTAACCGAAACTTCTAATATATCTCATATTTATGCAGGAAAATAAATATTTTCGTTTCATTATATAATAAAATTGCTTTTCAATTGAAATTTAGATGATTGAACTCACTCTTTATAAGGCCCAGCCTCTTTTTCATAAGTTCACTTAAATGTCAATCGTGTTCGTTTGCTAATATACAAACAACAAACACATAAATATATAAATCAGTGATTTCAGAGAACGGTAGGCTTGTGGTGAATGAGTCAGTTGTGATAGATTAGCTTTGTGACAGTTTGTAAAATATTTTACTCTGTCCACAAAATCAAAGCTGATGCAGCACAATGGGATTTCAATAGTATTGTAAGGTTGTAAGTATAATATAACGTGGTCAAGATGCAAACGATGGTGAGTCAAATATATCCCTCAAAAATAATTCCTGTGCCTGAAAGGTACTGCAATTTCTGTTTACTGCTCTACCTCACACAAGGCTCGTTTTTCTTGTTCCAATTGAAAGTTCTACAAGCACACTTAATCACGCGTCGCAGGAAATCTTGTATATTCAAATGAGAAAATGCCAGAACTGCAAGCTTATAACAAGTTTTCCATCAATAATTTTCTATATTTCGCATAAAGGGACCCACGCACATACACTACTTAATAGACTTACACTTTCGAAAGTGGTTTGTCTGGGGGCTTCATGTTTGTCACTATGTCTAGTAGGAAGTTTCGCCTGTTCATTTACACGGTTATTCCTTCTGTATGGACAAAGGCAGATCCCCATTCCTTCTCAACACTGCAAAAGTAGTGTATAGTGTATCAATGCAGTTACAACACATGTGATATTAAAGAATTAATTGGCCAACAGCTTTCACACGTAAATAAAAATGTCAGTTACACTTAAAACAAATCGTGTTGTTTAATTACTAATATACGACCTTTCTTTATTGATTACATAGACATATATTCTTCCTGTATATGAACAATGCAAGGAGAAGGGGTTGGGAAAGGGGTTTTGGCAGGATAGAGGAAACAATAATATCTAAACATAAGTTGTTGTTAATGGGGCCACTCTCATGCCATCTTTGATTGGACCATTAAAAAACCGTAGAAAAGATGATTAGTTTAAAATTGTAGTCCACTATCATTCCTAAAGTAATGTAATGTTAAAAATGCCCATAGGTTTTCAGTAATGCCATATACGACTTTAACACGGTGGCGCTAATGTAGATATCCCATCAAGCCTATAGATGTGATGTCAATATTCGAATACATATTATACTAATTACGGTATGGGTTCATGGAGACGGAAAAGCTATAGCGAGGTAGGTTGTCCTAAATTTTTTAATCATCTGTTCTTGCTGCCGTTCTTTCAACTCCAATGATTACTTGAACATCTTCCATATCTTTGTTTGGAACTGTTGTTGCTTTCTGTGCAGATGCGTCAGCATGAGTTGCTTTTGTTTCTGTCGTGAATGGTTTTCTGTTTTCTTGTCTTCACTCAGGACTTCACCGACCAGTTGTTTTCCCATTCTGCGTGCATGCTATTTCTTTAGACGAGGCGTGATCATTCTGAAAGTACGTCCAACTATCCAACCCAGTCCAAGAAGGTGCTTGACTCCCTCCAGATGATCCAAAAAATATCTCAGTCTATACTCAATCTCTGGCTCATTTGTTTTCTTCTTTGTTCAGTGGAAAGATAAACTGTAAGATGGGCGAACGCGTTACTTGATATGCCAGAGGAATTCATATGAAAGAAAACACACATAAGGCTAGGGAAGCAATTGTGAAAGAAAACGACCCCTTTTCAAAGTCAAGTTAGATAGGGGGAAACAATGTATTAGCGTCTAAGAATTAAAAACATTTTCATAAAATTGTTGCAAACAAACAAACCAGCGAAACAAATAAGAAATTGTATTTTCAAAAGCTCCATTTATTCCATGATAACGAAAACAATAAAGATATAATGATCGAAGATAAAGGCAATCGCTCGTCTTGACGTATAATCTTTAATTTTTAAAACGATACAAATACAGATGCACATTCTATGGTTTACTACTGTGGTAAGTAAGACTTAAATTTAATGATACAGAAACCTTCGTCCTGCCATCGACTGACATTGCTTTTCTTTATTTCATGGGAAATGGGACCCAAAACGATTTAAAAAATGTCCAAAGATTAAAGCAAACAATTCTTTAATAAGAGGAATACAGACAATATCGGCGGAGGCTCAAACGTGTTTAGGTTGTCTATGCTGAAGTTCATATTTAGCACAGACCAGTGGATTTCAGGAAGCTGTATGCAAACTGGGTATCAGCAGGTAATGAAATTCCCAGGTATTCATTTCTTATAGTTCACCCACATTCTTCACATGTAAATCGACGAGAAGGATGATGATTTCTCAGCTTCATGCAAGAAGGCTTCTGTTTTCTTCTCCAAACTGGTCAGTGAAGATTCAGAGTCCCGTAGCAAGTCATTACTCAACTTTTGTAGAAATTTCCTTTTCGGCAACACGTGTTCAGTTCCTATTATAATGGCATCCAAACGCTTTCCCTTCACTCACAATCACACACTGCTTATGTTGTACGTAATTAGGAGGATCTCTTGACAGTCATAACAATTTTGTATGGTCACGAGTGTGATTCTTTTAGCCAGGTTTTGAGAAAAACGTTTCATTGGAACTTTCTTTTATTGTGACCTTTGTGCAATAACTGTTTTTTTTTTATAACCCTGCATCGCAGTTTGATTTTGTTGCATGAGTGAAATTTGTAATAGTCAAGGATCACTTCTCTGAGGAAGTTCATTCCAATATTTGTGTTAAGTTCTGTAAAGAAGATTACATTTACCGTGTCTTTGAGTGCTAGAGAACAATACGTTCCACACAGAGCAGTCCTGCTTTTATAGGGTAGAAATATTCCTTGTCACTGATTTTGTTTGGGTTGAAGTCAAATCTCAACAAACAATATCGTCTGCACAATTGTCATACGAAATGCAGTGTGTACCGATCAAAGCTGTGTCGTTGAACTTGCCAAATATATCAAGTTGCCACACCACGCAGACATATAGATGATTGCTCTTTCCTTCTAGTTCGTAAGTCAGTAGATTATCTAGGTAAATTTGGTAATGATTAAGTGTCCATGCTGATGCTGACTAGTTTGTTGTGCAGGTGCAGATCAACTTCGCTAAACAAAGAAAGCGTGAAACTGTTGAAAGAAGCCATTCTAGAATCTGCGCCTGGTTTTGATACCTTCGCTTTCAGGTACATATATATGTTATACAGATCCATGTAGACTTCGGTTTGCGATTTATTTCAGATTCGATAGGAGCTGATGTTGCATTAGGCGACATCTAATGGAATATAAGTCATTAGGATTCTAGAACTGTCATCATCTTGGTGGCATAGAAAACAAACCCTAAAACATTTGCAAGAATCTTGGTTGTTCATCTTTTTATTAAAGATACTTTAATTAATTGAAATGTTCACGTCTCTGACCTCTATTCACCTCGTCCAAAGTTTTCTAACTGGAGGGATATAACGATTTCCAATCATTTTTCTGTCTTGCCCTTGTTGCTTGGTGCAGCATGAATCAATGCTTTCAAAGGCAGTATGAGGCCAATGTATAGGTGTTTCTCGGGGTCTAAAGAGATCTTTTCCTGTTTGAGTCAGAGATTTTTTCCTTGCATTCAGTGAAACTTGTTTGGGACTTTGGCTTCGTCCACAGTCACGTTTTGGATAAATTGTTTAACTTGCGACAGGGTAGCATTCATCAAAGCACGCAATCCTTGCTGCACGACAGGTTTCAAGACGGATGCAACAGTACCAATGAGCAATGAAAACATACTACCTAACGATATCCTTGTAGTCGAGCTATTCCTCTGTACACGGGATTCATGAGTGAAAACGCACTCGAGAATCGTTTACAAAAGTTGTTTCACTAACGTTTCTTTCGGAAGAGAATATCTTGTCCGAGATCTTTTTTTTGATTAGTCATATATTTATATGTAAAAATACGATACATACACAAAAATATAGCGTGTGTGCACTGTGTGAGTGGGCAAATTTCTGTCGATCTATGAAGAACACATTAGTTTGAGACCAGAGAACAATTAAATAGATTTATGGAGACAGGCGCTTGTTAAATCGCTATACTGCAAGAATTTCTAAATGTCTGGTCGGGGACGGTAGTGAGACTAATTACATTTTTGTTTATATAGCAGCCAGAAAGACTATTAGGGACACGGTTAAACTTCGATTTCATAGTGGAACTGTCAAACATTGAAAATTTCCATAAACCTTTAGTCGCAATGTAGAAGGTCAAACTGACCCCAGATTTGGCGCATAATTATAAAAGGCGGTAAATGCATTTAATCCTGATTGGTTACGCTAAATAAGGGGCGTGTTTCCCACACTAAATTACCTAGTTTTACATATCGCCACATCGAAAAAAATATAATTGGTCTAAGCTTTGCTGCAAGAGTAAACGTACGTAGACTCCTAGAGGAATTTGAAAAATATTCTCTCTCGTAAAAACACTTTTTCCAAGGGGCCGGAGGTCTGATGGTTCAACGGTCACAATTTTTGGCGGAAGTAGAGAAAAACGTTGAAAGCACAGGGGAAATAGCTTTTCCGACCTATCATCAGATGTAACTACGCACTGACGCAATCAGGTAGCTGTGTATCTACATGCTTACATATCCATCTATTCACACAAAGAAAGAGGACCGAAGGGAGGCGAAGCAGTAGGACGGTTAGATAGAAGAAAGAAAAAGGAGGGAAAGAAAGGGCGAAAAGACAGAGAACACCTACAGTGAATTGGAGGGAACCAGAGTTACGCAGGTTATGCAATCGTACAAGGCAACAACTTCGATTGTTCACTGTTGTGAATTTCGGTGAAAGATTTATTCCAAAGAAGTGTATCTTCCTAATGTATTGTATTATCTCCAGAGTTTATGTAATTGATTAAATTTTGATTCTTTTCCTACGGGAGCCCATGTAATTCTGTTCTTTATATCTGCTCAGATCTCTATTTGTTCCACCTATAAGTTTACTCGATCCGGTCAATAACACCGAGGGCGATAATCTCCTAGATAACGAAAACCGAATAAAGCGGACACCCTGGAAGAAGGTATAATCCGCAAATCAACCCACACTCCTTGCAAGTGAGGGGCGTACCTTTACACACTGTTTACTTCTTCGTCGTTAAGTATCTTCGCAAAATCTTCTTAAAGGGATGTACTCTTAACAATCAACCGGCTTTATATCCCATCACACTGGACGTGACAACATCTGAACACATAACATCAAATTTTGTCCTCGCTGAGTTCGGTAGGGTATCGAAAATGATTGAGTAATCTTCTTTTATGTTGATCTTGGTGACCTTTTCTGAAGTTGTATTCGTACTTTTACTCATAATAACAAACAAGGGAGAAAACAATCTTCTGAACAGCGTTTTGCCTTAGAAAAATCTGATTTATAGGCGGGGGATAATGGTGGATAGAAGTCCACCATCGCATGTATGTTATGTTTTTCTAGTGACTTTGCCAAACTATTCGTTTAAGATAGCTGAACTATTTTCATTTAGATGACTACAATTAAGATAATATCCTTAGAAAATTCTCGTCTCAAAAATATTTAACCGGCGATTGTATTTACTATATATATATATATATATATATATATATATATATATATATATATATATATATATATATATTACATAAAAGGCAGTATCATTTATTTCTCAGTGTTTCTGTACTTGTTCCTTAGTATTTATACCGTTATTACTTGCTTTATCACTATCGGTAAATTGATGACGTAATTTCCTATAGGCGTGATGAGATATCTATAATAAATTTATCTAATCTTAAGCATTACGGCTGTTATTTTGAATTCAGCATAGTTACGTGTATCCCTATGTTAGTGTATTAGCGTCGACTTACATCATGAGCTCACAATGTAAAATTCAAGCTGGCCCAAAATTGACTAGAAATGTTAAAACTATTGACGACTTTAACATTAAATTCCCGTAAAATCCAAAATTGATTCATACTGTCAACCTCATGGATGCTTTAAAAATTAAATCCCCGTACCATTACAGTATCGGAACCGATGCTATATGTCATCTTACCGCTAATATGTGAGACTGAGTTTTTCTTGTTGTTGGTTTAATGTGTATTTATCTTATTTCCTTTGATTCTGAGCGACTTATTTTATTTCTTTTGCAACAGATTGCCATTGATTCCTGCAAAAAATCATGCAAGTCTTACAGCAACGACAGAATGCAGGCGCCACGCTCCGATTAGGTGACAGTGTCTCTTGCTTGCGGTGGACCGTTACACACCACAATATATGCACGCAGTTTCTTGTTGACAGAGGCTGTTGATATTTAAAATGGAGATCGTTATGGCAACTATCGATCACCTGAGTGATTCAGTTGGCAATGTGTATGTATCTATATATGCGTGTGTCTGTTGAATTTCAAAGTCGTCCAACTTATATCTTAGACAATGCTAACTTTGGAACGATAGGTTATAATCTAGATTTATGTACAGATGTGAACCAGAGAACTAATGACTAATTAAGAAATACAATGAAAGTCTTTAGCTGCTAGGTCTAGCAGATCTCTCTCTCTCTCTCTCTCTCTCTATCTCTCTCTCTCTCTCTCTCTCTCTCTGTGTGTGTGTGTGTGTGTGTGTGAGAGAGAGAGAGAGAGAGAGAGAGAGAAATCATACCTTCAATCCTCTATGTTCATAACAGCCAGTCTAGGAAATAAGCGTTGACGCCATTTTTGTTTAAGTCAATGACTCAATGTGCATTGACTATTTGCCATTGCCTGGTTCACAATTCCATTTCTTTGTTTCTCTGTATTGCGTTTCAATGCAATTATTTAATGTTAAATGGCTTGGAATGAAATGAATAGTTAAACCATCCAGGTGTAGCACAGATTATAACAAACACTTATTGTATGCTTTTGTGTGTTTTGGGGCCGGGGAGTGTAGTAAAATAGGAGAGCAAACGTTACTTAATTATTACTGAAGTCTTAGTGGACAATCTTAATGTATGCGCAAGCTGGAAAAGGCAAATATACGGTGAGATTAGATTTAGATAATTGATCCCAAACAATATTATCACAACAATAAAAACTGCACTTTTTACGAGTGTGCAATATCCATTAAGTTTGAAAGGTTGAGTCAATATCCACTTCGGAGGTTATTTTCTTCCCAAGAAGATTTATGTAAGTGAATGTTTAGAAATTTTCCTAGGGTAGTTAAGGTATAACAAAAACGTTTATATTTCCAGCTGAACAAGGTGACGAGGATCGCTCCAAAACTTTATGCTATGGACATTTCAGAGGAACTGTTTGGAGACGAGATGTTTGAGATACAACTGGTTTTGTAGATATAAAAAATATATTAACCTTTCATCAACTGCAAAGCCAATATTTTCCTCTATAGATGTCACAAATGCGAGACAAAAAAATAGTGCTTGATTATTTTAAAACCAGACACATTCTTTACTTTCTTGCGAAATTGTTGCAATGTCCTGCGACTATAATGCATACTTTATCAACGTCTTTTGTAATTTAGACGCCGCACAATTTTAACAGAGTTCAAGATGATAAATTATGTAAGAGTTTAACGTTGTTTTTCTGAGTTTATCGTGGTATAAACTGTCAGTTGCTGATTCACACAGCAAATAACGCCCGAAGGGCGTTATGTAAGCTGTGTGAGTCGGCAACTGACAGTTTATACCACGATAAACTCAGAAAAAAACAACGTTAAACTCTTATAATTGAAATTTCAATTATTCGTTATGTTATTTTGTTTGCATCATTAAAAAATAGAAATCTTAATTGAGCGTAGTAATACATGTTTGGGGGTTTTCTGTTACGTAGCTATATATAGCACTTGGGATTGTCCTGCTTGATCGTAATAAGGTCATCATAATACCAGTCATTCAACCAATGGAAGCCAAATTTATTCAAATTAAAAAAAAGAAAAGAAAGTAAGAATGATGTTTTCCTTTAATGCTTACTTCTTGTCTGCCTTCACAAGCAGTGTTTATCTTATGCAGTACACGTGACTCTATTTATAGAAGTCGAAAAGTAGTTCTCCTTACAGTTCATACAGAAATGAACGCAATTCATTTTGATCACGTGGTAACATTCTGACCAATGGAAATGTTACTTTCCTGTGCCAGCTACTGCCATTGCAATTATATTGTAGTAAGGTAAAGTTAGTGTTCATCAGGTGTGTGTGTGTGTGTGTGTGTGTGTGTGTGGGAGAGAGAGAGAGATATCATACCTTCAGTCCTCGACGTTCATAGCAGTCAGTCTAGGAAATAAGAGTGGACACTATGTTTGGCACGTCAGTGAGTCAACGAACTTAAATATTTACAATTGCGTGGCTCAATATTCTCTTTCTTTGTTTCTCGGTATTCCGTTTCAACTAAATTATTTAAACCTAAATGCATTGGTTGGAAATATGCAGGTAAAGCACCCAAGCATAGCATAGGTTATAACAAACATTTAATATATCTTTTCTTTGGGATTTTTTTTTAGAGGAGAGAGGGTCTTGAGAAAGGGACTAAAATCTTACTTCGTGATTGCCGAAGTGGGTCATACTCGGGTTAAATGTGGTTGGATAAATAAACAGAACACCAGTAGTTACCACATAGAATGACATCCATTTACCGAATCAGTACACTTGTATGATTATTTCTAACACGGGGAAAGTTCAATTGCTTTAGAAAATATACTCTTTCAAAAAAGTTAAAAGTCGTTGTATGAACCTTGAAAATGCCATGGAAACAATCTCCAGGACTGTCCGAATCTTGTCATTGTTAATGTACTGTATCGTTCTGATAACTGCAGGCGATATTTTACAACCCGATAGAGTTCAGTATGGTTTCAGTTTAAATTCTTTACTTTTGTGTTATTATGTTAACTGGATGTGTACTTATTATCATGATATTTAGCTTCATGAAACTACCCAATTAATAATTTAAAAATCACACAGTGTATGTATTACCGCAGACCGCAATGTAATGCACAGTATGCCAGTAGCCCTGTTAATTCCTGTCACACGGCCCAGATTGTGTTTAATAAACGCCTTTGAGATATTGCATAAAAAGCACATGAATGGCCATGTGACGAAAGTACCACCAGCAGAATAATTTAACGAAACCAGTCCTTTCATGCTATTTTTAGGCATAAATATTATGATTCCAGCATGAGGGAACGGAGATAAGGGGCTGTTAAAAAATGCCTAAAACATCTTGCCTTTCATGGAACCTACTGTCATGCATTGTTGGTATCTTATTATAACTTAAATTTGTGGGTTCAGTCAGCTTTAAAATCTAATTTAGCATTAATTCCTACACAATATACACTGCCATATACCAATATACCAGTTGACAGTATACTGCATACCTACCTACCTAACTACCTACCTACCTACCGTCCACTCTTATTTCCTAGACTGACTGCTATGAACGTCGAGGATTGAAGGTATGATCTCTCTCTCTCTCACTCTCTCTCTACACACACACACACACACACACACACACACACACACACACATATAGTGCGTGTGTGTGTGCTTTTCAATGTGATGAGCTTCAAACATGAAGGAAACTCACTGTTCTAATATGTAGATGGTTGTAGCATTGATTATGATGTTATTGGTGTGTACTTATTATCATGATATTTAGCTTCGTGAAACTACCCAATTAATAATTTGATAATCACACAGTGTATGTATTACATCAAATATAGTATAGGAACTTTGCAGATTATGTCTACTTAGAAGCCATTCAGTTGTTTAGTTCTGACTCACGCTGTTTCCATAATCAAACGCACATTTGTACGTATACACATTTGTTATATTATTCTATACATTTAATGGTAATAACAAATTATAAGAAGAAGAAATATACTCTCATCCTTCTCAGTTTGATAATTCAACCTAAAAGCGGGAAACAGAGCATGCTGTCAGAGACCAGTAGTTATGTTGTTTCTTTGAAAATGAGTGAAACTGGCCATCAATGTGTAATGGGGTCATTGCGGCCACCCATTTTCTGGATACCTTATACTTGAAAATATGTACATATTCAGTAGATTTTACTTGTGTTTAGTGCTGCAATTTGTTTCCTTCTTCCAGTTCTTTTAGTCACAATCTCCTAAAGTAATGCCAGTATTGGCTCACGATGTTTGGGACAAGATTATTATTGTTATTATTCCGGGGGTTGCCTAGTTTTGACTGCAAGAACCTCATGGCAGGCAAACTTCAGACTTCAATTGCATAGTGCCTTCGTCAGTTTCAATTTTATTGCCATGACAACGTCTCCCACAATGACACTAATTCTAGTGTTTCTTTTCAGGTCCCAGACCATGCAAACTTATTTGGTGGCACATGTCTGCCACATACATCATTAAACTTGGCGATTTTATCTGTAGACGGCGTAGAAGATGTCGTCAATTCCGAAGTATAAAGTCAAGAGACTGAGGGAACTGAAATCGCGTTTACAGACTGCCATCTCGAAAGGAAATCAACTGCAAAATATCTGATAATGGTGAGCAGGGTCTTTTTCTAAACTCTTATTTTTAGTAATATTTCCTTGCTAGTCTGAATATATTTTTCGGATGTAATTATACTAGACATATTGTTTAATTGGGTCGCCATTGCCTGCCCCCACCCTCCTCAAGTATATGGAATTTGTATGACCGACGCTACCTCCTTTATACCATAATAGGTTATTAATGGAGGTAAGTTGTTGCCTTGAAATGTGTCATATGATCATGTTAATGCTGAGAAGGTATCGGGCTTGTTACATGAATGCAGTTTATATTGAATATTCCATTTTGGATTTTACATCTTATTATCCTTATTTGCCTGTATTTATATTTTGTTTGTCCTCTGGACACCTATATTTACGCGGTACTTTTATAGCCAGGATTGTGGTTATGTGCCTATACATGCATACATCATTCATTTTGAGTCCACATCAGTCGACATTATACGTACGAGTTTAAATTAAATCTGGTGCGACAAGGTGTTAGAGAGAGAGAGAGAGGGAGAGAGAGAGAGAGAGAGAGAGAGAGAGATGTTAATTAAAAATTAATTTCAATTGTCTTGGAACTTTGTGACTAATTCCATTCTGCTCACTCTGTCTCATTAAAACTCTCATCTTGCACCTTGGTTTCTACACAAAACTAAATTTTCATACTGAACCCCACCTAATGGAACGTTTGACTGATTTAGTAAAAAAAACCAACGAAACCTTGTTCCAAGGTGTTTCTCTTGTCAATAAGCAGAGAGAGAGAGAGAGAGATATGAATAGAAAAAGGAGAAGCATATATCAGTCAAACATTTTCTCCTATTGTCATGGAAATATCTTAATATTTTCATTCAATACGTGTGAATAAGAAAGCAAATTGACTCAATAAAACTTTCCTCTTGAAATCACACAGATAAGGGAGACTGTTATCATTTTCATAGACGATATTTTGAAAATGACTTTCATGTAGCTTGTTCATCGTCATTTATGGAATCATGGTCATATAGGTCGTACATACTTTACTTAATTTAAGTCGGGGTACATGTGAATCTAGATTCATTGGTGGAATTAAGTTGACTAATGTGGAGTGAGTGATAATGTGATGTTCTCAAACTGTTTGTCTATCTGTCCATCCAGCCATTCGTCCATAACCAATCTCCTAAATAATTGGCGGAACTTTTCCACACTTGGTGAACAAATGAACGTCAGAGAAAGGGTTAGGATATTTGAGTTTGCAGCCGGGCGTATCAAGGAGGAGGATGAGATGTGTAATACAGGAAACTACAATGACAATGCTATTTTGTCTTATATTTATTTGCTAGACTTGGTACAATCATTTTTATGACAAGGATATACATGTAACATATTTTGGGATACGACCATTAAAAAATGATTATCGGGGTAGAGAGAGTTATATGGGTGAGGGGTGGGTAGGGTGTGATGGTTACAAATAGTTAAAAGCACGAGGAATTTGCAAGGAGGCGGGGGGGGGGGGGCGGTAAATCTATCTTTTGTTTTTGCGGACTGAAACATAATGAGAATCATGTAAAACTGGATAACACATATATACAACCATCCAATTATGATTAGATGTATTAGATCTTTCGCTTAATATTTCCAAGCTTTGTGCGTTATTTCATTTAGATTTGAGGTTGACATTGTAATGTATATATATGTGTTTTTGTAACTCCTGGTACTTGATTTTATCTAATTTTTAGAATTTTAATTCATTGCTTTGAATTTGTAAAGAATATATTTAGTTTTGCTTACGTGACCGGACTATTTTGTGAGCTTAATAGTTACGTAGGATCTATAATAGATGATACGTATGTGTTGACAGTTGTTAATAATATTAGTAGTAACGTAGGATATATAAATAGATGCTACGTATGTGTTGATAGTTATTACTAATAATCTTAATAACGAGACTTAAATGGCGCATTAGGCTTAATTTCTCAGTGACTCTCAGTGGCTGATGGGGTTAAAAGTTTCTAGAATGATTCTCTAACTTCTCATTGGCTGGGCTAGGTCATAAATTCCTAAGTGAAATTAAACCGAATTGCACATATGGTAGTACACGCAAATGAGTTAATCTATTGTTTAAGACAACAGAGAAGCACAATATTGTCAGTGGAATATTAATAAGTTTTCTTACTACTGCAATTCATATAATTTACATGCCTGTTACCATCACAAAACTCGTTTTCTGAGAACGTACTCTTGTCCACTTGTACATACTCTGAACCTTCAGCAATACTATCTGCTATAGCTTTCCCATTTGTACTTTCAGCTTCCATCAATTTCGGACAAAATATGTTGGATGCCGTTGCTAGGATCTTTTATCTCAAACGCCCTTCATCTTTGAATGACAGGGCTTACATCTCCCTTATCAAAGCGAATGTTATCTGATTTATTAAATTAATTATTGCATTTATTTTTCTGTACATGTTGTTCATCATGATGTATTATTTTAATGTCATGAAGAAATTATAAAACTGCAATCTCATAACTTATGTTAAAGCATAATGTTGAAGTTCTACCATGGTTCAATCAGTCCATTGGCCATTGCTATCACAATTAAACTGTTGCAGGTATCGGTCAGGAATCTTGCAGGAGCAAAGACTTCTGGAATGTATCTTCAGGTTAGGTGGTTTGTTATTCGGATGGTAATACGTGACAAGTTTATGTAGATATGTCGACTTCCATACTTTAATTTTGGAATCTCTGGATCCTTCACTGTCAGTAGTCCTAAACTTGAAATCATCTTTTCTTCTGGTTCTCATCAAATATCGTCAGTGGATATAAAACTAAAAAGATGATCTCGTTTCCTTCGCGTGTACGTTTCTACTTTTGCACATTGTTATCATGAGATTTAGTATCAAAATTTAAAATTTTACATATTCGCTTTTTTATAGATACAATTCGATATCAGCACTCCATTTTTATATATTCTTCCACCCTATCCCGTTATTGTTGCTCACTCTGTCCCCAAAATTCATATTCAGTAAGAACTATTTTCTGCATTTGCACAGTGCCCAGTCATATGTTAAAAATCAGAACCTTCAGCAATACCAGCTGCCATAACTTTTCCATTTTCGTTAACGACCTTTGGCCAGATCACAAAATCTATGAATTTTCCTTCTTTTGTGTATATCCTGTACTCAGTTTGTTTCAGCATTGCCTTTTCGTTTGCTGAAGCATCAAATATTAGAGGTGGATTGTGATTGGTCATTTGCCAGCATACATCCATACAGCGATTAATATAACATGGAGTGGCAGTCACGTGTATGTAGTCTGCAAGTTCTGGCCACGGGAGCCAATTCTTGAGGTGAGTAGTCACGTGCTGAAATTAATGACAATTTAATTTAGTATACTTTTGTATCAACTGCCTAAAATAAATTTAGGAGAGTAAATACGGTCTCTAGTATTGTTTTCTCAAGATCTCCCCTGTCCATAAAAATAGTTTAGAATATGTTTGATACTGACATTAATCGCTGTAATCTTAAACACATTTTTCCTACTAGTCTTCAAAGATTCTCTGCCAGAGTTTAGAAGGGAAAAATTTCCAAGAAATTTCTTTTATGAATTTGATATAAAATCAATCAGTAATGTAACCCACTTGTTTACCTCGTGCAAATAAGATATTACATCCATTGCTCAAAGTGTAAAATCCAGATATGCGAAATTTCATTTCATCCACTGTATTACATCCATTACTTTATAGGAGGTATTATTTTATTTAAACAAAGAATGAAAGGACTTTCCATAATTCATGAAAAGTAAACTTGCTCTTTTAATTTTCAACAAAACTGATGATTCGGTAGGCCCCTTTTTGGTTTTTCTAGAGTCACCTTCGATGACGCTAACTGTTTCCTGCAAGATAAAACAATTTGTATTCGGTAAATATACTCTGTTTATTCAATTATGATTCACACGTGAGGCTGCATTGGCTAAGATAACATTTGTATTTATATGAATGTTAGTGATTAGATATTCCCAAAACATATTGGAAAATCCAAAGCTTATACCGCATCTGAACTGTGTGAATATTTTTAAAAATAAAATTCTGTACATACTATTACACTTATTTGGTAGGCGATATGATGCAAACTTATTATTATGTCTTAACGCTGGGTGTGTGTGTGTGTGTGTGTGTGTGTGTGTGTGTGTTAAGTGTATTCGCATTGTGCAGTAATTATGTAATTTGAAGGAGCAACAATTTACAGGCAAATGTAAACATAAAGTAATTCGTATTTCTGATGGGCATAATATAATTATTTTATAACACACAAGTTCAAAATAGAAAAAAAGTAATATTTGGGATGAAAAATGGCAGATGCCAAACCTTTTCAAGTATCGATTTGGGGTTGAATGGCGTTTCTGTTAATATTAGTTTATTGCTGGATAGATCTTTGCACGCCCTCTGAATTTCCTAAAAAAAAAAATATTATTATATAATTGCATAACGATACGGACAACACTCCTGTCAACAAGTAAACTAATTGTATCGCTAACTCATAAACAAATGGTCAGCATATTACACACACCGGATAATTCAATAACGTATTAAGGCATTCATATACATGATTCTGTTCTTATAACTTCAATCTATGCCAAATAATTGTTTAATATGTCTAAAAATAATGATTTAATATGTTTTACAAGGAACATATCTCTGTTTATGATTGCGTGTTCGACAGGTTCACCAGTGTATGTTCTAAACTGGAAACAAAATCGAGCTGAACAGAAAGATCTTTAAAACATATTCATATTTGTGTGTTCAACGATTAGCTGGTTATTTGACTGACTAACCGCTCCGGTGGCCTAGGGGTTAGAGCGTCCTCCTCGGATGCGGGAGATCGTGGGTTCGATCCCCGGCCGAGTCATACCAGAGACTTACAAAAAATGGTACTAACAGCTGCCTCGCTTGGCGTTCGGCATTAAGAGGTTAGTGTTAGGACTGGTCGGCCTGGTGTCAGGATAATGTAACTGGGTGGGACATCATGCTACATGATGTCCCAGTGCTAGACATCACTATAAACTGCCACAATGCAAACATCGTAGCGATATGACTGAAAACTTGTTAAAGCTACGTTAAAAATCAAAATCACAAAATTCATATCACATTTGACTGACTGACTTAATGATTCCTCTTAGCCATTCTTGATGAATGCATCGAAATTGCTCTGCAGAAACATCGATATTTCTGTTCAAATGCTATTTAAATTCTATAAAATAGTAGTTCTAAGATGCGATATAATGCCTCATTGTAGCAATCCAACCCTTTATGATGCACACTAATGTTTCTTTTTATAAAATTTGCAACCCAAATGTTTTTGTTTTAAATGCTTTGACATCTTTCAGACTATGGCCGAATATCTGCTCTGTCTGCTTTGAGCTTGTACAAACACCTGCTATATGTCAGAAGTCGAATGAATATAGGAAACATTTGCAAGTGTTGTGTGGCTTTGCACAGAGTAATATACGACTGTTATTTTTGCACTAACAATTACCTAGAAATACCTTATGTACTCGCTTACAAGCCGTGTTCAACTGCAAATTGCACAGACCCCGATCTGCCGTCACATACTGTACCGGTAGATCTGAGTCTGTGCAGATTATTAGGAGTAATCAGTAGAACAAACAACATAGATAGTGATCTGCAGTCGCATTATGCTACTACAGATCCAGATCGTTGTTGTTTGCAGTTGGACTCGACGTATAAGACAGTACATACAGAAGGTCAGATACCTAACACCTGCAATCATTGTTTTTATATGGAAAAGCTCGCAAAGCAACTCACTCTAGCTCAGAGGTGGGCACACTTTCTAGTGCAAGTGCCGCATACACAAATTTGCACCTTGTCGCGGGCCGCATAGTTCATTAAGTAAAATAATTTATATTTGAAATAGCAAAAACAAAAGGTTTTTCTAAATAACATCTAATTAATTTTCATTTGTTAATATGTTGTTAATATTTGAAATCTTAAACTTAAACTTCAAAAGAAGCACATTTATTTGATAAACAGAGTAACATAAACAGAGTTAGTGCGAATGATGACTTGTTCCTAGGCCGCATGAAAACCCTTGGCGAGCCGCATGAAAGCTCTTGGCCGGCTGCATGCGGTCCGCGGGCTGTAGTTTGCCCACCCCTGCTCTAGCCGTACGTGTAATTCCTGTATTTGAATAGAGCCAACGTAGCAAAATCGTACCTGTCTAAACAACTAAAACTTGCTTCGTTATGTAATTCTATATTTTACATTACATTATTACCATTATCAAACCTAGGAGATATGCGGCTATCTCCTTGTCTTCCTTGTTTTCAAAACTGCTTTTCAATTCTCTAAAAGCATCACTCCATTCATGATGGTACAAGTCCGACACACTTGATACTATCTCGTCTTCTGATGGGAGAGTGACATCATCATGATTACCAGGATCACGTACACTACAAGATATAAACTGTGAAATTATAATCCATACAGAAGACTCAATGGCGTCGATTATATTATTTATACATGGAATTTTTTTAAAATGACTTTTGTCATACACATTATAGTGTACAATTAGATGAAGGTGAACGGTATTCCAATACCAGTCTGACTGATTTCATTCAAAATGCATGCGTAAACAATATAAGATGAGAAAAAGTAGAACAAATGCATCATCCGCTACGCCTACATGGGCACAAAATCATTAAAATCCATCGAATGGACCGCTACATTAACTCTGTTACCCATGTTTTCAAGTTAACGAATATGATTTTCTTTCATGAGCAGACAAGTAATTAAGCATGTCAAGTGTTTTCTCTCCCCACCCCTCTCTCGATCAAACCCTTCATGACATGTTAAGGCTTATCTTTGGAAATCATTCATATATATATATATATATATATATATATATATATATATATATATATATATTAAAAGATCCATAACGAAAGAGAATGTAGTGGGTGTCAAATGACTAGTTGTATCATTTTGTGAATTTAGACATTTTGTTTATGTTTGTCCACGAATAGCAGCATGCAAGTAGTATATGGGGCCACCCTAGCGACAATGGGAATTAGCATTACAAAACCCCTTGGGCCACTCTAGCGACAAGGGAAATTTAACATGGAGAAAAACCCTGGGTCACTCTAGTGACAAGGGGAATTGAACATGGAAATTGAACATGGGAATGTCACCTGGGGATCAGTGGGAATTAAACATTGGTAACGTCATAGGTTTATAGGGTCAAAAGCTTTTATAGGGTGAAATGTATTTGTAGGGACAAAGGGTTGATAGGGACAAACATAGACATACAGAAACAAACAAATACACATTGAAACACACAGAAAAGAGGACAGAAATATTCTAAAGAAAGACTCACAGATAGAATAGAGACTCGATAAAGAAAAGTCTGTTGTATGGGTTCAAAACATTTATTCAAGTAAATATATACATGGGCTCTCTGGCCTGTGCTTTGGTCTAAGCACTATCCATTAAATACATAAACATTTGAGCATAAAAGAAACATATTTACGAGTTGTTTAGTTATTGACTCTAGTAAACTAATGTTTAAAATTAACGTTCACTCCTTTCTAAAATCACTTCATATGCAACGAATTTACATTAAATGTTCGTTTATAAGAAAAAGTCAAAACAAAACAAGTAACAAACAATCAAATAAGAGAAAGTTCGTGTTTGTCTCTCTATCCGTTACACACGTTGTTTAATATCTGGTCAGCTACCACTTGTGTCCCAGCATAGATGTTTCCGATCTCGTATTCCCTGTCAGTCGTAAATCTGCTGTTACGTCCATCGTGCTAGGTACACTTATCGGTAAGCAGATCAAGAGCAGTGATCGTCTTCTTCCCATGGAGGTGCAACATATGCCATATGAATAGTCACTTTTCCATCGGTGATGTCAAATTTTTCTCTCACCGACCGCACGTCTTCAATAGCCCTCAAAAGTTTGGAAGAAGTTATTTCTGCAGGTGTGCTAAATCCGAAACATACAGGCGAGTTCAAACTGTCGTGATACATAGATAGGCTCAAACGACCTTCATCTTTGACTTGGCAATGACATTTGAATTCCTCTAACAGTGAGTCAAGTAGATCCGTAATGAAACCTGATACTTCCTCGGCTGGAATGTCAGACGCGAAGTCTTTAAATTTCATCGTGTAGGTGTAAGTTGTCGTTCTAAATTTTCTCGAGGTCGCTGTCTGGGTCATTTGGATGCTAAAATACTCCTTTAGGTCTATTGAATCCTTTCCCTTCTTGAACGCACTTTGCTGTGACGGTATGGTGGTGAAAGAGGTCAATGATGTTTGTTCCTTCTCTTTTTTCTTCTGCGTAGAGTTATTCATCTTTCTCGTCGCTTGTCCTCGCAATGAAGTGTCGTTCTTGGAAGTCGTCCCTTTTTATACTGGGTGATATCAGCATGTACATAAGGTAAAGTTTTGTGGTCTGGAAGTTTCACTGGTTGCACGTAGTTTGTCATGGCATTAGTACATAACAACTAAGATGTGGTATTGCATTGGTGATGTGATCGTGAGGCATAGAATCACACCCGAGTTTCTCGTTGGACTTGAGTCTTACGCTCTATACTTGCTGTTTGAAAGGATTCATTTTTGTCGATTGGTCTTGGTAGTGACAATGAACTATTGGTCTTGGACGTTGTCCCTTTTTATATGCTGACCAATATCGATGTGACCGTACGGCAACGTAAAGTGATTGGGAAGTCTCACTCGCTTCTGGTACACGATTTGATAGATTTTTTCCAGGGGTCGACTGACGATGTGGTGAGTGGGTAAACGTACAATCTTGTTCGGTTGGTGAGTGGTCACTTTAAAGTTTCCATCTTCTCCCGATTGCAAGGCTTCTTTCAATACCCCAAAGTTGACCACTCGACTGGTACGATAATTCAGAGTCAGTCCTTTCACTTTGCACTCCGTGTGCACTTCTCCTTGTTTGTCCCGGTATTGGTAGCCGTAATTTTTAGGACCTCCACTCGCGAAACTTAGAATCTTGTCGTCGGGATGTTCGTCTGTCCAGGCTCCTAAACGGTTTTCTTCGATGTTAGGGTGTTGCTGACCCGGTCGATCGATGTAGATGCAACTGTCCGTGTCAAAGTACAGGACGCGTTCCCCTAACAGTTCTAAAGCTTCGTACAATTTTAAGCGAGCATGAGCTGTCACGTAAGCCGCAATGATGACATTTCCAAAAGGGTCGTCTTGTACAAAGTCCAGATCTTCTTCGTAATTGACCAAGATCAAATTCTCTCGAACGACGTCCACGTGTTTCATGTATTTGGTTTTGTCGTGAATCATCTGGAAGTAGCGGGAAGGTTCTGTCAAATATTCCGTCTTGGGTAAACACGGTCGTTGTGCCATTTTACCCCACAAGCAATTTAACATCACTTTGGCAAACGATCGCCTGCCTTCGTTTTTCTCGATGTGGTCTAAAGAGATGCCTTCTTGTTCATAGTATTTCTCTTTGAATTGTATTTGGTCTTCGGGAGTGTGACACCAGGAAGGATAGCCGCTGGCTTCTTGTTTCAGTTTCAAAAAGGCATCCACGTAGTCAGCGAAAATGCCTTTCTGACTGGGATCACCCTTGTGGTATTGTTGTGTCTTGAGAAAGTGGCAAATTTCGTACACTTCTAACAGTTGGTATCCCATGTCCAGAGCTTTGAACAATTCTACGCTGACCCAGGTTCCCGTCAAGGCACGTTCTTCCTGGGTGTGCTGACAAGGTTGGTCTTGGTTGCACGTTTCGGCACAAGTACGGCACAATGGAAACATCAGTTTGCCTTGACAATGGTGAGGTAAGACGGGATGGTATAGGTTCGTGGGAGGCAAAACTTTACACTTGATCAAGCCTTCGTATTGTCGAATGTTTTTCAGGTCGATGTGTTCCGTCAGCAATTGCGGGTGCCCTACAGGAAAGCGACAATATTTACACACGTAGGGATACAGCGAACACACGTCCAAGTATTTGATTTCTTCTCCTTTCTCTTCGTCGGCTTGGTACAGCAAACAGGTGGCATTGGTCCTTCCTCCGTACAAACTATCCCTCGGGTTCAGCGGGTCCATGAACTGGTAACCTTCCACGAGGCGTTTAAACTCGGGATCGGTTTTCATACGGTGATCGTACTCGTGTTCCCACATTTCCACCACTTGGTATCCTTCCTCTTCCAACTTTAGGCGTCGCTGACAAGTGTCCTGGTACAAGTCTTCCATGGTTCGTTGTAAAAACTGATTTTTAGTGCTACGATCAGGGTAACAGACGGGACATCCGTGAAATAAGCAACCGTTAAACTCGTACACGATCTTGGGGTTTTCTAAGTCCCAGCCATCTACCGAATATGTTCCGATGGTCTTTTCACCCCCTCCGTTGCGGGCATGCTGAATCCATTTGTTTTCCTTGTCGCACAAGTAATGTAACCAACGTAGGGCTTTGACCGAGTATAGACGTTTGACAAAGTTGGTCGTTTGAGGGCTGATGACAGCCACGGTGTTTTCAGGCATGAATCGTTGTCGATACACTAAGGAACACGCTTTGGCAATGGTGCAAGCTTCTTTCAAAGGATCGACCCCTCCGTGTTCCATGAACAGTTCTCGAAATTTTCCACAGCAACGCCGTAAAATGTCCACGTCGGAACGACAATACTTTAGCATTTCTTCCTGAAAGTCGAAGGGGTCCGAGGCGTGAGCCTGGTACCAAGCGTAGAAAGCTTCTCGTTGTTCGGTACGCATGTTGTCGGGGTCGTAATAGTGAGCCTCAGGTAAATGGGGTAGAACGGCGTGTTGATTGGCTTCCGTATTGAAAAAGTATGGAAAGTACCCTTTAGCCATTTCTGTCATTCCAAACGTTTTAGGCATTCGACTCAAAGGCATGGCCAAATAGCTCATCGAATCTTTAAACTGTACTTGTCCCACTTGCATGAAAATGATTTTGGCTCCGTTCAAAGTCACTTTAGGACGTTCGGTGCCATGTTCCGTATAGTATCTGAGAAGAAACTGTCCATCGTATCCGGAGAAATTGTGAGCCATCACCGTGGCATGACGATGACAATCTCCGTAACGTTCGATGTCCTCTTGGCTCCACGTCTTGTCGATGGGGTCTAAGACCCATCGAGCGAAATCGGCTAGCGTGTTCGGTCCCCGAAAGATTTTTTCACGTCCTCCAGGAATCTTGCTGCAGTGAGGGCAATGACTGAAGATAGGTTCTTGAATGCACTTCTCGCACGCTCGATGAGCCACGCAGAAATTAGGAATGTGAATGCCAGTCTCTTGCATGCATTCGAAATCGAAAAAGATGAAATTGCTTTTCTTCTTGTGACCATCCTCTTTCTCTGGTTGGGGTTGGTATTTTTGCACGTAGCATTGGTGTTTCAAGTCCACGATGTGATGACAAATGTGACATTTCTTTTTTCCTGAACATACGTGTGCCTTGGTACTATTGGTACGTATGCCTTGTCCACACGTAGGGCACAATCTCAGGAGTTGACAAGCACATTTCTGCTGTGAACCTTGCGTCTTCAGATGTTGTTGGTAACAGGCAGGGCTGAAAAACGTGCGCAGACAAGCAGGACAATGCAATGGTTTTTGCCCTTCGCTCAGACAGGGTGGAGAGGCCAAACATCCTCGGCATTTCGATCCACAATGTTTGTGTTGCTCTCGATTATTATAACCACGGTCACATTTCTCACAGTAATATCTGTATCCCAGGAATCCGGGGATGGCGGTAATGGTATCGAAATGTTCATCGTGATAATAGACATGAATGTATTTTCCGTCCTTAAAGTCTTGGCCTTGAAACAACAGAGGTCCGCGCACTTCTTGAGGGTGCACTTTCAAGGTGTATCGTGGAGCTAGGGCATCTTGCAATTTTTGCATCTCAGGAATGCCACAGGGTGTGCCTTTGGACAGTCCGGCTTGTTGTAACAGGAGTTCTGCTTCATTTCGTTGTTTGGCTCGATCGGATCGTTGAATAGTTTTCCAGGTTCTTTTCCATTCTACCGTGTCGTTCTTGTTGGCATAGGTTCGTCCCACCACGATGGCACGGGCTAAACACATCTGGTCTTGAGGGTTGTTAATTCGGACGAGACTTGTTTTGGTGTTGCGAAGGTCGTCCACCAATAAGACCTTTTTGCGTCCAGTCTCTTGAGGAGGAGAGACGTGGGCCATTTTCAGTGTGGCTTTACCATCGGTGATGTCAAACTGATCATTAGATTGTTGTACGTGTTGAATCTTGTCCATGACTTTGGAAGGGGTTAGTTCTGCGGGTCTGCTAAACTCGATCCAAACAGGGGATTTCAAGCTGTCGTGATCTATGGATAGTGTCAAGAAATCGTCTTCTTTGGGTTGACATTGTTGCTTTAGTGTGGTGAGCAAAGAATCCCACATCTCGGTGATAAACCCTTCTGCTTTCTCCAATGGTACGTCGGACTTGAAATCTTTAAACTTCACCGTGTAGGTGTAAGTCGTGGTTCTAAATTTTCTAGAGGGTCGCTTTTCCGTCTCTCGAATGTGATAGTACTTTTCAGGGTTAACTGGTGGACTTTGGTTTGGAGTGGGCTCTCTATGTCTGGTCGCAGACGTGGAAGGTGTTGGTTCAGGTTTGCTCATGTCTTCGTTTTGAGCGAACACTTCTTTTCGTGTGTGAGGCGATACGTCACTTCGCTGCCTCTTACGTTCTTCTTCTCTCTCACTGAAATCGTGCGATCGTTTCATCTCGATTGCTGATTCAGAAATGATTTAACCAAGTTCATTCTCTCCATATATACCCTCTCTACCTCTTGTTGTCACAATGACTTGGTATATTTCACAAGGGCAAGTGAAAGCCAAGCATATAGGAGCCCAACGACAGCGGTGCGTCTTAAACACCTCATGCATCTTGATGACCCTTCGATTCAAACCCTACCACAAAAGAAAAAAGTTGCAAGAAAAAAACCCAGACAGTTGGTGTCTTCAAGAGAGCTAGAGACGCCGGCACTGTGTCGCTGGGACACGTACGTACTCCAGAAAACTACGCCACTCGACAACGTTGTCTCCTTCTCTCAGTCACTTCTACTTTGTCGCTGAATACATTCTACCAACCCTGTTTTAACACACGTTTCTTCATCTGATATTTTTAAAAAATATACTAAACGCATTTTTAAAAGAACTACCCTTTTTCGACAGCAGTGACGGCGTCTCCTGCTGCTGTTACCACTGTTGCTGCACAAAGATGATCTTTCCTTAAGATCAAAATATGAGACAGAGCAAGTAAGTTGTGAAGTTGAGCGGAGGTGTCTAAACAACAACTGTCAAGCCCCTATGTTCCATTTCTGTTTGTGATAATAACTTGTGATACTTCACATTTTCTAAAGTGGAAATCTTTACAAACCGTACAAAAGTTATATGACTTTGGCTTCTGACAGTTGTACAGACTCTTCACTTTATAAGTGTCACGAGAAAATAGTGTATCCAAGTTTTACCATTTTCCAAAACACCCACACACTTGCAACGTGACCAGAATCTGTACTTCTTTATTTGTGGATATCCAACAGACCCGTCCCAGCATATATAGCTGGTTAAGAACTGTAGGAATATCACCTCATTTTTTTCAGAAATATCAAAGCTTTTATGTGTATCTTCCCTGTTCCACCCTTTATTAGTGCTTAGGTATATTCCCTAAACAACACAAACAATTTGGAACAAAATTAAACTTTGAATTAAGGTTTCTCTCTGTTTATACATTTTTTTTCAAGTTGTTGGTACATGGCATATGACATCCAAATACTTTCTCAAACTGAGAGGCATTTCTACACATGTCATTGCCTTTGTTAACTTCGGTTTTGTTGGTTAGTCATCGTTAATCTTTAATTCTATTTTTATGATGTATTTCTTTTTTGCTAGAAGATTTAATTTATTTATGTTGTTTAGTCTGCTGCTGCAAAAAAGAAAATGCATGTATCTATAGCAAAGTGTTTCAGTTTGTTCAGTTTTTTATTTCAAGCTCTACAAAAGGTACCAAGTTTGTCTTGCAAGGGGATTGAAACTTTAAGTTACGCGGACGTGAAGGAAAACATACCTTTGTTACTACAATTTGCTGTCTTTGTGATCGTTCTAATCATGCTTGCCTTATATCTTTTTGTTTTAGGATCATATTTCTTCTGATGTAAATACATACATCAATGGATAGACAGCTTGGGTTATCATCCTTGAGGTTCACTGTACTTTTAGTTTCTTTACTTCATACAAACCCCAAAATCACTAGCTTGAAGGGAAAAAATAACAAAAAACTGACACCTGGTACTGTAACACATCTGTCTCTGTTGATGTGAGTGTGCTTGACAAAATGTTTGAGTAAGATTAAAAATGTTTGTCAGTTTCAAAACTCGAACCAGTACTGTGGCCGTTTAATATTTTCATGTGGCAAGAAGAAATGGTACAATACGCAACAAATGGATTGTACATTTACACTCTAATCTGTCTGCACTGCAATGGTAACAACGCTCTTGCGTTGACATTATTTTGCCACACTACCTAAGAAAAAACAATTCATCACTCATCATAAACGATTTCATTGGCTATACATATTTTCTTACCGCTTTCGCTTCGAATTGACTTCAGTACCTTTTCGCACAGTGACAAGATCGGACGTGTTTTTTGCTTTTTTTTTTATTCTGCGGCTGGTCGCTACACTACTTGCTCTGAATTTACAACCAAACATTGTGTTACGCATTGTAAGTGACTTCATTGGGCCAACCGATATTTTACACTTCTGTCTCTATTCATATGAGTGTGCTTGTCAAAATGTTTGAGTAAGATTAAAAATGTTTGTCAGTTTCAAAACGCGAACCGGTACTGTGGCCGTTTAGTATTTGATCTGGCAAGAAGAAATGGTACAATACGCAACAAAGGGTTTGTACGTTTACACTCTCCAATCTGTCTGCACTGCCATGGTAACAACGCTCTTGCGTTGGCATTATTTTGCCACACTACCTAAGAAAAAAACAATGCATCACTCATCATAAACGATTCATTGGCTATACTTATTTTCTTACCGCTTTCGCTTCGAATTGACTTCAGTATCGTTTCGCACAGTGACAAGATCGGACGTGTTTTTTTTTTTTTTTTTTTTTTTATTCTGCGGCTGGTCGCTACTTTACTTGCCCTGAATTTACAACCAAACAATGTGTTGCACATTGTAAGTGACTTCATTGGTCAGTCGATATTTTCCACTGCCTTAGCTTCAAATTGGTTTCACTTGTTATTCGCACCGCGAGATAATCAGACGCGTTTTTCTGTACCTGACCATTAGTCACTTCACAAACAATAAAACTAACACACAAATGATCACGCCATGGGCGACTCATGGAAATTATGTTAGTCATGTTACGAAATATATCACGACTTGTTTGGATGTACTTTTCTGTGGTCACTCTTAAGCGGTAAGAAAATATGTATAGCCAGTGGAAAATATCGACTGACCAATGAAGTCACTTACAATGTGCAACACATTGTTTGGTTGTAAATTCAGGGCAAGTAAAGTAGCGACCAGCCGCAGAATAAAAAAAAAAAAAAAAAAACACGTCCGATCTTGTCACTGTGCGAAACGATACTGAAGTCAATTCGAAGCGAAAGCGGTAAGAAAATAAGTATAGCCAATGAATCGTTTATGATGAGTGATGCATTGTTTTTTTCTTAGGTAGTGTGGCAAAATAATGCCAACGCAAGAGCGTTGTTACCATGGCAGTGCAGACAGATTGGAGAGTGTAAACGTACAAACCCTTTGTTGCGTATTGTACCATTTCTTCTTGCCAGATCAAATACTAAACGGCCACAGTACCGGTTCGCGTTTTGAAACTGACAAACATTTTTAATCTTACTCAAACATTTTGACAAGCACACTCATATGAATAGAGACAGAAGTGTAAAATATCGGTTGGCCCAATGAAGTCACTTACAATGCGTAACACAATGTTTGGTTGTAAATTCAGAGCAAGTAGTGTAGCGACCAGCCGCAGAATAAAAAAAAAAGCAAAAAACACGTCCGATCTTGTCACTGTGCGAAAAGGTACTGAAGTCAATTCGAAGCGAAAGCGGTAAGAAAATATGTATAGCCAATGAAATCGTTTATGATGAGTGATGAATTGTTTTTTCTTAGGTAGTGTGGCAAAATAATGTCAACGCAAGAGCGTTGTTACCATTGCAGTGCAGACAGATTAGAGTGTAAATGTACAATCCATTTGTTGCGTATTGTACCATTTCTTCTTGCCACATGAAAATATTAAACGGCCACAGTACTGGTTCGAGTTTTGAAACTGACAAACATTTTTAATCTTACTCAAACATTTTGTCAAGCACACTCACATCAACAGAGACAGATGTGTTACAGTACCAGGTGTCAGTTTTTTGTTATTTTTTCCCTTCAAGCTAGTGATTTTGGGGTTTGTATGAAGTAAAGAAACTAAAAGTACAGTGAACCTCAAGGATGATAACCCAAGCTGTCTATCCATTGATGTATGTATTTACATCAGAAGAAATATGATCCTAAAACAAAAAGATATAAGGCAAGCATGATTAGAACGATCACAAAGACAGCAAATTGTAGTAACAAAGGTATGTTTTCCTTCACGTCCGCGTAACTTAAAGTTTCAATCCCCTTGCAAGACAAACTTGGTACCTTTTGTAGAGCTTGAAATAAAAAACTGAACAAACTGAAACACTTTGATATAGATACATGCATTTTCTTTTTTGCAGCAGCAGACTAAACAACATAAATAAATTAAATCTTCTAGCAAAAAAGAAATACATCATAAAAATAGAATTAAAGATTAACGATGACTAACCAACAAAACCGAAGTTAACAAAGGCAATGACATGTGTAGAAATGCCTCTCAGTTTGAGAAAGTATTTGGATGTCATATGCCATGTACCAACAACTTGAAAAAAAATGTATAAACAGAGAGAAACCTTAATTCAAAGTTTAATTTTGTTCCAAATTGTTTGTGTTGTTTAGGAAATATACCTAAGCACTAATAAAGGGTGGAACAGGGAAGATACACATAAAAGCTTTGATATTTCTGAAAAAAATGAGGTGATATTCCTACAGTTCTTAACCAGCTATATATGCTGGGACGGGTCTGTTGGATATCCACAAATAAAGAAGTACAGATTCTGGTCACGTTGCAAGTGTGTGGGTGTTTTGGAAAATGGTAAAACTTGGATACACTATTTTCTCGTGACACTTATAAAGTGAAGAGTCTGTACAACTGTCAGAAGCCAAAGTCATATAACTTTTGTACGGTTTGTAAAGATTTCCACTTTAGAAAATGTGAAGTATCACAAGTTATTATCACAAACAGAAATGGAACATAGGGGCTTGACAGTTGTTGTTTAGACACCTCCGCTCAACTTCACAACTTACTTGCTCTGTCTCATATTTTGATCTTAAGGAAAGATCATCTTTGTGCAGCAACAGTGGTAACAGCAGCAGGAGACGCCGTCACTGCTGTCGAAAAAGGGTAGTTCTTTTAAAAATGCGTTTAGTATATTTTTTAAAAATATCAGATGAAGAAACGTGTGTTAAAACAGGGTTGGTAGAATGTATTCAGCGACAAAGTAGAAGTGACTGAGAGAAGGAGACAACGTTGTCGAGTGGCGTAGTTTTCTGGAGTACGTACGTGTCCCAGCGACACAGTGCCGGCGTCTCTAGCTCTCTTGAAGACACCAACTGTCTGGGTTTTTTTCTTGCAACTTTTTTCTTTTGTGGTAGGGTTTGAATCGAAGGGTCATCAAGATGCATGAGGTGTTTAAGACGCACCGCTGTCGTTGGGCTCCTATATGCTTGGCTTTCACTTGCCCTTGTGAAATATACCAAGTCATTGTGACAACAAGAGGTAGAGAGGGTATATATGGAGAGAATGAACTTGGTTAAATCATTTCTGAATCAGCAATCGAGATGAAACGATCGCACGATTTCAGTGAGAGAGAAGAAGAACGTAAGAGGCAGCGAAGTGACGTATCGCCTCACACACGAAAAGAAGTGTTCGCTCAAAACGAAGACATGAGCAAACCTGAACCAACACCTTCCACGTCTGCGACCAGACATAGAGAGCCCACTCCAAACCAAAGTCCACCAGTTAACCCTGAAAAGTACTATCACATTCGAGAGACGGAAAAGCGACCCTCTAGAAAATTTAGAACCACGACTTACACCTACACGGTGAAGTTTAAAGATTTCAAGTCCGACGTACCATTGGAGAAAGCAGAAGGGTTTATCACCGAGATGTGGGATTCTTTGCTCACCACACTAAAGCAACAATGTCAACCCAAAGAAGACGATTTCTTGACACTATCCATAGATCACGACAGCTTGAAATCCCCTGTTTGGATCGAGTTTAGCAGACCCGCAGAACTAACCCCTTCCAAAGTCATGGACAAGATTCAACACGTACAACAATCTAATGATCAGTTTGACATCACCGATGGTAAAGCCACACTGAAAATGGCCCACGTCTCTCCTCCTCAAGGGACTGGACGCAAAAAGGTCTTATTGGTGGACGACCTTCGCAACACCAAAACAAGGTCTCGTCCGAATTAACAACCCTCAAGACCAGATGTGTTTAGCCCGTGCCATCGTGGTGGGACGAACCTATGCCAACAAGAACGACACGGTAGAATGGAAAAGAACCTGGAAAACTATTCAACGATCCGATCGAGCCAAACAACGAAATGAAGCAGAACTCCTGTTACAACAAGCCGGACTGTCCAAAGGCACACCCTGTGGCATTCCTGAGATGCAAAAATTGCAAGATGCCCTAGCTCCACGATACACCTTGAAAGTGCACCCTCAAGAAGTGCGCGGACCTCTGTTGTTTCGAGGCCAAGACTTTAAGGACGGAAAATACATTCATGTCTATTATCACGATGAACATTTCGATACCATTACCGCCATCCCCGGATTCCTGGGATACAGATATTACTGTGAGAAATGTGACCGTGGTTATAATAATCGAGAGCAACACAAACATTGTGGATCGAAATGCCGAGGATGTTTGGCCTCTCCACCCTGTCTGAGCGAAGGGCAAAAACCATTGCATTGTCCTGCTTGTCTGCGCACGTTTTTCAGCCCTGCCTGTTACCAACAACATCTGAAGACGCAAGGTTCACAGCAGAAATGTGCTTGTCAACTCCTGAGATTGTGCCCTACGTGTGGACAAGGCATACGTACCAATAGTACCAAGGCACACGTATGTTCAGGAAAAAGAAATGTCACATTTGTCATCACATCGTGGACTTGAAACACCAATGCTACGTGCAAAAATACCAACCCCAACCAGAGAAAGAGGATGGTCACAAGAAGAAAAGCAATTTCATCTTTTTCGATTTCGAATGCATGCAAGAGACTGGCATTCACATTCCTAATTTCTGCGTGGCTCATCGAGCGTGCGAGAAGTGCATTCAAGAACCTATCTTCAGTCATTGCCCTCACTGCAGCAAGATTCCTGGAGGACGTGAAAAAATCTTTCGGGGACCGAACACGCTAGCCGATTTCGCTCGATGGGTCTTAGACCCCATCGACAAGACGTGGAGCCAAGAGGACATCGAACGTTACGGAGATTGTCATCGTCATGCCACGGTGATGGCTCACAATTTCTCCGGATACGATGGACAGTTTCTTCTCAGATACTATACGGAACATGGCACCGAACGTCCTAAAGTGACTTTGAACGGAGCCAAAATCATTTTCATGCAAGTGGGACAAGTACAGTTTAAAGATTCGATGAGCTATTTGGCCATGCCTTTGAGTCGAATGCCTAAAACGTTTGGAATGACAGAAATGGCTAAAGGGTACTTTCCACACTTTTTCAATACGGAAGCCAATCAACACGCCGTTCTACCCCCATTTACCTGAGGCTCACTATTACGACCCCGACAACATGCGTACCGAACAACGAGAAGCTTTCTACGCTTGGTACCAGGCTCACGCCTCGGACCCCTTCGACTTTCAGGAAGAAATGCTAAAGTATTGTCGTTCCGACGTGGACATTTTACGGCGTTGCTGTGGAAAATTTCGAGAACTGTTCATGGAACACGGAGGGGTCGATCCTTTGAAAGAAGCTA